>OW240915.1:227081599-227329946 GCA_933207985.1 Pelobates cultripes
GGTAATTCCCTTCCTTCAGCCGATAAGGAACCACGTAAAGTACCCCTTTGTAAAATGACAAAGAGCACTCTGATTGGCTTAAACCCACCAATCAGAGTGTTCTTAGCCTAATTGCAGGGCGGGGCAAGGCTTTATAAGCCTTCCCCCGCCCTGCGGAGCTCAGTCTGCGCGGAGCCCTCCGTGGGTGAAGATGGAATTTTTTTTTGCGGTCGGGTTTTATTTTTGCGCTCGGGATTTTTATTTTATTTTCAATTCGACGGTTATGATGGTTTTTTTATTTGGCCTTTTTTGGGGCTGAAAAATGAAGATTTGAGAAAAGAGAAGACGTCGAATGGTAAGTTTAATTTTATTTTACAGGTTAGTTATTTTATTCCCCCCTCACTATTTTTTACGGTGAGGGGGGTAGGTAGGGACTTTTTTTTTGGGTGGGGGGTGGGTGACTAGGGGCTTGGGGACCCCTAGTCACCTTGGTGGGGGGGGAATTGACTTAGGGCTCCCACCTGCTGCCCAGGGGTGGGGGCCGGGGGGGGAGGACAGTAGGTCCCCCCCCTCATTATCTTCATGGCCCCCACCCGCTGCCCAGGGGTGGGGGCCGGGGTGGGCAGTAGGCCCCCCCTCATTATCATTATTGCCCCCACCCGCCGTCCAGGGGTGGGTGCCTGGGGGGGGCAGTAGGTCCCCCCTCATTCTCATTATGGCCCCCACCCACCACTCAGGGGTGGGGGCCGGGGGGGGCAGTAGGTCCCCCCCCGTCATTCTCACTATGGCCCCCACCCGCCGCCCAGGCTTGAAATCCATCCAATCACAGTGCTCTTTGTCATTTTACACAGCATGGGAAAGTTCTTTTGAATTTTCCCACGCTGTGTAAAATGACGAAGAGCACTCTGATTGGCTTAAAGCCACCAATCAGAGTGTTCTTAGCCTAATTGCAGGACGGGGCAAGGCTTTATAAGCCTTCCCCCACCCTGTGGAGCTCAGTCTGCGCGGAGCTCTCCATGGGTGAAGATGGATTATTTTTTTGCGCTCTGGTTTTTTCTTTTTCGTCTGGTTTTTTTTTTGCGCTCTGGATTTTTATTTTATTTTCAATTCGACGGTTATGATGGTTTTTTTATTTGGCCTTTTTTGGGGCTGAAAAATGAAGATTTGAGAAAAAAGAAGACGTCGAATGGTAAGTTTAATTTTATTTTACAGGTTAGTTATTTTATTCCCCCCACTATATTTTAGGGTGAGGGGGGTAGGTAGGGACTTTTTTTTGGGTGGGGGGTGGGTGACTAGGGGCTTGGGGACCCCTAGTCACCTTGGTGGGGGGGGAATTGACTTAGGGCCCCCACTCGCCGCCCAGGGGTGGGGGCCGGGGGGGGGAGGACAGTAGGTCCCTCCCCTCATTATCTTCATGGCCCCAACCCGCCGCCCAGGGGGGCAGTAAGTCCCCCCCCTCATTCTCACTATGGCCCCCACCCGCCGCCCAGGGGTGGGGGCCGCGGGGGGCAGTAGGTCCCCCCGTCATTCTCACTATGGCCCCCACCCGCCGCCCAGGGGTGGGGGCCACGGGGGGGCAGTAAGTCCCCCCCTTATTCTCACTATGGCCCCCACCCGCCGCCCAGGGGTGAGGGCCTCGGGGGGGGCAGTAGGTCCCCCACCTCATTCTCACTATGGCCCCCACCCGCCGCCCACGAGTTGGGGCCGGGGGGGTGGACACTAGGTCCCCCCCATTATCTTTATGGCCCCCACCCGCCGCCCAGGGGTGGGGGCCGGGGGGCGGCACTAGCCCCCCTTTATCATTATGACCCCCACCCACCGCGCAGGGGTGGGGGCCGGGGGGCCGACATTATGCCGCCCCCCTTATTTTACTTTAGGGCCCCCACTCGTCGTTTAGGGGTGGGGGCCAATAGTTTTTTTTGTTTTTTTTTTACAGTGAGCAGCCACAGGCTCCTCACTGTTTACCAGACATGCCTCTACTCGCGGTATAGCGAGTAGGGGCATATTATTTACTAATACTAAGTAATTTTTACTTGGTATTAGTAAAGTTGGCTGAAAGACCAATTTAGGTCTTTCAGCCTTTTAGTAGATAACTCCCTGATACCGTGGGAATTAGGGAGTTATCTACTAAGCGGCTGCAAGATGCAGCCACAGTAAGAATAGGATCGGAGTTTCATTCATTCGAATGAAATTCCGATCCGAATAAAGTGCTGTTCTCATTAAGTTAGAACGCAATTCGGCAGTTTCGTCTAAAATGACAGGAAGCATCGTGGGAACACAGAGGGAAGGTGAGAATCATGGGAAAATTGCTCTGACCAGCGCTCTGACCAGCGGAAATGAAGCACACTTTGCTCCTCCGCTGGTCAGAGCTGGTCAAGCGGAGGAATCCTCCATAAGGCAAAGAGTCCCTACTTTGTCTTATGATTTTAAAGAAAACAAAAGAAGATATGAAGAAAAGAATAACAGATCCTGAGAGAGGGGGAGAAGAGGAAGAGATTGAGGAAAGGTAAGTTCGGCATGACAGTGCCGCTTTAAGGTCAAGTGAAGTGGTAGGCAACCTACAGAACCTAAGATGTTTATGACTATATCTCCCTTGATGCTTTGCCAGCATTATGGCTTTTTATAGGGTTATGGCTAGAAGTAATTTGTTTGGGTAGTGTAGGGCTTAATGGGAGATTTTGACTGTTGGAGATGCATGTAGAATCAGCCAGACTGAAAACTTAAAATACCACTTTGGGCTTACTTTGTATTACTCGTTATGCTTTATGATGGGGTTTCGCCCGGTAATATGAATGGAGCAGTCTAAATGAGTCCAGGAACAATGCATGAAATAATTCTGGTACATTGCATTATGCATAAAAGTGTACAATTCTAACTATACACCAAAATGACTTCTTGTACTTATTATTCTATATGTGTCTACAGCATCTGTTGGATGCAAACTTTGGAGGGTATCCGTGTGTTTGTGTTATTTTGTTCGACAGATAGATAGATAGATAGATAGATAGAAAGATAGATAGATAGATAGATAGATAGATAGATAGATAGATAGATACTGTTAAATGGCAATCAGTGCAATATGATTTACCTACATTTCCAGTTATGCTTTATTGTAAAATGTAAATCTCTTTTTATGTATTTTTTTATGTTATCCACCTCACATGTAGATAGATAGATAGACAGACAGAGTATTTTGTATCACTTATTACAATATGTCTAAGCAACTTGGTTGGTTAAGATTTTGTTTTTCAAGCACCCCAGGGAAAACACTATGTCAACACATGTGTTCATTAATAACATGGTTTCTGCTATTGCAGGGCATTGTTTTTGTAACGGATGACTGCTGAGTGTTTCTTGATTTTCAGGGCCCAGGGAAATTTTATAGAAATTGCACTTTTAAATTTGGTATCTCAAATAAGAAAAGGCGCTGAAGCGCTTATATTTTATGAGAGCTGTAGGATATGATGTTTTCCAAGCCCCTGGGACAGCTTCAGAATTAGATTTAACATTACATGTTGCATAAAGAACATCACAAATAAGTAGACTGAGTAGTCCAAAGAAAACTTTTTGTAGAAAAAAAGACAATATATTTCCCAACCACACTTTTGTTGAATAAGATATTGATATATCACCCATACAGTAATTGCTCAGACTCACTAAAATGTGAATAAAGGAACACTGTAGGCTCTATAACAACTTTATCTTAACCCCTTAAGGACACAGCTTCAGAAGCTTGACTTACGCTTAATGACACAAGCAATTTTTGCATTTTCTTGCTGTATGCGTTCAACTGCAATTTGCATCTCTCTCATTTATTGCACCGACACATATTATATACTGTTTTTTAAAGGACAGAAAGGGCTTTAATTTGATATAACATATATATATATATATAAATGCTTACTTATTATAAAAAAAATACAGAAAAATGCAAAAAAAATGAAAAATATTGTTTTTTTTTTACAGTTTTTGCAATAATAATGTGTGCATAATTAGTGCAGGTTAAGGAAAGTAATTAAAAATAAATTTATTTATTTGTTCTGATTTACAGAATATATAATGTGTCTGGGATTTTAAGTTTTTTTTTGGTAGTTACAGGTCACAAAGCACAAGGAGTAAAATAAACTTTTAATGTGGAGCGATTTTAGAATTTGGTATGTTTGTCTTGTAAGCTTAATAGCCATAAAAGAAAACAAAATTGCCACACAAAAGTATATATTTATATAAAGTAGACATCACGGGCTATTTACCTAAGGTTGTTTTGACACTTTCTACGTAGCCATTTCACCGCCAACCTCTGCTAAATATTGGAGTAAAACTGTGTTCTTTTTGGTTTTTGGCACACAAACTTATAACAGAGAAATTCTCGTGTATATTTTGTAAAGTTGGTGTGTGCTATTCCTGTACAAAGTTTTATTTTGTGTTCAGTTACATCTGCTGAGTAAAATGACACCCCCATTGTATGTCTTTTGCACTATTTTGTGAAGTTACAGTGCCATACAGGATACCTGTCCTTTTCAGTATTCACAGTAGAATTTTGAGAGATGAATTTAATGAGCCTTAGCTTCCATTTGGGGTATTATAACAGTTTGACTGTTCAAAAAACCCCCACAAAGGCCTACCATTTGTAAAAGTAGACACTCCAGGGTATCTTATAAGGTTCATATTGTGCCTTAACATGCCCCCATTTTTTCACCAATATATGCCAAAGTATGTGGTAAAAAATAATTTTGTGCATTTTTTACATACGGATTGCATTTTTGCTGGGCGTTTTGTATATTTCATATGTGCCACTAAGTTCAAACCCCCCAAATTATGCTCAGCTAAGTCTTCTGAGTAAAATGACACCCCATATGAATGTCTTTGGCACTATTTCGTGAAGCTACAGTGCCATATAGGAGACCTGTCCTTTACAGTATTCACAGTAGAATTTTGAGAGATGGATTTAATGAGCCTTAGCTTCCATTTGGGGTATTATAACAGTTTGACTGTTCAAAAAACCCCCACAAAGGCCTACCATTTGTAAAAGTAGACACTCCAGGGTATCTCATAAGGTGCATATTGTGCCTTAACATACCCCCATTTTTTCACCAATATATGCCAAAGTATGTGGTAAAAAATAATTTTGTGCATTTTTTACATACGGATTGCATTTTTGCTGGGCGTTTTGTATATTTCATATGTGCCACTAAGTTCAAACCTCCCAAATTATGCTCAGCTAAGTCTTTTGAGTAAAAATACACCCCCAATGAATGTCTTTGTCACTATTTTGTGAAGCTACAGTGCCATATAGGAGACCAAGCCATATCCGTTTTTACCAAACTTTGAATTTTGACGCTGGGCCTATGTGCAATTTCCAAGCATCTTCGCAGGTTTTAAATTCAAACTACCCCACAAAGGCCTACCATTTCTTAAAGTAGACACCCCAGGGTGTTTCAAAAGGTATAGTTTGAACCTTAGCGTGGGATCATTTTTCCGCTAGCTTGTACCAGATGTAGTGGTAATAAGCGTTTTTTCTGCCTTTTTGACATACAAAGTGAGTTTGCACAGTATATTTTGCAAACCTTATGTGTGCTACGACTGTATAATACTTCATATGTTGCTCAGCTATGTCGGCTGAGTACAGCAATACCCCCGTATGTACCTTTGCCAGGTATGTGTGGACATCGGAGGGGCACATTTGGGACACAGCCATTCCAGTTTTTTTCAAACTTTGAATTTTTATGCTGTGCCTATGTCCCATTTTAGAGTATTTTACCAGGCTATATAATCCAAATTCCCCATAAAGCCATACCATTTCTTAAAGAAGACATCCCAGGGTATTTCAAAAGGCATATTTTGAACCTTAGCGTGGGATCATTTTTCCGCTAGCTTGTACCAAGTGTAGTGGTAATAAGCATTTTTTCTGCCTTTTTGACATACAAAGTGAGTTTGCGCAGCATATTTTGCAAACCTTATGTGTACTATGACTGTATAATACTTCATATGTTGCTCAGCTATGTCGGCTGAGTACAGCAATACCCCCGTATGTACCTTTGCCAGGTATATGTGGATGTTGAAGGGGCGCATTTGAGACGCAGCCATTCAGTTTTTTTCTAACTTTGAAGTTTTACGCTGTGTCCATGTTCCAATTTGGAGTAGTTTAGACGGTTGGTTATTGAAACTTCCCCACAAACACATACTATTTATTAAAGAATACACCCTGGGGTAATTCAAAAGGCATATTTTGAACCTTGGCGTGGGATAATTTTTTCTCTAGTTTGTTCCAGGTGTAGTGGTAATGAGCGTTTTTAAAATGTATTTTTTTACTTTTTATAACTTTTTTACTTTTAAAAACTAGTTTTTAAACTTTTGTTTTGCTTATAAATTTTTTTTAAACTTTCCTAAACTTTCTTAAAACTTTTTTACAGATTTAACATTTTTCTAAGCTTTTTTTTTACCGTTAACCCCTAACTAGCAGTACGCAGCACTAACAGTAAATTCCCCATTTTCCCATAACTCCCACCCACCCCAGCTAGCAAAATATATAGTTATAAAATATTTAAATTAATTAATTAAATAAATTGAACCCCTGAGGGTTAAAAAAATAAATAAAAGTTAATCCTCAGGGGTTAAAAAAAATTAGATCACAGTATAATACTGTGATCTCTATTTGATCGCTGTAGGCAGTGATCGACTGGCAGGGAAGGGGTTAATTTTTATTTGGACTAGGTAAAGTGTGTTTTTTTTACTTAAATGTTATTAAAACATTTTTTTAAGCTTAATTTTTAACTTTTTAAAGTTTCTTTTAAAACTTTTTTTAACGTTAACCCCTAGTTAGCCTAACGCCAAATCCCCCAATTCCCCACTAACTTCCACCCACCCCAGCTATCTAAATATATAATTCAAAAATAATTTAATTAATTAATTTAATTAATTTAACCCCTGAGGGTTAAAAAAAAAAAATTAACCCTCAGGGGTTAAAAAAAAAAATCAGATCATAGTAAAATGTAATCCCTGCCAATTGATCACTGTAGTCAGTGATCAATTGGCAGGGAATGGGTTAATTTTTTATTAAAATGGGTAAGGGGGGGGACACTTTAAATTAACTTTATTTTTTTTTCCAGCAGGGGGCAGGATCATCACTGATCCGGCTCCCTGCACTTCACACAGAACCCGGAAGTGCAGGGAGCCGGAAGGTAAGTATACAGAGCACATGTGCTCACTCTGACTTGCGGTCAGAGCGAGCACATGTGCTGGGCAGCCTGACCGGGTGCTCCCGGTATGCCTCCAATGCAGAGGCATACCGGGAGCACCATTAACCCCGCGATCGCCGCGATAGCGGCGATCCGGGGTTAATTTTACCGCATGACGGACAAGGTCCGTCACCCGTCGTTCATGGTCTCCCCTCTGTGTCGGACCTCGTCCGTCACCCGTCCTGAAGGGGTTAAAGAAGTTGTTGTAGAGACCTAAATATACTCTATTTGTCCTATACTACTATTCTGTATATTTCTTTATTTTAGAACTTGGAAACATGGCTTCTAGCCATACCCACAAGTCTTCTGATTCAGAGAGCCATGCATTATACTACTCAGCTCTCATATCATCATCCTGGAATTGCTGACATCTCAGGAGGACTTGCAAGCTTTACTCAGTGAGAACAATTATTTACAAATGTAATGCATAGTGTGGGAATGGAGTGGTGAACTGAGCTGTCAGTTTCCAATTCATGAATGCACAAGCTGTGCATCTTCACTACTTCTCTTAGATAAGCCTTGTGTGAGAAGCCTTTGACTGGTGGATTATGAAGATTGTCGTGAGGATTATAGTGAGGGGTCTGCTGTCAGTGCTGGAATAAAGGTATGTACATGAATACCAATCAAAGGTTGCCTCTTTTTACAGAGGAGTGTGTATAACAAAAGTGCTCAAAAGAGTCAAAAAGTGATTTACAGGCAGCTCAATACACTAGTGTGGAAATATCCTCTATTCCACTGAATAAATTTAGTAGATATTGGTGCGGTGTAAGTGACAAGGACCTACACCTATAAGTGGAGCGCTCAAACACAGATAAATCTTACCAAAACGTAGTCTCATTCAATGGTAAAATATGGGGTACATGTCAAAATAAAATACAGAAAATACAATATAGTGTAGATGGTACTAAAAAATTGCTTCACAGTGATTATAATAATATCGTGTTGAATATTACACTCACATTTCAAGGAGCCTGTATATAGAAAACACTGGCTCCGTATAAAGGCTTGTGTGCTGTTAAGTAGCACCACCCTCCTACTTCGGCTTGAAGAATTTCTCGAGAACACGAAAAAAGAGAAGAAAGCAAACCAATGTGTAGACTTATGGTGATAAATGACACAGATATGTGTTCAATAAATGGGGTGCTCACCTGGTCCTGAGCCTACGAATCCCGGCTCTAGGTATGTGGATTTTGTGCCAATTTGAATGGGGATGGCACTACCCCTGTGAGGATTCCTTGGAGGCTCCAAAAAGAACTTGGATGAGGTATTAAATGAAAATGGTAAATTTATTAGTTTAAAATAAACATAAAAACAAAGATGATAAAAGTCCTCAAATAAAAGTCCTTTAAAAATGGCCAATACGCGTTTCACTCTCAAATAGAGCTTCTTCAGTCAGCTCAAATAAAAGTCCTTTAAAAATGGCCAATACGTGTTTCACTCTCAAATAGAGCTTCTTCAGTCAGCTGACTGAAGAAGCTCTATTTGAGAGTGAAACGCGTATTGGCCATTTTTAAAGGACTTTTATTTGAGGACTTTTATCATCTTTGTTTTTATGTTTATTTTAAACTAATAAATTTGCCATTTTCATTTAATAGGAGAAGTAGGAGGGTGGTGCTACCATAACAGCACACAAGCCTTTATACGGAGCCAGTGTTTTCTATATACAGGCTCCTTGAAATGTGAGTGTAATATTCAACACGATATTATTATAATCACTGTAAAGCCATTTTTTTAGTACCATCTACACTATAATGTATTTTCTGTATTTTATTTTGACATGTACCCCATATTTTACCATTGAATGAGACTACGTTTTGGTAAGATTTATCTGTGTTTGAGCGCTCCACTTATAGGTGTAGGTCCTTGTCACTTACACCGCACCAGTATCTACTAAAGGTATGTACATGTTTAACTTTGTAAAATATTTACATATACATTTTTACATATTATTTAACATAAATATAAATCAGCAGTGGTGTAGCCTGACCGACATGATGATAGTATGCATATCCAAAGAGCTTTGAGTCAAGCGCTGAAAATTAAGCTATTAATAATATATACAGCCTTATTGCACACATCCGTTGATTTTCACTTCACTACACCAAAGATTCACTCCTTTAAGCTCTTCTATAGCTGCTGGTCCAGTCTTGTTTGGCTGATCTAGAGTGCAGTATACCTGCAGTCTACTAACAGCTGGTGAGAGGATGCAGCTGATCCCTCCACCTGTTGTTTTTCTGTGGTCTTCTCTGGTTTTATTCCCCACCCCCTCACTGGTGAGGATTATCCCGGCATATATCTCCGGTGCTGCAGTGAGTGTCTGCCAGCATCCACAGAAAGGCTGAAGTAACCATGTGTTTGCCCAAATCCTGAGACACACTGTCTCCCATGTCGGAGCATCTGGACAGGCTGTTTCAGGATTTCTGGTGCAAGTTTGACTGAGGCACGGAGGAATCTAGAGGTGAACAACTTATAACTATTGTGCCCCTGTCCTCAATGCCGCGTTCTCATCATGGAGAAGAGATTTTCCTTAAAGGGCTGCACATTTAGAGGGAACCACTGCTGAATTAATTGGAGAGACCTTGGCAGATTCGGTTGCAACAAATTTTGCTTCTGTATCTACACCACTCATACGGAGGGGAGCCTAGACCTACTACCTACTGAGCAGCTGGCAAATATATACGGAGAAGGCATCTGTGCAGCAGCATGTGAAGCTTCTTTCATACCCTTCTTTACTTGGGACTCTCTCTTTCCTTCAGCCACCTGCCCATGGAATGCTGCTAAATTTGCGGGACTGTGCTTTACCCTTGGAGGGCATGGGTTGACCTGAACTCAGTGCATGGACCTCAGCCTTCATACCCTTCTATTATTTGGGACATTTCACCGTGGTCACATTTCAACTATCTGCTTATGATATGATTTCAATGTGTTTTTAATTTTTTTGTGTTGTCTCCAATCTAAGTAGTTGTGCATACCATGCTATCTCTCTTCCTATGATTTACTCTAAGCTTATTGTCTCTTTTTGTTACACAAAACAAAAAACGATGTATGATTCCTGTTGCTACTGTGCTCGATATGCTCTATGTTGCATACTCTTTTTAGTACTACTCTCTCATGAAAGCAAATACCTCAATAAAAATTTTAATTTAAAAAAATATAAAAATCAGAAAATTGACAAAGAGGAGTTGTGATAGAGCTCCTGCACGCCGACTGAGTTTCTCCTCCTAATCTGCTTCTTAGCCATTGGGGAGGGAGCCTGAATCGCTTCCCCCCAACCAGACTTTTCTTCCAGGGAAGTATCGACCCCTCTGCCTATTCCTCTGCAGCTCTGCTTACAGTGATTGGTATTGCCTTTACAAAGGCACTTGCGGCTCTCAGGCCTAGCTCTATTGATTTATCCCCAGGATGGAAGGATCTTGCAGCCAGCCAACAGGTCCAAAGACTCTGTCCCTGGGAATTCACACAGGACACAGTATGAAAAAGAACTAACATAGCATTCTTTATTTTTAGTCGGGACTAGTCCATATGTTGACAACATTTAGATTGCGACACTGTGACACTTCAATAAAATACAAATAATCAGAACATTAGTTAAAGGATCACTATAGACACCCAGACCACTTCAGCAGAGAAACTGCTATGTTTACCTATGGGTTAATCCAGCCTCTAGTGGCTGTCTCATTGACAGCTGCTAGAGGCACTTCTGCACTTCTCACTGGGATTTTCACAGGGAGAAGATGCCAGCGTCCATAGGAAAGCATTGGGAATGCTCTCCTATGGACTGGCTGAATGCGCGCGCGGCTATTGCCGTGCATGCGCATTCAGCCAATGACGGCGAAAAGGAGGAGGATAGTTCCCTGCGCCGAGGGAGCCTGGTGGGGTAAAACAGGTAAGATTTAACCCCTTCCACCCCCTAGAGCCCGGTGGGAGGGGGGCCCTGAGGTGGGGGGGGGGGACCTAGAGACCCTATAGTGCCAGGAAAACAAGTATGTTTTCCTGGCACTATAGTGGTCCTTTAACAAGCAATTTAAAATTAATGCTTGCACTATATAATACCAATAACATTTTCAAACACAATAAAGAGCAATAATGTGTACATTTAACTGCTCTTTTTTTGCCCTCATTTGCATACAATTATTATGCAAATGAGCACACTTCTAGACATTTAGCAGAAGGGGCAGCAATGAATAGTCTGTACATTGATTTCTGCTGTCACACACCTCTTTCAGGGAGTGCTCTGACCAGGTCCATAGTCTCTGGGTAAGAGGCTTGCCTTTAAGCTTTTCCAAAAGGCCATGTGTTTTTTGGTAACTGGGGATGAGTGCAAGCAAGACTGCAAGGTTTACTCAGTGCACATCCTGCTGCAAGTATGCATGCCTGGATGAATCTGTCCAGGTCCATACCTCTGTGGTGGGTGTGAGCGAGTGCTCACTGAGCAGAGTTTAGTGGGTGCAGGTAGTGGAGTGGTAGGAGATGAGACAGTTGGTAAACAGACACATAGCTGGGTAACAGTGGGTCAAGGAAGCAGGGAGGGTGAGGAAGGGGAAAAGTTTAGCTAGTCCTAATCTTGTGCAGCCTACCACATTTGCCCGTTTGAGTGTTGGGAGCATCAGCTAAGGAGTAGCTGTATTGCAGGAAGCTGTTCCTTCTAACAGCCATGGGAAAAGCCCCTCTAGTACGGGTGGGGTTGAGAGTGTAAGGAAGGCTAGACAGGTTGTGGTGGTACGGGACTATATTATTAAGAGACTAGATAGGGTAATCTGCCACTCTGATCATCTCAACCAGACAGTTTTCCTGGTGCTCGGGTCCGGCATGTTGCCAACAGAGTGGAGGGATTATTGGGAGGGGCTGGGGATGACCCAGCTGTCATGGCCAATTGGTACCAATAACGAAAATGGAAGCTCCTAAAGAATGAGTTCAGGGATCTAGGAAGTAAGCTGAAGAAAATGACCTCCAAGGTAATATTTTCAGAAATATTACCTGTGCCGCGCACTACAGCAGAAAGGCAGTGGGAGATTAGAGAGGTCAATGCATGGCTGAAGTCTTGGTGCAGGAAAGAGGTTTTTGGTTTTTTAGAGCACTGGGCTGATTTTGCGCTTGGGTACAACCTGTATAGCTGTGATGGATTGCACCTAAACGGAAGAGGGTCTGCTGTGCTGGGGGATAGGATGGCTAGGAGGTTGGAGGTGATTCTAGGTTGGAGGGTCATCTAGAAAGATAGAATAGAAAGGAGTTGGGATTTAGCTCAGTATAAGCTGGGTGGAGATGGGGGGAGAGGCAAGCTCAGAAGAGAGGAGGTATGTAATATTGATAAAAATTAAAAAAAAACGTACAAATGACTCATGATAATATTAAGTGTATGCTTACTAATGCAAGGAGCCTATATAACAAAATGGGGGAACTAGAGGCAATAACATACACTAAACAATATGATATAATACGCATAAGAGGAACATGGGTACACATTATTTAGGAATGATAGGAAAAACAAGAAGGGTGGTGGGGTATGTTTGTATGTCAACCATGAGTTAAAGTAAAATCTTAGGCATGTGGAGTGTGATGAGGAAAATGTGGAAGCTTTATGGGTAGATATCTGCTTGGGGCAAACAAACGGAAATCAATTACTGGTTGGGATATGTTAAAAACCACGTAATGTAAATATTAATGAGTAAGAACAGCTGTTAGAGCAAATTCGAAAGCTGCAAATCGGAGTAACACGTTAATTATTGGAGATTTTAATTATCCAGACATAAATTGGGATAGAGGTACTTCAGCAAGGGGAATCAGGATTTTGAATGTGTTAAATGATACCTTCATGTCAGAACTGGTACAAGCACCAACTAGAAAGGATGATTGTTTGGATCTCATTATAACAAACAATGTTGATCTTTTGACCAACATTCAAGTAGGGGGGCATTTGGGAAATTGTGATCACAATATGGTAAATTTTGAAATAAACTCAAAAAAGCAAAAGCATGTGGGTAGCTCTACAACATATTGACTGGCATAAACTCTTTAGTGAAAAAATCACTAAGGACAAATGGAAATGCTTCAAAAAAATATTAGAAAGGTACATTTCTCAGTATGTACCATTGGGTAATAAATATAAAAGAAACAGATTGAAATTAATGTGGCTTAGTAGAGAAGTAAAACAAGAGATTAAAAATAAGAAAAGGACATTTAAGTAATTTAAATTGGACAAATCAGAGGCATCCTATTTAAGATACAAGGAAGCCAATAATGCTTGCAAAAAGGCAATTAAAGTGGCTAAACTAGAAAATGAAACATTGATAGCCAAATAATGCAAAACCAACACCAAATTTTTTTTCAAGTACATACATTCCAAAAAAATGATAAATGAAAGTGTAGGTACACTGAAAACAGAGATGTGTCTATTAGTTAATGAAGACCAGGAAAAGGCAGACATTTTAAATAACTGTTTTTCTTCAGTATATATTAATGATGATCCTATGGCAAGAGATATGCAAATGATTGCTCCAAAAAACTTGCAGATAAATTGTGATTGGATGACTCGAGACAAGGTGCTAGAGCAGTTAAAGAAAATTTATGTAAATAAAGCTCTGGGGCCTGACGGTATTCACCCATGAGTACTTAAGGAGCTAAGTGGGAAAATAATTGAACCTCTGTATTTAATCTTTCAGGATTCTTTTGTTTCAGGTATTGTACCGGAGAATTTGAGGAAGGCAGATGTCGTTCCTATATTCAAATTCATTGCCTGGAAATTGTAGACCTGTGAGCTTAACTTCTGTGACTGGGAAACTATTTGAAGGGCTTATAAGGGATAATATTCAGTAATTCATTGGGAAGAACTTGTTATTAGCAATAATCAGCATGGTTTTATGAAACATAGGTCATGTCAAACTAACCTAATTGCATTTGTTGTGGACAGAATATTAACTTTATTAACTTTAGTAAAATTCCTATTTACTCTGCATAACTACAAATCAATATTATTCCTAAGTTACTTAAAATGGCCACGAGGGAGTTTCCCCCATTATCAACTAACACCCTCGAATCAACAAGATGGCGCTGGAATCTGGAGGAGAGCTCCACGATGCCAGTTACATCATACCTGGTAGGATGAGCAATTGATGAACCACTTAACACCTAACCAATTATTGATGTGTTTTCCTCTGTTATCTATAATTATGCATATGATGTATTTCTGCTTTAAAAGGGGCATACCAGCCCCCCTGGAATAAAGATTCCTGAGGTTTTTATCAACCTGAAACTTGTGTCTGGTGTGAATTACTTTAGGAAGCGTGCATACAACTTTTAACCAATTTGGACAGGGGCAGATAAACAAAATGATCAAATACTTGATTTGATCCACGCCACATTCTACGAAGAAGTAGAAGGATTTTGCCAAGGCATTTGATACGATTCCTCACAATAGGTTAGTCTTAAAACTAAAAGAAATTGGTCTAGATGAATATTCGTGTTCTTGGCTTAAGGATAGAGTACAACGAGTTGTCATTAATGGTAAATTTTTAATCTGGACAGAAGTGGTAAGTGGTGTCCCTCAGGGTTCTGTTTTGAGACCAATTCTATTTTACATATTTATAAACAATCTTGCAATAGGCATTGAAAGACATGTTTTATTGTTTGCAGATGACATAAAACTTTTTTAAAATAATACAATGTGAGCAGGATATTGCTTTGCTGCAGAGAGATAGGGGGACTGGGTACTAAAATGGCAGATGAAATTTAACATAGAGAAATGCAAAGTTATGCACTTCGGGGTCAAGAATACACAAGGAACTTTCACCCTAAATGGTAGTGAATTAGAGATAACCACATGTAAGAAGGGTTTGAGAATTGCTAAAGACAAATTAGACAGCAACACACAATGTCAATCTGCAGTTGCTAAGGCCAGTAAAGTTTTTGTCATATATAAATAGGAGCATATATTCTTGGGATGAAAATATAATTTTGCCTCTTTATAAATCACTGGTAAGACCACACCTTGAATATGCTGTGCAATTGTGGGCACCTGTTCTAAAGAAGGATATCATGGCACTAGAAAAAGGGCAGAGACGAGCTACAAAATTGATAAAAGGAATGGTGCATTTTAGTTACAAAGAAAGGTTAAAAAAATGTAAATCCCTTTAGTTTGGAAAAATGGCGCCTCAGAGAGGATATGATAACATAATCCAAAAATATTTGGGACAGTACAAACCATTATCTGGAAATTTATTCATAAACAGGGCAATACATAGGACACAAGGTCACGCATTTAGGCTGGAAGAAAGGAGATTTAATCTGAGGCAAAGAAAAGGGTTTTTTTAGAGTAAGAACTACAAGGATATGGAATTCTCTGTCTGAAGAGGTGGTTTTATCAGAGTCAATACAGATGTTTAAACAGCAATTGGATAAATACTTCCAAAAAATAGCATACATGGATATAATTTCTAATTAGTGGAGTAATAGCTGCTTGATCCAAAGAGATATCTGACTGCCATTTTGGGGTCAAGAAGGAATTTTTTCCTAGTTTCTTGCAAAATTGGAAGAGCTTCAGACTGCCTTCTTTTGGATCAACAGCAAAAACATATGTGAGGAAGGCAGAACTTGATGGACGCAAGTCTCTTTTCAGCTATGTAACTATGGCATGAGAGCTTCTGTCACAAGAGTTATTAAGATTAATGTTTATGTATACAGTGCTCCTTTAAAAATAAATAAATAGTCCCTTATGTTTTCTTCAAATCCACTAAACTGAAAAGTAAATAACTGAATTGGAAATTTGTCCTCATATTCTTTTTCCAAAATAGTAACATTTTTAATGAGCTTATAGTCCGTTTACTCCATATCTCAAAACAGAGGTTTAGTCGCAGTCAGTAACAGCTTTTACGATATTAACCCTGGGATAGGTAAAAAAATCTCCCATCAGCTAAAGGACATAGGCTAGGGGAGACCTTTAACCCTATCCCCTAGTTAAGAAGGGGTCACCTGGTTGTACTAGTATTAGTATAACCCTAATTACTAGAAATAGAAAAAAAGAAAAACAATATCCCAGACGTCCACTCCAATGGAGATTTAAAAATGAAGCTTCATTTTTGAATTCTATTATGCACTTTTTCACTAGTTAGGTAGTACTTCACTTTGCTTTTGAGTTGATTTTTATAGGGTCCTCAGTTCAGGTAGGCACCAGCCGAGTGCGATGCTGAGGTATTACGGACAGATGAGAATATATGCTCTATGGGGTATGGTAGTTACGGTGGGAACCTAGCAGTGATTATAATAATCGTTTTGGGAGTCTTTTTGTTTCTTTTCCTGCTCAGCTCCCTCCGCGCTGCTTAATGAAGCTGGGAGCTGGAATATGACGACATCTCTAAGTACCGCCTACTCAACCTGTGCGCCCCTCTGCCTGCCTGACCAGCAGCCCTACTGGACTGCAGGTAAGCAATCCACTCCAGCTCTCCCAGGGTGGCTGGGTGGATTTAAAATAAAATAAAAAACATATTAGTTTGTGATTGTTGGTGGAAATGTGTGTGTGTGTGTGTGTGTCTGTGAGTGTGTATGTCTAAGTGAATGTGTGTGTCTGTCTGTGAGTGAATGTGTACGTGTGTCTGTAAGTGTATGTGTGTATGTTTCTGTAAGTCTGTAAGTGTGTATGTGTGTGTATGTGTGTCTGTAAGTGTGTGTATACGTCTGTAAGTGTTTATGCTTGTGTGTCTGTAAGTGTGTATGTGTGTGTCTGTAAGTATTTGACAATGAGTTAGCGCACAATCTTTTTTGAAAGTTCTCCAATTGGAAAGTACAGAAAAATAAGAAATTATAATTATAACCTATTAACCTTATAGATGTAATTTGTACAGAATGTGTGCTCACACAAAAATACATTTTCATTAAATAGAAACAACTTCCAGCACAGAGTCCCAGAAATGAATCCAAGAAATGAGCAGTCCAAATCTCAAAAGATAACCACTTTTTTTCTTTTTCCAGCACTCCAGGGGTTAAGCTGTTATCTAGGAAAATACAAGGCTAAAATGGTGTGATAACATTAGGTGAAGAGCCTCCACCATATGTACCATATGTTATCACACCATTTAAGCCTTGTATTTCCCTAAATAACAGCTTAACACCTGGAGTGCTGGAAAAAGAAAAAAAATGTTATCTTCTGACATTTGGACTGCTCATTTCTGGGATTCATTTCTGGGACTTTCTGTGCTGGAAGTTGTTTATATTTAATGAAAAAGTATTTTTGTGTGAGCACACATTCTGTATAAATTACATCTATAAGGTTAATAGGTTATAATTATAATTTCTTATTTTTCTGTACTTTCCAATTGGAGAGCTTTCAAAAAAGATTGTGCTCTAACTCAAAATCTTGTTATGTGTGTGTGACACACAGGGGAAGTTCGAGGATAGCAGCACATATTATAATTAAAAATTAAAGGTATAACACCTTGGATATATGAAAATTAAAGGCATAATACCCTGAATATATAATACTTAAAGGACCACTATAGGCACCCAGACCACTTCAGCTTAATGAAGTGGTCTGGGTGCCAGGTCCAGCTAGGTTTAACGCTTTTTTCTAAAAACATAGCAGTTTCAGGCTGGCTCGTGCCATGCATGCGCATTCAGCCGAGGAGGAGGAGAGGAGGAGGAGAGTCCCCCGCCCGGCGCTGGAGAAAGAGGAAAGTTTAACCCCTTTTCAGAGAAGTCAGTGTTTGCATTGCTGCCTGCTTACACCTCTAGTGGCAGTCATTCAAATAGCATTTAGTGTTGCACAGTGTGTGGCACTGGTTTTCAGCTTCTCCATGCTCTGCATGGAGGGGCTGCTTGTTCCAATAGAGATGCATTCATTCCATGCATCTGTATGAGTAGATGCTTATTGGCGCAGTGCGTCATTTTGACGTGCATGCACAATAGCCTCCCGATCCTTTCCAATAGGAAAATTTTCGATTTGCTGAGATCATCGAGATTGATGATTTCAACCATGGAGGCAAAAGCAGGTGGGGCTAGTCACAGTGAGGGTGGTGAGGCATGGAAGAAAAGGTAAGTTTAACCCCTTCCACTCCCTAATGCCCGGCGGGAGGGGGACCCTAAGGGTGGGGACACCCCTAGGGCACCATAGTGCCAGGAAAACGAGTATGTTTTCCTGGCACTATAGTGGTCCTTTAAAGGAAAAGCGCCTCAGATTAGTATTTATTTGTGTCTGTAAGTGTTTATGTGTGTGTCTATGAGTGTGTGTGTCGGTCAGTGATTTTGTATGTGTCGGTCAGTGGGGGCGTGCGTCTGTCAGTGAGTGCATGCATCTGTCTGTGAGTGCATCTGTCGGTGTGTGTCCAAGTGAAAGAATGCATCTGTCAGTGAGAGTGTGAGTCTGTCAGTGTGTGTCCAAGTAATAGTGTGTGTATGTCATTGTTTGTCAGTGTAAATGAGAGTGTGCATCTGTCAGTGAGTGAGCATCTGTCAATCAAAGTGTGACCTTGACAGGAAGGGGTGGGGGAAATTTAAATTAGAAGGGGGAAGGGACGGGGGTGCTCGAGCACCATCCTGCCTCGGGCAGCACAAATCCTAAATACACCACTGTCTGCAGTGTTAGCACTTCAAACACTGGCTTTTCAGAGAAGTCAGTGTTTGCATTGCTGCCTGCTTACACCTCTAGTGGCAGTCATTCAAATAGCATTTAGTGTTGCACAGTGTGTGGCACTGGTTTTCAGCTTCTCCATGCTCTGCATGGAGGGGCTGCTTGCTTCCAATAGAGATGCATTCATTCCATGCATCTGTATGAGTAGATGCTTATTGGCGCAGTCCGGCATTTTGACGTGCATGCACAATAGCCTTCCGATCCTTTCCAATAGGAAAATTTTCGATTTGCTGAGATCATCGAGATTGATGATTTCAACCATGGAGGCAAAAGCAGGTGGGGCTAGTCACAGTGAGGGTGGTGAAGCATGGAAGAAAAGGTAAGTTTTAAAACTTTAATCTCCACGGAGAGGGGAGCCAGACAGTTAAAGATTGATGCCAGCATTATAAGTTTAGGAATATATGTTTGTATTCGTGTCTCTATTGCTGGTGTTAAAATTCACCACAAATGACTGCTTAGTGAATAACCCCATGTACTATTATTCATTTTGACTGTAGACCCTTGATGTCAGTGTGTCAAACTATTTGTTAAATCTTGTGTTGAGCTTGATTCCATCTCTGCTTAATGATTTTTCCATAAAATTGTCAATGCACTTATGATTAATAAGAACCAAAAGGAAGGTAGCTATAGGGGGTGGCACCAACTAACACTAACAATTGGAATATAAATATTTTATATTAATACAGACACGCACTGAGAAGCTAAAAACACAAAATTAAAACCCCTGACAGGTGAAGTGAATAACATTGAATATATTGGTACAATGGCATCATGTGTACAGTCAGTATTTGAATTTGATGTGTTGGAAGCAGGAAATTGGGCAAGCAAAAATTTCTGAGTGACTTTCACAAGGTCCAAATAGTGATGGCTAGATGACTGGGTCAATGCAACTCCAAAATGGCAAGTCATGGGAAGTGTTCCCAGTATGCAGTGTTTAATATCAACTACTAACTAAAAGTGGTGCAAGGAAGGTCAAACAATGAACTGGCGTCTGCGTTATGGGCTCCAAAGGCTCATTGATGCATGTGGGGATCGAAGGTTAGCCTATCTCGTGAAATCAAATAGAAGCTCAAATTGCTTAAAAAGGTATTGCTGGCCATAATAGAAAGGTGTCAGAACACACAGTGCATCACAGTTTGCTGCGTATGGGGCTACCTAGCCGCAGACTGATCTGAATGCCCCTGTCCACCTCTGAAAGTGCCTTCGATGTGAGTGTCAGAACTGGACCATGTCTGGTCTGAAGAATCCTGTTTTCTTTTAGGTCAGCTGGATGGTCAGATCAGCGTGTGTTGTTTACATTGGGGAAGAGATGGGAGCAGGATACACTATGGGTGGAGGTAGTGCTATGCTCTGGGTAATGCTCTGCCTGGAAACCTTGGGTACTAGCATTCATGTGAACATTACTTCTCTTAACTTTGTGAAACATTCTTTTGACTTAGCCATATTTCTAACATTTATTTATTTTATTTATAAAATATTTTACCAGAATGGATACTTTGAGATTTCTCTTGTTTTCAAGTATATCCAGGGTCCACAAAACACTGCATTGTTACAATAGGATACAATATTACAAAAAAATACAATATACAAACTACTGACTTCGGCAATACGGCACTTCGGTTCGGTTTCGCATTTCCAAAATTCAGGACTTTGGCAATTCGGGTCTTCAGCAATTCGGCACTTCGGATCGGTTCGGCACTTCCAAAATTCTGGACTTCAGGAATACTGGACATCACCAATTTCGGATTTCGGCAATTCAGAACTTCAGCAATTTGTCACTTCTGCACTTTTGGATTTCGGCAATTCAGGACTTTGGCAAATGGGTAGGGCTAGGGTTAGGGTTAGATTCCAGTCATCATTCCCGTAATATTTCCTCCCTCTCCTGTTTTGCCACTCCTGGTTTGGCACTTCCGAAATTCGGCACTTCCGAAATTCTGGACTTCGGCAATTCGGCACTTTGGCAATTTGGTTTGGCACTTCCGAATTACGGCAGTTCTGACATTCTGAAGCATCCAAATGTTCGAATTGCTGAAATTCAACTGAATTTACATTCGGAACGAAACAAATTGCACATGTCTAATAACACATAACAGGTAATAAATATATTAAACCCTGACAGGTGCATTCTGTGCTGAGGTATACTGCCATAGATCTCTTAAAGGATATCCTGTCAAACATGACACTCAACAAACCCCTAGCCAGTTTAAGTATTTCACGTGTTCCAGCTTAAGCACATCTGGTACAACTAATGAAGCCCTCGTTTTGTTGCATTTGGTGTGCTTGAGACAACACCTGTTTTGCATATTTGTGCTGTTGTGAGGGATTCTATTCAGGTAGTTGACTAATTTTGAGACGGAAGAAGACATTTTTTTTTTCTTAATCATATTTTATTGAAATTTTAACAAAGACATTGTAAAGATCAGGAGGAGCACGTAGGGCCCACACAGTGTAGCAGTAATGAGACAAAAGATAGAGGATACATACAATCAAATGTTAAACAATGAGATACAATGAAGGTGAAAAATGTTGTATTATCCATGAGAGCGGTAGCTGCAGGGCAGGGCACGGCTATCATAGCTATCAACCATATGTAATGGTATTTGAGTAGGAGAAATCTGACAATCTTTGTGCGTTAACTACACATTCAAGGTATGTCTAAAACAATCCACACATGCAGAATCAATGGTATCTAACTCCTATGGATGTGAGAGTTTACAACCTGCTAAAGTGACCCATGAAAGATGTGCATTCCGACAGGGGCGTGGCTGACCAGTAAACAGACTAGACGCATGAATGTGGAGCTCCGTCCAGAAATTAAAACAATTCACACCAATTCGAGTGACCGGAATTCACAACAAGAACCAAGAGCACGCTTCCACCCCAGAGACTGAAATGGGGCGAAAAAAAATTAATTTCCGTTCACCGGAGACGTACAAACAGGCCGACATCAGGCTTTCATTTGAGCGGCCTACACCGCCGACAACAGTCAAAATGGTGCCGGAGGTGCGTAGCGAAGAGGAGGCCTCAGGGGACTCTCATGACGATGAAGAGAGTCTCTCCTCAGCTCAGGCGGAGGCATACCGGGAGTCGGGGTCAGAAGAAGACTATTGATGAGAGAAGTCTGGAAAGCAGACATCAAGGAAACCCGACAAGAGCTGGGAGCCCTCCAGACACGCATCAAAGAGGTGGAAGGCAGTGAAGAAAGAAGGGACCGCAACCTGCAGGCTACCTAAGACCAAGTACAAAGCCTCACGAAACAGGTCCAAAGCCTCACCAGAACTGTCACGACACTGGAAGCGAGACACAGACAGCGGAACGTCCACCTCAGAGGCATCGCAGAAACAATTGGAGGGGACAGCCTCCATACCATTGATAGCCAACATAGGTGTTAAAGGCGACAAGGATCAAGGAGTACTACTTACCGCATTCAGAGTTAGAAAGGCAGTGACAGCTCCAAAAGAGGCACCAAGAGAGACCATAGTCATGACTAAAGACATGAAGGTGTGAACGGCGATACTGTCGCACTCCAGGGTACTCGATACCATACACTTTGAGGGGCATAAGGTGGTAATATATGGAGACATCCCCTTTGCGGCACTGATGAAGCGGAGACAACTCACACCGACAGCGGCACAACTCAGAGAGGCAACTATCCGCTACAGATGGGGGAACGACAGATCCCTACAGGTCCAGAGAGGAGACCAATTATTCACCCTCACCTCAGCGGAAGAGAGCACCCAGTTCCTCCAGCAACTGAACCTGCTCCCCAGAGACATCAACCAGACTGGCTGCGGGGGGAAGGAACCCGACAACCAGCCAGATGGGAACAAATGGCGACAAAGCCAAAAAAGAAACCCACCGGATAACTCCCTGTGACTTTACAACCATATACGAGGTCCAATTCTCCCTAACAGTCACCGGCAGCTGACTTCCTCCATCAGCCCAGACGCAGCTTGGTGACACAGACTGACACCTAACACCTCACGCCTAGCATACCCACAAACCCGCAACACACAACACTCACCCACAGGCACATTAAGCGGCCCGCTCAGACACAGCTACTGTCACAGAGAGACCCAACCTCCTTGAGCCACAAGTGGAGGGCCACACGCTAGACTTCCCCTCCTCTGTGTTTAGCCTAAGACCACAGATAGGGAGGCCTCCTAACCCACCACTTACCAGTTACCAAACACACATGACACCTGAGGCAAAACGACACACCAACCCAGGACCAGACTTCACATACCCATGGCACATGAAAACATAGACCCCCACCAATATGACATACCCCAAACTACAACCTAGGATGTCATAATGCATATGTTAAAGAACACGTAACGTTGTTGAACTATAGACCTACTAACAAATTACCTCAATAATGTGACCAAGATGTGTTTTGTGTGTGTAATACTCAATAAAATACAAATTTAGAAATAAAAAAGATGTGCATTCCAGTTTAGGAATCTATTTCCAGTGAGCTAATATGCACCTATAGTGTAGCTACATCTCCTATCGTACACATATATGTGTTCCGGGACTGCCTGTGTCTGTGACCGGTTTATTTGCAGGTGATTGTCTCTATAAGAGAGGAGTAAGTAGAGAAAAGGAGATGAAAAGAAGATAATGGAAAAAAGAGGATATAGAGAAGTAGATAGTATGGGGGGGAGGGGAGATAAGATGCAGGTATGATCCGGTGGGCAGGATTATAGGGAGAAAGAAGGAGAGTAGGTTTCCCCGATCTATTGGCCCCGCTCCTATCTCTCTGTCAATGCGTGTCTCGCCCAAAGTGTCATCACAGCCAGTCCTCATCTTGTCGGCTATATACATAAACCAGGGCTGCCAACATTCCGTGTGTTTATCACCCTTGCCCAGCACCGGTTAAGGTCCTGTAACACAGTTTGTAGTAATTAGATTGATAGTAATTAGATTGATAAAGGTCTGTTGGGTTTTAGGGAAGTCATTATAAGTTGCATTTTCTGTTGAATTTGGAAAAACCACTTGAAGCATTCGTTGAGTCGAGCAATTTCAATTGCTTTTGTTTTATTTGTTGATTGCAAATAGCTGAATGTCTGTAAATATTGACAATAAACCTGATTTTCAATGAGTGGGTTAAATAATTTTGATTACAACTCCATGCGTATATAAAACTTTATAATTTCAGTAGAAAATATCTTTTTGTGTTTATAAAAGTGTTGCCCCGGACAATTTAAACAATGCTGTTATTTCTATGTGTTATCATTAAGAAGACATTCAGTCAACATTTCAAGTAAAGCATTCCTTTACATTGTTAGCCATAATAGGTAACATCTTTTTCTGAATTTAAATGCATTTTGTGGCCACCAATGCAGGGTTATTTGAAGGGATGGGGATGAAATGTCCCTGTTTATTGTGGTTTCCTTCTTTGTTCTTTTATTCTGTTTTTTAAATTACATTCCTAACTTCCCACGTTAACCTCTATACAGTGTATTGCGGGACTATATTCTTTATTTTCTATTGGCAACATAATTGTAATAGGTCTATAAACACACATGTAACAAATGTAAAATTCAATGCAGTTACTGAGGGACAGAATGCAAACACATTGTCACTTGAACAGGGTTTATCAAGCCGATGGAAGCATAAACGCTCTCTAATAGAGAGGAAGAAAAAAATAGTACTTTGTAATCCATAAAAATTTAATAGAGGTGTAATAACAATGGCACAACTATAAAAACAGATTTATTCAACTGCCTATTCAATTGATGTGTCAGTCTAGCTAAGTAAGAGAAAACCATATATCCTCACAGGTAAATATGATATAGAGATCAAGTAAATAAGTAATCAAAAATGTTTTTCTGAAGATAAAAGGAAGTGGACCATGTTGTTATAACTACAGAAGGTCTGTCTATCTATCAAGTTATCTATTTATCTATCTATCTATGGGCCAGTGAAGCAAAATGATGGGAAAAAGCCCTAAGAATTGGACAGTCCCACCAAAAGTGGGACAGATGGGAGGAATTCACACATGAAGAGATTTAACATTTAAGTAAATCAAAACTGAAAATTTAGCAGTATTACAGAATCACATTAAATTGAATACCATTCAACAGTATCTGTAAACTGGGAAAGATGTCTGCTAGTACCACTCTTCTTTGTGAGTATTCAATTCAAGATTAGACAACTTAAGGAGCTCCAAAAAGGACAAATAATCAGAGTTTGAATTGCAAATATCTCAATCATAAATACATCAAACGTATTTATTAAGTAAAAAGAAAAAGTTTTAAAAATAATGATATCACATAGCAGAATTAATCTGATGCCTCTTTGGTCTCCATTCGTGCTTTCCCACCACAGCCTTCTCTGTTTATAATTTGATTGCTTCTGAATAACCTCCTCCGAATGCCACTGATAACTCAATAAAAGAAAAGAAAATACTTTTATTCTTTGAAAGGAATATAGGCTGTATGTTAACATGTAATAGTTTATATGTGTAAATCCTGTCAGTGATATTCCACATAGTTAATATGCCACATTTTCATTTTTTTCAAACTTTCTTAATCACTTGTAGATCCATTAAAGTCCAGTGACAAATTAGTATAAGAGAAATATTGAATTATCCTTACAGCCACAGCTTCATAGAATGCAAAAGATCCCAACGAAGATGCCATAGTGTGTGTTATACTTTGTTGAGCATTTAAACTCTTAGAGTGAATGGACTTAGATTTACTCTTCTTAACTCCAGTTATAATCAGCTCAATTTTATGGATATTAGAATCTACATAAGCTCTGGATGTTCTATTGTTATGTGGTGAATTACCTGAAAAAAATACATTTCAGTTAATCCTGAAAACCTAGTTCCTCTGGCTCAAAAGAATTGTCTTAGATAAAAATGTGTTTAATAAGAGATTTGAAGAAATTACATGTACATTTTTGAGTGGGTATATTTTGGAGAATGCATTTAGCTTGTAAAAAACATCACATTTACACCATTTCACCAAGGCCAAGAAAGGACACTAATAGGCTTATTCACAGAACACAATTTTGAACCCATAATTAAAAAATCTTTAACTCAATCAAAAATTGGCCAATTTTGAAAGATACCTATCCAAATGTAAAGGAATTCCAGAATGTACTCCATATTGGGGATGTGCATGGGCAAAAAATTAGTTTGGCACTTCTGAAATTCGGGACTTAGGCAATTCAAGACTTTGGCAATTCAGCACTTCAGTTCGGTTTGGCACTTCCGAAATTCGGGACTTCGGCAATTCGGAACTTCGGCAATTCAGTTCGGTTGGGGTAAGGGTTAGGGGTAGGGTTAGGTGTAGGGTTAGGTTTAGATTCCTGTCATCATTCCCTAAATTTTACATCCATCTCCTGTTTTTCCACTTTTCAGAAATCCAAAGCACTTTGGCACTTCCGAAATTCGGCACTTCAGCAATTCGGGACTTTGGCAATTTGGTTGGGCACTTCAGAAATTCGCCAATTTGACACTTCAGCAATTCAGACATTCGGAAGCATCCGAATGTCCGAATTGACGAAATTCATCCAAATTTAAATTCGGACCAAAATGAATTGCACATGTCTACCCCATATAGCAAATAGGAAAGGGAGATCTTTAAGAAATAATTTAACTAGATCAGAGTTTAATCCTAAAGTGCCTAGGAAGGTATATTTGGGAAAATAGAAATATGGCACTTTTCCATGCCTTGGATGTATTTACTATAACAATGTAAAAAGGGAGACATCGTTGTGCATCCTAAAACAGGTAATCCCTACACAATCCATGAGCGTTATACATGTGATTCTTCCCATGTTATTTATGACCTTAAGTGCCCTCGTGGCAAACTCTACATTGGTGAAACAGTTAGAAAGATCAAAGAAAAACTATTGAAACATAGGTCCTCAGTTAGGATAATAATCATGAGGCTTATTTGGCTTTCCTTTCATGCAGTTTATTTTTCCATGTTTTTTCTTAATCTATTCTTATGTTACTTAAATGAAACAAGAAAGGTAGGAATGCATTTCACAAATTTATCTACCTCTTATTTATTGGTATTATTTAGCCATCTTTTATCAAAATAAAAATAAATATAGTCTCTAAAGGATAACTATGTGAGGTTAAATTGGCAAGTATAAGATATATATGTTAACAAGTACAAGCATCTTCTATTAGTATCATTTTTAATACGCATTTGCAATATACACATCATTTTTCATTTAGGTATACCTACAATAAACAGATACAGATATATTATGTACTTTATACATCAGATTGTCTTGGATGCACTCGGTTTATGTTGTTGATATTTACATAACTATGATTATTGTCAGTATGGAAACTGTCAGTTTGTATCAGTTTGACACGCTCTTTACTTGATCATGTGATTAATTAAGATGGTATAAATTAAGTTTGGGAAGGAGATTACATTGCTTGATAAACACACACAGTCGAAACATTGCTGATTTGCCAAATAAAGTGATATAATATTTTCACAATAAGGAGTGCTTATAATCTGATATTTATCAGAAAAATAAAAGTGCGTGCTCTCTCATAATATTACTGTCTACTTTGACAAACTACACTGGCAAAATATATATAATTTGAATATATTTATTTTTGTTGAAAACAAAAGATTACTTTCTAACCACAATGCCTGTAGCCAAATGCTAAACATACAGGAGGATCGGGAATAGTATGAGCATCCATATCATGGGAGTCATTAAGTAAACTGATTATTTTGCATATTTAAATCAAAGGCCAAGAAATATGAGGTCATTTACATGACTAGGAGCACAATATTAAGCAAAAACTCTATTCTAATGAAATATCTATGAAATAATTATAAAGATATTGCCACCATACGAACAACTTAAAAATTCATGGGTGGTTTCATGAGCAGCATGATGAAGTCAGGCACTTTCCATGACCACTCTAGAGTATGTAGAAATGTACAGAAATTGCTAAATTGTTAGCAATATGCAGCCTTTATTGCATCATAAGCAAATTGATAAGTTTGCTCAACAGACCTTTCTTTGTCTTATCAAAGAAACAAACATTTCATTCAAGCAATCGGCACCCTGTCCAAATTACTTGTGAATTAAGGGTGTTACAAAATGTTGGCATACAGAAGCTACTGGAAAAATCTAATTTCGGTTTATTTTATTTGTTCTTTTTCCACTCAAATTAGAATAATATTACATTTGAGAATGATCTTCTTATTGTATTTGTAAAATGTATAGAAATAAAAAATGTTATTTAATTAGACAAATTGTTGCATTATGTAACTACTGCAATATAAGTACAGTATATTTGTATACTTTACTAGTTAACCCTGTTAACACAAACTAGATGGCAAAATACTTATTTAGACCATAGGGATATATATATATATATATATATATATATATATATATATATATATATATATATATATATATACATTGGCTAAAATACATTATTTCCTTTTCACAAGCAACTGATATCTGTTACTCGATTTTCTAGATTTAAATATCAGAAATCTAAACTAGATTACTTGGTCTTCTGCTTCATAAAAATATATTATGCTAGCACCCACACTTTTCAATGGGTTCTACAAAAACCCTGGAAGTATTATTGAGCATCGTGAGGAAGTGCAGGTAGATTTCCTCATAATTCACCTACAGTAAAAATAATGAAAGTATTTTTTTTTGAAGACGAAGAATTGCATGATATTCTACAATTTAAATTTAAAACATGTCTGATAGCATTCCCCCCAAAATATGGAGCTTTTCGAAACACAGATCATTGATACTTGGTTTGTTTCTATAAATAAAAAAACTGTAACAATTAGTAACAACTGAAGTGTGTTAAAGAAACAGTATAGCATTAGAAATACAAACATGTATTCCTAATACTATAGTCAAGTGGTTCCCAAACTTTTTAGGTTCAAGGCCCCCTTAATTTTTCAGTATTTGTCAAAGTCAAACTTTCTAGGTTGTATATCTGTACAGCGCTGCGGCATTTACTGGCGCTATAGTGTATTGTACAGTTGGTGTTTGAAGGGATGCTTGTATACATTTATTGTGTTTTAATACAGGGGTGTGTTTGTATGTAATGTTTGCGTTTGATTGCAGGGGTGTGTCTGAATGTAATGTTCACTTTTAAATGTGGATGTGCATTTGTGTAAAGTATTTGTGTTTGAGTGAAGGTGTGTGCTTGCAAATATATGTTTTTTAGTTTGAATGCAAAAGTGTGTTTTTATGTAATATTTGTGTTAGATTGCAGGAGTGTGCTTGTATGTTGTGCTGGTGTTTAAATGATTGGATCTATGCACATACCCTACCACATACACTACCACATACATCCATATATAACACACAGATGCATATAAATACACTGACACATACAAACAAATTTATTTAGACACAGACACAAACACACATATAGATACACACCAACACACATACACACTGACATACACACATGCACCCTGACACACACAAACATTGATACATGCCCACACCATGACACAGATACACACACTGACATAAAACACACACCCTGACACACAGAGGCACATACACAGATGTGTGCACACACACAGACATAGAGGCACACTGACATATATATATATATAAACACACACAGATGCACACCCTGATACAAAAACACTCACAAACACCCTGACACACACACACACACTCATACTCACTCACACACACTCAGATACACACACTCATACACATACTCATACTCACACTCAAACACATACACACATACAAACACTCCTACACATACACACACACTCACATACACACTCAAACTCATACAAGCACTCACACAGTGATTTTTTTATATCTCCAGCAACCCTCCTGTTAGCTTACCTTGTGTGTGTCCCTGGTCCTGCTGGGGGGAGTGAAGGGGTCTGGAGCTCTTTGTGCTCCTCTCCCCTCATGCTGCAGCTGCCTCCTCTCCCTCCCGCGCCATCTCTCCGCATGATGCTGGGAGGAAATGACAGGCTGTCACTACCACCCAGCTGGACGACATTACAGGGCCCCGGTCGAAGTCTTAAAGGACCGTGGCACTTGACCGGGTCCCTGTTGAGAAGTAATGTTTCCCCAGTGCTATAATCATACCATTGGGGAAACATTCTGCGGCACCCCTATGTGCGTGTCAGTTTGGGAACAGCTGCTATAGTCTTTAACAAGCTATGTTAATGTCCCCTGGCCATATGACATTTTGAAAGGTGAGATTTACTTACCTGTCAGCCTCCCCACATCAGCCTCCATCCTACCATTCCACCTCTTCGGCTGAGATCATTAATGCAGATGATCTCTACTAATGCAATGTTTCCCCATAGAGAAACATGCATAGCAAAACATCACGTGTGCTGTTACTGCTGAATGGAAATGTTTTTAGTTGCAGGGTTAATACTACAGGGACATGGCACCCAGACCACTGTATTGAGATGAAGTGGTTCTGAGTTCTGATAAAGGTCCTCTAATGGATCCTTGATACCTGGATTTTAAGATGTCCTCTGATTTTGCACTAGACTGGGAGAAAAAAAATAGTAGATATATTGTCAACAAACATGCTGGGGACTGTGGTGATAAAATGGAAATAAAAATGCTAAAAATACATGCTCTTTCAGCTCTACGAGAGCCAAATGTTTTACTCACAAAGTTCCTTAAAAAAATGATACATTCCCGTCATGTGAATAAAAGTGCACACTCTTTGAATGCTATAGTTTAAAATAATAATAATAATAATAATAATAATAGCACATAACAAGCACCTGTTCCTTAGCAAGTCTTAACGTTTGGTAAAAAAAACCTCAGATAAACAACATATGACATATTCCACCGTCAGGATTTATTTAACAAAAATAAATCCAAAATAAAGAAAATATATGTGAAAAACTATACTCCCTTACTGCTTCCATAAGAATTAAGAGCTAAGCAGCAGATAGATGCTGCTAGTCAAATGCCCTTGATTAATTGATCAGCAAGGGTGAACAATTTTACAGAAGTTTAAGTTTTAGCAGTTTGCTGGTCTGGCACATTCAGGTGTGTGTTAACTCAATGCCAAGGAGGAACTACATCAGCAATGATCTTAGAGAAGGATTGGTGCTGCCCATCAAACTCAGAAGGGTTTTAAGTCCATTCCCACACAATTTAAAGTCTGCCATTCTACAGTGAGAAAGATTATTCAAAAGTGGAAAACATTCAAGACAGTTGCAAATCTTCCCAGGAGTGGACATCCTAGAAAATTCATCCCAAGATCAGACAGTGCAATGCTCAGAGAATTTTCAAAAAATTCAATAGTTACATCTCAGACTCTACAGACATCAGTTAGCATGGTAAATGTTCATAGCAGTACAATTAGAAAAAGATTGAACACATATGTATTGTTACAAGGGTTGCTAAAAGAAAGCCTCTTCTCTCTAAAAAGAACATGGTAGCATGGTATAGGTTTGTAGAGTTGCATCTGAACAATTTGACTTCTTGAACAATGTAACAGGCAAGACCAAAGTGGAGATGTTTTGCCATAATGCACACTGCCACATTTCGCTAAAACCAAATACAGCATATTAGCACAAACACCTCATACCAACTGTCAAGCACAGTGGTGGAGCGGAGTTTATTTGGGCCTGTTTTGCAGCTACAGGACCTGGAAACCTTGCACTTATTGAGTCAACCATGAATTCCTCGATACACCAGAGTACTCTAGAGTCAAATGTGAGGCCTTTACCTGGACATTGATCCCAAGCACAACAGCAAATCTATAACCAAATGGTTGAAAATGAAAAAAAGCAAGGTAATGCAATGGATCAGTCAAAATCCAGACCTTAACCCAATTGAAATGTTGTGGTGGGACCTTAAGAGAAATGTGCATAAACAAATACCAGCAAGCCTTAATGAAGTGAATCAACATTGTAAAGAAGAGTTAGACAAAATTCCTCCACATTGATGTGAGCGACTGATAAAGTCATACAGAAAACTATTACTTTATTTTTTTTAAATGAATAATAATCATATCATGGTGTAAATATGTCACGTGACCTGCTAACGAACAGATGCTTGTTATTATGTCCTGATACGTGTGTACTTTCTTTTTCCCATGACAGTATGTGTGTATATACAGTATCTCACAAAAGTGAGTACATCCCTCACATTTTTGTAAATATTTTATTATATCTTTTCATGTGACAACACTGAAGAAATGACACTCTGCTAGAATGTAAAGTAGTAAGTGTACAGCCTGTATAACAGTGTAAATTTGTAGTCCCTTCAAAATAACTCAACACACAGCCATTAATATCTAAAACATTGGCAACAAATGTTGCCAAGTGGAAATGTCCAAATTGGGCCAAAAGTGTCAATATTTTGTGTGGCCACCATTATTTCCCAGCATTGCCTTAACCCTCATGGGCATGGAGTTCACCAGAGCTTCACAGGTTACCACTGGAGTCCTCTTCCACTCCTCCATGATGACATCACGGAGCTGGTGGATGTTAGAGACCCCACCTTCTGTTTGAGGATGCCCCGTAGATGCTCAATAGGGCTTAGGTCTGGAGACCTGCTTGACCAGTCCATCACCTTTACCTTCAGCTTCTTTAGCAAGGCAATGGTCATCTTGGAGGTGTGTTTGGGGTCGTTATCTTGTTGGAATACTGCTCTGCGGCCCAGTCTCCAAAGTGAGATCATTCTCTGCTTCAGTATGTCACAGTACATGTTGGCATTGATGGTTCCCTCAATGAACTGTAGCTCCCCAGTGCCGGCAGCACTCATGGAGGCCAAGACCATGACACTCCCACCACCATGCTTGACTGTAGGCAAGACACACTTGTCTTTGTACTCCTCACCTGGTTCCCCCTACACATGCTTGACACCATCTGAACCAAATACGTTTATCTTAGTCTCATCGGACCACAGAACATGGTTCCAGTAATCCATGTCCTTAGTCTGCTTGTTTTCAGCAAACTGTTTGCGGCCTTTCTTGTGTATCATCTTTAGAAGAGGCTTCCTTCTGGGACATCAGCCATGAAGACCAATTTGATACTGTGTGCAGCATATGGTCTGAGCCCTGACAGGCTGACCCCCCCACCCCTTCAACCTCTGCAGCAATGCTGGCAGCACTCATATGTCTATTTCCCAAACACAATCTCTGGATATGACTCTGAGCACATGCACTCAACTTCTTTGGTTGCTTGCATTTGTTACTTGTTTTAACATCTGCCCCCTTCGGTCGACCTTCTGAATTGACCGACATTACTGAATTTAATAACATATGGGAGATCAAACCTCTCCCGTCATTTGATGCCATCTGAGGTGTCATATTTCATCAGCTATGCATATTTAGTTTTCTTCAGATTGCAGGGCATTCTATAGTTTACAATACCAACTAATTACAAGCAATCACATGACTGTTGGTGGCCAATAAATGAAGAGGGCAGGCTATTTAAAGCCTCTGTTGAGGTAGCCTATGTCAGCACTCTTGATGATCCCAGCATAGCTGGTGAAATGCATTTAAAGAGTGTTACTTTGCTTTTTTTTTTTACTTGTCTTTTTTTCCCTCATGTGTGTCAAAATATTTGTTCAATGTCCTAGAGGGCTGCGCACTATCCCAAACCCCATGCACATTTAAATAACTTGAGCTTTTTATTATCACTTCAATGGCCTAGTTACCAAGTGAGTCCTACACTAACAATTCACTTTGCTTCTTTCAGCTAAAAAGTAACATTTCTAATGAGACAGAGAGCGGTATATTCCTACACACATAGTATCCCTTAATAAGGATCACATGTTACATATTTATACATAATACAATTTATTAGGGCAGATGTGTACTGTAGTTATTGCTGCCATCTTGGAGTAGTGGGAGTTTGAGAGCAGCGCTTAATTTTGTAAATAAATAGAGATAATGTGTGCTGCTTTTAGTCTACCGGCCAGAGCTAGTACAGGAAACAGCCTCTCTAGGGCATTGTCTTTCAGTTCCCAATTTATAGTGGTTATATTGGAGTTCTGTACGCAGCTGAGTCACTTAAAATCAGAGCATCGTCCTCTAGAGGTGCAGTGTGGGTACTACATCTTTGTACCATGTTTTGGCCAATTTATTTACTTGGCTGCAATTTATTTGTTGTGACCCCTAGTGATAATACATAGGCTGCAGCACATAGTTGCTAAAAAGAGACATGCGTCAATCAAGTTCAGCCTTTCTCACATCTGTTTTTGCTGTTTGATGCAAAAGAAGGAAAAAAAAAGAGTTTGAAGTACTTTTGCAGCAAACTAAGAAAAACTCCTTCTTGACCCCAGAATGGCAGTCAGATCTCTCCTTGGATTTAGAGGCGATTATCCCACAAATTAAAAATGATAGCCCAGAATATTATGTTTTTGCAAGAATTCATCAGGTTGCCATTCAAACATCTGTACAGACTCTGATAAAACCACCTCTTCACATGTACTTTTTGTGGCAGCTTTGTAATAACGAAGACCCCTAGTGATCAAAATTGGACATTACATGTCTATATTTTTTTATTTTGTAATACTTTTTGAAGTGTTTTCTTTGCTACACCCCACTAACTTCTATAAAGTATACTTAGTGCTTTTCCCCATTATTTTAACATTAACCAATAAAAGATATCGACTGTATTCATGATTTGTACGTCTCCATTATTTTAACATTAACCAACAAAAGATTTTTCCACCTGCACTGTGAATGTTTACATGGTGTGTTCAATAAAAACATGGCAACATTTAATTATTTGTGTGTTATTAGTGATTGTCTATTGTTGTGACTTAGATGATGATCAGATCACATTTTATGACCAATTTGTGCAGAAATCCATATCATTCCAAAGGGTTCACATACTTTTTCTTGCAACTGTATGTACATTAGGAAGACAGTGTTTTTTCCATAAGTGTCCATAAGTATATGCGTATCACTTCTGGCTTGATGTGATATTTGTGTATTTTGTTAAATTGTATTTATCTGCAATAATCTCTTGTAGGCATCGTAGGCCAGGCTGTTCACAACTTTTCAAGCAATTATTGCAATCCATTCATCAAATCCATACTGTTTATCTTCAGGTATTTATTATAATACATTGCTATACCTTTTACTTTTTCACTCAGCTTTACGCCTCATATGGGATCATACATTTTCATGTCATTTACGGACATTATATACGCTTATCTGTTCTTGGGGTTTGACGTGGGATTCTCTTCTCTTAGTTTGACCCTCGTTGGTTTCCACGATCAAATACGTTTACAAGCAAACGATTACTTATTAGGATTTCTGTGATAATGCTGGTATATGAATTCAAGGTTATAACTTTTCTCTTTATTGCCACTGTTTAGAATCATTTCTATACTTTACTACCATTAAAAGAAACTGTGAATTCACTCTTCCTCAGGTATTTTAGTTTCTATCAATAACACTTTGTGGTTACATTCTCCACCCCTTTACCTTTAGTTATGCTATATTATACTTAGGCATATTTTTTTGATAATAATAATAATAATAATATTAATAACTAAACCTGTGTGAAAACCCTCAGAAAAATCTTACACCAAGAAATCCACCAAGTGAGGAGAAGGGTGTGCAAGTAAATGATAAGTGAGGTTGTCCAGATTGACCTCCGTAAGTCATTTCCTGGGAAAAAGCTTGGAGGGGCACATTATTATTATAGGACAATTACAATAAAACTTACAGGAACAATAGGTTGAAGAGGCTCAAACGAGCTTACAGTCTATAGGATGTGGGGTATAAAACACATTAGGATAGAAATAATCAAATAAGGTGGGAGTGAAGCAGAGCTGGAGGAGAGAATAGAGTGCTGCCCTTTAGGAGAGGGCAAGCGACAGGTATATAAATTAGAGGTTAGTCTGGGAGACCATAAGCTTTCCTAAAGAGATAGGTTTTAAGGCACTTCTTAAATTATTGAAGACTAGGGGAGAGTCTGATTGGGGTAGGCAGGCTATTCCATAGGAAGAAAGTCACCCCCAAGAAGTCCTGCAAGTGCGAGTTGGCCGTACGGGTGCGAGCAGTGGACAGGAGCAGGTCACAGGCAGAGTGGAGGGACCGAGAAGGGGCATACCTATGGATCTGTGAAGAGATATAATAGGGGTTAGAGAGAGGAGGATCAGTATTAGGAGGAGGAAAGACAAGGAGTTCAGTTTTAGAGAGATTTAGTTTTAGAAAGCAGGAGGACCTCCAGTTAGAGATGGAAGAAAGGCAAGCAGTGACACATTTCAGGATGGCAGGGGAGAGGTTGGAAAGTTGGAATTGAGGAAGCAAGACACATGGGCAAAGACAAGCCTTGAATTTTGTTACACAAATCATCCTGCAGGGAAGGGCATTTATTTCCAGGCTTCTTTGTCTCCTACCTGTTTTGTCTGTTAATGCCACCGTTCTCCTTGACCCCCCCTTTTAGAATAGGGGCAGCTTCCGCCGCTTACAGCACTGACACCCCGGTACATATTAGCAAAAGATTGGGGAGATGGAAATCCCCAGTTTATCACCGATATGGTCCTCATCCAGAGAAAGAAATGAGGAAAGCTTTTCTAAATCTGGTTCCGTAAATTTGCTGCAATAAAGTGTGTTTACTTTGATACCTTTTTTGCCCTCTTTTATTACAGGCCTACCCGTGCATTGGTTACGGCACACTCCAACCAACTTTTGCATTAACGTGATCCATGCTTACTCCATAATGTTTCTGACCACATGTTTTAAGACCATAGGCCTGTATTTGTGGGAGAAGTTTAAATCTATCATTAGCCTATAAAAACCCAAATCACCCTCTTACCTGGTTCGTCCTCATTCAGGTTATCCCACCCACCTCAACCCTTATGTTATTTATTTACTTTTATTAATACCTTTACATTTGTGGGCCCTCTTTAATTACAGGCCTACCCGTATGTTGGTTACGGCACACCCCAACCAACTTTTGCGTTAACACGAACCACGCTTACTCCATAATGTTTCCGACCACAAATATACATTTATTATGTCTATACTGTATAGAATATGTATATATCTATATCTATATCTCATATATATATATATAATTTCATACTAAGTGTATTTTTGTATTAATATATTCATATATTGATATAAAAATACATTTATAATCAAATTACACATCTATATATAATATACATAATAACTATACTATATGTATATTATAAAATATAAATAATAAGTAAATAAAAATAAATACAAATTTTGAAATAATAAAAAATATAATATTCTGACTGTATTTTGATATATATATATATATGTATAAATATATATCAAAATAAACTTAGAATGAAATTCTATATATATATGTATATGTATATGTATATATAAATAAAAATATGAATATACGAAATATATAAATATATCCATATACATAATTACATAAATAATGTCATAAATATACACATAGACTTCAAATATATAAATATGTATATATATTTAAATTATACGTGCATATTTATGTAATATTTTTACGTAATTCAGTAATTTTATTGATTGCAATTTGAGGGATCTGCCTGACAACCCAGGCCAAAAGTCCAGAGAATTTATTTTTCTAGTATTGTATTTAACCCTGTAACTTTCCAAGACACCCTAAAACCTGTACATGGGGGATACTGGGAGACTTCGCTGAACACAAATATTAGTGTTTCAAAACAGTAAAGCATATCACAGAGATGATATTGTCAGTGAAAGTGCCATTTTTTGCATTTTTCACACACAGACAGCACTTTCACTGATGATATTATTGTTGTGATATGTTTTGCTGTTTTAAAACACTAATATTTGTATTCAGCGAAGTCTCCCGAGTATAACAGTACCCCCCATGTACAGGTTTTATAGTATTTTTGAAAGTTACAGGGTCAAATATAAAAACAAAGAAACGTGGCTGGTGAGCTTATATATTCAAATGGCCATTAGAATAAAACTTAAGAGCCTCCATTTTTGTTTAAATGCACATGGGGATTTAGGCCAGAGTGCAGGTAACGTTTTCTTTGTTTTTACTATGTATTTTAAGCTGTTGGATACTAAGCCACTGCTGCTGTAAGCGCGGTGCTTTATCTTTGTGTTTGAGGGTCAAATATAAGGCTTGAATTTCCATTTTTTTAGATTAAAATTTGCCAGATTGGTTATGTTGCCTTTGAGAGCGTATGGTAGCCCAGGAATGAGAACTACCCCCATGATGGCATACCATTTGCAAAAGAAGACAACCCAAGGTATTGCAAATGGGGTATGTTCAGTCTTTTTTAGTAGCCACTTAGTCACAAACACTGGCCTAATTTAGTGTTCATAATAGTTTTTTGCATTTTTATCACACAAACAAATATAAATGCTAACTTTGGCCAGTGTTTGTGACTAAGTGGCTACTAAAAAAGACTGGACATACCCTATATTGAATACCCTTGGTTGTCTACTTTAAAAAAATATGTACATGTGAGGTGTGATTCAGAGATTTATGACAGATAACAGTGTTACAATGTCACTATTGATACATTTTAAAAATATATAGTTTGAAACAGCAATGTCCTACGCTGTTAACATTGGTTATTTCTAAACTCAGGACAAAGTTAGAAACTGGTTAGCATGGGTGTTTTTTGACGGTTGTAGATGCGTAACTGATTTTGGGGGTCAAAGTTGGAAAAAGTGATTTTAAAAAAATGTTTTCATCATATTTTATAAAAAATGTATTGTGAATTATATGATGTTATGAAAATAATGGTATCTTTAGAAAGACCATTTAATGGTGAGAAAAACTGTTTATAATATGTGTGGGTACAGTAAATGAGTGAGAGGAAAATTACAGCTAAACCCAAACACTACAGAAATGTAAAAGCAGCTTAACAGTAAGCAAATTGAAAATGGTCTGGTCACTAAGCGGTTAAACTATAAGTCAAAGTAGGGACTACTTTGTGTTATGGATGTTTCCTATGATTGGCAGATGTGACAAATGGGTGGAGCTTAAGAAAAGCTCAATTTCTTTTGTCAAGCTGCCCAAGGATGAAACTTGCCTTAAGCTCAACTCTCTGTCTGATTGCTAAGTGTAGGAAGAATAGATGAGACAAAATAATCCCTACTTTATCTTTGTGTTTTAAAAAGACATAAATCTGAAATGAAGAAAAGAACATATTCTAAAAGAGGAAGAGAATAGAAAATAGAGAATAGATTCTCAAATATAGTACGCCAATGAAAGGCAGCCAATAACAGTGAGCACTATGCAGTAATCTAAGGAAATGCATGAACGACTGTTGAAGGAGCTTGCTACTTCCATTTTAGCCGCTATGAACATTGAAAAGGTTAGTTTGTTGTCATTCCTTGTAGGCATCCTAGTTACTAAATACTTGTATGCATGCATTTTTGACAGATAAGCAACTTAAAAAAAGCATTAAAAAAATTATCACAGTTTTGATTCAGGAAAATAGTATCTGCTCACATTGATTGTACTGTAAGCACCTTCTTTACAAATTTGCCACTTAAAACCGGACAGCTAATCATTTCCACACATTCTGTTTGGTAAAAACAATGAGAACTCTGTTTGAAAAATTCCTTATTGGATATATGCCTGCTTGTTTTGTGTGCACTATTTAGAGCTGAGGAAAAAAATTGTTAAAATAGACTACATAACACACATTCTTAGAGACAGGACATTTTCTTGGCAATGGAAGATATACAATTACAATATATCAAGAAGCTGGTCCTGTAAGCAGTCAATCTGTAGATGCTGACTCTCATCCAAATGTAAGGAGTGCAGATAGTGCACATCTTTGGATTGGTAGCAATCATAGATTTAGCTAAATATTATTTTATTAACATTTAAATAATGGTAATAATCAGAATCCATGTATTCATGTCATATAATGTTTATTTCCGATGGGGTTCAGCAGAGACATAGTTAAAAGTTTCTAGAATTAATATTTTTGAAAATAAGTGTTTAGTTCTCATTTAACAACGCATTTTTCTGTTAGACTCAGAGATTTGTTCTTGCTGAGATTGAGTTGACTGGGTAGTTGGACAAAACTCAGAGCACAAACTATGAGTGGTAAAGATAGCCAGCTTAATTTATCCTAGTGAGACACTGAATATGATTTTATTTTTTTTCAATATCTTATATTTTTTTTATTTAAGAAAATGTTTCATCATTTTTTTGTATACATAAATAATAAAAATAAAGCATAACTCGAAAAATACACAAAACGTCATACCAAAAAATATATCCTAAAGAAAGATATGCATTTGCAAATGCAAAACATAATATATATTGAGTTACAATATGCTACATGGTATGTTATAATTTGCATATTCTGAGTGCCTATATAAAAACAATTCGATATAGAATCAAATGAGCATAGTACAATTATATAAAAAAAACATAAAACCTTATGGTTGAAAATTGTATAAGGTAATCTAGTACAATTACAATACAATAACTATCTTTTTCATGGACACATGGACACAAGATCCTCAGGAATATCTTACTGTGCATGATAAAAAATAACTATAATCATATGTACACCACATAGCATTAGTGCTAGACCTCCAAAAGGAACGAAGAAAGATTAAAACATAACCATGATCCAGCACCGTATCGCTCAGTACTTTTGTATTGTTGTTCCACCTCATATTTCAAGGGTATTGGGTTGGGGGGCAAGAAGACACTGTGAACCTTACTTAAAGTGTATTCTTGCACCATAGCATGTTAGTTTTTCCAACTATCCCATCTTTTGTGAAAACGATCTATATTATCAGAGAGTTTATAGGAGATAGCCTCAAACTCTTTTGTGTGAGAAATGTTATCAATTACTTTGGACACACCAGAAATGTGTTTGCTTTTCCACATTGCAGCAATGCATATTTTGGCCGCTATTAATATATGAATAATCAGTGTCTCCTTATACTAGAGGGATTCCACTAGGGAGTATATGCAAGAGATCGGTGGCCGGTAGCAGTGGTATGTCGTACCCAGCCCCCTCTTTAATCAATCTTTTAATTGGCCTCCAGTAACCAGATAAATATGAGCAACTCTAGAAAATATGGCTCTTAGAACCCACCTCACTGGTGTACAAAGGGGGAAGCAGGGGCGAGACACTAGGGGGGTCCCATGACCAGGGTGGCCCTAGGATGTGTGAGTTGTGTAGGGAGCCATGATGGCCGACACAGCTCACACACGCAGGGGCCGCAGAACTTAAGTAAAATGGGGGTGGGGCTAACATACAGTGGGGGTGGGACCACTCCAGCAGCAGGGGTGGGGCTAAACATGGCCTCCACCTACTGCTGTTACTGCTGCACATCGAGGGGAAGCAGGAAGGAGTCCCTGCTTCCCCAACTTACAGACTCCAGGAGCTTCAATGGATCCACTCCTCCTCCAGCCCATACAGTCTGTAAGTAACAGAGAGAGTGTGTGTATGTGTGACTGCCTGTTACTCTGTGTGTGTGTGTGTATGTGTGTGTGTGTCTGCCTGTAACTGTGTGTGTGACTCTCTGCCTGTAATTGTGTGTGTGACTGTCAGGTTTTAGATTTAACAATGTTTGATTTCCTGTTGATAATTGGTAAGGCATTTGATTTAATTAGTTAGGTGTTTGCGATTGTTTGCAAATAAGAACATACCCAATCAGGTGTTACATTCTTAGGTGGTGGTGCCTTTAGGAGTGTACATAAGGGTTGTAGAAATTACCTTGGCTAATATAGCTTTGCAGCTGCTTTTAAGTGCTGCTACAAAGTGTCTTTGGAGATATTCTGGAGAGTTGTATTGATTATTCTAAGATTTTTCTAAGATTTTTCTTTTTACTTTTACAGGTAAGAGTCATCTAGGAAAAGGTTTTAGCTTTAGCAAGGTTTGATTTCCTGTTGATAATTGGTAAGGCATTTGATTTAATTAGTTAGGTGTTTGCTATTGTTTGCAAATAAGCATAGGCCTACTCAGGTGTTACATTCTTAGGAGGTGGTGCCTTTAGGAGTGTTAATAAGGATTATAGATATTAGCTTGGCTAATATAGCTTGGCAGCTGCTTCTAAGTGTATTTGGAGATATTCTGGAGATAAAATAAGGGTAGTCTGAGGTACACAGAAGGTGGAAAAAAATAAATAAAAAAGTAAGCTTTGTTTGATTTAAACTTCTCATATCTATAGACAGTTCTCTATATTGTAGCAGGAGATTGTATTTTTGAAGTCTGAGATTTGTAAATTATCTGTTAAACAAACTCAGGCTGGGACTGTTGCAAATCCACTGCCGCAGAGATGTCTTAGGAATGGCAGATGGATTACTGTAGGATCTGGTAGACTTAGAGATGTGGACAAAAGGCATACTGCACAGTCTGTGTCTTTACATAATTCACTTTTGAACTTTCAGATTGTAGTGGTGTTACAGAGACAGGCTTAGACACTGAGTTTGTAGAACCACAATCCTCCATGCCTAAGGTGAGCAAGAGTGCAGCCAATGACAAAAAGGACAAGGTGAGGCCTGATGGAAAGCAGTTATTGTTGTTGGGAGATTCTATCTTAAGAGGTGTGGAGTTGGACAATAGTGGCTTGGTGAGATGTCTTCCTGGAGCTACTGCTCACAGAGACAGAAGACGTATTTGTAATATTGTAAAGCAAGCAAAGCAGGAAGGGAAATTGAATGTACCGTATATACTCGAGTATAAGCCAAGTTTTTCAGCACATTTTTTGTACTGAAAAAGCCCCCCTCTGCTTATTCTCGAGTCAGGACCGCCAGGCTTATTACAAGCTCGGCGGTCCTGTTGGGTGGGGAGCAATTGCTCCTGCCCTTCTTACACCATCTCTCTTTGTCAGTGTCCCTCATAGTGCATACAGTGACTCTGTGCACTCTCTCTCTCTTTCTCTCTCTCTCGCTATATATATATATATATATATATATATATATATATATATATATATATATAATCTCTCTCTAAACTGGGTGGGGGAGGGCATTTTTATTATTTTATTTTATTTTAATATTATTTTAATATTTTTTTTATATTATTTTAATATTTAAAAAATTTTGCCCCCCCCCCTCCCTGCTTGATACCTGGGGCTCTCATTCCCCGGTGGTCCAGTGGATGGGCTGTGCAGAGGAGGGGCCGGAGCAAGCTGTTACCTTTTGCAGCAGCTCCAATCACCTCCGCTCCGTTCAGCTCAGCTCCAGCTATCAGATATTACTGTAGGTGAATGTTTAGGATCTAGTGATCATCAATCAGTGTGGTTTAATATAAGACCAGTCACACCACACAAAAACAAAAGTTTTAGATTTTCGAAAAACAGACTTTTCTAAAATTAGAATATGCATAAGGGAGTCCTTATCAGACTGGAGCAGTTTAAATGGAGTCCAGGAGAAATGGGATTATTTAAATGTTGCACTACTAAAAGCAACAGAAAATTCAATCAAGCTTGTCAAGGAGAGCAGAAAAATTAATAAACCACTGTGGTTGTCTGCAGAAGTGGCAAAACTAGTAAAAAACAGAAAGTTAGCATTTAATAATGATAAAAAAACCCAGAGTGAGGAAGACAGACAGATCTATAAGATTAGACAGAAAGAGGCAAAGCAAGTTATTAGAGCCTCCAAAGCACACACAGAAGAGAAAATAGCACAGTCAGTAAAAAAAGGGGGATAAAACATTTTTTAGATACATAAATGAGAAAAGAAAAGTAAAACAAGGATTAGATTAACAAAGGAAGGAAGTATGTAGAAGAGGATAAAGGTCTAGCTGACTGCCTCAATGAATATTTTTGTTTAGTATTTACAGATGAAAATAAAGGAGAGGAACTTCAGTTAAGAAAAATGACAAATGGGTCATTTGTTACATGTGAGTTTACAGAGGAAGAGGCTCTATTTCAACTGTCAAGAGTAAAGACAAATCAGTTGATGGGGCCTGGTGGGATGCACCCAAAGTTATTAAAAAAGCTTAGCAAAACCATTTATGGATTTATTTAACCAATCATTGTTAACAGGAGTAGTCCCAGAAGATTGAAAATTAGCAAATGTTGTACCCATTCACAAGAAAGGTAGTAGGGAGGAGTCAGGCAACTATAGGCCAGTAAGCCTTACTTCAGTAATGGGGAAATTGATTGAAACCATGTTAAAAAACAGAATTGTTGAACATCTAAAATCACATGGATTTCAAGATCAGAGACAACATTTCTTTACTTCAGGGAGATCATGCCAAACTAATCTTAATGATTTTTTTGATTGGGTAACTAAAATAATAGATCAGGGTGGTGCAGTAGACATTGCTTACCTAGATTTCAGTAAGACTTTTGACACTGTTCCACATAGAAGGCTCATCAATAAACTGCAATCTTTAAGTCTAGATTCCGATATTGTTGAATGGGTTAGACAGTGGCTGAATGACAGGCAACAGAGGGTTGTAGTCAACTAAGTATATTCAAAGCAAGGTCTTCATTGATCTGTGCTTGGACCCATTCTCTTTAATATTTTTATTAGTGATATTGCAGAAAGTCTTGATGGTAATATATGTCTTTTTACTGATGATACTAAGATATGTAACAGGGTTTATGTTCCCGGAGGAATAAGCCAAATGGCAAATGATTTAGGTAAATTAGAAAAATGATCAGAGCTGTGGCAACTGACATTTAATATGGATAAGTGCAAGATAATGCATATTGGATGTAAAAACCCAAGGACAGAGTATATAATATTTAAAACCTTACTAGCCTCAACATCTGAGGAAAGGGATTTAGGAGTAATTATTTTAGATGACTTAAAGGTAGGTAGGCAATGTAATAGAGCAGCAGTAAATGCTTGGTTGTATAGGGAGAGGCATTAGCAGTAGAAAGAGAGAAGTGCTCATGCCATTGTACAGAACATTGGTGAAACCTCACTTGGAGTCTTGTACGCAGTACTGGAGACTGTATCATCAGAAGGATATTTATACTTTGGAAAGAGTTTAGAGAACGGCTACTAAACTGGTTCATGGATTGCAGGATAAAACTTACCAGGAAAGGTTACAGGATCTTAAGATGTATAGCTTGGAGGAAAAACGAGACAGAGCGATATGATAGAAACATTTAAATACATAAAGGGAATCAACACAGTAAAGGAGGGGACTATATTTAAAAGAAGACAAACTACCATAACAAGAGGACATAGTCTTAAATTAGAAGGTTTAAAAATAATTTCAGGGAGTATTACTTTACATAGAGGGTAGTGGACGCATGGAACAGCCTCCCAGCTGAAGTGGTAGAGGTTAACACAGTGAGTGAGTTTAATTATGTGTGGGATAGGCATAAGGCTATTATAGACTTAAGATATGGCCAGGGACTATTTAAAAGTATTTTGAAAATTGGGCAGGCTGGATGGGCCAAATGGGTCTTATCTGCCGTCTCATTCTATGTTTCTATGCTTCCTGCTCCAGAGACATCTGCACCTCCTCCTGAAGACACTCCTGTTAAAACCAGTACCATCACCACTTCCTGTCTGCTCAAAAGATCTACCTTCAGATTGTACCTATGCCTCAAATGGTACTAAAGTCCGCATAAAGGATTTGGAAACATTTGAAAAGGCATTGTAAACTCCATTCCTGTTTTTCCCACTTCCCTTTTTCCTTTAACTAATAAACTCAGCAGTTCATTTGTTTGAATTGATTCTGGAACCCCATGCACGCAAATATTATTGAGGTGGCAACGATCCTCCAAATCTGCCACCTTTTCCTGCAAATACTTATAATCTACCTCCATAATTTTTAATTTATCCACAAAATCATTATTTGCTGCACATAACTTGTCTATGCGTTCTTCCAGGGCTCCTGTCCGACCCCCCACATCATGCAATTCCTTGCGCATAGTATCCGCAATGACTTGAAAGTCTGCTTTTAATGTGAAGCATAAGTCTGCTAGCATCACCATTAATCTCTTTTCAGAGATAGTGTCTCCTCGGGTTGTGTTATGGGACTCTCTGAATCTGAACCTCCCACTGATTCCTGAGGAGAACCTGGACTGCCACCATCTGTTCCCTGCTTGGGTTTTTCTATTTTATCTTGACAGAAGAAGTCTGGGTTTCTTTGAGCCTTTGGTGGGGCCATTCCTGCCTGATCTGGGTAACAGCTTCAGTAAATAGTTTCCAGCAGCAAAGCAGTAGTACAGAGGGGGTAACCACCCAGTATCATGCAATAATGAGGCAATACCTAATTCAAGGTGTCCACGTCAGTATCTCACTTTTACAGAAAAATGCAAATACAGATTATACACAGCTCGATCGTGCTCTGTAGCAACTCACAGCCTCCTCCAACATATACGTCTACTCCCACGCGCCAGAAGTCATGACCCCACCACTGTTAATTATTTACATTCTGACAGTTTCTTTTCTTTTGGTTAAGTGCTTGGAATTGTGTGCTTTGCAATTGTGTGAGCACTGTGCATTGATTCTCAAAGTCAAACACAAAGCATTACAGTAGTTAAGTTGTTTACACAATACTTCCAAAAGGAAACAGGGTTTTTTTCCCCTGCTTTTCATGCTGCATCATTTTGTGCTTCACTTACACTGGCACTGCATCTCATTCTACCACAGCTAGTTCAGCGTTACATCTCCTGGGAGGCCCTCAAGAAGCAACTAAAGAAGAGTGCAGCATGGTCAACTTTGTACCGATCATCAGAGCCATCCATTAGGATAGAATTAGTGCAGAGAGTCATATAGTGTCTCCAATGTCTGTTGTTGGTGACAGTGGCAGTGATGAATACAGTAATGAGAATTCTCTTTCCTACACCACTGCAGACATATGACTTTTATGTCCAGAAGCTACTCGACTATGAATATGACAGCCAGAGGAATTCGATGAGGCGACTGTGAAGAGAACAGGCAGCAGCCCAGCATCTCATGAGGGGTATTCCACTATCTCCAAGTCCATTATGCTTTAGAATCACCTCATCCATCGGAGACAGTTGTGACATCAGTTGCACCTGTTATCACTGACACAAGTAACTCACACATATTCAATGTCACCATTTCCATATCTGTCCAGATCTGCTTTAGAATCACCTCATCCAGCTGAGACATTTGTGACATTAGCTGCATCTCTTATTACTGGCACATGTAGCTCATCCACTGTCTGCTCCACTTCCTCCAACGTCACCCGATAGAGGGGTGATAATAGGCAAGCACATTAGGCCCACCTCATAGGAATGCTTTTCTGCAATGCTTTCCTATGGCATTTTGCTTGATCCTGGACCAAAAGTCGCCTAACCACAAGGAAGTGCCTCTAGTGGCTGCCTGCTTCTCAAAAACTGCAATCATTCCAATTGTAGGGTTAAGGGGACAGGGACCTTGCACCCAGACCACTTCAATGAGTTGATGTGGTCTGGGTGCTTATAGTGTCCCTTTAATAAATGCCTGGATATTTTCCTGGTGGGTTTTCTTGGATATAGTGTTACTGACATTCAAACCAATTTACAAGGACTATCATAATGCAGATGTTATACAGGGGAGCTATATGTAGCAATTACCTTTAGCTTTACCAATTGTCTCCTAGGTCTGGAATTAAACTCTAATTTGATAGGGATGTGCATGGGAAAAATATTCGGTTCGCCATTCCGAAATTCAGGACTTCAGCATTTCGGAACTTCGGCACTTTGGTTCAGTTTGACACTTCGGAACTTCGGCACTTTGGCACTTCAGGTAAGTGTGGGGTTAGAGTTAGGGTATGGTTAGGTTAGGGGTAGGGTTAGGTTAGGGGTAGGATTAGGGTTAGTTTAGGGTTAGGGTTAGGGGTATTTTTAGGGTAGAGGTAGGGTTAGAGGTAGGGTTAGAGGTAGGGTTAAGGATAGGGTTAGGGGGTTAGGGTTGGTGTAGGAGTGGTGTTAGGGGTAGGGTTAGGGTAAAGTTAGAGGTAGGGTTAGGGGTAGGGTTAGGGTTAGAGGTAAAGTTAGGATTAGGGGTTAGCGGTAGGGTTAGGGTAGGGTTAAGGTTAGAGTTAGAGGTAGGGTTAAGGGTAGGGTTAGGTGTAGGGTAGGGTTAGTTAAATTCCGCACTTTGGAACTTCGGCACTTCGGCAATTCGGTTCAGTTCTGCATTCCGAAATTCGGCACTTCGGAAATTCAGCAATTCGGCACTTCGGCACTTCTGCCATTAGGAAGCATCCGTGTTTCCGAATTTCCTAAATCCGTTCGAATTTGCATTCGTAACGAAACAGATTGCACATGTCTTTAATTTGATGATTTACTGACCTCCTAGACTCAGATAGGCTTTGGAGATATACTTATCAACTCTCCTATTCTGTTAAGCCATCACAAATGTCTTATATCCTCTAAGATAAAATCATATGTAAGGAAGAAAAATGATGGATTCTTGTATTTCTTTTAAACAATCTGTGAAAATTATTAGGCTGATTATTGGAGAGTAGCATAAATGTACAGCTTCGTCAATTTTCTAGCAAAAGGTTCATATTAGTGCAAATATTAGATAAGCCAGGCTAGCCCTGTATTCATCAAAAGGGTCTGGATAATGTAGGATAAGGGCCTTTGGATACAGAGAATTAAGGTAAGGCCTCTGGGTACAGGAACATAGGAAAGACCTTTGGATGACGGGAATGCAGGAAAGGCCTCTGGGAATGCACAAAAGGCCTCTGGATGCAGGGAACGCAAAAATAACCCCATCATGGAATACCATTTTCAAATGGCTTGAAATTCATCCAATCACAGTGCTCTGTGTCATTTTACACAGCGTGGGAAAGTTCTTTGGAATTTTCCCACGCTGTGTAAAATGACACAGAGCACTGTGATTGGATGGATTTCAAGCCATCCAATCACAGTGCTCTGTGTCATTTTACACAGTGTGGGAAAGTTCTTTTGAATTTTCCCACGCTGTGTAAAATGACACAGAGCACTGTGATTGGATGGCTTTCAAGCCATTAAATAATTTTTACTTAGTATTAGTAAATTAATAGCCATCCAATCACAGTGCTCTGTGTCATTTTACACAGCGTAGGAAAGTTCTTTTGAATTTTCCCATGCTGTGTAAAATGACAAAGAGCACTCTGATTGGCTTAAACCCACCAATCAGAGTGTTCTTAGCCTAATTGCAGGGCGGGGCAAGGCTTTATAAGCCTTCCCCCGCCCTGCGGAGCTCAGTCTGTGCGGAGCCCTCCATGGGTGAAGATGGATAATTTTTTGCGATTGAGTTTTTTCTTTTTCGTCGGGTATTTGTTTGTTGCGCTCGGGATTTTTATTTTTATTTTAGTTCGACGGTTATGATGGTTTTTTATTTGGCCTTTTTTGGGGCTGAAAAATGATGATTTGAGAAAAAAGAAGACGTCGAATGGTAAGTTTAATTTTATTTTACAGGTTAGTTATTTTATTCCCCCCTCACTATTTTTTAGGGTGAGGGGGGTAGGTAGGCACTTTTCATTTGGGGGGGGTGGGTAACTAGGGGCTTGGGGACCCCTAGTCACCTTGGGGGGGGGAGAATTTACTTAGGGACCCCACCCGCAGCCCAGGGGTGGGGGGTGGGGGGGGAGGACAGTAGGCCCCCTATTATCTTTATGGCCCCCACTCGCCGCCCAGGGGTGGGGGCTGGAGGGGGAGTGGACAGTAGGTCCCCCCCTCATTATCAATATGGCCCGCACCCGCCGCGCAGGGGTGGGGGCCGGGGGGGGCAGTAGGTCCCCCCTTCATTATCAATATGGCCCCCACCCGCCGCGCAGGGGTGGGGGCCGGGGGGGGACAATAGGTCCCCCCCTTATTGTTCATTTTAGGGCCCCCACCCACCACTCAGGGGTGGGGGCCGGAGGGGGACAATAGGTCCCCCCCCATTAGTATTTAGGGCCCCCTGTATTTAGTATTTAGGGCTGTTCGCTGTTTAATAGACATGCCCCTACTCGCGGTATTGCGAGTAGGGGCACAATTTACTAATACTAAGTCAAACTCCGCAGCGCTTTACAATGGGTGGACGAACAGACATGTAGTTGTAACCAGACAAGTTGGACACACAGGAACAGAGGGGTTGAGGGCCCTGCTCAATGAGCTTGCATGCTAGAGGGAGTGTGGTAAAATGACACAAAAAGGTAAGGATAGTATTTCAACTACTATAATATATATTATAGTATACATTCATAACCATGTAAAGCACCCACACACTGCAAGATATAACCACAAATACTCTAGTATTAACAAAGTTAATTGAAAAAAAACAAAACATAAAGATCACACAAAATAGCTGTTCATATGAGATCTGTAATGCCTATTTGAGCAACAATAAGACCTTCTTTCCTATTATAGAACTTGTAGTATTCGGTGGGGGGCAAGCCCTGTCAGGCCTTTAGAATTGAAATTCTGTGCTTATTTTCTAACAGAAGCATGAATTGTTGCTGGTAAAATACATAAAAATAAATAAATGTTACCAAATAAGAATGTAGAATTGTACTAGTATATCAAATATTGTATTTTCAGATTTGTGAATTGGTACCTACAGTATATAATAATCGCATTGCATTGTTTAAAGCTTTGAAAATATCTTTGTTCATGGTACACAGATGATCCATTCAGACAAAGGGCTTATCTCACTAGAACTGTATGTAATGGTCAAATAGTTTTATGAGTCAGAGGATGTAATTACATTTACAAATTACACTTACAAAAGATGCGTAAGTTACCCATAAATTCTTTTTTTCCAAGTTTGAACTCTGCTTGCTTGAGCTTTTGCATTTTAATCTAATGAGTTGAGCGAACATCAGAGAACCCTTATTATGCTCTACACAAAAGTTCTTGTGTTCAGTGTTTACCACTCAGTAAACCAAAATAGCAATGCAGTAAAAGACAGAGTTTTGTAGGACGGCAAACAGAAGACTGTTTTAGTGAAAGCATCTGCATATTGTGAAGAATTTATACATTTTTACATTGAGATACAAAAATCATATCAGTATACTGACGAAGATCTCTTCTGAATTTCTGTAAGTATTGAGTATTTACCTTTTTAGTGTTTATTTAATTAAGATAAAACTGATCCAGAAATGTTTTGTAAGTATCCCTAAAGCAAAATGTATTAGTTGATACTGTTTAGTATTCTGCTGAGCTGATTTGAAATGGGTTTCTCTATTTGTCCTGCTATAATAATATGCATACTTACTTAACCAAGGAATTACATTTTATTTTTTTTGAAGTCCAAGGATCGGACAATAACTATTTTGTTTTATAATATTGAATATCACAATTTTTTTGTCTAGGAAAAGAGTTCAGATTTAGTTGAACAAAATATTTTGTCCACACAATGTAAGGGAAATAATCTAAATAATTAATGATATAAATATTATTAAAGTAATGTATAATGTACATAATTTGCAAAACATATTAAGTAAACATAATATAGAGAGAATTAGCATATACTGGTTCTTATTACAATTTTCATAGCATATTCTAATTCTACTACAGAAAAATATTTTTAAAATATTATATATCAAAAAGGAAATAAAAGTGAATACACGTCATAGTATATTATTCATTTCCTGAAATTAGTCTGAAGTTCATATCACCATTGAGGTTTAAATGCAATAATAAAAATATTCACATTCTCTAGATTGTGCAGCGTTAGAATGTATGTTTATGGTGGTTTTGTTGTTGTTTTGTTTTTTGTATGTAGGATACGAGTAACTGTGTTCATATTTGATACATTTCTTTGTTATTTCCAAAATAAAAAAAACATGATACTGTTATGATTAGTAATATGTCATAACAATATCATTAATGTTAACCATAAGAAATTTGATGGTGAAAATTTCATTTGAACAAAAGTGCATATATAGAAGTGTTTCTATCACAATTTTCTTGACAGCAATGCGGTAAAAGTGTTCCCATACATGTTTCCTCTTCTGTGCCCACTCTGTTTGCATGCATATGTTCTGACTGAAACATTATTTCTTCTACACTTGATGTTGGCATGCATGTCACTGTGAAAAATTGTGTAGGGAACATCTACACTTAAAGGGACTCTGCATTTCATTGAACTGGTCTGGGTGCAGTGTCCGTTCCCCCTCTAGTTCTGCAATGTTCCCCTTTAGTTTTCATAGAAACTGCAATGATTAGAGTGCAGAACTAAGTCTGCTTCTAGTGACTGTCAAGCAGCTAGGCACTTCCTGGATACTAATAGACTCTAGGTCATTGATGGCTAACCTTGACACCATAAATAGTTTCTGGACTACATTCCCCATGATGCCCAGCTAGCTTTTAGACTCTAAAAGTTAGCTGAGCATCATGGGAAATGTAGTCCAGAAACAATGTATGGTGTCGAGGTTAACCATCACTGCTCTAGGTCCTCTAAATGATTCTGGAAATCCTTACCACTGCATGAAGACATCCAGTGTCAATGAAATCCCCATAGAAAATAATTGAGACAATGCTTTCCTATGGGGAGAGTCTAATGCGTCAGTGGTGTTCGCTGCCCATGCACATTAGATTCCCCTGTTGGATGATGTTGGAGAAGGTGGAGCGCCAACTAATCGCTGAAAGACATCAGCACTGGAATTGGGGGAGTAAATAAAGGATTTTTAATAATTAGTTCATAGTAACAAAATGAATAGAGTATACAAATGCAAAATATAAAATAAAAAGGGGGGATGAGTGAGTGGACTTTACGATTTTATTGTCAGCATGACATTACCAGTCCAGAGATTGCAGTCATTCTTTTTACATTCTGTTGCCATTTTTAGTAAGATGCGCTGCTAGTAATTCCTTCAGGGTCCTTACAAATACCTATGAGCAAGGTATTTGACTATTTTATTTATATATATTGGTAACACCTACTGTATGCAAGTACATTTTTTGTTGTTTTTTTGCTTTTATACTTTCATTTCAGACCCTGAATAAAATATTCCAAGAAAAAGAACACTGTATAATATCTAAAGCTTTTAATTTCCCAAATATTTTTATGAAGGATAAATAAGTGAAACATGGTAGACAGCCACTTGAGGTAGAGTTAACTCTGAAAGGTAGTTATTGCAGTTTCTTAAACATCAATAATGACCTCTCCATGGTTAAGGGACATGGACACTACACCCAAACCACTTCAATGAGCTGAGGTGGCCTGGGTGCCTATTGTGTCCTTTTAAGCATGTCACGTTTATGCAGTAAACACTAGCTACAAGGATCCCTCTATATCCCATGGAAGATAGACAAGTAACACAAAAACAGGTTGGGCCAAATATAAAAAAAAGAGTAAGTTTTAAGCAAAAAAAAAAAAAAGAAATAATAAACAAATGAAAGTACAGTCCAAATTATCTTCTAATGACCTTCATTCTTATGTTATTTGGTTCTTTCTCATTGAGTGGATGTAAGAAGGAAAAGTGAGAATAAGAGAATTGATTGTGTAGTATTTATTTTATATCAACAAATGATACCACACTTACTGTAAATACAATCACACTGTAGTAGATATAGACATCTCACATGTTTTTATTATTTCAAAAAGAACAACAGAAAATAACAAAAATGAGCCACAACAGTTATTTTGAAGAAATAAATGAACAAAAAATGTATAAAAAAGTATAATTTACAAAAATATGCGTAAAAATGGTGGTGATGATGGCAATTGGGACATTTTAAAGGTGCCACCATTGGTGTGTCAAAAGGTGAAATATAAAGTTAAATATAAAGGACATGAATATTGGATCACAATAGCCTTCCTATACATAATAAGTTATATGCAGCATAAACATTTTCCAAGTACCCTGTAAAACTGAATAAAGTTGCAATTAGGTTCTTCAACAATGTATTATGTTTATAACAATATTTTGTGTGAGATTAGAGAAGATTTGCCTTTTTCCTAGGAAATTCTATCTTGGATTAATTCAATGTATGATGATGCCAAAAAACATTTTAAAAAAGTTTTTATAAAAACAAATAAACAAAAAAAAATTAAAAGAAAATTGTAAAAGTAGTGCAGAAATAAGTACCCAAAATACTAGCTAGCTAACACATTTGCATACATCCCCTAATGTTACTCTACCCCAAACATATCTAAAATAAAAATAGAATAAAAACTAACAGGTCCAATATTAGAATGAACCACAATACAGTCCACGTTTTATTTTTGTTTTTAAAGTTGTATGGCTCATACAGTATAGCGGTTCCTTTTAATATTGGACCTGTTTTATTTTTATTCTATTTTATTTTTTTCCTGGAATACCTTAAAACACACTAGCCTTTTAAAGTTGTATGGCTCATATGGCTCATACAGTATAGTGGTTCCTTTTAATATTGGACCTGTTTTATTTTTATTCTATTTTATTTTTTTCCTGGAATACCTTGAAACACACTTGCCTAGAATCTATCTAGACATCTAATCCCCAGTAGGGTTTGTACCACATATGCTGACAAAACTGAGCAATTTTACTGCTTTAAGAAATGTGAGTAAATTTTCATTACTTTACTAATATATAAAATTACAGAAAATACTATATACTGTTTTTTATATTCTATATATGTGTATTCTGCTGAAAAAGTTGTGAACAAGATACATCTTTGTGTGGAGATGTACCACCTTACACCTTAAATTTTGAGCTTTAATAGAAAGTTCTTCACTTGTGAGTGCAATTCTTATTTTTTGGCACTGTATTCAGTTTAAATTTGCAATTTTATCTTGTCATTGCATATTCTTCACAGTGAATCACTGGAAATACTAAATCTACGTATATATTTACCAGGATGATTTTGGATTAATGTCATCTTATGATTTGTGTGGATTGGCTTTCCTGCTGCTTCTGGAAAGGCTCTCTCACTGTTACTGTCTGATTCTCCTGGGCAGCAACAGCTAGGCCTGTTTGCGAAGGAGATTCCATGAGGGGATATTCCTCTGACGTCTGACATCATATTCACATTCTTTCCATGGGTATTGCTTGCAGTACATGACCGCGTGAGAAGGGAATTGTTGAGAGTTCCAAAAAAAAAAGTAAATTTCAAATTGTATACTACAAAAGAAGAATTAGCCAAATCAATTATATTTTCAAATGGCCTTAAATGGCAATTGTGTTTTGAAATAAATTCAAATGCCAGACAGTTCTCACTTGTATTAATAACCAAGCTGAGCTTCCTTCATTATATGCTGCAAGTTTGAAAAGAAAATTTGTTTACACTGGAAAGACACCTGTGTTGGCGTTCCTTCACGGTAAATGCACTCTGTTTAAAAACAGATTAGTAATTTCTGTTAACCACTTAAGGACGGAGCCAATTGTACATGTTCTGATCAAAGCATAAACAAAACCTGGAATTTGTGCTATGTGTCTGTTCGACAGTAATTCACCTCTTTCATATTAAAGGGACACTGTAGTCACCCAAACAACTCCAGCTCATTGAAGTGGTCTGGTTGCTGTGTCCTTTTTGCACCTAGTGCCGCAATGGAAAACATTCCAGAGAACTGCAGTGTTTACATTGTAGCACTAAGTCTGCCTTCAGTGACTGTCTCATAGACACTGGGGGTGCTTCCAGAATGGTAACAGACTTTTGGACCGTTATCTGATGCCAGACATCCTCAAGCTCTGCATGAGGACCTCCAGCATCAGATTTTTCCCTAAAGGAGGGGCGGAGCTTCAACCCAGCATTGAGGGACATCAGCGTTGGGATAAAGTAAGTAAATAAAGGGGTATGCGATGAAGGAGGGAGGCAGAGGGATTGGTGGTGCCAGGAATACAGCCTTGTGTTCCAGGCACTACAGTATCCCTTTAAGTGTTTCCACACTTATTATATATAATTTTGTTCAGGAGAAACAGGGCTTTCATTTACCATCAACTATTCATATATAACAATTTATTATGAAAAGAATCTAAAAAACTGAGAGAAATTAAGATTTAATTTTTTTTTTATTATTTTCCATTGCATTTTAACTGTGAATGTCAATACTGTTAGCTTTTACTGCAATACATTTTTTTTTACATATTTGTATTCAGTGATGTCTCATGAGTACAACAGTACCCCCTATGAATAGGTTTTATGGTGTTTTGGAAAGTCAAATATAGCACATTCCATTTTTCAGTTTATACACATTGAAATTTGCCAGATTAGTAATGTTGCCTTTGAGACCATATCATAGACCAGGAATGAGAACTACCCCCATGATGGCATACCATTTGCAAAAGTAGAGAACCCAGGGTATTCAACATGGGGTATGCCTAGTCTGTTTTTGTAGCCACTTAGTCACAAACACTGGCTAAATTTAGCGTTCATCTTTGTTTTTGTGTGAAAAATGCAACAACAAAAAAATATGGATGCTAACTTTGGCCAGTGTTTGTGACTAAGTGGCTACTAAAAAAGACTGGACACACCCCACATGCAATACCTTGGATTGTCGACTTTTGCAAATGGTATGCCATCATGGGGGTAATTCTCATTCCTGGGCTACCATACGGTCTCAAAGGCAACATTACCAATCTGTCAAATTTCAATGTGAACATAAAATGAAATGCAAGCCTTATATTTGACTCTCTAACTTTCCAAAACACCATACAGCCTGAACATGGGGGATACTGTTATACTTGAGAGACTTCACTAAAAACAAATATTAGTGTTTCAAAACAGTAAAATGTATTACCACAATAATATCGTTCATGAAAGTCCTGTTTGTATGTGAAAAATATAAAAGGTCCCTTTCACTGACAATATCATCCTTGTAATACAATTTACCATTTTAAAAATTTGATACAATTACCAAACACAATGTACTAACTCAATTAACACAGGCAGAAAATATCCAGTTTTACCCAAAGTCCAGAAACACCCCAAATCAACATCATATCCCCACAAATCTACATCCCTGAATAGCTCTGATCTGGGTGAACAACATATCCAACAATCACCTAGATCAGAGCAGGGGTTCAAAAGTTTTAGGGATGTCACATTTTGACCGACAGCAAGCATGGCTTTCATGCCAAAATATTTCCACAGATTTAGGCTGTGCGGTCGGACTATCTTCTCTATCCTGGAGATAATTGGCTTAAGTGGCTGTGGTAATCCAATTATCTCCAGGTACAGGAAATATCTCTAAGTCCAAAAACTGTTACAAAAACCACACAAAAATACATAACTCATATAATACAATGTTTAACCTATATGTCCAGCATATCCCCAGGTAGCTTGGATCTCAGCACTCAATATGTCCGAACAGCGCTCAGATCTCACGAATACAGTTGGGTCGCCATGTGGTTAAAGTTGTCTCTTTTGACTGACCGCAAGCATGGCTTTCATGCCCAGAATAGTTCCACAGATTTTGGTGGAAAATTTTCAATGTTAAAAGTGCACTATAGTAGGGTGAGGTCATAAAATAGCAAGGGCTGATGGGAGATTGAGGAGGGACAAAGCATCCAGTTTCAACTAGTCTGGCAGTGTCCCTGGGACAGCGCCCTGCTGGAGGACAATAGGACAGGAAAAAGGGGGAGGGGAAGAGGCACATTTTCCCATGGAAGTCAATTTTTAGCCTGTCTTTTTTTTTCCTTATAGTCTTGGGGCAGGTGGCTGGCAAATAGTCCCCTCCAAAAACTCATGGCAAACTACCTAAAAAAGGGGAGTTTGTCACAATATATTAGTTTTTTTTGTTTGTTTGTTTTTTAAACACATAATCTAGGCAAAAATAATGGGGGTTTAGTTACATTATATGATCATACATTTCATAAGCCTGCCACAACATCAATGTACCCCATCTTTGGCAGGTCCTACACTAACAGCCTAATGTCTGCTCTTATGAGATTAACCCACTTACTTGGGGAAAAAATTCCATCTGGGGCTCTCTGCAGTACAAGACTAAATAGGGTGCTGGGATGAGGCACCTGTGACAGGGAGGGGTGCAAAACCAAGGAGCTGGCTAGACTCCCAAATATATATATATATGAAACCAGGGGGCTGCACTCACCTGAACATGCACAAATGGGTGCTTGCAATACATAAAATCCAGCACACTCACTTATCCACTAAACAGCAATTTCAATGTTGACAAATTGTTTCCCCACACCATAACCTTTTTGGGTTTTGCTTCCCAAGCACTACCAAGCCTAAATAAGCAAACCAGTAACCAACCTCATGCTGCTGATTTGCATTAACAATGAAATAGCTGTGCATGAGTGGTTCTCTGGCTTTGCATATTTCCCTAAGTTGTGTTTCAAAGCTGTTGTATACAGCAAACACAGACTCAAAGGAATCTATGTTTAAAATGGAATGAGGCAAAAATGTGATTCTTTGTTAAACTAATTTGCATATGCCCATCCAGAATCCCTTGCAGTAATAGCATCACTGCAGATTTGTGATTTCTGTGGGAAAGGCAAGTCTTATGGCTTGACTCGTGTGCAGATTTTTGTTTAGCATTGTATTATATATATATATATATATATATATATATATATAATTATTTTTATGTGTACTAATAATTTTTTTAACTTTTCCTACCAGCAGGGGGACTTTCTGACAGTTCAGACAGTCCCCCTGCTGGCAGATCTATAGGCAGCTATGTCAGCCATGTGGTCGCTGATTTGCTGTGGTAGGGCTGTCAGGCAGTCCTCCCGAAGAGAATCGCTGGGAAGGTGAGTATCCCGGCGGCTCCTGGGCTCAAAGCCGTTACACCGTTCTGTGCTGGCGCAATGGCTTTAAAGCTCATTAAATGTGGGACGGCATTAAACTGTAATGGTGTTAAGGGGTTAAAGTACAACTCCAGGTACCAAAGCAACTTCATCTAAATTAAGTTGTTATGGTGATGGGGGTTAAATCGTTTTTGAGCGGTTTAACCCCAAAGTTGCCTCCAGTGCCGATCTCCACTCCCCCCTGCAGCATCCAGCGTCTGAAATTTCAGGTTCAGAAAGCACTGAGTGTCACTGGGCAGGATTGCAGTTGATTGGCTTTTTGATTTTCAGCCAATCAGTGACTCCCCCAACTTCAAGGTTAAACCATTTGTAAACAGTTTAAGTTTACAGTTTACCCTTATAGTAAGAGTGCTCTGTGGGACATCCTGGCTCTATTACAACTTAATTAAGTTAAGTTGTTATGGTGCCTTATATCTCTAAACTGTCCCTTTAAAAAAGAAAAATCTAACATGTGCTGATTATATAGGGAGTAAACAGATTTAAGATAGAAAAGCGAAAGTGATGTGGCACATATTATAAAACAAGGTTTAATTAAGGAAACAATACTGCACTATGTTTACTTTTTCATTTATATTTAAACTTAATTCTTAAATGTTATTTTAAAATAAAGAGCATGTAAGGCATCTTCTTTACAAAAATAAAAGTAATAATAAGAAAACATTCAATGCTATCACAAATAAATCAAAATGAAACAATTTCTCCAGATTTTCAATTTTTCAGTATTGATGCAGTAATAAGTTCTCACATACAGCAATCACATTGCGAGTAATGGCTCAATGAACTCTAGTGACCTTCACCTATGCTCATGTGTTTATAAAATTTGTTGTTACAGATATGGTTTAGTTACATTCAGAGATTTACTTTTAATAGAAAAATACTTTAATACAAACGTTCCCCATTAAAAATGTTATCAAGGCACTTATAATGTTTTGTAAATTAAAAATCTTATCACTGGAAAAAGAAAGTACTTTAGAAAATGTAACAGAGCCAGATAGAGCCTGTTTATAGGAGGTGTTAGGGGATAAGGGCATTTTTAAAAAGAAGAGGGATGGTAAAATGTACTGTATATTTCTAGCAATATTGTTTATCAGAATCTACAATGGCAGGTGTAGATAGATCTTAGAATGAGATCTGTGTTTGCAAAGAGAATAAGCAATAAAAATGATAAGACTGGTGCATCAGGGAAATAGAAATTTAAAACCCTTATTCAAACTTGATAAAGATATGCAGCTGTTTAAACAGATAATGCCTTCTGTAAATGTTTGCTGCGGAAACAAATATATTGGAGATTAATAACTAAAGGAAAGGTTTTCTAGTGCTGCTGTCTTCATCACTTACTCTGGAAGAGTGATGAGCCTTTTTACTTTACAGATTATGGTATAATATATATTACAATAGCTAAAGATTTTATTAAAGGTTTAGCGCACTCAATGATGATTTATAATGCTTACTCTGACAAATCTTTTTATTGAAAGTAGTGAATTTTGGAATAGTAATACTGATGGCAAAAGACGAAAAATTATTACTGATCCACTAGTTATTTGTGAGTTAAAATTGAGACTTAAAGGTTGTTTCATGGACATCTTTCCACTTATTTCAGGGTTATTTTAAAATTTTGTAAATGTGGTCTTGTGTCTGATAAGGAATTAGGAATTAGGTTACATCAAGTGACTGGGAAGCTGTATGCTTTAATAATAGTGTGACAGACCACCCTGTCCCTGGTGCACTGAACGGATTATGTTCAATTTGTTTGTATACCGAATAAACTCACGAACTGTTAGACCACCCGTAGGCTATGTGTGCTGCTTATTGACCCTTTTAACCTCTGTCATTATTAACCGCAATAACCACAACATTCTAAGTGGTTGGCTGGGTGGCCATCTTAGCAGCGAACACATGCAGCGGTGTTTGGTCGTCAAGTGTATGGAACCAAAATTGGATACTTGACTACCCAAACACCGCTGAAACTTTCACCTCCACCTATGTTCGGTAAAATCATCAGAACTAAAAGGCGTTCGGTGGGAGCACACCCTCGAACGAGAGACACAGACTCAGTGTATGCATGAACAATTACGTTTGGTATTTTTATTGTATTTCATACCCCTGAAGTCTAAACTTTACCAATGTAGCGTTTCGGCTGCGTTTGCAGGATATGTTGGCTGCTCAGATCCAGGCTATCTGGGGATATAGGAGTTGAGGGGGTACCTGATTGTAAGATGTATGTTTTGGGTTGTAATACATGTGTATGTTCTTAACCAGAGAGATAATGTAATTTAGATGTGAACTTTACAGCAGTCTCCTCTCAGGTCAACCGGGAAATGCGCCTTGGATGTGATTTAGGAAACCCCTTGCATGGTGATTTAGATAAAAGGCTGTGTGTGGCTCCCATTAGAGCCAGTTCATCCACAGCATAGAGCCTCATCTCATGTGTGTGGGAGAAAGCTATATCAGTCATATCCCTGCTCTTTGGATTGCTGTATCACGTCTCTACTGGTATAGAGATTGTCGCTATGGGAAAGGCCTGCTCAGAATTACGATAGCATCACTCACTACTAGGGGGAAGGGGACATCTCTGGCGGTGAAACTCGAGTAACTAGCTGAGTGGTTGCCACAAATAGGTTTGGGGACACTATAGTTACCAAAACAAATACGGCTTAATGTAGTTGTTCTGATGTCTATAGGCTTTCTCTACAGGCTTTTTAATGTAAACACTGCCTTTTCAGAGGAAATGCAGTATTTACATTACTGGCTAGAATGTAGAAATCACTCAGACTACCACTAGAGTTGCTTCCTGGATCAGTGCTGCACAGTTAGAAGATCCCCTATGTTCAGCGTCTCCATGTTCTGCATGGAGCTGCTGAACACTCCCCATAGAGATGTATTAATTCAATGCATCTCTATGAGGAGATGCTGATTGGCACAGCACAGCATTTTGCTGCAAATGTGTTTTCCTATGGGATAGAATTGGATTGACTGAGATCATCAAATTTAATTATCTCAGCCAAGGAGGCGGAGCAGGGTGGAACCATAGCTATAATACATGTTTGTATTCCTGACACTATAGTGCTCCTTTAAGCAGGACTCTCTTGCTTCTTAAACCTATCTTGCTACCTAAAACAGTGCCTGGTGAGAAATAACTTCTACTATAGGGTGTACACAAGTGTTGCATGACTCCCCAGCACTTTGAGCTTTTGAGTTTAGATATCACTTTGAGTTTAAATAGAGAGGAAAACTGTGAGGGTGAACTTAATACACTATAATATTTTGTAACCAATATTTCAATGTAAATAATAGTTTAGAACGATTCAAAGAGTGTAGAAAATCAGCCCTCATCTCAAAGCTTTTATAGAATACTTCAAGCCCCACATGCCTCCTGGGCAGGCTAACAGATTCATAAGTAAAATACATCACAAGTAAGTTTTTCTGTCTGCCTTCTCAAACAATTTTGCAGTGATCCTTAGGAAACAAAAACGATAAGCATTAATCCATTTATGACTGAGCCATTTAATAAATTCCATGTTGCATAACTCCCAAGTGTCCCTACTTAGGAGGGATAATCCTTAAATGGACACTACAGGCACCCAGACCACTTCTGCCCATTGGAGTGGTCTGGGTGCCAACTCTCACTACCCTTAACCCTGCAAGTGTAATTATTGCAGTTTGTATACACTGCAATAATTACCTTGCAGGGTTAACTCCTCATCTAGTGGCTGTCTACTAGAGGTTCTGTGCTATAGCGTCACTGGACGTCCTCACGCTAGTCCCTAAAATCCCCATTGGAAAGCATTTAAAGCATTTTCAATGCTTTCCTATTGGGAGGTCTAATGCGCGTGCGATGCATTGCCGTGCATGTGCATTAGGTCTCCCCCGCCGGCGGCCTCACATGCACAGTCCGTCTCCCCTGCCGGCTGACGTCGGCGGGGTAGGAGCGTGGGCAGACCTAGAACCAGCACTTAGAGACATCGGCACTGGTCTCAGGTATGTCACTGAAGGGGTTTTTACCCCTTCAGCAACCTAGGAGGGGGGTGGGAGGGAGAGGGGACCTGCAGTGCCAGGAAAACGGATTGTTTTCCTGGCACTGGAGTGTCCCTTTAATTTGAGAACAAACCCCTTTGTCCCTCTATATTATGTCCCTCTTTTCTAAGAGCTCCATATTTATGGTGTGTCTGAGTGTATAAGGAAATAGTCTGTGGAAGACACTCCAAAGTAAATTCCAAATGTTGGTCCTGGTCCCTGTTTACCTGGATCGAAAAATTTAAATAAAATTAAATGTATTGGTGAGTGTGGAGGACCTTTATATTTTGTGTCTGTGTGTATAGTAATAATGTTCTAAGCAATGTGTATTTAAACTACAATAAATGTGGTTAGAAATCAGTCTGTGTAAATAAAAGACTTTGTTCTTCTTATGATTATTATTCATATAGGACCAACATATTCTGCTTTACAATTATAGAATGGGGTAAAAGAAGTCCATGCTCAAATGAGCTTACAATCTACAAGGATTTGAAGTAGGTGGATGTATTTCATAAGGTTCTTGCTCAATTATATTTATTGGGGCTGACTGGGATTCTAACCTAGGCTTTTCGGTGACATTACCTTACTCCAGAAAACTGCAACCTCCACACACTTCAACCTGTAACAAAGAGGTTAGAGGTCTGGATAAACCCAGTTAAGTTTTGCTGGATCCAAGTACCAACTCATGATCACCTTATATCCATTCTCAAATGTTGCTGGGCAGATAGAAAAAAGGATTGTGTATGTATGTTTTTGAAAGTATTTGCATCCCCAAGTAATTGCACATAACTACATATAAATAAAATAGAAACAAATGCATTTTTTATAGTTTTGCTTACAATCATTTCTGTACAATTAGTTTGACAAACAAAAATAAACCAAAACAAATGGACATTTTAGTCTTGGGTGTTAAAATGCCACAGACGTTCAAGTTATTGTGCAAATATTGCAATTAGTATGTTCATGTTTTTTAAAGGTGAAACTTTGCAAAATTTGGTCTGCTGAGAATGTAACATTAATAAAAGTTACAATGATATTTGTATAAAGTAGATCCCTTGAGGGTATAAACCAAGGCAATACTGACACTTTTTATTTAACTATTAGTCAAACATGCACTCCAAAAGTTATACTAAATGTGGTTAAATTTCTAACCCTCGCTAACTTTTACCTAACTAATCTTAACCCTAGCTACCACAACCCTTCCTAGCTACCATAACCCTACCTACCCATAACTTATCCTGTTTAGTAATTTGACCCCAAGCTGAATGTTGTCTTTGGGAGGGAATCACAGTTATCAGATTGCTCCAATCATTGCTTAACGAGCCAACAGTAGTCAGCTAAGATCTAATCTTTGCATGCAATGCTTTAACAGGGCAACAACTGTCAATCATGCAATTGGACCATTGTGTTTGGCTGTAATTGTGCTTGTCTGTTATAACAGCATTCTGGTGTACTCAGACTTTGAGACTGTCCAGTAATAGCAAATACATCACACAATCACCATGATCATTGGTTGTGTACTACTATTAATGGAGGTCTCCTTGGCTGGCTGCAAATGATAGATATAGCAATCACTTGCCCAACTATACCTATATGTATTTGTATTGATGGCCCTCCACTTCACTGTTTCTGTTATGATTCACTACTCAGACATCAAGAAAGTGCCCAGTCCCAATGATCCAGGAATGGTCAGCTTTGTGATAAGCACTAGTAATGGCTACTGTATAGCCATCACAAATTGCATAAATGTTAGAATGGTTTCCTGTTTAATGGCTGTCATTAAAGGGTTAATTACAGTAAAGTTAATAATATACTGGTCCACTTATTCCACGTGCTTGGCACATGCACTTAGAACTAGGAAAAGGGGTGAGCTATCAAGCTTGCTTGATTAGCAGTCATTATCAAAAGGAAGGAATGGGAGATTAGGAAAACTTAAATCTTTGTTTAACAAGTATTTTCTAAGCAGAATTATTAGACTTAATTGTAATTTGGTAGAGTCTACTTTACCTTTACAGGTGGGAAGAAATATGACATGCTTTTGCAAGATAATTAGACCATGGTTGTTATCTGTAATCTCTTTAGGAAACTACAATCGTATAAATCTTTTCCATAAAAATAAAGCATATGTTGCTCAATATGTTATAACAGCTGTATATCTTTTAGAAACCAAATAATGATTTATATTTTATTCATATATACACTGAAGTAGAGTGTGACCGGTCAGGCATGTTTACCTTGTCATCATTGATCTGTAAAGGTTCAATCCAATGTGCAGAACTGCTGAATATCTTCATTATTAACATTTAATGTACAATATACTGAGGATCCACAAATATGTATTCTGTAGAACAACATGCTGTCATCTGCATGGGATCAATAAACTAGTTGAGCAAAATTGGAAATTTTGTCTTATTTATATAGAACAGAAAATTCTCCATAATACAATAAAGAAAAGATAAGTAGAATTAAAAAAAAACAGCACTGTCAAACATGAATCTGCAATAATCTGTCAAACAATTAAAGGTGGAAAAAAATAAATGTTCCTGTCAACAACTTGTTCTCACAAATCATGGCTCATTCCTGCTTCTTATGTGTGAAAAAAAAAACAATATGCATGTTAAAAATTATAAATACGTATACCTAGGTAGTCTTAAAATAGTTAACTTCAAAGAAAAAAAATAACAACAGATTTTACATCCAATTGATCTAAGTTTATTTTTCTTATACCATTATGGAATTCTAATAAACTCGGATAGTAACTATATTGTTTTATTAGTGAGTACCATCAGCTTCTTTTCAAATATTTCTAGTAATACATTTTCAATAATAATACAATATGAAAGCAGAAATACCAAAAGCAAAATGGAGTAATTAATTGACAAACATAATCCAATGCTAAATTGTGTATACTAAAGTATTGTTATAACGTTAAAATATACCAGTTTCGGGGGCGTGTCCGACTTCCGGTGAGAGAGGACGCATGGCATAGGAGCTCCGCCGTTATCCCAACCTTGAGCGACTAATTGAACGGCATTCAGCGACCGAATCATCGCTATCCTCTACCCTGAACTTACAGGAATATTACAGCACCCTACAATGCCTCCTCCCAAGCAGCTAAAGCTGTCGGATATGACAAAATCGAAAAGAGCGGACCGCCGCAAAGAAATCCAAGATGGCGACGAAACATCTAATCTATCCGACGGTCAATCAGACTACGAACAGAGCTCATCCAAATACTCTGAAGCTCCAGTGACGGAACACAGCCTTCACAAGATGCAGCAAGAGTTTAGAGCTACTATAACATCAGACTTCCACTGCATTAATGGCGATCTGAGAAAATAAATTTCTAATATCGGTGACAGAACCAGTCACCTGGAAAATAAAACTGACAAGCTCTGTATAGCACACAATGAAGTAGTGGACAAAGTCCAGAAACTGTCTGAAGAAAATTCTCTATTAAGAGACAAGCTTGCTGACATGGAAGACAGGTCAAGAAGGCAAAATATAAGATTCAGGGGCATACCGGATGATGTTACGCAAGAGGCACTACCAGCTCACATTCTGTCCATTTGCAACACCCTGGTCCCGGGCCTACCTGACTCCACATGGGCATATGATCGCATGCACAGACTCCCACGGCCTGCTCGTCTATCAAATGAAGTCCCTAAGGACGTTATTGTAAGATTTTTTATTACTTTGCACACAGAAACCCTGCTGGCAGCGGCGAGGAAAGCCCCATCACTTCCAGAACCTCATCAACGGATCGCACTTTATGCCGATTTATCAGCAGCTACAATGGAAAAAAGAAGGGGATTTATAACAGTAACTAAAACGTTACGGAACAACGTGGCTTACAAATGGGGTTATCCCACCAAATTAATCATCTGGCGTCAAGGTCGAAATCACATAGCGACTGACCCGACGGAAGGTATGAAGCTGATCTCAGCCTGGGGACTATGGACTGGTACTCCTCAACCCCAAAAAGCATCGTATAATGCATCCCCGAGAAAACTTCAAGCAGACTGGCAAATGGCGAAATCACCAGCCAACACTCCGTGATCTCCTTATGGTTACATGTGTCCACACAAGACATATTGATAAGTACCTTGGATATGTAATTGAGATTATAGCAATATCTCTGATTCTATATCCTTGAGCCCTATCTAGAAATGTTGGGAATACCGTTCAGTTTAGGTCATGTATAATTTTATAGTTTAAATTGCTGCGTACATTATATACAGCGCTACTGCCAATATATTATATCTATGCTCACGGAAGGGAACATGATACTATATGGCTCACTAGTATAGCGCTATGCAGACTGATGATCTGGGTGCCCTTCAATGTCCCACCTTATAGAAGGAACTCGATATATATATCCTGCATATAGCTTCGTCCATACCGATTTTCCAGTACACCTATCTCAATCCTAATTTAAAAATTGATCTGGATGATCGGGTCATATGTATAACTTGCTCTGTAGAAAAGTAATAGCCCACATAATTTACAAATATTATGAGTGCTTTATACAACGTATGGTAGCATCAGACTTCCACTGCATTAATGGCGATCTGAGAAAATAAATTTCTAATATCGGTGACAGAACCAGTCACCTGGAAAATAAAACTGACAAGCTCTGTATAGCACACAATGAAGTAGTGGACAAAGTCCAGAAACTGTCTGAAGAAAATTCTCTATTAAGAGACAAGCTTGCTGACATGGAAGACAGGTCAAGAAGGCAAAATATAAGATTCAGGGGCATACCGGATGATGTTACGCAAGAGGCACTACCAGCTCACATTCTGTCCATTTGCAACACCCTGGTCCCGGGCCTACCTGACTCCACATGGGCATATGATCGCATGCACAGACTCCCACGGCCCTCTCGTCTATCAAATGAAGTCCCTAAGGATGTTATTGTAAGATTTTTTATTACTTTGCACACAGAAACCCTGCTGGCAGCGGCGAGGAAAGCCCCATCACTTCCAGAACCTCATCAACGGATCGCACTTTATGCCGATTTATCAGCAGCTACAATGGAAAAAAGAAGGGGATTTATAACAGTAACTAAAACGTTACGGAACAACGTGGCTTACAAATGGGGTTATCCCACCAAATTAATCATCTGGCGTCAAGGTCGAAATCACATAGCGACTGACCCGACGGAAGGTATGAAGCTGATCTCAGCCTGGGGACTATGGACTGGTACTCCTCAACCCCAAAAAGCATCGTATAATGCATCCCCGAGAAAACTTCAAGCAGACTGGCAAATGGCGAAATCACCAGCCAACACTCCGTGATCTCCTTATGGTTACATGTGTCCACACAAGACATATTGATAAGTACCTTGGATATGTAATTGAGATTATAGCAATATCTCTGATTCTATATCCTTGAGCCCTATCTAGAAATGTTGGGAATACCGTTCAGTTTAGGTCATGTATAATTTTATTGTTTAAATTGCTGTGTACATTATATACAGCGCTACTGCCAATATATTATATCTATGCTCACGGAAGGGAACATGATACTATATGGCTCACTAGTATAGCGCTATGCAGACTGATGATCTGGGTGCCCTTCAATGTCCCACCTTATAGAAGGAACTCAATATATATATCCTGCATATAGCTTCGTCCATACCGATTTTCCAGTACACCTATCTCAATCCTAATTTAAAAATTGATCTGGATGATCGGGTCATATGTATAACTTGCTCTGTAGAAAAGTAATAGCCCACATAATTTACAAATATTATGAGTGCTTTATACAACGTATGGTAGCATGCCTAATGTGTTTCATCCCATCTAGGGCGGCGCTATGTCTTCCTTGTACGTCTGTATATTGTAGTTCATAACAGTATTTCGCCTCTGGTACTAGGGCTCCAGTTCTGGGGTTTGATATATTTTCTTAGGCTGCAAACAAGCATAACCGACATGGGCGCACGTATCCAGGGCGAGTAGCCATACTATAAATGGCAACCAGTCATAACAATGCCCAACCGATGATAATGCCACTAGGTGTGACAGCATAACTTATGCATCTGTTTTCCACACCTTGTGTAGTATCTAGAAGTCTCTACTACTGTGGTTTGGACTATGGCATTACCCGTTATATTGCAAGGGATGGCTCTATAGCATACATTAAGATAGACAAAACAATGTATTCATGAAGCTACTTTTATGTGACATTGGTCGGGAGGAGCCCACAAGACCTCCCTAGGTCGTCATGGGATATGTCCCTGCATATCCTACGGATGACGGTTTATGTGAAACCCATCAAGGGTTTCCTTTGTATATACCTGTGTTATTGTTATTGTTTGTTTCCCTCTGGTTTTTTCCTTTTTTTTTTTCTCCTCCCCTCCCCCTCCCCTTCCAATTTCACGATTAGGCCTTTATGTCCACACCGCACCAGATCATTCCATGATATCTGAGAGTATCCACTACAAAGGGAATTTTGAGAGTGTTCCCAATATCATCTTGGCTTCTACGCCTCCAGACTGGGCAATGCTGTATACCACTAGGGGTGCTACACCGTACGGTACTAAACTAAGATGCGACAACTGTCCCAATGCCTCCTCACTTTACAAAATAGCCTAATACACTACAAATCTTTTCCCTTAACGTCAAAGGCCTCAATAGCCCCTACAAATGAAAGCAATTATTAAAGGACATGCATAAAGCAGAAATCGCGATTGTCTGTGTGCACTTCGCGAAACATAACCCTCCTCAGATTCGTTCTCCAATGTACCCACAAGTGTATCACGCTTACTCACCAAACAAGTCCAAAGGTGTTGCAATTTTTTTCCACAAAGATTGGCTTTATACAGTTCAGAAACAGTTCGCTGACCCAGCTGGCCGTTTACTGGTTCTAGTAGGCGAACTAAATGGTATTCAAGTAACTGTGGTATCGCTATATGCTACTAATGAGGCTCAATTCTCATTTCTTAACAAAGCAATTAAGAAAATAAATTCCATTAAACAGGGCCATGTTATCATTTGTGGCGACTGTAACTGTACCCTCACGCCCTCTCTAGATATACAACGCGTCAAAAATAAACCTCCCAATAAATTATCTATTCACAATAGTAAGCTGTTCTCTCGGCTCCTTCATGAGCAAGATCTATATGACACTTGGAGAAATTTATTTCCAACAGCACGTGATTACACATACTTCTCACAGGTCCATCTAACATACACACGCATCGACCTCTGCCTAGTCGATAAACATACCCTCCCACATCTTAAGGACCAATCCATTGGGCTTCGGACATGGTCCAATCATGCCCCCATCCTGGTCACGCCAGCAGTGCCATATCCCACAATAGGGAGAGGTAAATGGCATTTGAATGAATCTCTCCTTGACAACCCTGCCGACATTCAACATATTTTCACGGTACTAGATAATTACTTTGATGCTAACTCCACGGAAGATACCACAGTAGAAACTCAATGGCTGGCACACAAAGCAGTTGTCAGGGGTCACTTCATTAAACTGGGTTCCATAGCTAAAAAAAGTTATATCTCTAAAGAGACTGCACTTCGCCATACCCTTAGGAAGTTAGAAGAATCCAACAAACAATCCCCATCTAAGTCAGTCACCCGTCAAATTACCAAAGTACAACAGGATATTCATCTTCTTCAAACACAATTATATACTAATTAAGCACGTAAAACTCAACAAACTTATTACATTTCAGGGAATAAGGCAGGCAAGATATTGGCTAATCAACTGAAAGCAAAATATCTACAAACTAAAATCCCTTATTTATATTCCAAAGATCATGTAAGAATATATAACCCGAATACGATTGTTGAAGAACTGGCCAGCTTCTATGAAGACCTTTACAATCTTCGCAATAGCTCAGACACAACAACTCCCAATGCATTAGACATAACACAATATCTCTCTCGAATCACACTCCCTCAACTATCGACGCATCACAATAACCTTTTAGATGCCCCCTTTACGGATACTGAAATGGCTAACACGATTAAATCCTTGCCAAAACATAAAGCACCTGGGCCTGATGGTCTCTCCAACTATTATTATTTAAAATTGGCATCGCGACTAACACCACACCTTACAACATTATTTAACAAAATTAGAATGGCAGGTAAATTCCCACAAGAAATGCTGGAAGCCTACATTATCACATTGCCTATGCCAAATAAACCACCAACACTTTGCAGCAACCTCAGGCTGATTTCACTACTTAATGCCGACGTTAAGTTGTACGCCAAACTGCTTGCCAACAGAATTTGTCCCTTGTTGTCCACGTTAGTCTCAGAGGAACAAGCGGGCTTTGTTCCTGGCAGGCAAGTTGGGGATAACACCAGATATTGTATGGACTTAATTGATTGGGCCAACTTTAAAAATAAATCAGGTGCCTTGTTGGCATTAGACGCGGAAAAGGCATTTGACCGCCTAAATTGGGATTATATGTCCGAAACTTTGTCGGCCTTTGGTTTCTCCAATGCTTTCATTACCAGTATCATGGCCCTATACTCCGCTCCATCTGCTAAAGTATTTAGTTCTGGCTTCACCTCAAGGAACTTTTGCATAACTAATGGCACCAGGCAAGGGTGTCCCTTGTCACCCTTGATCTTCATCTTATGTTTGGAACCTCTAGTTAGAACGATCAAGCTTGATGCGGCGTTACCCAGCATAGATACTCTGGCTGGAGAAAAAAAGTTGGCACTCTTTGCCGATGATGTGATCCTCTTTCTAGCCAACCCATCTGAATCCATCCCTCACCTATTACACACACTGACCACATATGAAGATATCTCCTATTATAAAAATAACGTTAATAAAACCCAGATACTCCCCATAAGACTTGATAAGCAATTGGTGAACGAACTGAAAAATACATACCAATTCGCATGGCAAACTAACGCAATTTCGTACCTAGGTATCAAATTAATGCACTCTAAATCCCTAACTATAAAGGAAAATCACATCGCGGTACTGTCCAATATTTCCAAACAGATGGACTCTTGGAGCAATCTCTATACATCATGGTTTGGTAGAATACATTCTATTAAGATGATGATTCTGCCACATATACTCTACCTGTTTAGGTCATTACCTATCGCCTTACCTAATTCGCTCCTTCAACGGTTCCAAAGGGAAATTAACGCTCATATTTGGAAGAAAAAACCCCCAAGAATCTCTTTCCGCTCCCTATGCGCCCATTCAAGAAAGGAGGTCTTAACGTTCCCAACATCATGCTCTACAAAGCAACCCTGATGTCGCAAAGCCTCAATGTCATGATGGGTACACACAAACCAGTATGGGTAGACCTAGAATCCGCTTGTGGGGGTTCACACTCCCTCTATGATGCCCTATGGTCATCCACCCCCTTAGCAACACACTCCACGCTTCCAACATCACAATATCTTACAAAATCATGGTCTTCGTGGAATACAGCATTGTGGCCAAAGGCAGAGTTACTGTACCTCGCACCATTGTCAGCCCTCTCTACCTTATCTCCCGACCTCCAAATGTCTAAATGGTCATCCTTAGGTGTCACACATGTACACAAACTGTTTGGTACAGATGGCATCCATCCTTTCCCAACACTGCAGGAACGGTACAAATTGCCATCAAGAGATATTTTCATGTATTTACGTGTTAAACATATCTTAATATCACAATCGATTGAGTTCATTGACCCGCTGTCACTTAGTAATATAGGTGCACAATGTTACCATGCCAAATTGATTCGTCCTTCTTGCAAACTTCTTTCCCTATGTTATATGACGTTGTCTGATATTCACGGATCCTCCAAACTACCTTATATGAAGCAGTGGGAGACATCGTTAGGGGTAACCCAAACATTCATAGAATGGGAACAAGCCATCACTTACACTAAACAATCTTCGAAATGTGTCACACTCTGGGAAGCCTACTTTAAAATGTTAATGAGATGGTACTTGGTCCTGAGAAGGATTCACAAAATTTACCCCAAATCTCCCTCAACATGCTGGCGCTGCAACTCTGGTTTAGGATCTATAGAACATATATTTTGGCACTGTCCTAACCTGCAACACTTTTGGAAGGCCGTACAAACAACCATCCATGCAATCTGTAAGATTACTTTCCTACTAGCTCCAGAAATCTATTTGCTCCACATTATCCCAAACCTACGTGATATACCATCCAGAGACGCAGTATTAAACATACTAGTGGCAGCAAAAATTAGCATTGCATCCCATTGGAAAGACACCACGACCCCTTCCTTGAAGGAGGTTCTACGTAGGGTAGAGGTTACATACCACCACGAATACGAGTGGGCAAAAGGGGGAAACAGATCACACCTTCTGGATAGATGGAAAAATTGGGAGTCTTTTACAGAATCTCATGCTACACTGTAACGAGCTGCATTAGCTACATGTTCCCCTCTGGTCCTTACCATTCCCCTATCTGTACTGTATAGGACATCGAGGGCTGTAAACCCGCAAACTAGACTGAATAAGGTATCCCATACGGCATAAGGCCTACTATACGATACTATGCTATATTATCCTACTATACTTTACTAGACTACTAGACCACAATCATACTACTACTATAATATATTCTACTATAATATAATGTATTATAACACACGACACGCTATATCCTACTGTACCCTTCCCACCCACCATTCCTCCCCTTTCCTTTATTATGGTTATTTTATGTATATATATGTAACTGTTTACATTATGTTATGTTCTTATCCATGCTAAGTATATGGTGTACAGCTAATTACTACAGAGTAGCAAGAGGGATAAGAATGTTCTGACCACACCCTCAGTCATGGAAAACTCAGGAACACCACTTTAACCTTGGTTTAAATATCTATAGCCTTCTCACAATACCACAACACCTGGCAAGGTGACCTTGACTACTATTTAACAATGATGGCGACACTGCGCACTCTACCTATACCGGACGAGATGTCCCCGCGTTACTTCCACAGTTTTGATTTTTTCTTTTAATTTTATGCTTTCATATTTGCTCTCCTGTTACTGTGTACTTGGTTCGTATACCATGCAGATATCTACTGATGTAGAAGTGGAGTGCGGATCAGTTCAGTCGTGTCTAAAATATTGTGACAACTGTCTAGGTTTCAAGGCTATCTCAATAGTAATATTTCTACCTGAGTATCACTATATGTATTTAATGCATCAGACGGCTTCTTCTTTCACGAAGGTGTATATTTGTATAAAGTCATGTATAACGCGCACTGAGACAATAATGCTACTGCACATGTTATCACCATATATTTTGTACTATACTGTATTGTGTTGTATGTGAAATTTGACTCTTCTATTGTTACCTCTTTATAAAACAATAAAGATTATATATTGAAATAAAATATATACCAGTTTCAAGGTAAGAATGCCATTCATCATCTGCTTCTTAATGTGTTTTTTTACAATATAATATTCTTTTTAGTAACTAGTTTTGTAGTTTCCATTTGAGATTATTGAGTACACTAGAGCACATTTAATCTTGTAGTACATGCAAAAAAACTACATTCATTTATTTTAGTTTCCATTGAATTTTCTGCTGGAAAATTGAGTGTCATTCTAGAAACATATAACTCTTACATTCAAAAATAAAACATAATTGCCCTATCAAGTAGACTTGTGATATAGCTATACATATACAAAAACAGGTAAAGAGGTTTAGTGGAATATATTCAGTGGCATTTTATCAGATACATTGCTTTTTTCACAATACACTTTGTTTCTTGTTTTCTTTCTTTCTAGAACTGTAAAAGGAAACGATACGATTTGAGTCGATGTTCAATGGAAGATGACATAGCTGTAATGTGAAGAATTAAATCAACATCTGAAGAATTACTAATGTAGTTATACATTTATTTTTTAATAACATACCATATGAAGATGATTCCTACCTGGTTACCTTTTATGTTGGAACTTTCCTTATCATTGCCTTGCGTTTTTGCGACAGAGATCTTAAACACAAGAGCAAAACAAGATTATCTTATGACTCATAACAGAATCAAAAGAGGTTGGATGTGGAACCAATTTCTTGTTCTAGAGGAACAAGAATTAAAAGAACCTTTGTATATTGGACAGGTAAATTATACTCTTTTTGTATTTATTTAAAACTTGTTTAGAACACCTTGATAATTATATTGCTGACGGTTATATTGTGTGTACATACATTGCAATGTTGCACATATAATAAAAGCTAATACATTTGAAATTTACAGGTCCACTTTAGGCATTACGAGCTCTTCTCAGTAAAGTGACTATGGTGCATTGGGTTTTCTCTTGTAGGCCTGCTGCTCAGTGTTAAGCTGTTTTCGATCAGTTTGACATTCAGTGTCAAACCAATTGAAAACACTTTAACAGTGAGCAATGGGACTATAGCACTGTGCCAGGGGACAGTAGAAACCATAACCACTTAAATACGAGTAAGTAATCATGGTACATATAATGACCCTTTAATAGTAATTAAAACTGATTTTTAAGATACAATGAGAAACATGTTTTTAGGAAGCTTGACTGGTGAATGCTTTGTTATTTCTGAGAGATTATTTTCATCTTTTCACATTTTGAAGGAACAGGCAATTTTCCCCTTCTTTTCTGTAATGTAAAGTTTGGTATTGAAATACGTCTCAGGAAAAAAATGAGACCACAGCAAAATTAAGAGTGTTCTTGGTTTTATTATTTGTATAAATGTGTTTTAGTAAAATTAAAAATTTCGTTTTATTCTATAAACTACTGACAACATTTCTCCCAAATTCTAAATAAATATATTTTCATTTAAAACATGTATTTCAAGATCAGAGACAGCATGGGTTTACTTCAGGGAGGTCGTGCCAAACTAATCTTATTGATTTTTTTCATTGAGTAACTAAAATAATAGAGCAGGGTGGTGCAGTAGACATTGCTTACCTAGATTTCAGTAAGACTTTTGACACTTGCACAAAGAAGGTTTATCAATAAATTGCAATATTTAAGTTTGGATTCCAATATTGTTGAATGGGTAAGCTTAGAGTCATGTCTTAAAATGCTCGCAGTTTAAGGAATAAGATGATCTTGTGGCAATAATGGCAACTGATAATGCAACCTCCACACACTTCAACCTGTAACAAAGAGGTGAGAGGTCTGGATAAACCCAGTTAAGTTTTGCTGGATCCAAGTACCAACTCATGATCACCTTATATCCATTCTCAAATGTTGCTGGGCAGATAGAAAAAAGGATCGTGTATGTATGTTTTTGAAAGTATTTGCCTCCCCAAATAATTGCATGTAACTACATATAAATAAAATATTTTTTTTTAAAATAGAAACAATTTAATTTTTTATAGTTTTGCTTTCAATCATTTCTGTACAATTAGTTTGACAAACAAAAATAAACCAGAACAGATGGACTTTTTAGTCTTGGGTGTTAAAATGCCACAGATGTCCAAGTTATTGTGCAAATATTGCAATTAGTGTGTTCATGTTTTTAAAGGTAAAACTTTGCAAAATGTGGTCTGCTGAGAATGTACCATTAATAAATGTTACAATGATATTTGTATAAAGTAGATCCTTTGAGGGTATAAACCAAGGCAATATTGACACTTTTCATTTAACTATTAGTCAAACATGTACTTCAAAAGTTATACTAAATGTGGTTAAATTTCTAACCCTCGCTAACTTTTACCTAACTAATCTTAACCCTAGCTACCACAACCCTTCCTAGCTACCATAACCCTACCTACCCATAACTTAACCTGTTTAGTAATTTGACCCAAATCTGAATGTTGTCTTTGGGAGGGAATCACAGTTATCAGATTGCCCCAATCATTGCTTAATGAGCCAACAGTAGTCAGCTAAGATCTAATCTTGGCATGCAATGCTTTAACAGGGCAACAACTGTCAATCATGCCATTGGACCATTGTGTTTGGCTATGATTGTGCTTGTCTGTTATAACAGCATTCTGGTGTACTCAGACTTTGAGACTGTCCAGTAATAGCAAATACATCACACAATCAAAACGATCATTGGTTACCAGCTACTGACAACATTTCTCCCAAATTCTAAATAAATATATTTTCATTTAAAACATGTATTGGCAAGTACAGAGAAAGAACATCTAAAATAATATGGATTTCAAGATCAGAGACAGCATGGGATTACTTTAGGGAGGTCATGCAAAAACTAATCTTATTGATTTTTTTCATTGGGTAACTAAAATAATAGATCAGGGTAGTGCAGTAGACATTGCTTACCTAGATTTCAGTAAGACTTTTGACACTTGCACATAGAAGGCTTATCAATAAATTGCAATCTTTAAGTTTGAATTCCAATATTGTTGAATTGGTAAGCTTAGAGTCATGTCTAAAAATGCTCGCAGTTTAGGGAATAAGATGATCTTGTGGCAATAATGGCAACTGATAATGTAGAATTAGTCACTGTTACTGAGACCTGGTATAATGAGAAAAAATGACTGGGACATAGCAATACCAGGGTACTCTTTATATAGAAAAGGCAGGGAATGCATGCATGGGAGATTGGTGACCCTGTATGTGAAGGATAGCATAAAATCTAGCCTAATAAAAGTTAGTGAGGTGAACATAGAGTTCATTTGGGTTACGTTAGAATTTGGTAATCACACAGTAACTTGTGTAGCTGTGACTTATAGGCCCCCAGGACAAATAGAAGAGTTAGATAATCTGCTAGTTGCAGAGTTGGCTAAAATGACATAATTGACTGGGAGGACTGCCAACTTATATAAATGACACACAACAACCATAGGATGACATCAAGTGACCTACAAAAAAGAATGGCAAATAGCAGCTAGGGTGAAGTCCATGGCAAAGATTATTCAAAAGAGGACTGAAGTAATACAAAGCTATAACAAATCCCTACATCAATCAGTTAACAAAAAGCTATAAGGATTGGTCCATAGAGAACTGATGTAAGGTCATCTTCTCCAATTTTCAGCTGCTATTGATTAAATTATTTTGCAATACTATCTCCTATAGGATGCAGTGTAACATATGAGGTCTTTTAAACTTCTGGAATCTCTAATAGCCAGGGGTAAAATGGTGATGTTACTAATAATGATGAGCAACACTATAAACTGTGAAACATACATTACTGCCTGACATAATACTGGTTATACTCTCTCAATCCTTGCCTCACACAGCCCCTGCTGGTACAAAGTCAACATGTTACATCATTCTGAAAAGTTGCATAGTGTGTAAGATATAGAAGATGGTCTGTATGTCATACAAGTGGGAATGGTTTAGATATTAAGTTAACATGACATTTCATTATTTGCATAGTTTTAATTTCCTTATAGGACCACTATAATGCCAGGAAAACAAACTAATTTTCCTGGCACTATAGTGTTAATAAGTCCCTCCCCCCAGCCTCATGGCCCCCCTTCCGCCGGACTATAGCGGGAGGAAAGGGTTAAACGCTTACCTTTCTCCAGCACCGGGCTCCCTTGCGCTGGGGACTCTCCTCCATCTTCCGCCAAATGCACATGCTCGGTAAGAGCCATGCGTGCATTCAGTCAGTCCATACTAAAGCATTCTCAATGCTTTCCTATGAACGCTGGCGTCTTCTCACTGTGCGGCTGTCAATGAGACAGTCACTAGAGGCTGGATTAACCCTATTGTAAACATAGCAGTTTCTATGTTTACAGCAGGCAGGGTTAAACCTAGATGGGCCTTGCACCCAGACCACTTCATTGAGCTAAAGTGGTCTGGGTGCATATAGTGGTCCTTTAACTATGCATCTGCCTTGCGCATACAAATCTTTAAATCAGTTGTAAATAAATCCTGTACTAGCTATTAGAAAGCTGCCTAAGCTTCATACTTGAAACATTTTGGTGAGACCCTATTATTCTGGGGTGACTTATGACTGATCCATATAGCAATAGCATCCAGGTTGCCCCCCAGGTTGTGTTACACCATAACTGTCAAAAGGTCATTAAAATACAGAAGCAAACCTTAAAGAGTCTTATAACACCCCAATACTGGTATGTACATTGCTAATGCTGTGTGTGTTAGATACAAGGAAACCGAACAAAACTCGATCTAAATCGGACCTCACTCACTTTAATTGGATGCTTGAGCACATGCTGCAGTATTCACTGGGTAATCTCACAAGTGTGTCACACCAATACATTCACAGGGACTGTGGTCACTCTAGTAGCCATTTACATAATTCCATTGCTTAAATAACATTTTTTTGTATAGCAATTTTAAACTTACTTTATCAGCGCACTAAGTTTTGTAAATGAAGTGTGCTAAAACAAAATTTGGCAGTCATTCTCCCTGAATAATTTGAACTAAAGTTGCTAAAATCTATTTTTAAATATATTTCTTTGGCTGCATTAGTTTAAAAAAAATATTACCTAATCTTTGAAAACTATAGTGTTTTTATTTCTTATTTTTAAATATATTGTTAATTTGTATTTTGTAATATTTAGGTATATATACATATATGCATCCTTCAATAAACAAAATAAGTATTATCGGTGCACTTAACATAAAAGTGTAAGATATAAGACTACTAAAATAACCAATTATCAATTTCCAGTAAGTCATTGTTAACAATCATTGTTCAGGGTTGAATTACATTGTTTATATATGTATATATTTATTTATAAAATATTTTACCAGGAAAGATACATTAAGAATTATCTAGTTTTCAAGTATGTCCTGGGTCCACAAAACATTGCATTGTTACAATAGGATGCAATATTAGAAAAAATACAACATACAATATATATATATATATATATATATATATGTATATATATATATATATATATATATATACACACACACATATCTAAAACCCTTTCAGTCACTTACCCATATCCAGCACCAATATCCCCCGGTGCTAGGTTAGGCTCCGCCCACACTCCTCAGGGGAGACCAATTGCACATGCGTGGCAATGCTTTCCTATGGGGAAAATCTGATGCTGGAAGTCCTCACGCAGAGCATGAGATAAAGGAACAAAGGTCAGTTAACTCCTCTGGTAAACAGCCACTAAAGGAGGAGTTAATTCTCAGAAACTGCAATAATTACCTCTGTAGGGTTAATGGACATGGGACAATACACCCAGAACATTTCAAATGGGTGAATTACTGTAATTAGGACTTTTATAAATTATTTTTCAATGCTATCAGAGACAACTAATTGCTTCACAAAGAGGCAATACATTTGATTCCAATTTATAGGTGCATTCATCAAAAAAGTGGAAAATGATTTCATGTATGAAGGGTAATATTTTTTTTAAAAATATCTGCATTAGTCGCATATGTGCAAACTGCATCGGAAAGCACATCAGTGGCCATAAATTTAAAATCAATATCTGCAATAATTTAACAAGCTAGTTCAGCACAAATTGTATTAATGTTTTACAAAAATGTGCATAGAGGTCCTTAAAATGCAGTTTAGATCTATAAGGAAGGTCTGACGGACCCAACTTATTTTTCAGCAAAGTGTTTTGTACAATATATATATAACCTTTTTAAAATCTGAAAGCTTACCAGATCTTTGTTCATTTTAGTTAGGCATTAAAATCATTTGACATTTATGATGTTATGTGCATAAGTCACTGACCATTTAGCAATGTGAAAGTTTAATGATGAAGTATTATCCATTTGTGTCAAATAGTTATAAAAATACATTTTAAGCAGAAACACCCCACACATATAAAGCAATTCAGCTTTAGGGGTGATTAGGAGTTCCTTGTCTCTTTTCACTGAAGTGCTAGTTAAAGAGTAATCAGCACTTTAATCAAATGCTTTAAGAACATTTTGAGGTAATTTAAGGGTATTAATTATTATTAATTTTCATTAATTAGAAATAATATTTTTACAAAAAAATATTAAAACTAATAATCTTCATTAAAATATCGATTGTTCATCAAATTTCCAACTATTAATTTAAAAGCGGAGTTCCCATTATTTACCTCTTAGATCTAGAGCACCTTGTTTGAATGTAATATTTCATACATTAATATTACAACTTTTATAAAAATTAGAATATGTATTTTTGTCAATAAGTGTAATTATACATTGTAATTAGTGAATAGTTTTTCAATGATACTGAACGAGATATGGCATAAATCAGTATCAGAGTCTCAGTAACAATTTCAAACTCTTTAGAGTGATGGGATTGTTAGTTCATGACAAATTCAATCAACCGGGTTCGTCTATGGAATATGTTCTTCATAAACTATTGATTGAGACAATCAACAAATAGAATGTTACTATTTGTTAAATTATAAAGAACCATATGAGTTTATTATCATATGGATTATTATAATCTAAAGACAGAATTTCTCAGGATCTTAAAATACAATCTTAGTTTCTTCTCTTAGTACGATTTACAAACACATATGGATTGTTTGCTCATTGCAAACACCATTTATTAGACTTAGCTGGATAGAGTTCGTTATTTACTCAGGTGATCTATACACAAAGTTCTATGACAATGTTTTACCACCTAGCACAGAATTTTAACCAGCTCAGTGCTGTGTCAGAGTAACTCATTATGATTAATTAATTCATCCAGTAACTAAATTCTTGCAGGTTTAGTTAAAACAGTTCTTATCTGGTAAATATTTCTAAGATTGTTATAAGATTAATATTCATCTGGGTAACTGTTGATATTCTGTTTTTTTATTTCATGATTTTGATTAATATTCCAGTCTGAAAGTTTGAGATATCAATCTTTATCATGAACTATCATGAAACCTAATCTTGCAGATTTCGTATCGGCTTTTATCCAGAAAATATTAGCATTTATGTAATTTTATAGTTAGTATAATTGGCTTATGTTTACTGATAGATGTTCTGGATGTTATTTTTAAGATTGTTTCAAAATGTCTTCTTGTCCATCTCTTGTCTTGTGTCCTATCTCCTTTGCCTTCTGTGTGTCTCTCTGTCTCTCTGTTTATGTGTGTTTTTTAGGTGTCTTCTCTGTGTGTTTATATCATGGGGTTATACATCACCCCTTATCTGTTAACCTGGTCCAATGACATTTTGGGGCAAGTCATTATGTTAATGGCTGTTGACTTATTTTGATATATATTTCTATATCTCCTAAACAGCAGGTGGAGCTGTTGTCTATGTAAGGAATGTTATATAGGGTTAATTCTTGTTCAGGACAATTTAGGAATATTTTATTTCAAGATGCTTTTAGTCAGCAATTCTTCTTTCAATGTGTCCTTTTTCACCTAAGTGTTATGGCAATTGCAGGATATTTAAGTTCTCTAACTTATATGTATGTCGTTTCTATATATGTAAATTGCTATCTTAAGATATATCACACTATATTTCTATTTTTATATATATATATATATATATATATATAATTAAACTTAATGTATATACCTCATAGCAATACATGTGTTTTTGCTGAACACGTTACTTTAAATTAACACATACTTGTCTTATCTTTTATTGACACAAATGTAAAAGCACGTGGGGTATATTAAAACTTACAATTTAAAAAAAGCCAATTTTAATAAGATTAGGGCAGCTTTACAACATATCGACTGGCATAAACTCCTTAGTGATAAAAACACTGAGGAAAAATGGAAACTATTCAAACAAATATTAGAAAGGTACATTTCTCAGTATTTACCATTGGGTAATAAATATAAAAGAAAAAAATTAAAACCAATGTGGCTTAGTAGAGAAGTAAAACAAGAGATTAAAAATAAGAAAAGGGCATTTAAAGAATTTAAATCGGACAAATCAGAGGCGTCCTATATAAGATATAAGGAAGCCAATAATACTTGCAAAAAGGCAATTAGAGTGGCTAAACTAGAAAATGAGAAAGTGATAGCCAAAGAATGCAAAACCAACCCCAAATTTTTTTTCAAGTACATCAATTCTAAAAAATCAAAAAATGAAAGTTTAGGTACACTGAAAACAGAGATGGGTCCGTTAGTTATTGAAGACCAGGAAAAGGCAGAAATTTTAAATAAATATTTTTTTTCAGTATATATTAATGAGGATCCTATGGCAAGAGATAAGCAAATGATTGCTGCAACAAACTTGTGATTGGATAACTCGAGACAAGGTGCTATAGCTATTAAAGAAAATTAATGTAAATAAAGCTCTGGGGCCTGACTGTATCCACCCACGAGTACTTAAGGAGCTAAGTGGGGAAATAAGTGAACCTCTGTATTTAATTTTTCAAGATTCTTTTGTTTCAGGTATTGTACCGGAGGATTGGAGGAAGGCAGATGTTGTTCCTATATTTAAAAAGGGTTCAAAATCATTGCCTGTAAATTATAGACCTGTGAGCTTCTGTGACTGGGAAATTATTGGAACCGCTATTAAGGGAAAATATTCAGGAATTAATTGGGAAGAACTGTGTTATTAGCAATAATCAGCATGGTTTTATGAAACATAGGTCATGTCAAACTAACCTAATTGCATTCTACGAAGAAGTAAGTAGAAGTATAGATCAGGGTGTTGCAGTGGATATGATCTACTTGGATTTTGCCAAGGCATTTGATACGGTTCCTCACAATAGGTTAATCTTCAAACTAAAAGAGATTGGTCTAGATGAATATTCTTGTTCTTGGGTAGAACATTGGCTTAAGGATAGAGTACAACGAGTTGTCATTAATGGTAAATTTTCAAGCTGGACAAAGGTGGTAAGTGGTGTCCCTCAGGGTTTTGTTTTGGGACCGCTTCTATTTAACATGAAATGGGCATTGAAAGCCATGTATCAGTGTTTGCAGATGACACAAAACTTTGTAAAGTAATAAAATGTGAGCAGGATATTGCCTTACTGCAGATGGCTTTGGATAGATTGGGGGACTGGGCACTAAAATGGCAGATGAAATTTAACGTAGAGAAATGCAAAGTTATGCACTTTGGGGTTAAGAATGCACAAGCAATTTACACCCTAAATGGTAGTGAACTAGGGATAACCACACATGAGAAGGATTTGGGAATTGTTATAGGCAACACATTAGGCAGCGATATGCAATGTCAATCTGCCGTTGCTAAGGCCAGTAAGGTTTTGTCATTTATAAATAGGGGCAGAAGTTCTCGAGATGAAAATATAATTTTGCCTCTTTATAAATCACTGGTAAGACCACACCTTGAATATGCTGTGCAATTTTAGGCACCTGTTCTAAAGAAAGATATCATGGCACTAGAAAAAGTGCAGAGATGAGCTACAAAATTGATAAAAGGAATGGAGCTTTTTAGTTATGAAGAAAGGTTAAAAAATTTAAATCCTTTAGTTTAGAAAAACGGCACCTGAGAGGGGATATGATAACATTATACAAATATATTTGGGGCCAGTACAAACCATTATCTGGAAATCTATTCATAAACAGGGCTATACATAGGACACGAGGTCACACATTTAGGCTTGAAGAAAGGAGATTTCACCTAAGGCAAAGAAAAGGTTTGTTTACAGTAAGAGCAATAAGGATATGGAATTCTCTGCCTGAAGAGGTGGTTTTGTCAGAGTCTATACAGATGTTTAAACTGCAATTGGATAAATACTTGCAAAAACATAACATACAAGGATATAATTTCTAATTAGTGGGGTAATAGCTGCTATGTCCAAGGAGACATCTGACTGCTATTTTGAGGTCAAGAAGGAATTTTTTTCTTGTTTGTTGCAAAATTGGAAGTGCTTCAGACTAGGGTTTTTGCCTTCTTTTGGATCAACAGCAAAAACATATGTGAGGAAGGCTGAACTTGACGCAAGTCTCTTTTCAACTATGTAACTATGCAACTATGTAACTATGTATTTACTCACTGTTTAGCTCTTGTTTCGTCATTTTAGCACCTCATGGCATATTAGCTAAATTGCGTTTTTGCTATTATGCATGTATTATTTTTTAACACACACTAAATCCTTATTTCCTTCCGACACAATATCTCTGACAAATTCAACTTGATGATTGTCCAAGTGAAAGTATGCCTGGCAGGTGTATTAATTGCAGGGTGCTTGCCTGTAATTACAGTTTTCACTTCTGGAAGCTTGCACAAACCCTATAACACCGTACTGAGGCCCATTTCACCATGCTGAAATGCTCAGTGCACTGGACTATTTTATTTGATATTCATATAAAAGTATGCCAGGCAGGTGTATTAATTGCAGGGTGCTTGCCTGTAATTGCAGATTTCACTACTGGAAGCTTGCACAAACCCTATAACACTGTGCTGAGGCCCAGTTCACTATGCTGAGAGGCTCAGTGCACTGGACTCAACTTGCTGACCCCCAATATTGCAGGTTCCCATTTCTGGAGCAATAGTCTGATTTGGGGCCTGCAAGGCTTCTCCATGAGATGTCTGTGACTTAAAGAGACGCTATAGGCACCCGGACCACTGAAACTCACTGAAATGGTGTGGGTGCAGTGTCCCAGGCCCCTTTACCCTGCAATTGTAATTATTGCAGTGTTTGATATACTGCAATAATTACATTGCATGGTTAAATGGATAACATAAGTAGCAGGAATACAACAATGTACTCTTAGCACTAGAGCACCCTCTACCATCCCCTACCGTGGTAAATAAAGGGTTGAAAACCCTTTATCTATATAGCTTACCCCAGCGCCAATGTCCTTCAGCGCTAGGTCTCGGCTCTGTCTCCTCTGGCGTCCCGCGATGTGCAGGCGCTAATACGCATGCTCAGCAAATGCCACACATGCATTACATCTCCCCATAGGAAAGCAATGAATCAATGCTTTCCTATGGGGAATAAGCTGACGCTGGATGTCCTCATGCAGAGAGGATGTCCAGTGTCAGTTACCGGACCAAAGGCCCTTTTGGATTGAGGTAGCACTTTCAGTCGCTGTCTGGGTGACAGCCACTGGAGGTAGACTTAGTGCTGCAATGTAAACATTGCAGTTTCTATGGAACTGCAAAAGTGCTGCAATGTATACATTGCAGTTTCTCTGGAATTGCAATGATTACCATTGTAGCACTAAATGCAAAAGGGACACTGCACACAGACCACTTCAATGCGCTGAAGTTCCCATAGTGTCCCTTTAACTCAACCTCTACCAGACAGCCACTAAATTGACTTCCGGATGGTTAGGAAACTTTTGGTCTCCTAATTGATGCTCAACGTCTTAACGCTGTGCATTAGGACATCCAGTGTCACCCAAAACCCCAATGGAACTCATTATAGAATGCTTTCCTGTGGCGGAAGTCCTAATGCACCACTCATGCTCATTAAGTCCTGCTGTGACTGATGTTGGCAGTGGCTGATGTTGGCGGAGCCTGAACCAGCACCGAGGGACATCAATGCTGGAATCAGGAAAGTGATAATGGGATTTTAAACACCTTCACCACCACAAGGGAGGGAGGGGAACTCTGAAGGGGCACTCTATAGGTAACTATAGTGCTAGGAAAACAACTTTGTGCTGAACACAAAGTGGAGGACTTGTAGAAGCTGCAGGTAGTAGCACTGTATCTACTAAAATATTGCATTTGTGTTTTCTTTGGGGGTGTATCTACTAAACATTGATACATATTTATTAAATATATATTGTTTATCATCTAATTAAAAATGAAAAAGACAAAATGTCATCAATAAAAATCAAGCACAATGCTTATTTAGCAATACACAATGGTATGTCTTTTGACCCTGCTCTGGGAGCACAATGGAACTTTTATTATAAAACACAGTTGTGAATTTCTCCCAGTAGTTAAAGAAGTATGTCTAAGGTAAAATAATCACATATAATTAATGCGTTCTTGAATATAGCCAATGTAATTAATTTCAAGGATAAAGATTAAGTATATAGAGAGACAAATGTGAAAATATATAGATTTATTACAAAGTGAATATCATATAAAATAACATAAAATTGTTACACTCACATAAGCCAAATATATTGTGACTGTCTAACAAAATGTTATAGCACTAATTTTTAATGCAGCAAGTTAGCAATTGTTTAGCAGTTAAACCCATTTTTAAATTAGGGGTTTGCTTCTGTAACAGACACCCCGAGATTGATATAAGAACAAACCTTTTTTGCAATCCAAAATTAAATAACGACATATACCAATGCCTTTAACCTACTTCCTAAAATAAGATACAGCTAGAATAACAAATATATTGATTCATTACTGTTGGTGATTTAATAGTCTTAGATATAGATGAGACCAAGAGTGCTGATTAAAAGGTTGTTGTAAAAGAAGTTAGTAAACAATCTTTCATCTGTAGTTTGAAAGAAAATTAGTACCATTCTAAATGTCGAAAATACATTATTTTGGCCCAATGGATAAAAGAGTAACCTAAATAAATACTCTTATCATGATACTCTGTTTTTAAAAAATAGAGGGAGGGTTGAGCTCTATGATTCAAGCTTTTTAAGGGAGTAACCCTTGGTAATAAGTAGATTTTCTAAATTCGGAAAATGCCCGCATGTATTTGTAATGAAAACGTATCTTTTATTAATATATTTAAAATAAAATAAACAGGAAAATCCCACAGTGAAAGAAAAAGGTACTATCGTGAAACAATAAATTTGATAGACCCTTAAAAAAATAAAATAGAATAAAGAAAAAAAGAAATAAATATGTGTTAAACTGTATTGTATATTACTCCAACTTCCTTGTTATGTCAAAAAGCTAGTCTCTTGGTGAGATTAGCAACAAATTTGCAACAAATATATCTCTTTGTTGCTACTCAGAGTGGATAACAAAGTGTAGTTATTCATTCAAGGATAGTAGCAGAGGAAGCTAGTTGAACTGGAGTATCAGAAGGAAAACACATATTAAAGTCTATAGTCTATTTAGTGTTATACTGAATAATATGGAGCTCTATAGAATAAGCTATATAGGTAGCAGAGGTTTTGTATGGGTACTTCCAATCCAATTTCTGTCTAATAGTCTTGTAAGGAGGTACAGTTTTGGTCTGGTAGGTGCTCACTGTCGCTATAAATCTTACTATCTTTGTAGGAAAGTGAATACCTGTACTGTGCCTTCGAGGGCACTAATTAGCTTGTGTATAAATATTCTAAGGTTTCTGTCTATATGTGCCTTCGGGGCACCTATCATCAGATACAGTTAAACACCTAGAATATACTAGCTGTCAGGAATAGCTTCTATACTAAATCAGATAATACTGGCTCAGAGAGAAAAAGGACGGCTGCATTTAGATGACTGATCGAAATTGTACACTCTCACGGTGAACTACCGTCGAGGGAGAGTTTAAAGAACTCTAGGATCTAAGATCAAAATGCTAATATGATGTAATCTTCTGAGCCTGAGCCCCGACACACGTTTCGCCAGGTGGGCTCTTCAGGGGGAATAAATGAGAGTGGACTTGTGGGTTATTTTAATATCCAAGAGAGGGATCTAATTGGTTGGCCCATTATGACCAATTGGGGAGGTTTTGTAGTGACTGACAGTTTGAAACACCAATCGTCCTGCCCAGGGGGTGGGGATAGATGAAATGAGCTCATTAGCATATTAGTATTGCAGACTGACCAATGAACAGGTATTATAGGCTTTGCAGTGAAAGAAAAGTTGTTTTGAAAAAGAAAGCATACTGACTTTACATGTGAAAGCTGCTAATGTTATTATAGAGAAAGATATTTAATATATAATAAAATATAACAAACCAAAGTTATCTTTGATGATTATATTAACAGATTTTATTATTTTGACAAGTTAATTGTGAAATAGTTTTATTGATATTTTAGGGACGGAGTACTTTTGATCATAATAATGGGGCCAGTCAGTGACGGTGCCCTGGGATTTTTAAGAACCAGTATGTGGGGGGGGGCGGAGCTAGCGCCCAGCGAGATCGGACGCACGACTGCAGCTCTCCCGGTCGGGTAACACTACCGGCTTAAATACTGCCGACATCAAGCCTCACACGACCCGGCCGACGGTCGGAAAGAGAAGCCACACAGATGGGGAGGAAAAATAAAAAACCGCGCGCGGATCAGCCGCGGTTTACAGCGGACATAGGAGACCTGCTGAGGAGACCGCATGGCGCGGCCGGATCCAATATGGCGGCTGAATACGACGACTTCACTGACAGCTCAGAAGAGGTCCCTTTACACAGCCCAGGTACGCTAGGGTATAAAGGGCCCCCCAAACCTCCACAGCAGACAGCAGGCTCCTCTCACCCGGTCACCACGGAGGTAATTACTAACCTCCTCACGGACCTCCGCCAAACGCTCTCCACTGAAATAACCCAGGTGAGGGAAGACATCAGGGGGTTCACTGCCCGCCTTACTGCAGTGGAACAGACCTCCCAAACAACCTCAACACAAGTCCTGGCACTACAGAGGCAGGTCACCGACCTGACAGCTGCTCACACTACTCTCACCCACCAACTAGCAGCTATGGAAGATAAACGACGGTGGAAACATGTAAAAATCAGGGGCCTCTCTGATGGAGTTCTCCCAGCAGAATTGCCTCACTTTTTGCGAAGGCTATTCACGGCCCTCTTATCCCCCAGGCAAGCCAAAGGAATACAACTAGATGGGATGTTCCGCCTGCCCAAACCATCAATATCCTCAAGCGCAACTACCAGCGATCTATTGATTAAGTTCCAAAACGGTCAAGACAGAGCAGCCTTCATGAGTGCCACCAGGGGGAAAAACCCCTATAGATTTGAAGATATGGAACTGTCGTTTTACTCTGACCTCTCCCGCAATACTCTGCTCTGGAGGAAATCCCTCCGTCCGCTGACGACTACGCTGGCAGCTAGGGGAGTGAAGTACCGCTGGGGACCTATGCATGTACTCCTCATTCAGTACCAAGACACTGAATATAAGGTGGCGGACATTTCGGAAATGGACACTGTCCTAGCGGCCCTGGGCCTCACAGCAACATCCCCCTCTACAACCTGGGACCAGCGAAAACTGTCCCGTTCATCCCCGCTTCGGAGGGAGGACCTGGGAGGGAGAACACCTGACTCATAAGCCTATACATTCTTTATATGTTACTACTCTCTATGTTGGGCTTAGCCCTCTGTTAAATGTTGACTATGTGACAAACGTTTAGAACACTACACAAAGTTGTAACACAACTACACACAGAGGCCAAACACGGCCAACACTGTGAATTACCCCGGACACACTGGCTCCTTTTTAATAACTACCCCCTCCCAGCTCCCATCATATGCATCCATCATACACACTCCACGGAGGAGCTGTACATGCACGCATTCGGACGCAAATCAACCAACCCAACCAAACACCACGCTCACTACAACAAGAGCCATGTATTCACCCTCTATTAAGAACTACATACCGGAGCTACCAACATGGCTTAAGGCTCTACCTTACATACACACAGAGGTACATGACTCAACCACCTACAACCCACACACTACTCATAAGAGTACGGTCCCAGCACACCGGGGTCAACCGACCAATTCATCTCTGAGCCATCTGACATATACTCTACATAAATCGCAACACAGTACCTATACTACAATATTCTGCCTACTACTCTTCTCATATATATATAAAAATGTGCAAAGTTATTCCTGCCATGCAATTGTATTTACATGTCTACCCAAACCCTGGCGATAGCTGTTGTGGCATTGCTAGAAAACTGTTACATGTATAATCTATGCACGAAAAACAAAGAATTAAAAAAAAAAAAAGAACCAGTATGTGGAATAAATATACACCCTGTCAGGGTACTGTATATGGTGTCCTAAATGCAGGACACTCTAGGATGAAATTGGTCATAAGTATTAGAATAGATAAGCTATGCAGTTTAAGCTTGTTGTTGTATTAAAAATAAAGATAAAATTGATTATGCTAATTACAGTATGGGTGATATAAATTAAATTATATGTTTTATTATTTATATTTGTATAAAGGTTAAGGTGCTAATGTTGAAAAATGTATCTATGAATAAATGAGGTGTAATTAAATTCCTCATTCAATCCTAATGGGGCTATTGTTCTTCTTGAAGGTATATAACTATATACAAATAGAACTTTAATGTTTTTTGCTCTCTGTGCAGTGAGTGATGGAGAGTGAGGGTAAGGTTCCACATAATTTACTATTATGTGTTAGTATGGGCCAGTTTTTCTTCATGATATCAAACATTGGGTCCCAACCTAAATCATAGGTGGCAACACATCTAATTTGCTGTTAATCAGTTGTTAATTTCTTAGTTTTGTAGAGTCTCAGACCTATTTTGTAAGCATGTTTGTTGGAAGGCACATTTGAGTACTCTGTTTTGGTGTCCTTGAGCTTTGAATCTGGAGTGTAGATTGTTGCATTCTTGCAGAAAAGTTTTTTTTCTGAGCAATTTTTCCGCGCTCTCAGATATTGTCCATAGGGGGTGGTGGCTTTGCCAATGTAGGAGGCTGTTGGTGGAAGTGGATTTTCTATGTAATTGAGTATGGATTGTTCCTTCTTCTCCTAGCAGTATCTTTAGGTCGAGGAAAACCATTTCAGTTTCATCAATCACATGAGTGAGTTTCAGGTTGATGTCATTGATATTCAGAATTTTCACTAATTGTTCAAAGTTGTCCACAGATCTAGTCCATAGAAGCAGGATATTGTCTATGTATCTGTACCACTTTAAGATGAACTTTCAATATTGTTGGTATGGTAAAGCCTCAATGACACATTGTTCCCACCACCCTAGGAATAGCTGTGCCAGTCAGCTGTAAATGATATTTCCCATTAAATATAAAGTAATTGTGTGAGAGAATAAACAAATGTACAGCTCGTATGAAGTCTTTTTGAAGATCACTGTAGGTGGTGGTGTTAAGAAAGTGTCTACAGGCTTGAAGTCCTTTTTTATGTGGTATGTTACTGTAAAGTGACACTACATCCAGACTTCCTAGGAGGGTGTAAGGAGGAACTTGTAGTTTGTCAAGTGCAATCAAAGTATCCTTAGTGTCCTGCAGATATGATAGAAGAGTTCCAACCAATGGGTGCAGGATTTTGTCAATGTATTGGCTGGGTTTTTCTGTTAGGCATTTGTTTCAAGAGATTATTGGTCTTCCTGGATGGTCCTTGATATCTTTGTGAATTTTTGGGAGACAGTAGAAGCTTGGTATGGTTAGGTTGGAGTTGGGTAAGAGGAACTTGAATTCTTGTTGGGAGAAAATTTTATTGTCACACGCTTGTATAAGCATTTCTTTGAGTTCTTGGAGAAAAGCTGTTGTTAGGTCAGAGTCAAGAGGTTGATAACAGCTTGAATCATTCAGGTGTGTCATACACATTTGTATGTATTTTTCTCTTTCAAGTAGGACTATATTAACCCCCTTGTCTGCATGGTTTTAATTTCACAAGTTCTTTTAATTACATAGTTACATAGTTACATAGTTACATAGCTGAAAAGAGACATGCGTCCATCAAGTTCAGCCTTCCTCACAAATGTTGTTGCTGTTGATCCAAAAGAAGGCAAAAAACCTGGTCTGAAGCACTTCCAATTTTGCCACAAACTAGGAAAAATTCCTTCTTGACCCCAAAATAGCAGTCAGATGTCTCCTTGGATCAAGCAGCTATTACCCCACTAATTAGAAATTATATCCCTGTATGTTATGTTTTTGTAAGTATTTATCCAATTTCAGTTTAAACATCTGTATGGACTCTGACAAAACCACCTCTTCAGCAGAGAATTCCATATCCTTATTGTTCTTACTGTAAAAAAACCTTTTCTTTGCCTTAGATGAAATCTCCTTTCTTCCAGCCTAAATGTGTGACCTTGTCTCTCTCTCCCTCGTCTAATGCTTGTCTGTCTTCTCTGGTAAGGTTATTTTCTTTTCTATAATGTTGTAAATCAACATGTTCTAGTTCTTGTGTAGTAAGTTGGACAAAGAGGTCCACATGTGGAACTTTCTTAAAGTTTGGTGTGTACCAACTGTTGGGTTTTAGGTCAGTCATTGGTCTGGAAATATCTTGTTCATCTAAAAGTGAAATGAGTTGCTGTGCATGAGTAAAGTCTGTCTCTGGGAGCCCAAGTTCGTTGGCCATTTGGAGATATTTTTTCTTATGTATGACTTATAATTAGAGTTGAGCGAACCCGAACCGCAAAGTTTGGGTTCGTACCGAACATTAGGTTTTTTGGACCCCGGACCCAAACACGGACATATCACTGTACGTCCGGGTTGGAGTTAGGTATTTGGCGATTTAATGGCACGTTTTCAAAGGCTGCAGGGCAGCCAATCAACAAGCGTTTGACTTGTGTGCCCTTAGAAGCCATCACAGCCATGCCTACTAATGGCATGGCTGTGATTGGCCAGTGCAGCATGTGACCCAGCCTCTATATATAAGCTGGAGTCTCGTAGCGCCACACGCACATGCAGTCTTATTAGTGTAGGGAGAGGATACTGCCGCTGACAGGGACAGCTTAGGAAATAATTCTGCAAACTAGTACATTAGTGGGGTGGGGTTCACTTCCTATCTGAGAGTCAAATAGAAGCTCCAAATACCATGGTTACATCGGAGTTTTAAAAAGTAAATTTTTTTGGGTGCTAAATAGTACAGTACACTGGTGGGGTGCACTTCATATCTGAGAGTCAAATAGAATCGTCAAATACTGCTGTCACATTGCAGTTTTAAAACTTAAAATTGTTTGGGTGATAAAAAGTACATTAGTGGGGTGCACTTCATATCTGAAAGTCAAATAGAAGAGTCAAATACTGCTGTCACATTGCAGTTTTAAAACTTAAAATTATTTGGGTGCTTAACTGCTAAATAGTATTTTAGTGTGTGCACTTCACATCTGAGAGTCAAATAGAAGCGTTTAATAGTGTGCTTACAGCGCACTTGTAAAAATTCTAATTTTCTGGGTGCTAATCTGCTAAATAGTACATTTGCGGACTGCACTTCATATCTGAGTCAAATCGAAGCGTCTAATAGTGTGCTTACAGTGCAGTGGTAAACATTCTAATTTTCTGGGTGCTAATCTGCTAAATAGTAAATTTTGTGGCCTGCTCTTCATATCTGAGAGTCAAATAGAAGCATCTAATAGTGTGCTTACAGCGCAGTGGTAAACATTCTAATTTTCTGGGTGCTAATCTGCTAAATAGTACATTTGTGGGCTGCACCTCATATCTGAGAGTCAAATAGAAGCGTCTAATAGTGTGCTTACAGCGCAGTGGTAAACATTCTTATTTTCTGGGTGTTAATCTGCTAAATAGTACATTTTGGGGCCTGCTCTTCATATCTAAGAGTCAAATAGAAGCGTCTAATAGTTTGCTTACTGCGCAGTTGTAAACATTCTAATTGTTTTGCTGCTAATCTGCTGCTTACATTGGAGTTTTAAAAAGTCAATTTTTTTTTGGGTGCTAAATAGTATATTTGGGGTGTTCACTTCATATCTGAGAGTCAAATTGAAGCGTAACTTTGATTCTAATTTACTACATCGGTCAATTTATTGTTTCACACCTACAACACTTGTTACACAGATCTAAGTGATAGAAAACAGATTGACATTTTCTACACTAGAAACTACCAGGTAACAAGCTGCTATATTTAAACCAGTGATCAATAGCTAAGAGGTACTTCAGCAATATTGTAATTTTGGGGCAATAGCCTCACAAGTCAAACTGAGAGGTCAGGTTATAGGGAAAACTATTGCCTGGATACAATTCTAAAACAATTTCTATGTGTCCTTTGCAGACTTTACATGCTGGAAAAACACAGGTGCCAACTGCTGTGGCTTTCTGCAGTGTGCATACCGGCAAGGAGGGCAGGGTTGAGGAATGGGTGGAAGATGATGTGGAGGATGATGAGGTCCTAGACCCCACATGGAATCAAGGTCATGCGAGTGACGTGTGCAGTTTGAACCAGCACAGCATCAGAGGGAGCAGGGTGCAAAAGCGAAATGGCCGTCCCCTAGCACTCGTCGGCATATATTAGCTTGAGAATTACCAGTTATCCAAGTAATACATGTAGTGATCAAAGGATCCATAATAGAGTTGAGCGAACCCGAACTGCAAAGTTCGGGTTCGTATCAGATTTAACGATCCATTCGTAGTTTCACAGTGAGCTGGGCAGTCTGGTGACCAGAACCCAGACACTGTCTGGGCGGCAGTCAGATGAACGGGAACCCAGTATGCCTGATATTGAAGTTAGGAGTCACAGTGTGGAATGGATTAGCAGGGTCTGGTGCAGGGTAACTGCACGCCCCCTGGTGTTGAGCACCATCGTTTGTGCGGCCACATACCAAGACCCTGATGCAGCTTCAGTAAAAAGAGTACTGGATACCAGAAGCCATCACCAGACTGATCCGCAACTTGGAACAGGATGTGACATTCACTGTAGCGGCTGTGCGCGCTTTTGGCATTGTCACCCTGCTGCTGCTGCTCCTCGCCTGTCTTTGCTGCAGCGTAACTTTGGCCTTCCCGCTCACCTCCTCATGAGACTGTGTGAGCAGCAGCAGGCGATAGTGGAATTTCAGCTGCAGCACGCATGGGTCAGTGGCTTTGCACCAGACTTCCCTCCAATTGATCAGAGTTAAAGGACTTCAAGTGGACTCATTACAATTACAGGGCCTCTAAAGAGTCTTGTATTGTTATTTGTCGTCACTACCTTCCCACGTCGGGAGTGGGTCATTTGCGCGCCTGCAACAGCTGAACTCGCCGGACGCGAACATCCAGGTGTCCGCTCAACCTACTTATAATACTAATTTTCTTCCAAATAAGTTGATGTCTTTTGCCCATTCGAACTTATCTCAAGTTGGTGTTGGTATGAAAGATAAACCTTTATTAAGTAATGAGAGATGTCGGGGTTGAAGTTCAAATTTTGATAAATTGAGAACTCTATTAGGAGTTAATGTCTCTGTGTTCTCTGGGATGGTTCGTAGGCCCATTTTCCTCTGTCTCTCAGTCTTGCTCTCTAATGTCGTGGAGAGCCTTGTTCTAAAAAAGGTGAGGGGGTAGTGAGAGAAGTGGTGTTGTCAATCTCTGTGGGTACAGGGATATCTAGGAAGGACACAAATATTTTTGTTTGTGGTGGCTATTTGGGTTTGTGATCTGTTTTGAGTGTTCCTTGTTTGAGAGGAGGAACTACTTTCAGAGTCTGACCACTCTGTTTCTGCAGAGCTGGTATAGCTGTTTACTCTATAGACAGAAACTGGATTGGAAGAACCTATACAAAACCTCTGCTACCTATATTAGCTTAATCCTTATAACTCCATATTATTCAGGGTAACACTAAACGGACTATAGAATTTAATATGTGTTTTCCTTCTGATACTCCAGTTCAACTAGCTACCAATGCTACTATCCTTGATTGAATAACTACACTTTGTTATTCACTCTGAGTAGCAACAAAGAGATATATTTGTTGCTAATCTCACCAAGAGACTAGTTTTTTGACATTACAAGGGAACTGGAGTAATATACAATCTGACATAACAAGGAAATTGGAGTAATATACAATTCAGCTTAAAGGACCACTACAGTGCCAGGAAAACATACTCGTTTTCTTGGCACTATAGTGCCCTGAGGGTGCCCCCACCCTCAGGGTCCCCCTCCCACCAGGCTGGATGGAGAGGAAGGGGTTCAATTTACCTCTTTCTCCAGCGCCAGGCAGGGAGCTCTCCTCCTCCTCTCCTCCCTCTTCTTCCGTCACCGGCTGCATGTGCGGCAAGAGCCGCGCGCACATTCAGCCAGTCCATAGGAAAGAATTCTCAATGCTTTCCTATGGACGCTGGCATCTTCTCACTGTGAAAATCAAAGTGAGAAGCGCGGAAGCCCTCTAGCGGCTGTCAATGAGAAAGCCACTAGAGGCTGGATTAACCCTAATATAAACATAGCAGTTTCTTTGAATCTGCTATGTTTATAAAAAAAAAAAGGGTTAAACCTAGCTGGACCTGGCACCCAGACCACTTCATTAAGCTGAAGTGGTCTGGGTGCCTATAGTGGTCCTTTAACACATATTTCTTTTTTTCTTTCTTCTATTTTATTTTTATAGGGTCTATCAAATTTATTTATTGTTTCACAATAGAATTTTTGATTGCAGCCTTTAAGTATTTAGTTAGAAGGTTGTTTCAGACCAGTTTTTCATTACAGATAAGCTTCTTTCTCCACCCTCACACTAAAGCAAAGTCCCCTTTGTGAACATACAACTCAGGGGAAAAAATTTAGAGACCACTCCAATTTTTTTCTTAAATCAGCATCTCTACATGTATGGCAGCCATTCAATTCTAGAGTCTGTTGAATTCTAACAAAGGCAAAGCTCATTCTACTTAAAGGACCACTATAGTCACCCAGACCACTTCAGCTCAATGAAGTGGTCTGGGTGCCAGGTCCTAAGGGTTTTAACTCTGCAGCTGTAAGGATAGCAGAGAAACTGCTATGTTTAAATTTCAGGGTTAATCCAGCCTCTAGTGGCTGTCTTCCTGACAGCCGCTAGAGGCGCTTCCGCGACACACAGAATGTCCATTGGAAAGCATTGAATAATGCTTTCCTATGGGTGGTTTGATGCACACCTGGTTCTGGCTGCGCATGCGCATTCGGCTCCATTCGGGAGCTGACATCGGAGGGGGAGGAGAGGTCACAAGCGCCAATGGAGCCCAGCTCTGGATTAAGGTAACTTCAGCTCAGCAGGAGGGGGGCCCTGAGGGTGAGGGGGAAATAAGGACTATATAGTGCCAGGAAAACAAGTTTGTTTTCCTGGCGTTATAGTGGTCCTTTAAATAAACAGATATCCACATTCTTGAGCTACAGTGAATAAAAGTTTGTTACATTCCAAGTTTCAGATGCCCTCTAAGCGTATTCTAAAGTAATTAACCCTCTCTATGCTAGATACTAGCCTAAAAATACACATGTAACATTTATAAAATTGATTATGTAAAATTATAACCAGCTTAAAACTATTTTGTTTCTAATGTCTAAATGTTAAACACCATCAGGGGGTTCTGACATGGCAGTGTGAAAGATTCTGGACATAAGACAAAAAATGCAAGATTTCTTTCCTATAGCAGGCTACACATTAGCACTAATAAAACTTGTGGTTTGCACAAACATTTGGTTCACATGGAAAAAAAGTATAGCAATTTGGTTTTGTACATATGAAATTTCCATTTAGACCAATTTTATCAATGCAATTAATTAGGGAAAAATATTCAGATGACCCAAAATGGCACGAAAATTGGCTAATCAGTGAGCTCAAAATATATACCTAATATATATTTCAGTACACTGATAAGTGTGTTTTCACACCATTGAGAATCAATAACAAATAGAGAGAAAAAGGAGCAGCAAAAAATCTCTATATTTCTTAACTATATAATATGTAAATGTAAATATATATATATGTTTCTCCTTATTCCCCCCTATTTGTCACTTCTCCCTCACTGCCAGTGACATCAGATATCGGTCAATCATGTATTTTATCCATTTCGTCTGTATCACGAAATATCATTTTGGTGTTTTTAGACAAATCGTTGATCGCCCCAAATCTGAAAAAAAAAAATTCAAAAATTGTTTAATGAAAGTTTACCAATACCATTTTAAAATAAAATTACATGCAAATAAATACCACCATACCTACAATGAGTCATAAGTAAAATGAGCTCCCTTAACTAGACTTTTGTAAATAAATATATTTTAATATTTACTAAATCCAGAGTTCAGCTGAACTAAATTTGATCATTTACACATGCAGCATTTAAAAAAAAGAAAAAAAAAGTTATTTGCTTTTCTTTGAATACTTGTTTCATTTTCTTTAGTATTTTTCATTTTTGGACAAAAAATATAGCCCACAATATATAGAATAATTAATTTAATTTGAAAAAAAAACACTTAATAACAATTAACATTTTAATGCTAATGATTAGTCTATTAGGCAATTATCAACTTTAATATAAATATGAAATGCGATGTTTCATCATGCTATTTAAATAAGCTTCTTATTTCAGTTTTGTTTGGCAATTATATCATTTTAAATCAGTTATCTTCTTAATGAAATATCTCATCCTCCAGGTTCATATTTGTCAGTATGTTAAAAACTACTGTATGATATTGTTCATCTTTGTTGTATTGCAGTGCTTACAAGACTGAAATTAACTAGGTTTACATTCTAACTTCATGTTACACTTATTGGGCCCAAAGGATATGGTTCTAACAATTCATTAACTGCCACATCGGAGTCTGTGTTAAAGTTCTGTTGGCTGTATAATTTCATACTATACACAATTGGATGCTAATTAATAGTTGCAGTAAATGTACACCATTATATAAACTTGTCCAGAATAGCTGGAGATCTAATACAATGCCAGCTTTAATTAGTATTTTTGCTTCTGTTAGTTACAAACTAGAAAGCTAAAGTTGATAAATAAATAAAAAAAAATGCTATACACAGATAGCAGAAACTAGTGCAATTGTGAAAAATATCAAATACATTATTTGATTGTGTAACTTTTAGTAAATGCCTACATTTCTATTATATATTTAGAATCCCACAGCAGGCCCTACAGGGGTTTGAATTTGTTGTGTGACTGGCCAAGTGAGGCGGATAAAAGATATATCATGCTGATGTCAGCTTTTAATGAGGGAAGTAGTGCCAGGCTGTTAAACACACTAAGAAAAGTCGGATAACAAAATGTAAAGAAAAAAATAAAACATTACTGAACTAATAGAGTTGTTTATATAACAGTCATGAAAAATAAGCAGAGTAAAACATAAGTTCTTATTATCTAAATAAATCTTACCACAATCCTTGTGGAAATTATCATACCACAAATAAGTGAAAAACATGTCTTGGAGAAAAATAATCTGAAAATTAAATTATACATGAATCAAGTCCATAGTAGAGAATGGGAGCACTTCAGCATGTATATCACACATGCATATGGTCAGCATGAGGTATATCATAGGAATCCCTCAAAATAAAGAAAACAACACACAATCAGGGTTATTCACTAAAATCCTGATGGCTCTGTATACAGCCGAATGATTTTGCCCCATTTGGTTCAGATCAACATTGTTCTTGCAATTTAACAATGTAAAAATTTAGTAATTCAGGCCCCTAACATGCCTAAATATAGCATGGATTTGCTTTAAATATAGGCCCTGATTTTCAAAAAAAAATCCTATTTGCCCACTGACATCGATGTAGCGGTGGTGCAATAGCTAATTACTTGGTTGCTGGCCAACAATGTCTAACCAGTCGCCACATAAAATAGCTTACTTGGTGGTGTGGCATTTCTAGCACCCATTTACTTGTTTTACCATGGCAGTAGGTGGCATAGGCAGGTTTTAAACTTCCTTTACGATAATATGGGGGTCTTAATAACCCCCATATACTTTGTATTTATTAATGTAATTATTTGAACTTTTTTTTTAACGTGGCAGCTGGCTTGCAAGCACTTGCCCGCCGCCACATAATTGCATTGTCATGTTTTTTTTTAACTAAGTGCCAACTGTCTGCTAGTACTGCCAGTAGTACTTCATATTATCATTCGCTTGCTAAATGCAACTGAACAAAAATTTGCAAATGTGCATCCTGCCAGATTCATTTGGTTTCAAATTTTAGTAAAACCGATGTTTTGTGAATCTTCTGAACCCTATACATTGTAAAGGATCTAGATGCCTAAACATTGATTTAAATGTGGTCTGGTCACTGAAATCATCCTATGAATCCACAATTGCATAGATTAATTGTTTTGATATTAAATTGTAAAAATACATGGAAGTATTAAAACACATAAATCCACTTTCAAAAGATTTAATATGTGGAATAAACCTAAAGCAAAGTCCCCTTTGTGAACATACAACTCTGGGAAAGATTTTTTAGAGACCACTCCAATTTTTTTCGAAAATAAGCATCTCTACATTTATGGCAGCCATTCAATTCTAGAGTCTGTTGAATTCTAACAAATGCAAAGCTCATTCTACTTAAAGGACCAATATAGGCACCCAGACCACTTCAGCTCAATAAAGTGGTCTGGGTGCCAGGTCCCCCTGGTTTTAACCCTGCAGCTGAAAACATAGCAGTTTTATAGAAATTGCTATGTTTTCATTAAGGGTTAATCCAGCCTCTCAATGCGATTCTCAATGTGAAAATCACACTGAGATGACGCTGACATCCATAGGAAAGCATTGAGTAATGCTTTACTATAGGCGGCTTGAATGCTCTTGCCGCGCACGCGCATTCGGAGCTGACGTCGGCAGGGGGAGAAAAGATCACCAGCACCAAGGGAGCCCGGCGCTGGATTAAAGTAAGTGGCTGAAGGGGCTATGAAGGAGAGGGGACCTAATAACCATATAGTGCCAGGAAAACGAGTTTGTTTTCCTGGCACTACAGTGCTCCTTTAATGAGGTACTGATTAGGTGATCACCTGAACCAATTCTTATTTAATGAGGAAAAGTATGAAAACCACTTCAGTGGCCAGCAGTGTAGGATCTTCTAGGTGGCAAAACAGTGCTAGCAGTACCACACAATTAATTGGAATAAAAAATAAATATTGACCATGTCAAATGAGTTAAACAGGAAGGTTTTGTGAGAAAAAGAAGGAATAAATCAGGCTTTACTGGCAGAGGGATACAGTGAGTGTCAGGTAGCTTCAATCCTTAAAATGTCAAAGACAATATTTCATAAGAACAAAATCAAGCATCAGACATTTGGGCAGACATTGGGGACAAGAAAGCTACAGCAAAGCATTTACTTTGGTAAAATAATTCATCCCACTATGTTTAGAGAATCTCCAGGTCAGGAATTCTTCTAATTTTTTTTCATTTTTTGCATAGGAAGTTGCAAGAACCATTTTATTATTTGTATCAGTTATCATCCAGCTCTGCTGATAAAGATCTATTCTAAATAAATGGTGTTCAACAATCTAACAGTACTCTGGGAAGCACAACTGCAGGTGCAGAGAATACTCGTCAGTTAACTAAATGAGTTGTTACTGGTTTGTTATTACTGGTCCATAGAGGTGGCCAGGCTTAATGTAAAATATGAGAGAGAAATCATTAAGTCAATAATGAAACCAAAGTCAAGGATTACAGAGGTAAACTATAATGAGAAACTAGCCAAGATCAAGGCTACAGAAAGCAGAATAGCCAAGGAATAATTATCATCAGTTAACCAGGAAAGAGGTATGCAAGTTAACCAGGAAAGAGGTATGCAAAGGAATGCACGCTATGATCACCAAAAGGGAAACCAAGACAGGGCAAAGGTCAGTTAGCATGTGGGAGTTTAAATAGCTCTAAGTCGGTTCTGATTGCTCTGTATCATCTCTGCAATGCATGGACAGTGTTTCAAAAATAACACAGGGGTATCCATGTTAGAAATGATGCAACTTTGTGTCACAAATAGATTCACGGTTAGAGTGAGCAACGTGGAAAATGAGACAGGTGGTAACTGAGTGTGGGCAGATCAATTATGATTATGACAGATCAATGTAAAAAATGGCCATTTGGGGAAAGACCTAACAAAGCGTCATATATGCAGTATTTGAATTTACATATTTGGTAGCAATATACCATGTACAATCTATAGATTACATTTGCATACCTACCAGAAGCTTACCGCTATCATGTTTTATTAATGACAGATCAACTTTCTTAATGACAGATTCAGAAAACCGTACAGTCTTAATATATTTTTAATTTGTCTTAAAATTATAGCATATTGTATCATATATTATAATAGAAAACAATTATACATATTTCACAAATAGAAAGTAGCATGTTTATTACACCTCTGTTTATATAACCCTTAACATATATTTATTATGTGCAGGCATGGATTTACAGAGTGTATTAATATAAGAGCAGTATATCTATGTGCAGGACCTCTAAAACCTTACCATTCATTTATGGTGTAATTGGATCTGTTGACAGGCCAGGAGACAGCAGCCATGTACAGTTAGCAAGGCAATTTGTAGACACTGCCAAGCTAGAAAATGCTTCCTATATTTTTCAATATAATGGCCTGTAACTAGCACACTGTTTGCTACAGTATGTTTTGTAAGTACTGTTAGGGATTTCAAACATCACTCTTTTTGAAGAGGAAACTAGATTGGGCTGTCAGATTATTTTTTTCCTTACACTGAGGCAATCTCTAAATCTATGCACCTACATTTGGCAAGTATGATAGACATTAATCAGTAGATATACACAAATGTTTTCTCTCTAATGGTTAATAAAGAACTTAGCCACTACAATGTAGCCTGAGCTGAAAGTTGCCATAAAATAATTGTAACATAAAAAAATACATCTGAGTAACTAGCAGATTGTTGTTCTGGTTGATATATTCAGATATTTAGAAAATGATTTTAATGTTCTATTAATAAAGATATTCAAAATAAAGGATACCTCATGTATGGATGGGGTTGAGAGTGAAGGAGCAATGTTGGCATATATGTATGTGTATATGTATATATGTATATATGTATATGTGTGTGTGTGTGTGTGTGTGTGTATGTGTGTGTATATATACAGTCAGGTCCATAAATATTGGGTCATCAACACAATTCTAATCTTTTTGGCTCTATACACCACCCCATTGATTTGAAATGAAATGAACAAGATGTGTTTTAACTGCAGACTTTCAGCTTTAATTTGAGGGTATTTACATCCAAATCAGGTGAACAGTGTAGGAATTACAACAGTTTGTATATGTGCCTCCCACTTTTTAAGGGACCAAAAGTAATGGGACAATTGGCTGCTCAGCTGTTCCATGGCCAGGTGTGTGTTATTCCCTCATTATCCCATTTACAAGGAGCAGATAAAAGGTCTAGAGTTCATTTCAAGTGTGCTATTTGCATTTGGAATCTGTTGCTGTCAACTCTCAATATGAGATGCAAAGAGCTGTCACTATCAGTGAAGCAAGCCATCATTAGGCTGAAAAAACAAAACAAACCCATCAGAGAGATAGCAAAAACATTAGGTGTGGCCAAATCAACTGTTTGGAACATCCTTAAAAAGAAAGAATGCACCGGTGAGCTCAGCAACACCAAAAGACCTGGAAGACCATGGAAAACAACTGTGGTGGATGACCAAATAATTCTTTCCCTCATGAAGAAAACACCATTTACACCAGTTGGCCAGATCAAGAACACTCTCCAGGAGGTAGGTGTCTGTGTGTCAAAGTCAACAATCAAGAGAAGACTTCACCAGAGTGAATACAGAGGGTTCACCACAAGATGTAAACTATTGGTGAGCCTCAAAAACAGGAAGGCCAGATCAGAGTTTGCCAAACAACATCTAAAAAAGCCTTCACAGTTCTGGAACAACATCCTATGGACAGATGAGACCAAGATCAACTTGTACCAGAGTGATGGGAAGAGAAGAGTATGGAGAGGGAAAGGAACTGCTCATGATCCAAAGCATACCACCTCATCAGTGAAGCATGGTGGTGGTAGTGTCATGGCATGGGCATGTATGGCTGCCAAAGGAACTGGTTTTCTTGTATTTATTGATGATGTGACTGCTGACAAAAGCAGCAGGATGAATTCTGAAGTGTTTTGGGCAATATTATCTCCTCATATTCAGCCAAATGCTTCAGAACTCATTGGACGGCACTTTACAGTGCAGATGGACAATGACCCGAAGCATACTGCAAAAGCAACCAAAGAGTTTTTTAAGGGAAAAAAGTGGAATGTTCTGCAATGGCCACGTCAATCACCTGACCTGAATCTGATTGAGCATGCATTTCACTTGATGAAGACAAAACTGAAGGGAAAATGCCCCAAGAACAAGCAGGAACTGAAGACAGTTGCAGTAGAGGCCTGTGTAACGGATCGCCTGGCACCCCGACTGGGTACCTCCGTTGAAAGATGCTCCTAGCGCTTCCTGAGGACTCCAAGCACTGCAGCCGACACCACAATCACCGAACCAGAGAAACGTATACCTTCTCTCAAGCATATGAATGCTGTAGACAGTTGAATAGGAACCATACGAATAGGTTTACTCTCCTAGCAGTCAAACTGGAACAGCATACAATAAATCCTTCCCCCAATAATGAGATGACACTTCACTTTGAGGGTTAAACAGGAACTCCCTGTACTGTCACATACAGTCTCTTTTATTCCCAATCCACAAACATAGTACAGCCCACAGGGCGTTACAAAACAACCAATCACATCACAGTTACATCCCACATATTCCCTCCCCTTATCCTGAGAGGAAACTCAATTACACATACAGTTAAAACATACTTTCTACCCAACTTTCATAACTCTAAAACCATACATCACATTCACATAAAATTACATATTCACAATCAATCCATTCAGGGGAACAACATATTCAAAAATGGCACAAATCAGACAAGGGGTTCAAAAGTTAGTAAAAAGTCCTTTGTGACTAAATGAAGCATGGCTTTCTGGCCCAAACCAGTTTCAGAGTCTTCTATCCTGGAGATAAGTAATTCAATTATCTCCCAGGACAGACACAAGACTCCATTAAGCACATGGTTGCAAAAAGACACAAAACACTTTAAAATACATAAAGTCACATTTTACACATAACACACAGACATTTCACATATCCCCAGATAGCTCAGGTCTGAGCGCACATTATTAAGTGAATGGCGCTCGGACCACACAAATACAGTTTAATCGCCATGGAGGCAAAGTCTTTACAGTCAGTTTCATACGAATGGGCTCCATGGGATTCCTATCTGGGGTATAACACATTCACATAAAGTCTGGTCCATAGTCCAAAGGCAAGAGGCGGGCAAGCAGCCCCCTCCAAGGACACGTGGCGAGGCCGGTTTCGCCACAGCCTGGCAGAACATCACCAGGGATGAAACCCAGCGTCTGGTGATGTCTATGCGTTCCAGACTTCAGGCTGTAATTGACTGCAAAAGATTTGCAACCAAGTATTAAAAAGTGAAAGTTTGATTTATGACTGTTAATCTTTCTCATTACTTTTGGTCCCTTAAAAAGTGGGAGGCACATATACAAACTGTTGTAATTCCTACACCGTTCACCTGATTTGGATGTAAATATCCTCAAATTAAAGCTGAAAGTCTGCAGTTAAAGGACATCTTGTTCATTTCATTTCAAATCCATTGTGGTGGTGTATTGAGCCAAAAAGATTAGAATTGTGTCGATGTCCCAATATTTATGGACCTGACTGTATATGTGTATATATATATATATATATATATATATATATATATATATATATATATATATGTAGAATTTGCAGCCATATATTTAACATTACATTTTTTTTTTTGCTGGACTAGTAATACTGAAATAAATTCTCTTTTTTACCCAATAATTATGTTTCTGCCAAGCTATGACTCTATTTTAAAGCAACATGGCACTCTTCATTATCATTGGAATAAATGACAGTTGAACTTGGCTGTTTAGTTTCACTCAGTTCAGCAAATTGATACTGGCTAATATTCTCCTCTTCCACTAATAGCTTATTTTCTCAGCATGTCACTGCTGAGTTTAGTAAAATTCAACAACAGATTTCTCTTGAATTGCCTACTGTCAGTAGACATGTCAAGAATGAGTAGTCTTTGGCAGCTAAGTCTAACCTATGCATCCAAATTAATGATCATATTCCAAACTGAGTTCTAGGTGATATTACAAACTATATTTAGTTACTGCAGAAGGAAGTATTGATCCTGGAGACATTCTATGAGCCATAAAATTGTGCATGCTTCATACATCACTCTGTTGAAAGGTCAAGTTGGCTGTTGAATTTTTTCCCATTACAGCAACTGAAAACAAATGTCCCCAACAGCCATACCCAATCCATAAGTAAGCATTTGTTTGTTTTTATGGATACCATATAAACAAAATGTGGGAGAGATCCTAGTAACCACAGTCTAGGATTTTCCAGGGAAAAAAAATATTTTTTTTGTAAACTTTTTTGTATGTGTGTGTGTATATATATATATATATATATATATACATACCAACATGTTCTTCAATGCGGGTGGGGGTGAGGGGGATACATTACACAGAGACCAATGCAAAATATAGCTAACCACTGAAGCTCTTTTATACAAAGTGCTTAGTTAGATAGTCAATAGGGTTATTATGGGCATGTGAGATAAAAGGGCAGCAGATGGAATTTGGAAGTGATGCCCAGAAAATATTGAAGAAAAGTTGCAGCTACTGTTAAAATGTAAAGGGAATGAGGGGGTAATTGAGTTAGATATCATGCAGCTGGAAGAGCATGCTATAAATTTAGAAGGAACCTGGGTGGGAGAGTAGTGATTAGAGAAAATGAAGAATCTGGAGTTAAGACATATTTATAACGCATTTATAGCTAGGAGGGGCAAAGAATGAAAAGTTGGGTTGATAAAACATTTGTTATATAAAATTGAGAAGTATACAAACCAAAGTGATATACGAGTGTAAATGGTAACCATTGTTACATTAAAAATAATATGGTAACAAAGGTAGAATAAATGGGGTGGAGTATTTTCCAAGATCCAGTCAGATCCTGAAAGTTTCAGGGAGAGGAGAAATTAAGTGTCTGAGTTCCTGCTTGTGAGGCTAAGGATATATATCTATAAGTTTAGCCATTTCCAAGTGTTGAGTGATATTTTAGTTTTTCCAAATATACTTTATTGATTTTTATTTGTAATAAGGGAAACGAAAACAAAAAGTGGAAGGCAGAACAAGAGAAATAAAAATTGCAATGGCAAGATTACAGGACATGTTCTGAATATCTAGGTTAACATCACACAAAATATTGAGCAAGAGAGAGCAATGTACACCACAATATGACATAGAGTGTCACCCCATGCAACATTTCACATAATATTAATGTTAAAACAAAGAGGAAGGTCGTCTATATTGTAAAAGCTTGTCAAGAACACCTCAGGTAGCAGTAAACAAAGGAGATAAGGAACACAATTTGCTGCCCAAGTGAACTTGTGAATAAAAGTTAAAAGTGATCTCAAGGGAGACCAGATTTTGTGAAAAAGCTAATGTTGTTAATATACCCATTTTTTCATTAGTATAATAGAGATTAATTATGCCCAACATTTCCAGCACCATTGGACACTTAGTTATTTTCCAACTGAGAGCAATAAGCTAAAATAAAAAACAGCTCCCAATAAAATGTGTCGCTTAAGTCTCATCATCAAAGGGTATGCTGTCTGAGAAAGAGAACTTGCAATGAGCCTCAATGTGGTTATATTAGGTGGTAATACAATGCAAGCCAATAATTGCCTTTACACAGTCTGTAGCTAAGACTATGGCCCCCCTTCAAACTCAAACTTGGACATATTGGAGTACTTTTTGGATGACTGACAATGCTGCAGTTTAGACTTAGTACGTGCCAACCAATAGATAGGCAGTGTCACGAATGCACCCTACTTCAAGAGTGTGCATGACATAGTTATGGTGGTCAAAGGGTTTAAGTTCACTATGTATCTGCACTAGACTGGAAATAATGACAAAATCCCCTCTTAACACCACCCACACTTAAACATAATAATATAACTATTACTATTTTAACGCTGCCACCACCAAGACACTTCATAATTAACAAAGTCCTAATCACTTACTCAGCTCTTCAAAGTAAGACTTCTGCCCCAGGGGGTATCTGGTAGGAAAGATGGTGACTTACTTCAAAATTAGATCTTCACCCCAAACAAGTACAAAGCACACTTTAGTTTCTTTAGAGATATACCCTGTGGGTTACCACCGCCTTGTGTCCAGACCCCCATCAATCCAAATGGCAACATTTGGCTCTATCTTCTCTTATGTATGTGCCACAAAAATATTTTATTGCATCTATGAATTCGTTATTATTTTTCCATTCCATAGATATCTCACATACCTTACTCGTGGCCCAATATAACAGACATCACAATACCATCCCATGTGGTTACGTTATGGCATTCATGTTTGGGCTTGTTTAGAAGATAGCGTTTGTCCCATTTTAAATATAATAAAAATGAGGCTTTGTTATTATTCTGGGGTTACATGTTAATGTTTCTTTTGGATATGATACTTGAAAACAAGGCTAATGATTATTAACATAAAAAAATAAATCCCCTCATCAATGAAAAGTTACAGACCAAATGGCTGAAGCCAGCTAGACATTCAGGCTTTTAAAAGTGTAGATTCTCACACCTTGCAGAGCCTTGATTAATTCCCATCCATATGGTAAAGTCTATTTCACATTGCAATGCCTTTCACACTATCCCTTCTATCTTCTGACCTCCTTGGGGGGGTCCCAGCTTCAAAAGATGTAACCCCTTTTGACCTCCATGCAAGCAAATTAACCCCTTTTGACATTGACAACACCATCACTGCCAGGCCGGTAGGTTCTTAATGCACTACACTAATTACATTAAAAGACAATATTCCATAGTGCAATAATAAATTATGCACCCTTGCTGTGACAGGCAGCAATTGTTGATAAGTGGTAAGACTATCCATGGCAGGCTCAGGTGAGATACAGACATGATGAACAAATAGGCTTTGTAACTATAGATAAGGTAAAACATATTAGAGGGAATTTGTGCTGTAAATCTCCAAATTGAAGAACTTGGCCACACACTTGGTCAGAGACTGTCCCTTCTCCATATTAACCCAATTCAAAAACACATGCGGGGCATGCAACTTAATTGTTTAAGTCAGAATAACTGCTTTATAGTAACTTGAAATATGGGGAACTCCCATACCTCCAATACTACAAGACATGAAAGTAAGGACAAATTTACATTTGCAGTTTACTGAGGCCATTAAGGACTCTTTTTGTACCCTAATACAATAAGACCCGTGAATAGGATTCTAAAAGCAGTGACAGTCATAAATTTTTTTTTAACAGTGTTCATTTTTCCAGCCAAATTAAGCATAGCCAATTCCATTTGCATAAATCTTTGATTTGACTTAGTAGAGGAAGGTGGTAGCATTTATAGACTGCAGCAATAATTAAAAAACTCTTGCATCAAGATACTTGTACATAAGATGGTCTTTTTACCAAATAAAGGCTAACACCTGAGTTACTGAATGACATAAACCTACTGAAAGACCTATTGGGAGAGCCTGAGTTTTATTGGAATTAAGTCTATATTGAAATATATCTTCATTCTCATTCAATATGCCATAATTTCTGGTTGTTGATAAGGAAAGGATAATATCAATTGCTAAGAACAACATATTACGTTCTTGATCACAAACTTGAATACCTGAAATATCTGGACAAATTCTGATCTTGTGGGCCAAGAACTCTAAAGAAAATACAAACTGAAGGGGTGATTATGGGCACAAAATTGTGGTGTCATTAGAAATTGTGAATGAGTATGACGTGAAGCCTGCATTCAATACCTGGGCTTCTGGTGAATTATAAAGGGCTTAGATAACCTAAAAGGAAAACTATGCGGTCAGGAATACAAATGTGTTATTTAGTGAAGGCTGAAAAACTAATTTGCTAGAGATTTAATGCATATAGGATCATTTAAGCCTATTGAAGGCCTTTTCAAAGTCCATCACCAGAAGAATTCATATAATCTATGTGTTTGAGTACCTTCCTATTGTTGTCAAAGCCCTGCATTGTCTTTACAACCCAGACTGGTCATAATGGACTATTTTGCATAAAATAGGACTTAATGTATTTGCTAATAATTTTGCATACAATTTGGTACAGAGTTAAACAAGAAAATTGGGTGCAAACTTTGGCAATAATGTGTTTTTTTTTTACATGTTAACTGTAACATGGTCCCTGTTTTTTGATTAGATGTGGATCTATTACTTTGCCAGTCGCTTCTCCATGCCCCCAGTGGCCTCAACAAGCTACAGCAGCAACCTATTACCTTATGGTTACTCGCACAGCAGCCTGAGCCTCTTCTCACCTGCCTAACCAGATACTGGATAAAGTGATGATTAGCCCTTCTACTTTGTACCCAAACACTAGAAAAGACTGAATGCAGGGGCAAGACTTTACTGGTTTATTGAACAACAGGCAGTATATTTATACAAGGACTAGCAAGTAGTAAACCCTGCATATATATCTATGAGAAATTTATATTTTGAAGTTTTATATTTCACACGACATCATGAATCTTAGATAGTACATTATTTACATTACTTCTCAATCTTTTAGACAGGGTCTGAAATATTGGAGAAGCAGAATTTAATTTTTGACACATAATAGATACATAGAAAAATAAAATGGTGAAATACCACACATATTGTTATTTATAATAAATAAATAAATAAATACTGATGACATATCTGTGAATACAGCTGAACAAAAATGCTTCCAACATTTTTAAATAATTGACTGGATTCTTTTAACACAGTAAGCAGAGTAAACCTAAGAAAGCAGATGCACATACATACTTAGGATATAATATTGAACATGCAAACCATGTAAAAACCATTTTATGTTACAAATATTGAAGCTGGGCTGAAGTCTTATTATTTTTATCTCTGTTTCCTCAACAGCTCAGATCGGATATAGATATCCACGATGGGACGTTTAAGTATTTATTATCAGGAGAAGGAGCAAATACAGTTTTTACTATAGATGAAAAAACTGGTGCAATTTATCTTCTTAAAAAACTTGATCGAGAAGAAAAGCCCTCATACAAGCTCAGAGCTCAGGTCATCAATGGATTCACCGGTGTCCCTATTGAAACAGAATCTGAATTTATTATTAAAATTCAGGATATAAATGACAATGAACCGAAATTCATCAAGGAACCATATATGACCACTATTCCTGAAATGTCTCCTGAAGGTATGTTTGGTGATTATACTATTATGTTGTGATGTTTGCTTCAGAAATCAACCAACCAGAATGATGACACATTGTGAAAGCTTTCTAAATTATCACTATAATACTAGATGCAATATGCTTTGTGGGAGACTGACAGATTATGATTTTCTTTGGCAAATATAATAATTAATAAAGTAAAAAGAAACATTGATGTACAGTATGCAGAATAATTTCAAAGTTTACTTACATAACATAATAGCTGTGTAACGTGCCTTTAAAAATAATGTATGGAAATATAACATATCTAGTAAAGTTATTGAAGTGTTTTTTTAAAAATAAAATATGATGGAATGGTATAAAACTATACGTTAGTTAATAATAAGACATATATTGATCCTACACAATATTGATCCTATGTACTATAATGAATTAATCATTAATAAAAAAACAATATACACTTTGTTGTAATGAAGTAGGTTTCATCAAATGGCACTCTCCTTCTTGCCTGGCAATTTAAAACATGTCTTTCTGAAAGCAACTAGAAGTGTTTGCTCATTGTATACCACTGGTTTTATAAGGTATTCATGTTCTTCATCATTACACACACCGCAGACATAGAGATGTACTGGATTCAGTGCTCGTCTATGAAGAGCATTGGACTGGAGGACCACAGTTATTCGTTTGCATGCATCATATATCCCCAATGATTCTTTGGGAATGACTGCAGGGAGGAGTATGGTTCTGGAGCTGGTTTACAGATATGTTTTATTGTGATTATTAACTTTTTTTTAAGGGTGAATGACATTATTGTAAATGATAAAAAGAACACTACGATGTTATGCTATATGGAGAAATGTAATGGTGATAACCATATGAAAATAAACATCATATTGTGCTAAATAATGTGGTGCTAATTATCACTTTTAAAATTATACTTAATTATCATTGCTGAAGACATGTAAGTAGTCTTTTAAATAGTAGCACAATTGTTTAAACAGTGATCCTGAATCCACTACGTAGTCCCAGCTGAGTATAAGGAACTCTAAAATAAGAAACCAAAGGACAATAGTGTTCACTGAATGCTTATTTATTAAGACAATGATAAAACTCTTACACAGTGCAAATGGATGTATTGCATTTCATGAGTCAGAACTATCTACATCCCTACAAGTTTTGTTGTCCATTCTGGTGCCATTATTAAGGTAATGTTAATCCTGCCTGCCGACTTCCAAAATACCAATTACTTCTTCCTTCTGTAGTCATTTGCACCACTGTGCTCTAACTGTATTGCTGCTTATTAACAGGATGAAAAGCAAATGGCAAAACATGTAGGCTAAAATAGCTAAATCGGGACTATAACCAAGTTGGATTATTTTTCCAAATCATCTTTGCATGCCTAGATTTTGCAATTTACATTTTAATTTACTACAGAGTGAACAGAAATGCTCATATAAGAGTGGACTATTTTTTTTATTTTTGCATGCTCAGATGTTTATAGTTCTCGAATAAAAATAAAAACGTTTTGCACAATGCTGCACTACAAATCTGTCTCCATAGCCACAAACCCCCACTCCAGAAAAATATTTCCTTATCCATTTAGAAATTTTCACTATTTTGAAATAAAATTTTAAATTCACTAGGAATTCACTCTAAATTCTCACTTAGAATAACTCTGATAGTAAAGATATCAGTACCTGTTTGTGAATTAAGAGAAACACCATTGCACATTATAAGTGAGCAGAGGAAAATAGCCACATTGGCTAAACATTCCACCCAGTGGATAACTACATGAAACATAGAGTGGAATAAAATCCTAAGGTGAGAAATGTGCATTAAAGTATAACTATAGTGTCAATACTACAAATGTGTACTTCTGCCACTATATATCTAAACAGCTGTTTAGCCCCCCGGGTGCCCCTTGGCTCCTGTTAAAAAGTCGATTTCCTCACCTTTCTTCTAGCGCTGCACAGGTCCAATCTCGGCTGAACCTGCCCATGCTCTGCCCCCTTGGATGAGATCAACAAACTTGATTTTAAAAGTCAATCCAATGCATTCCCATAGGAAAGCATTAGGAGATTATTGCACATTCACAGCAAAATGCTGCTCTGCGCCAATCAGCATCTCCTCATAGAGATGCATTTACTCAGCATGGACACAGAGTGTGGAGACACTGAACGTCAGTGCTGCACCCAGGAAGCACCTCTAGTGATCATTTGAGTGACTGCCACTGCTGGTGTCCCTATGCAGTAATGTAAACACTGCCTTTTATATTAAAAAGGAACAGGCTATAGACACCAGAACCACTACATTAAGCTGTAATTGTTCTGGTCGCTAGAATAGAATATCCCCTTAACAATTCTATGTATAAAGGTCTTCTAAATACACCCTCCATGCGGTATAATGTTTAGCCCATGTGTCTCTATTCATTTGTAACATACAGTGAAGCTGCTTCATTCAATTCTCAGCCAACAGCAGACAGACAGAGACACAGTAGCTCTGTCACAAGATGTCCATGTCAGTCTGGGTGTCTTATGAAAGCTGCATTGCTTAAAATATGCTTGTATTATTTAACGAGGCTGCTTCATTTAATCCACATGAGGCATATAATCAAATAAACAGAGAGGTAGTGAACTCCTTACTATGTCTGGCTGCTTAACATATCCTTCTAACACTGGCAGTTCAGTTCACTCAGTGGTATTGTGTATATATACTGATATGGAGGTCTTTTTCAAGTATGAGAAGGTGTGGCAAAGGAGAATAGCTACTGGTGCTGTAAAACATGGACAAGTACGTTGTTTTAGTTTGAAACTCTTCAACCTGATATCTTAGGGCGATTACAGATGGTTATCTGCTTTATTTCTTAACCACTTGATTTTCAGATTACTTGTTCACAGGGCACCTTTTTTTTTCTGCCTCTTGATTGTGGCTGAACTTTTGTTCATCATTGCAAACTAAGCTACTTATTTGCTTGCCCCAACCAAAGTAACTGCCTCTTCTCCACTCCATCATCTTTATTTCTGAATCACATACAAAAAGAATGTATATTCTTATCTTACTGATGTAATCTTCAGTATTACATCAATGGTTTTATCCTTATTGACCAGTTTAACCTTAATGTTTTCTTTCATTTGCTTTGCTAAACAAAATTTTGCCCATAAAACATCTCTTTATTTATACTCCAGGAAATGTTACCAGCCTGTACAGATATGAATTTATCTGCAATTGTGCTAAAATTGTCATGTCACCCCCTCACTTCCCACAGGGAGTTTCAATGGGCCATGCCATTCCTATTGAAATGTAGGATGTACTTTTTTTCAAAACAAAAATTGATTGTTAGTGAAGGGGTTAAAAGCAATGTATTTGTACTTACTTAAAATTTTTTAATTCTCTTGTATGGTCAAATTATTTTGTTACCAATAGATTAGTTTCAGATTGACCTGTTTATATCTTTATATGCAAAGCTGCACAGTCATAGTTATTGGGGATAAAAATAGTAAAGTAAAATTGTGACCTGTATCTAATATCCATTAGATTCCATTCTTTTTTTTTTTTAAATGGTTGTTTAACTTACAAGAAAATATCAATATAGCTGTGTTAAATAAATGTAATGAATCATACCGGTTTTATATAGTAACGTTGTTCACGATTTTGTAGTCAAACATCTAAAAGTTAGGTCTTTTCTTATTAACTAATTAAAATACTTCATATACTGGATTAGTATTTTTTTTCCAGAAAGTACATTAAAAAAGCTTGCAGTCTTTTCATGCTGAGAACCATTAGATTTAAACTTTTGATGCTAAAATCAATTCTTTATCTAAAAATACATGTCGATGAGCTTGATCTAATATAGCTCTATATATTATTGAAAATGTCCCAATATATTGTTGTAACTATTATTAGAGTCTGTAACAATAAAAATAAAAAAGAGAGTGCAAGCAATATGTAAACTAAACTGCGTCTTTGCAGGTAGATAATGAAACAGCTCACTGAGACTTCGTTATCAATATAGAAAGTGGCAAAGTGCAGAAAATAGTACCTAAGGTACAACGTAAATACCAGCAGCTGAAACAGATAAAGAATTTTCCAAAATCCTATAAATACAATGCAAATAAATATTGTCAGCGCTTAGTGAATATTCCCCTTTGAAATCATATAGGGGTATACAAAAGTAAAAGTATATCGATGAAATAAAACAACATTCGTCTTATCTAATAATGTCCAGAGAGGGAATGTTGTACTGGGGCAATAAACATAATAGTGTTACACTATATTCTGTTTTCTTGCTTTAAAAGTATATCCAATACATCATTCGGTTCCATATTACCATAACAGGATCTGGACCACCTTCTCCCCAAATTACTTTTATTGTCTCTGGACATTATTAGATAAAAAATAAAGGGAACACTTAAACAACACAATGTAACTCCAAGTCAATCACACTTATGTGAAATCAAACTGTCCACTTAGGAAGCAACACTGAGTGACAATCAATTTCACATGCTGTTGTGCAAATGGGATAGACAACAGGTGGAAATTATAGGCAATTAGCAAGACACCCTCAATAAAGGAGTAGTTCTGCAGGTGGTGACCACAGACCACTTCTCAGTTCCTATGCTTCCTGGCTGATGTTTTGGTCACTTTTGAATGCTGGCGGTGCTTTCACTCTAGTGGTAGCATGAGACGGAGTCTACAACCCACACAAGTGGTTCAGGTAGTGCAGCTCATTCAGGATGGCACATCAATGCGAGCTGTGGCAAGAAGGTTTGCTGTGTCTGTCAGCGTAGTGTCCAGAGCATATATAGCTACCAGGAGACAGGCCAGTACATCAGGAGACATGGAGGAGGCCATAACAACCCAGCAGCAGGACCGCTACCTCTGCCTTTGTGCAAGGAGGAACAGGAGGAGCACTGCCAGAGCCCTGCAAAATGACCTCCAACAGGGCACAAATGTGCATGTGTCTGCTCAAACGTTCAGAAACAGACTTCATGAGGGTGGTATGAGGGCCCGACGTCCACAGGTGGGGGTTGTGCTTACAGCCCACACCGTGCAGGACGTTTGGCATTTCCCAGAGAACACCAAGATTGGCAAATTCGCCACTTGCGCCCTGTGCTCTTCACAGATGAAAGCAGGTTCCCACTGAGCACATGTGACAGACGTGACAGAGTCTGTAGACGCCGTATAGAATGTTCTGCTGCCTGCAGCATCCTCCAACATGACCGGTTTGGCAGTGGGTCAGTAATGGTGTGGGGTGGCATTACTTTGGGGGGCCGCACAGCCCTCCAGAGGTAGCCTGACTGCCATTAGGTACCGAGATGAGATCCTTAGACCCCTTGTGAGACCATATGCTGGTGCGGTTGGCCCTGGGTTCCTCCTAATGCAAGACAATGCTAGACCTCATGTGGCTGGAGTGTGTCAGCAGTTCCTGCAAGACAAAGGCATTGATGCTATGGACTGGTCCGCTCGTTCCCCAGATCTGAATCCAATTGAGCACATCTGGGACATCATTTCTCGCTCCATCCACCAACGTCACGTTGCACCACAGACTGTCCAGGAGTTGGCAGATGCTTTAGTCCAGGTCTGGGAGGAGATCCCTCAGGAGACCATCCACCACCTCATCAGGAGCATGCACAGGCATTGTAGGGAGGTCATACAGGCACGTGGAGGCCACACACACTACTGAGCCTCATTTTGACTTGTTTTAAGGACATTACATCAAAGTTGGATCAGCCTGTAGTGTGTTTTTCCACTTTAATTTTGAGTGTGACTCCAAATCCAGACCTCCATGGGTTGAAAAATTTGATTTCCATTTTTTTAATTTTTGTGTGATTTTGTTGTCAGCACATTCAACTATGTAAAGAACAAAGTATTTCAGAAGAATATTTAATTTATTCAGATCTAGGATGTGTTATTTTTGTGTTCCCTTTATTTTTTTGAGCAGTGTACTTTTACTTTTGTATACCCCTATATGATTTATAAGGGGAATATTCACTAAGCGCTGACAATATTTTTTTGCATTATTATTAGATTCTGTCAGTATATTGCATATGTATTGTCTGCTGCTCTCCATACCAAAATATAAAAAATAAATAAACGGAAAAAAAAAGCTAGATAAATTACACATTCCAAGTATTTCCTGATTCTTCAAGGCTCCTAATCATGATTTTAGTCATATGTTAAACACAATTGTAAACTGCACTATTCTACTTAGAAGTAAGTCTGACCAGTTTTTGGATACATATTATTTTTATATTTTTATTCAGGACACAATTAGTGACAATAACGTTCCAGTTTGAAGTAACATTCTGTTCTTAATAATGACAAGTCATGACATTTCTATATTTATTGATGTCCTATACTTCTATTCTATTCACCTTCATTTTTACCTCACCCAGCAAACTTCCAAGTACTAAGTGAAGCTTGGAAGCTTTGTTTCATTTTTTTCTACCTTTACTCATTATATTATTTTATTTACTTTAACAATGGTAGCATCTTTACTTTTTATTTTTTCCTTATTGTTTGTGAATTTATTTCATTAATACTTAATGCACATATACCTATTATTGTGGGTGAAAGAATTTGGTTGGCAAACATTTTTAGTTGTATACAACAAAAGTAAGCTTTACTCAGTTGCTATTTTTTATCCATGACTTGCTCCTTCTGGCAGTAAATGCTTTCACCATATTCTTCTTCTCTTCATTCCTGTTCAGAGGCTTTTCTCACTATCACTAAGCACTATCCTACCCAGCCACCCCTACTCATAACCACCCTATTTCTAGCTTACTTAGCATGCTTCTACAGCTGCTTGACGTCTCTCTAAATTACCTCCTTACTCCCTTTACATCTTACCTGTGACTGCAGTTATCCTTTCAGTATTTCTGTCCATCACCTACAAATCCCCCTGCTATTTCTTGTCTCAACTCCCCGTTTTAATCTGTACATACTATCGCATAGGCTATCTAGCTAATTACTTTGCATAAAATAACTTTAATGATGATCTCAGCTCCCATCAGGGCCCTCTTTACTTTTTGTATTGGTCTGTGTATATTGAACATTGTGTATTTTTCCCAATTATACAGTGCTTTATACGGTGCTGCATAATTTGTTGGCACTTCATAAATGCCAATAAGAAGAAGGAGGAGCAAACTTAGTTTGTGTTCTGAAAATCTTATCTTTCATAATTTCAGTTGGGTTCTTATAATGTAATTAATGCATGTATGTTGTCTACATGGACATGCTGACAAAGGGTAAAGTATTTGAGGTCATGTTTGTTTTATCTCATTTGTTCTGTCTAACAAATTAACTTTGGCAAAACAATTTATTATGATCTTTTTGACGTTTGACAGCTTGTATAATAGATATTTGCTGATACATCAAAAAATGGTAAATTTCTCTCAGGTTTTTTTGTTTGTTTTTTTTTTAAATAGAATTGTCTAGCTCTGCCTAACCTTTTACCCGACTAGCCTTGCCTGACACTTTTATGAATGCTGCTTCCCATCTCTTAGATTGCCCTTCACCTTTGTATCTATTTTCAGTTCTTAAACTTTCCCCCACTGTACAATAGGCTGACAGGAGAAATATATCTTAGGTGTGCAACAATCAGATAAGGCAAAAGTTAAAACATAACTCATCTGAAAAGGACAAATCATAAAATACAGCTTTTCTTAAAAGGAATTCCTTGATCTTGTGATTTCAGTTCAAACTATAAATCTATGATACATTGTTTGTTAAAAGTGTTGACTTAAGTAAAATGTTTTTACAATATTTTAAAAGGTCACACCAGACCCCAGAAGCACTTAAAGGGATTCTATAGTGTTCTGATTACAAATCTGTATTCCTAACACTTTAGAGTCCTCTGGGTCGCCGAAATCCCTTGGTGCTGGGTCGTCGCTTCACCTAGAGGCTGTCTTAGTACTGCAATGTTTTACATGAACACTGTACCTAGGCCACTTCAATGAGCTTCAATGTGCCATCAACAATTCCTTCCCATGTGCACTTTTCAAACACAGCCAATCTATGAGAACACTAAATGTTAATGGATTGGAAAATGATGGTTGTGCTTGCTAAAAAACTTTCTCAGGATCCAAATAAACGCAAGGCATTGTACTTTTCTGGTAATAAGAGAAGCAAACAACAGTAAGGAATAAAGAGTAACAAAAAAAACCACCCCAAAAACAACATACTTTTAGAGCCAGAGAGTCCATTAACCTCGGTTAATACAGAAAAAGGGACAAACTGTACTTGAATCTTAACTATGAGGTTTTTTTTAACAACTCCATCTAAAGTTCAAAATAAAAAGCACACTTAGATAATATGAATTAAAGGGACACTACAGTCACCAGAACCATTGCAGCTTAATGTAGTGGTTTCAAAGCATGTCGCCTGTCCCTGCATTGTCAGTAGTGTAAACCTGGTCTTTGCTGAGAAAAAAAAAAAAAATGTTTCCACCTTTAGTGGATGTCACTCAGAGGGGGCCAGGTGATCTAAAGAGTTGTCAGAATAGGAATGTATGTTTGTACTCTTAAATCTATGGTGTTTCTTTAAGTTGCTATTCCAACATATTTATCCAATAGACATTCTACTGTCTATTGACCACACTGTCTCGTTTGATCTGCTGAAACCCCTGGATGAAACACTTTTAGGATAAACACCCAAAATTACTATTGATATAAATTCTGTTGTAACCAATCATAATAACACTTGATCCATAAATAATTAGGATAGGCTGTGTGACCAGGAATGGAGCCAAACTAACACTGCAAATTGTCCTGGTACAATTTATTGACAGTTTAGTATTTAGAAAATTTAGACAATTAATGCCTAGTCACCTACAAGATAAAAGAGATCATTGTTACTTCTACACAATGGCTTTAACTATATTTTATTGTGTATATAAGTGACTGCATTCAATGTTACTTATTAAGAAAGAGAGACATTTTGCAATAAATAAAACAATTACAAAATGTTACAAGGACAATAGGTAGATAAGGATCCTGCTCAAACGAGCTTACAGTCTAGAGGCGCAGAGTATAAAGACACATAAATAGGAAGGGCATCACAGGGATCAGTAAACAAACAAGGTGGAAAAGTAGCAGAACTGGAGGTGAGAGTGAAGTATAGCTGTTTAGGAGAAAGCAAGAGGCAGATTTGTGACATAGAAGTTACTCCAAGGATAGTAAGACAGGGATAGCAGTATCAGAGGGAGAGATACATGTTTCAGTTAGTGCAAGTAGGTGTAGGGATTGTAAGATGAATAAGTACTGGATAGAAGTTTATTTAATGATGTTGCACACATAGCATGCATTCGAGAGGGCAGGAAGGAGGACTTAAAGTGAGAGTTACATGGGATGGATAACAGATTGTTGTGGTTTCTGGTGTTAGCACAAGGTAGGTTAGTACATGAGGGACCAGGATATAGAGAGACATCACAAGCTGCCAGGAGCAGAAGGATAGAAAGGAAGAGAAGGTGGGAGTAAGACTTAAATTTAAATTTAAGATTTATCATATATTTAGAGGATTTAGGAGAAGTTAAGTAGCTTATGTAATCTGTTACTTGCCTACTGTACATATTATCAAACTGTCCTTAGTCCTTAAAGTTTCTTCATGCCCTCCTTAGATATTGAAATGCATATGTACACTGCTATTTAACCTTTTCTCAAAATTCACTGAACATATTTAGAATAAATATGATCATTTACAGTACATGGAGACTTCATTTTGCCAGGATATACTAATATGGTACGAGATACTGGGCTGACATAAAAATGTTTTTTTTCTTTAATATAGATTATTTATCTATTTTGACTTTGGCACACTTTTTATCATTGGATTACAATTATTTTCTAGTATTATATCTTGGGAAACTCCATTGCCCATCATCCTTACACTTACACTATTTAGTATGTATACCCAAAATGCATTTATTTATACCATTTGTTACTGGGGTACACCTAAAAACAGTTTGCAAGCACTTTCCTTCTTTCTGTGGCTGTCCAATCATAGACTTCTCAAAGAAGCTCATTGAGAAGTTTTTGGAAGGCAGATGCTTTGGGCAATTGTCTGCTCTTTTACTTTACCACCACTGAGATAAACTATCTTAGTAACAGGACCTGCTGTCTAAATTACAACCAGGGGGTGTACCAATTTTCATCTTAAAAAGTGCCAATTTCTATTGAAATCTACACTTTTTCTAAAATGAAAAAAGAGGACACACTCTTAATAAATAAAGCATTTCAGTAAGCTACAGTGCTCTAGGTCGAGCATGTCAAATTTAAAGGCTAGCACGGGCCAAATAAACAAGGTTTAAGTTTATATGGGCCGCAAAAAAAACCCAAAAAACAATATCACTCTCTACTTACCCCCCTACTAAATCCCAGTCCCCCCTCTACTAAATCCCAGCTCCCCCTCTATTCTAAATCCCAATCATTTTGAAGTCGCAGAGATGACGTGGACCAATCAGAACAATTGTTAGCCTATGTAATGCTAATTTGGACCCTTTTTCATTGCTATAATATGATTTCTGCCTTGATACACATTTAGTACTTATAGTTAGTTTCTCTTGATATTCTGATATTGACCTTGTTTCGTATTTGACTTTGTGTATTTCTGGAATCCTGACCCTGATAGTTTTTTCACTTTCCATATTTCAATTATACTGACCTTCCTGACTTTGTCTTTATCTTTATTAACCTTATATCCGGCCACTCTAAGGCCCAGTAATACTTCTACCTAGAGCCTCTGTTTGTGGGATTCGCCATTCTTGTAAGTTGAGATACCACCTAGTGACAACATAAAAGTAATATATTTGATATTAAATTTAAATAAATATTCCATATTTCTCATTCCTGTCAATTAAGTTATTGGCCATGGTCCTGAAAAGAAGGTGAGTATAAATACAGAAAGAAATATATATAATATATCACTATGATAATTTAGATTTTCATTGATTTTATTTCTTTACATTTAATTTTTATAAAGTAAACCTGTCATGACAGCTGCCATAAAAACTACAATTTATATTTTATCCCTCTGTTAGTCAACCTTTTCCAGTAAGTTATGCACATTAACACTGAAAATGGGATCTCCTCTAAGGCAAATAGCATGAAAAAACATCTGCTCTGAGTTGCAACAAATATTGTTATATTCAAAATGACCTCTGCAAGCAATATCAACAAAACAAATATCAGGAGTTTGGAGACATGATTTTTTTCCTCAGCGAAACATACTTAAAACACCTAGGATCATCAAGCAACCTAGCTTTACACAGCACTTACATTAGCTAGGACAATATAAATCTGGATTCTTTCGCAGGGGAAATGCATTGACGTTTAAAGTCATTTTTTCATGTCCCAATAGTACAATGGAGATGTAATTTGCATTAGTTTGTTATGTTGCCACCAGAATTCTAGGTGGTTTCAATTTTGCGGGGGGGGCGGGGGGGGCGGGGTGGGAGGGGGGAGTTAATGTATTTTTAAATAGCTCAGTGTTTCTAGCGCTTAAAATTAAGATGAACAAGCAGCTGTAACAACACTCGTGTGGGTATACCTTCTCCCCATACCTAAAATCATGAAAATTAAGAAATATACAGATACTAGATCTGGAGTGGATATTAGAGTGGATATTAGAGTGGAGCGCTACATGAACAGTGGACCATGCATAGATAATAATGCTTACCCCTCAAAGTTTGTAGGGGGAAGTGTGGTGTCAGACGAAAATATGTAAAAATAAAAACACATAAAGAATATAGTGCAGATGGTATAAAGTGCTAGTAAATCCATATTTTGTGGTATATATCAACTGACATGGACTTGAGCCTGTATAGTAGCTGGCTCAGTAGAAGGAGCCTTTATGCTCTTAGGGCAGCATCATACCTCTGGTAGATATAAGATGAATATTTTCCATAATAAAAAGGAATAGAAAGTATACAGTAATGCAGAGAGTTATTAATAGTAATGACTTGGCATGTATATACAGATGTTAAGCTCACCTTATTCAGAGCCTGAGAAGTCTGGCTCTGAGGTGGAAAAGTGAAGTGTCAAGTTATGGGGTGACAGTACCCCTATTGATGAGCAGAAGTCACAAGGTCAGGTCTGGACACAAAGGTTTATTAGTAATAAAAATATGTATAAAAAACAAATAAATATAAAAGCAAATGTTGAGATTAGTTCAATAAATGCAGAGCCTGTTGCCAAAACGCATTTCGCTTAAAAATAAGCTTCCTCAGTCGGCTATAGTCTTTTGCTTAAACATAAGCTTCCTCAGTCGGCTATAGATATTCAGCTAGATGTTGTTAACAACTTTAATTTAGGATTGTAGAGAGACAGAAAGAGTATCCAAATCCAGAGCTTGTGGGTGCTAGGTGGAAGTAATGGTTAACTTTGCATCTGGGATGAAGGTAATCATATCATTAAACTACTTGAGCATTGTCAGATTCTGAAAGCATCCTGCAAGCAGCATAGGGACTCCCAGAAGTTTGTTGGTATTTGGCTGAGAACATGTAAGTCAAATATACAAAGGGGCGAGTTCCATATGCATGTCTATCGGATCAGGGGACACTATCCAATCACACAAACTTACAGAATGTTGAAACATACAAGGCTCCTCTATCTTAGAAGTCCGTCCGCAAATTAACCCTTGTGAGAACTGAATGCAATTGAAACTATGGTGCATTACATTGTTGGTGTCAATCAGATGCCCTGAAAACTTAGGTGTCCAATACTGGGCAGGATAGAGGGGTGGACCAAAGATAACTGGAAGCACGTGAAACTTACACATCATATCATATTGTTCAATACTGTAGACAGTAAAGCTGCCTATACACATTGTATCATTACAGCTTTGTTGGTTAGTATCAATTCTAAGCCACATATCAGGGTTAATAGGTTTTCCAAACATATTGCGTGCAGTGGAAGCCTTTAGATTCAGAAGGTTCATTTGTGCAGTGTCCTTCTGCTGAAGCATATATATGTATTGCAGACTAAAATCAGTATACTCAAAGGACCACTATAGTGCCTGGAAAATTAACTAGTTTTCCTGGCACTATAGTGTTAATAGGTCCCCCTCCCACCGGGCTCAAGAGGGGTTAAGGGGTTAAACATTTACCTTTCTCCAGCGCCGGGCTCCCTCGGCACTGGGGACTCTACTCCCTCTTCCGACGTCATACACCGAATGGATTTCTCAATGCTTTCCTATAAACGTCCAGCGACTTCTCACTGTGATTTTAACAGTGAGAAGCACGGAAGCGCCTCTAGCAGCTGTCAAGGAGACAACCACTAGAGGCTGGATTAACCCTAATGTAAACATAGCGTTTTTTTTTTTAAATCGCTATGTTTACGGCTGCAGGGTTAACCCTAGATGGACCTGGCACCCAGACCACTTCATTGAGCTAAAGTGGTCTGGGTGCCTATAGTGGTCCTTTAATGTATTCGGTGATATTGGTTAGTATTTGCTGGGTTGCATACACACTCATGTTAAATAGCCGAAGGGCCTCGTTGTTGTAAGATAGGGTAAAGGCTTGAGGGAGAAATATGGAGGGCATCCATTAAGCTTGTAACTTGAGTGCACTGTCCACATCAATGTATCATACCATTTTTTGGTCTCTCTTTTGGTCTCTCTTTGGTCTGGAACGGGGCTTACATTTAGGTATTTCTGTGAACAGTATTTGATATTCCACATGGATGAGGCCCGCTCTGGTTGAAACATTCTGACATGTAGCTGGCAGACGGACCAGATTGTCAGCAGAAGCCCTAGGCTTCATCCCCATATAAGTGACAACCATGTATGCTTATCCCGTATTACTGAGTTGTTAGTACATGCAAAGGTGTAACGCTCAGTCATGTTCACCAATCCCAATAGCTTAGTCGCTGTCTTTTCATCACAGTGTTCCCAATCAAACTCTTTCATGCATGAGCTGTTGAGGAACCCTCAAGAAACAGAGACATTTTGGAGCCATGTCACATTGAAAGTAGTCATGTCTTTGCCTAGGTACAGTCAACCCTGTTCCCCAGTATACCAATGTCTATTATCTTTTCTGATGCTAGCCAGTCTGCAGTTGGGGAGGGACATGTTAATATTGGCAAAGCAGGTGTTATTGTCCTAAATTTGTTCTGTTCCAGTTAAAAAACATAGTGTCATTTGAACGGTCTGTTAACTTAGTCCCAGGGGTAATACAGAAAAACAAGGTCAATATAGCGGACAAGGATATGAGAAGTAACTTCATTCTGGATCAGGCACCAATTTATAGTGACTAGCTTGAATCCAAGTAAATTTTCCTTGTAGCTGTATGGATGTGGCTGAAGTCAACAGTACTTGGAAAGGACCATTAAATCTGGGTTACAGACTTTTCCTCACGTGTCCCTTTATCATTACCCAATCTCCAGGAATTACTATCAGGATATGGAATAGAATCAAACACTTGTTTATGCACCCTGCCTAATCTTTGATGAAAGGCCTGTACATCAACAGTCATGTTGCTGTGTTGCAGCTGTAGGGTTTGGGGGATGTAGAGTCCTGTCTTGGGGGCACATCCAAACAGTATTTCAAAAGGGGACAGGTGTGTTTAAGGTGTGGAGTAAATCTCATTGAAAAGAGGGCTAGGGAGAGGCATTCAGTCAATAGTTTCCCTGTCTCTCGCATAGCTCTTGCTATCTTATTCTTCAGGGTGCCATTTACCCTCTCCACTTTCCCACTACTTTGGGGATGGTATGGTATATGGAAGGCCTTACTGATCCCCAGTGCTTGCATTATTTCTTGTAATATTTCCCCAGTAAAGTGTCAATTACCTCAGGTACCCCGTATCTACATACAAGTTACTTCAGTAGCTTACTTGCTGTTTCCTTTGCTGTGGCCTTTGATACTGGGTAGGCTTCAGGCCAACCTGAAAAGAGATCAATGCACACCAACACATATTCATACACTCCTATCCTATCTTGGGCAATTGAATATGGTCTATCTGCACTCTCTGGAATGGGTAAAGTGGCCTTGGCATGTGCATGGAGGGTGTTTTAATCACTTGACCTGCATTATTCCTAGCACAAAGCTTTGAGTATGTTTCACAGCAATTACAGTGAAACCTGGAGCAATCCAATGTGCCTTTACCAAACTTATCATGTTCATTTTTTATAGATGTGTTGGTTCATGGGCCACCTGGGCCAGCATTGGTTATAAAACCTTGGGTAGACAAAGTTTCTCAACTTTCTTCCACTTCTATATATCCTGATATGCTGATCCCAGCTTCTTCCATTGTTCTTGTTATTCTGTGCTTGCCTGTTTCTGTAGGCTTTGCAGTATGTCATATGAAACAGATTGGGCTACTGTCATAGTCTGTAAAGGAGTTTTACCTGCAAGGTATGGTCGCTTGGCAGCCTGCTTAGCCGCTACATCAGCTCTGTGATTACCTCGGGATGCTTCATCTACGATCTTCACTTGAGCTGCCACCTTGATGATTCCCACATGTTTGGGTAGCGTCCATTAGGGCACTCACAGCTTCTGAGTTCTTGATGGGGTTTCCTGCAGATGTGAGAAAATCTCAGGCCCGCCAAAGAGGTCCAAAGTCATGGGTTATGCCAAAGGTGTACCAAGAGTCAGTATAGATATTAGCAGTCTTACCTGAGGCCAGTTAACACGCTTTAGTGAGAGCCTTCAGCTCAGCCTCCAGTTCAGAGCAGTGAGGACACAGCAGCATATCCAGTATGGAAGTTACCCTTCTCATTAGAAAATCGAGAACCATCTACAAAATACTCAAAGTCTGGATTAAACAATGGTGAATCAATGAAATGTAAAAAACCTGCAGTTTTCTGAGCCATTAAGAATGCACAGTCATGAGGTACCTGTGTCTCGACTAATTCATCAGGTGATAAGGAATTCAAGAAAAGGTCTGTGCCACTAGGGTCTGTGCCACTCCCCTCTTTTAAATCCATAGGAGTAATGTAGATGGATTTAAAACCATGAACCACTTTAAAGTGACTTTAGGGGGCATAGCTAAGTCACACTGCATTCTGAGTGTGCTTGGGCTGAACCTGAGACAGAATGCTGTTAATGTCATGAGGAGTGTAGATAGTAATTGGATTGTCTAAAACAATGTCTGTTGCTTTGTCTAGAAGAGTAGTGACAGCAGCTATTGCCCTAATACAGGAAGGGGCACCTCTAGCAACAGGATGTAACCTGACTGAGTAATAGGCAACCGGCTAATTTGCTTTTGCCCATGGACCTGGGTAATTACTGCTGTAGACAGCTTGTTCAGTAAAGAACATGGAAAAGGGCTTTCGATAATCTGGTAGACCCAGTGCTGGGGCTGAGGTGACATGTAACTTAAGAGTGAAAAAGGCTTCTTCTGCTTCAGGAGTTAAATGAAAGGGGTCAAGGGTGAGGAAATCATACATGGGCCGCATGTATATTGCTGCAGAGCGTATTCATCGGTGACAATAGGAAACTAGGCCCAGGAAAGTACGTAGCTGGGCTAGACTGCGTTGAGGGGTAATCTTATGCACTGCAAGCTTTCTATCTTCTGTGAGATGCTTTGTACCATGAGAAATACAGTGTCCCAGAAAGATAACATGTGCACGTCTGCAGTGTGCCTTGGCAGCTTTGCACCCTGCTTGTGACAAAAAAACTAGCTTTGTACATGACTCCTGGTCTGGGCAACATAGAAGCAAGTCATCAACATATTGTAACAACACAACATCATCTGCCCTTGACCAAGTTTCTAGAACTTGGGCCATTGCCATGCTGGTAGTTGAATTTTGAGCACCTTGAGACAGCACCGTCCATGTGTATTGTCTGTGCTTGTGTGTGAATGCAATAAGGTATTGACTGTCTGGGTGCAGTGGTACAGAAAAGAACAAGTTTGCTAGGTCTATGACGGTAAACAACTTCATAAGGTTGAATTTCTGACAGCAATGTATGAGGGTTGGGAACATTAGGATCAATCAATTCAGTTACAGCATTAACAGCTCTTAAATCTTGGACCATGTGATATGCCAATGGCTTGCCTTTCTCCTGTTTCTTTTTAACAGGGTACAGAGGAGTATTGCAGGTAGAGGTGGTTGATACAATTATGCCAGCCTGCAATAACTCTTGGATCGATTGAGTGATACCATCTTCTTGGGCTGGGCTGGGCTGGGCTGGGCTGGGTTGAGAGGGTATTGCTTAAGGCAAGGTGGGGTGGCATTCGGCAACAACTTAACCTGTACAGGAGGGACCGCAAGTCATTCGGTATCTGTCTTTCCCTGTGCCCATAAGGAGTCAGGGACTGTTGTCAAGTCAAGAGTAGGTTCTGTCATAGGGCTGGACAAATTAAGATTTGCACACTGAGAAGTGGTATGAGGGGCAATGTCAAAGTCACATTACCAGTGGGGCTGAACTGTATGTTGGCATTTATGACAGATAGAATATTGCTGCCAAGTAAATTTACAGGAGCAGTGGAACTGACAAGCAATCTAGTGACCAAGGCAGTCGAGTAATGAAGCTTAAGTTTCATGTGGTGAGACAAAGGAATGTCAGTCGGAGTCCCATCCACCCCCACACATGTTAATACATCTTTTGATTTTTCATAGGGAAAAACATTTATCCTGCGCGGAACGGACTACCCCAGTGTCTAAAAGAAAGGCTATTTTTCTGTTACCGGGCAAGGTAACATTTATAATAGGCATAGGTCCAGAGCCATTAGACACAATAACAGAGTGCAAGGACACTGAATTGTCACTGTCCTGTGGGGTAGCAAAGGATTTGCAGTCTAAGGGGTCTGATCCTGGCTAGGATTATCTGGATTGCTGATGCTGCTGATTTTGTCTAGGTGGGCAGCAGTAGTTTCTCCTGAGTTTCTCCTTTTTTATTGCAATTCCAGCATACAGGGCCAGTATGATGGCTCTGATTTAAACAGTGGGGGCCCCTAGATGTCTTGTTTACCATTAGTCTACTGGCACTTGCTGGTTTATCTCTAGAAGGATGGTGGTTGGCAACTTTTACAAGGTCAGAATATGTTAGGCTACACCACTCAAGTCTAGCTATTTTAAGGGCTGCACTGAGTGGGTGATGCAAACCATCCATGAAACAGTTAACCAGCTGTCTAGTGGACAGGGAGTCCCTTTCTGAATATCCGAGATGGGCAAAACATTTTTAACTGACTACTCCTTCTCTTGAGTTAGATCTGTGAGTTGGGATGAAAGGTCAGTGAGTCTGGTCTCTGCCCATTTAATGCATCTAAGGTTTTAACGTAAGGTTCACCAGAATCATATTGTTTCAAAAACCACTGCTTGGATATCCCCTTTTCAACATCAGTGGTATCTTTGATTATGCTGGCCATGACTGGACTGGCTTTAGCCTGGACCAGAGATTCTAAATCACCCCAAGTGCAATTATAAGTGGCTCTAATACTCTCAAGGGTATTTACAAGGAGCATTGGAGAGTCCTCAGGGTTGGGTAATTGTTCTACCATGGCCAGCTGGTCTGAGGGCGACAATGGTTTGTAAGCCCACCACTGGCTTAATTGTAGGTTTGACACCTGACCAGGGGCATCACTATCACTTGCTGATGTACCAGATTGATCCATATCAACAGTTAAGCCACTACTGGCAGTCACCAACCCACTTCGAAGCTGCTGAGTTTCCTTAGGAGAAGCATCATGGAATGACCTATAACACTTATAATAGGGTATCCACCTTCTAGTAGTTTCTCTACAGCCACACTGTGCCAATTTGACTGCAGTATCATGCCATTTTTTTAGATTTCTCTGTTAACTTTTCATCTTCAAGCCATCCTTTATACTTTACCATCAATTCTTTCCATACTTGTGGATCTAAACTGCCTTCTGGAGCCATTCCTGCTTTACTTAGCATAGATGTAATGCCTGTCACAGAATCCTTGCCTTGGGGATTTTTCACAATTTCTATAGCCATCATATCCTCCCCAGGGAGACCATTATTATACCAGGGTTAACTAGACCATCAAGTTGAGGCAGCAGTCTGTCACAGTGTAATTCTTGTATAAACAATGGGGAGGAGCGAGATGACATAGCGCATGTTGCTGCGTCCTCGTGGTATGTGGCTGAGGGAGCGTTCGAGGGAGCTGACACTAAAAGAAGGGGAGATGACTCGACCTACCTGGCGTGTCATTCAGGGTGCCTCTTAGAGCTGCAGATAATGGACAGAGAGGACCCGATGTTGTGCTGAGAAGCAGGGAGATGCAGGGAGCTACTTCCTATGCTGAATAGAACATTAGCCTGCCACTTAATCGGACAAAGAAAAGCAGTGCGAAGCTGAACCGGAGTGCACCTCCACAAGCTAAGTACCTAATAAATTACAAAACTGTTTATTTACATTCTGTAGAGGCTAGTATAAACACTAGGCCTCCTAAAGACTAGAGTACTTCTAGTAGAGAGGTGAAAACAACAAAAGAGAGCAGCATCAAAGGGCAATATAGGACTTAAAGATTACTTAACTCAATTTAATCTTTGCATATAGCATGGAACAAACTGACGTTGGTCAGTAGTAAATGGGGTTAACGTGCCCTAAGGGTCTTTGTTTTCCCTAAAGCTTTTTTTTCCTTTTGGCTTTTTCCTGATTTTCTTTTTTGTTGTTGTATCATACCACCTCATATTTCTACCCTATTCCTAGATTTTTTTTGGTGAGTTTGGTTATTCCAATACCCCACAAAGAAGGGAACGTGCTATAGAATAAAAATATAAAACTTAGTTGCAGAGAAGAAGGCTGGGACGGAGGTGAGGAGGAGAGGGGCCTTGGGAGAAGAAAACTTAAAATACAAAAAGATATTACACTAAAACCAAAAAGCACTAGCCTAAAGGGCATAAAATCTCCAGAAGGAGAATAAAAAAATAAAAAAATTATGGCTACTAAAAAAAAATGGCAAATACCTAAAAAAGCCTGAAAATAAAACAGAAAAATGCCTTTCTTTCTTCTCACCAAACCCATCAGGTAATAAATCAAACCTGGAGGAATTCTCTCAAATATTCCATCAGAGGGAGCCACTAATAAATGAAAAATGAAGGAAAATCAAGAGGCAAGAGAAGGAAGAAAAGAATATGGCCACCTACTTACACACTTAGAGACACAATTTGGAAAATTGAGAGAAGAAATCCAAGCTAATGCTCTGGACATTAAGAAGGAACTACTGACTCTTAATCAATGATTAGAAGAAAAACTAGATGGGCTGGAACACAAGGAAAAAGTCCACAAAGAAGAACATAAGGTGCTGGAAAAAAAGATGGGTGACATGGAGTACAAATTGATAGACCTAGTGGACCAGTCAAGATGGAACAATTTAAGAATCAGTTGAGTATCAGAACAAATAAATCCTAAAATTTGGGAGCCATACATAGAAGATTTTTTTAAACATCTAAAAGTGGAATGGGACCCCAGAATCCCTATGATGGAAAGATGCCAAAGAGTGAATAAACCTAAGGGTGTCCTAGAACATCTCTCAAGAGATGTACTGATATGCTGCGTCTCTTCTAAAACTAAGGCACTATAAGAAGTAATGATTTTGCAGCAAAATATGAAACACTGAAAATATTTCAGGATTTGTCATCGCAAACCAGACAAAAGAGGAAGACCTTTTCTGATGGTACACTAATTCTAAGACAGAACAAAATGTAATTACCGCTGGGGGTTTCCCATGAAAATTATTATATCACACAAAGGGAAGATTACTCCCATTAATAGTGCAGAAGATCTAAAAGGCTGGTTAACTAAGAACAAAATTGAAAGCAGCTCAAACCACTAGCCAACTAACAGCGAGGCCCCAAATATATAAAAGAAAAGGGAAAGAAAAGGGCATTAGCGGCACTCAACCTCTTAAAGAGAAGAGGAAAAGAACCATATTTGGAATTAAGAGGGAAATAATACATTAATATATTTATTTAAACATTTTTTTTTTTGCTTTTTATGCTTTTTAGTTACTAATAGCACAAGCGGATGAAGGGAATAGTCAGGAAAATATACACAACAAGTAAAGGAAAAAAATAAAAGAGAGAGAAATAACAGAGAAATGTAAATTAGATTACAAAACTGATTAAGTAGACACTTAGCAAGATAAGTTATGCACAAAGTGAAGGAAAATCACCTACGTAGACACATTAATTAGAATGAAATAACATAAGTACACTAAAATTGAAATTGAAATAAAAGGAAGTCACAAATTCATTGAAAGGTATACACCCACACAGGGAGGAAAGAAAAGAAAAGGGTAAGGTAATGAGTGTTAGAATTAAGAATAACACAAGTTGTTGCTTTGATTCAACAAAAGCTGAAAGGGTGTGGGGTCTAGATTTACAGGGTCTCCTTTAAATCTTTCCATATTTTGAACCTTATTTGTCTTTCTGATTGGGTTTTTTTTTGGTTTTTTTTGTGCCCTAAGGTAGGCTCACCCTGGATCATACACCCTCAGCACGCTTTTCCCTCATGACACGTGGGATCTATATCTCAGAAATGTTTTGTATTACTCAAGATACTGTATGGTATTTCTTTTTTTTTTTTTTTGCCATACATCATGTTTGTCTTATTTTTATATAATCACAAATAATGATTTTTTTTAAAATTATTTATTTATTAAACTTTGGAAACTTTTGGAGAGAGAGTCTCGAGAACAGATAAGAAAATACAATTTGAGCTGATCTCAATAAATTCCCAGGGGATCAATACACCATGTAAAAGGTCTATAATTGTGGACTTCCTGATAAAAAAATCGGGTACAAATTTGTACCCTGCAAGAAACCCACTGGAGAAGATCTAATAAAAATATAATTAATCAAGATACGCCACTATTATAAGTGCGGCTCTAGAAAACAAAACAAAAAGAGGCATAGCATTTATGTTTGCAAAAAATGTCTCCCTAATTATTAAACATCAAGATTTAGACCCAGAAGGACGTTACATTATTCTAATATGTGAAATAAATACTAAGCTATTCACATTAGTTAACATTTATGCACCAAAAAAAATCTACAATAAAATGTATCACAAAAGTGTTTAAGAAAATAGAGCAGATTAAACAACGGTTGGAACTAATTATTGGGGACTTTAAGTGCGTAGTGGACCCTTTGGAAGACAGAGCCAGAATGACAGGAAAATGACTGAAAACAGATTGCAAAATTTACTAAATGATTATAATCTAAGAGAAATATGGAGAAAATATCATCCCTCCGACCTAGATTACACATGCTATTCTAGAACATTCAATTCATACTCCAGAATTGACCTTATCCTGGGTAATGTGACCATGCTATATCTTGTTAAAAGAATAGAGATACAGGATTTAGCATGGTCAGACCATAGTACAATCATTTTGGAATACAAAGATAATTTTGATACATTCCGTAAAGAGTGACGTATAAAAGATTTTATATTACACAAAAAAAATGTTGAAGAAATTAAGAATATAACAAATCTTTTCTTTTTAGAAAATAAAAACAAAGGTACATTGGATATCACAGTCTTGTGTGCTTATAAAAGCATAGCTAGAGGCCACTTGATAAAAATGTCAGCCACTACAAATAAAAAAGGATTACCACCTCTCTTTAAACTATATATAGCATTAAGCGAATATAAGAGGCAGAATAAAACACCTTCCACACAAAATAGCAAGGAAGCAGATAAATATACAGCTAATGAATAAAGCAACCAGACAGTTGGAAGCACTACAATACACTACAATCCAAGTAGTATCTAAAGGATAACAAGCCATAAACACTAATGTCTAATAAATTTATAAAAAGAGAAACATAAAAGAGTAATATTTAAAATAAAAGACAAAGAAACCTATTTAATGGCCCCAGAAAAAAAATAGGTAGAGAGATTTTATCAGAATCTATAACCTACCAGAAGAAATATTTGGCAGGGAAAAAGATTGAGGAATTCTTCGAAAATGTACCCATGCCAAAAATCCTACCTAATCGATTAAAGCTGATAGACCAGCCTGTAATAGGAGTAGAGGTCAGTAAGTCCATAGATAAGATTAAAATAAAGACTGCCCCAGGCCCAGACGGCATTACAAATAAATTTTATAAACTAATGAAAAAACAACTAGAAGGGGAACTTACAACAATTTTCAACTATATAATGAAAACATGAAGCTGTCCTGGAGAGTTGTTGAGAGCGAATATTGTGCCCATCCCAAAAGCAGATAAAGACTTAGAAATTATTGGTAATTATAGACCTATACCACTAATCAATACAGATATTAAAATATTATCTTCTATCCATGCTGATAGATTAAAACTAGTCGTACTACAATTAGTTAATAACGACCAAGTAGGATTCATACCAGGGAACCCTCTAATGTTACTCTCAATAGATGCCGAGAAAACATTTGACATAGTTGGATGGGGTTTCATTTTTGGCACTTTAAAACTATTTGGAATCACTGGATCAACATTACAAGCTATATCCGCTCTCTTCAACTCTCCATCAGCTAAAGTAATAGGGTCGGGGTTCACATTACAAAACTTCAGTGTTAAAAATAGGACTAGACAAGGGTGCCCTCGTTCCCCTTACTGTACATAATGGTGTTAGAACCCCTTGTGATTCTAATAAGACAAAATATAAAAATCAAAGATTTACAACTCCTTAGGACAAAGTAAATTAAATATTTACACAGATGACATCTTACTAACTTTAGAAGAACCAAAATCATTAGTCCCAAAGCTTCTGAAGGAGATAAATAAATACTCTAATGTGTCAGGATACAAAATAAATATAGAAAAATCAATATTTATAGCTAAAAAAAATTTGAACAAAAGGTTATCATATTTTCTTGTACAAAACCTTGGGCTCCCAGAAAACAAGGACAGGCTAAATATTTAGGCATAACATTAACTTCAGATTTAAAAGACCTAGTAGAAGCCAACTTTTTATCTTTACTAACACAAACTAATAAAAACTTAAGGGACTGAAAAGGTATGGGATTTTCCTGGTCGGGTAGGATCAATATACTAAAAGCATACATTTTACCAAAATGGCTGAATCTATGAAGAATAATCCCACTTAATTTCCCAGAAAACTGTCTATCTTTACTACACTCATGCTTTTTTAAATTTGTATGAGGCAGCAAGAAAGCAAGAGTTAAAATGAAAGTTTTGGCTAAATCAATGCAGGATGGAGGTTTGGGGTGCCTGAAAATTTTACAATGTTATCAGACTAGCAGACTTTTTTACATATTGCTTTCACAAAATATTGCTGCAATCCAAGAAACATGGTATAAAATGGAAAAGATTAAACCGGGGTAAGAAATTTAAAGTCACTATTCAGGGTACTAGACGTGAATAAAAAATTAATCAAAGAGGCACAAACTAAATCCCAAATACTCAAAGAGTTAACAAGTTGGTGGGCCAAATTCACAAACAACATAGGACTCAGAAATAGAATAATAGATGTTCCTTTTTCTAGTACTTCAGATATGTTAGACAACATAAAAATAGACACTTGGAAGACTGGGGGGATAAGGGAATTTAAAAATATACTAGCGGAACATAAAATTAAAACCTTCAATCAAATTATGGAGAAATTCAACATTCCCCCAAAGACACTTAACTATCTGCGAATTAAGGGCCTTTAAGCAGAATATCTCCTTCAAAATGAGGATGATGTAGTTACAATCCTCAAACATCTACTCAAATTAAAGAACTATAGAAACCTAAAGGCAAAATGTAATAAAGTTATATACAGATGGAGACACGATAAACCGATAGAACTGATTAATAAATGGGAAAAAGAACTACTAGTACATATAGAAGAAGAAGAGTGGATAAGCTCTCGAAATAAACTAAATAAATATGTACACTGCTTAAACCTTACGGAACCCAGTTTAAATTCTCAAACAGGTGGTATCTAACACCGGAAAGTTTAAAGAAAATTTTCCCAGAGTCATCAGGGAGATGCAGGAAATGTAATAATGAAGGCAATTTAATCCACAGTTGGTGGCACTGCACACCCATACATACATTCTGGAAAGATGTAATCAAGGTAATACATCAATTAACGGAAATAAAATTAGCTCTTAAGCCAGAAGTGGTTCTGCTAAACTTTGCTGGCCAAAAATGAAAAAAAAAATATTAATGATAATTCTACATATAATTACAGCAGGTAAACTACTTTTAGCACTAAATTGGAAAACAGGTATAATCCCACGCATCCAAGGATTAATAACATAAGTTATATGGCAAGCAAGAATGGAAAGGGGTATCCTGGTGAAATTAGGAGACAGATATCCTCAAATAGAAAACTGGGATACATGGATATGGAAAATGGAAATGATAACCTATTAAATATCATCACCTCTACTCTCCTCCCTTCTGAACCTAGCACGCAATAATTAAATCAGGTATAGCTAAGGTCCAGACTCAGCGAGACGAGGGCCAGAAAAGAGGAGGGGAGGAAAAGAAAAGAAGGTAAAGATCTCAACCCCTAAACTGGCAGACAAAACAGAATAATAAAATAAGGAAAATACACTGGGCATAAGTGTCTCTCTCTCTCCAAAAGTAAAAGGGTAAAGCAAATTTGATAAATAAGAATATACAATAAAATCAAACCAAGGGATGGGTGGGGGGGGGGAGGAATGGGGATACAGAAGGGGGTCACAGAGAGTTTAATAGGATAGCATGAGATATTTATGATGATAAGCGTATTGAGGCCTTAAACATAGAAGTATTAGTAAAACTATATAAAGTAGGTACACTTCTGAAATATAAATAAAAAAATAAAAAATTATTGTATAAATAACAAAAAACACTAACAAGTGTAGTAAAAACATTTAACAGTGTGTAAACACAGACAACATACCCCTGCAGAGTAATTTTAAAACCGACTTAGCCATACAACTTACACTAAATGCAGATCAGAAGATTTGGCGTGAAGGATATGTATTTTAATCATACAACAAATCACATGGCCTACAATTATCCAACAATTATTACAACCTGACAGACACAGATGAGCTCTACAGTCTGCAATTCCAGTTCACAACTCATAATTCATGGCAGTTTTAAGCAAACTATGTAAGCAAAGCAACACCTCTGGTTATATCATCATTAAACACAAGTTCTTGGGAGTTAGCCAATTTTAAACAGACACTCACCTAGATCCGGAGGCCCCTTGAGGTGAGAGCAAAAAAAGTTTTATAAATAAGTTTCCTACTGTGGCAGCTGCTTGGTTTTGCTGTCACTTCAATAGGATTCCTCCGTGTGTGATCTGGGAAAGCACCCATAGCTTGAACCTCCTGGGTTTCTGTACCAATTGATATAGAAATTTATGATGGATAAATCATCCCAGAGAGACAACCAGGGGTTCCTAAGTAGGTGTTTGAGTGCGCGGGAGGACCAATAATAAAAACCACAGACACTCTTCATTGTAGTTCAAAATCATCTCTTAATCTTTAATGAGAGAGCATCGCATATATAAAATGGCATTAGTCTACTGCGCATGTGTGAAAAAACAAGCAACAATGACTTACTTGAAAGTCTTATCTACAGTGTTAAAGCAAACATAGCATTTCAGAAGAAAGAAGAAACATCTGCAGAAACTGCTGACACAGTGAAGAAGTTAGCTTTTAACCCCTGCAGACGTGGAAGGACTTAACTAAGGCAAAGGTTTTAACCCTTTATGTGCCTTTTATCTATGAGAATTGCTGCACTGCACTATCATTCAAAGGATTTTGATCTCCCTCTTAAGGGAAAGTTATTTGAAGGCGCTTGAAACATTTGGAGTCTGTGAGTTCCATAATTAGTGGAGGCTTTGTGGATCCATTTATACAGTGCTGCCCTATTTTTTGTTGTTTTATGATAAGATATCTAGCTGTATCCTAGATATTTTGTATTATATCTTGTTTGTATGAGGTCACCAACAGGGAAGGGATCTCAGGAAGCTGTACATATAAGCTAAGTGTTTTAACACTGACTAACACTATTGGTGATTAGAGGGTATAGTGGCACTATTTTGCACTATTTAGTGTATAGATAGCCTTTGTGTGTTACAGCTAGAGTAGTTGTGGCTAGGACTGCATAAAAAAAAGTAAAATAACTCCTAAATGGCAGAGAACACTGATTTAGACAGCTAATGCAAAATTAGTGGCTTGAGAAAGACTATGCACAGTCAGAACATTGCCTTGGTGAAGAGGAATATATTTATTGTTAGTGCTATTTATAAGAGTTTATAATAAATGACTCGACAAATGCCATTATTTGGCCAAAACTGCCTGAGTGGCTGCTTTAATAAAGGAAGGAAGTTCAAATGAATAGCAAGAGTGCAGGATCATTTATGTTCTATGCCAATTATAAGTCATTATTAGGAGTCAGTCACAGTGATGATATAATGCCCTTTGATCCAATGTCAACTGGAGCACTGCCATTGTGTGTTGGTACGATCCATTACTAAATTCATGTACTAATTGCAGATGGTGCCTAAACGTTGGAGGCTGGTCAGAAAAAGAATCCACATTGATGTGGGTGCTTTGATATTGATGCCCCAGTAATGATCATCACATGTACATAGTGATCAACCCTTTGATTTATTTATGTTCTAATGCTCAAATGGTTTTTACTCTGTTTAGACAAAACGTCTAAAATAATTTTATTTATACTTGTTATATGCTGTATATCAAAGCAATCCAAACAAGGGAATTCCTCTTCCAACAGGAAAACGAACACACCATACTCAATATAATTTCTGGATTCATCACAAGCTGTTTGTTTTAATTTTAATTTATTTTAATTACACTGTTTTATGGAATAGCAAGTGCAATTCCATAAAAGATTTAAAGAAAAAAATCCTATTACAACTTGTTTTTTTTTTCAAATTTCTCTAAGTAATTTAACATGCTAATAGCAAATTGATTGAAAACTAGAAGACCTAGGTTGTAAGAATTATGATAAAGCAGGTATAGTTCTCAATGGATTAATAATTAAGGTCAATCCACTAGCCAATTTATATAATCAGGCTAAATCAGATTCCATTAAGAAAATGATTGACAACTTAACACAATGTTCACATTTCTTAATGAAATTGATAGTTGAAAAGACTAAAAGAAACTTGTGTAAATTGGAAATCAATGTTAGTGTGGTGCAAAGGAACAAGTGAGCATCATTAGACAAAATTGAAAAGACAAAATACAGAAATTGATAGAGGACATTGGATTTGGGGTAAAACAGTTTAAAATGATTTATGAGGAGTGCAGTTTGCATTAAGTAAATTAATAAAAAATAAGTCATCAAACTAAGAGGCAAATTAACAAACATTCAAAAACCATAAAAGTAAGAAAACTTTGTCACAAACACAAATTGATCATTCTGAAAAAAATGTTAATTACAATCAGATGAAAACTACAGAATCAGTAAAACTGTGCTTCTGAAATGAAGGTAAAAAACTATTAACCCCTATGCATTACTTGACAAGATTATTATATTCTAGCTGCTTTGCAATTATTTTTTAATTTACACTATTGATAAAACTGCAAAAATTGCTTAAAACTTGTGTTACCCAATAGTTCTTGAAATCATCTGTTTCCATTCAAATTTATATGAAAGATTTAGCAAATTACATCATAATCCGGTTCGACAAGACAAAGCTTGGGCAAACATTGTAAATGAAGACGAGAAAGAGAAACATAGTTTCATTATTCTCTTCTATAAATGATTTTTCGAAACTGACTGGCAGGTGCAAAGAAGAGAGGCTTTAATAATGACTGACAGGGAGCTAAGCCGGAGGCCCCCAGTTGCAGCATAAAGAGGAATGGATTTCTACATATAATTTACTTTTTCACACTTCAGAAATACATATTTGTTCAATATAGAGATGAGTAAATTTTTATTCAAAATCCATCCTTTTATATCATGAAATGATCCATGTTCTTTTACATTTACATTAAAGATATAGAAAATTACATCACAATTCAGTTCAGACAAAGGAAAGCCAGGGTAAACATAGCCAATGAAGAGGAGAAATTGGAACAATGTTTAATTTCTTCTTTTCCATACATGCTTTCTCTGTCAGGTACAAAGAGGAAAGACAGAGCTTTTAACAATAATTGAAATATAGGTGCCAGTTTTCAGGATATAGATGTGTGGAGTTCTACATTTACAGGGTTTTAGGAGAAATAGGAACAATGTTTAATTTCTTCTTTTCCATACATGTTTCTCTGTCAGGTACAAAGAAAAAAGACAGAGCTTTTAACAATAATTGAAATATAGGTGGCGGTTTTCAGGAAATAGATGTGTGGATTTCTACATTTACAGGGGTTTGCACTAAAGTCCAAATAGCCTTGTACCAAAAAAGGAAAATCCATTTGCTGGTGTACAGTTATTTTGACTGCCAAATCTGGACATTATTCATATAATTAAACAATGTCCATGTTTTATCATATAATGATACTTACATTTCCTACTATTTTCTTTGCCCTGCCACCCTATTCATTTCATGATTTTTTTTCCCTAATCACCTTTTTTTCTTTCCCCTTAACTGTTGTCATCAATGACAGCTTGACCAAAAGGTATACTGAGCATCATGGGAATAGATAACATTTCATGAAAACTCTCCCATCAGTAGTGCAGCAAAATAGAATAGAGAATAACACACTTCACACTCCATATATTTTTAAAAACATGCATTAAGACCGATATACATAATTTCACACAATTTCACACCATACTGATAAAATAACGGACTAAAATACATGTGCCATTAGATAGCAATGTATGTTTACTATTGGACACATTATTAGTTATTAGTGATGTCCCGAACGGTTCGCCGAACGGTTCGCCATGGATTGCGAAGATAAACATAAACTTTGAACCTGTACCTCACAGTCAGCAGACACATTCCAGCCAATCAGCAGCAGACCATCCCACCTCCTGGACAGCATCCATTTTACATTCATTGTGAAGCTGCATTCTTAGTGAGCTACAGGGTCAAAGTTTATGTTTATGTCCGCTGTCCATGGCGAACCGTTCGGCGAACTGTTCGGCGAACCGTTCGGGACATCACTATTAGTTATTCTAACTAAAAACAGTGTTTTAGGTAAACCTGCTCCCTGAAACTTAAAATTTTAAATAAAGCATAAACTTACCTCCGTTCCAACCGATTCTTCCCTCAGTCCGATTCTTCCCTCTAGATAGAGAGAGAGAGAATTTGTTTTTGAATTAGAAATTAACAGTTTATATAAATATATACGCTTTTGTCAATATTGTGTATGTATAATGTATATATAAATACATATATACACAATATTGACAAAAGTATTAGGACACTTGACTATTACATTAACAGGGAATTTTATGACACTCCATTCAATAGTCATTGATATTTAGCTGGCCCCCCTTTGCAGCTATAAAAGCTTTCACTCTTCTGGGAAGGCTTGCCACAAGATTTTGAAATGTTTTTTGAGTGAATTCTTGCCCATTTCATTCAGTGCAGCATTTGTTAGGTCAGGCACTGATGTTGGATGAGAAGGCCTCACTTTCAATCTCCATTCCAGTTCATTACAGATTCCATGAAGCTCCTGCTGCACAGATTTTCTGCTGATATTATTCACAGTGGAAGTTTGAAACTTTTAAGCTATGGAATCTGTAGACATTTCTTGACTTATACTCACGATGCACCTCAGCTCTTGGTGACCCTGCTCTGTGACTTTACCTGGTCTTCTGCTTCATGGCTGAGTTGCTGCTGTTCCTTACACTTCCATGTTGCAATAATACCACTTACAGTTGACCGTGGAATATCTAGCAGGAATGAATGAAATATCGCAAACTGACTTATTGCAAAGGTGACATCCTATAACAGTACCAGGATCGAATTCACTGAGCTCTCCAGACTGACCCATTTTTTGCATGATTTTATATAACTGTGGCAACGGGTCTGATTGAAACACCTGAATTTAATAAGTAAGGGGTGTGTCCCAATACATTTGTCCATATAGTGTATGTGTGTATATCTCACTATTTGAAAATGTAGTTTGTTCAATATCGAGTCATTGAACATATAAATGTATTATTTAATTTTATTTGTTTTATATAATATACTTGAGGTGTTTCTCCTATGTCTTGCAGTGGTTATTGGATATAAAGGAGTTCTTTACTCTAATACAGTTTGTTCTTTGAATAATAAATTCAGAGTTTAGATAGCATTTGTTGACACGCTATAAAAGAACAAGTGCCAATTTCCTATGCTAAGCAAGAGCTTAGAATCCTGTGACATGCCACCTTTTGAAATAGTTGATGATCATGACCCTAAGTTGTCAGTACAGAGTGAGAATTTTTTCTTACCTTTTTCTTTATGTTTTATTTTTTTATATTTCATTTTATATATCAATTCAATATTTAGACACCTTCAAAGTTTGCATACATTTTATTTCACTTAAACTTCCTGAGCTCTTTAAAAATTTGTTCCAATATCATTTTAATAGTTCTTCCAATGTCTATATATTGAATTATGCATGGGCAACATAGCAAATAAATTACCTGTTATGAATCCCAGCTTGGTATTGATTTATGTACTATTGTTTTCCCAGGTGAAAAGCATAATTTGCTGTTTGTGATACTTTTTAGCAGCCTCACAAATCAATCAAGTAAGGCATACTGCTTTTACATACTTTCAAGGTCAACAAGGCCTCTCTATTAATTTTGATATATAGCTGAAAAGTGATGTTTCAGATGAACCTATATTGAAGAAAAAAAAAGGATAATTATGTAAAGAAGCAGCATTGTTAGTACATCTATAGACAAATTTTTATATTCTGTTTTGCTCATTACTTCATGCTTGTAATCATAGGTGCACGAACTGTAGAATGTGGCGAGATGAATTCCCACCACGAATGTCTTGTAGGTGTATAATTGTGAATGGATGGGAAATTTGGTTAGTCTGAATTGTTTTGTTCAAAAATTACATATGATTAGGACAACCTAGTTTCGTGTGGTGATTCAGCTTGTCTGAATTTCAGTGGTGTATATTAATTTCAAATGAGATTCAGATGGGATATAATTTTTTAACCTCTCATTGCTGGCCAGTGAGGGGTTACAAATTGAAGCAGTGCGGGGGGCAGAGTTTCCTTCCCTGAGTTCCCCCAGATTCTTTAATCGGCAGGGTACTGTTTAAAATTCCCCCATGCCCCACTCACCCAATGCCATGGTAAGGGGTTGTAGCGTGTACTCACTCCCTTCAAGCCGCGTGATACAATTGCTCCACGTGGCCTCGTGGCATGGCATCTATAAATAAAAATTATACTTACCCTTTAGGGTTTAGGTTTCCCTGCATTCGCCAGCACCCAGCCGCAACAGTCAGACCTTCCGATGCTGCCCATGTAAAGGCTGTGTCCTTAAATAGAGTTTAGGCATGATGTCACACCTGTCCTTAAGGTGACCACATCATCATTGCAATTCTAAATTGTTTTGAGTTGTATAGATAATGTGGACCAATCAGAACACAGTTAAGCCTTTTTAAGGCTTGCTTTGGCTCCTATTCTTTGCACTGGTTTCTTTAGAGATCCTCATTCAGTGCTCCTAGAGCAGGGGTTCTCAACCCAGTCCTCAGGACCCCCTACCAGTCCAGGATTTGGGGATTACCTGGGTGTGTCTCAGGTGTTTAGAAAAAGGGATTACCTGGGTGTGTCTCAGGTGTTTTTTTTCTTTTTCTAAACACCTTAGACACACCCAGGTAATCCCTAAACCCTGGACTGGTAGGGGGTCCTGAGGACTAACGTTGAGAACCCCTGTCCTAGAGCTTTCACTTGTGATTTTCTGTGTTTGACCTCAGTTTTGTATTTCAATTGTGATTTCAGGGAATCCTGACCTGACCTCATATTTAATTTGTGATTTCTGGTATCCTGAACCAGCTTTGTATATACTCTGTGTATTTCTGTATTCTGACCATAGCTTTTCCTTACCTTGTTTCTCACTATATTTATACATTAAGTCCAGTGACTCTAAGGCTCGGAAATAACTCTTTCAGATCCACCTTTTGTGGGTTTCCACTCTTCCTGCGTGTTGGGGTACAACTCACGTGACAGGGATTAAATTAATTATGCACGCTTTGTTCAGAAGATATCTCCTATATTAAGTGGCAAAAAAGAGTTATAGGGGTCAATATTAGTAAAAAAAAAAAAATATTTAAAATCATATCTACTAAACATTGAGCATCCAGTGGTGGTCGTATACCAACCAATCAGACTGTTTTGACTGAGGTTGTATAGTGTGGCATATAGGTGCATTTCTACTGAACAGCTATCATCGGGTAAGGGGCATGATGGAATTTAAAATAGCTATTGCTCTCCAGTAAGTAATACAATAAAGGGAAGCATGGCATAAGTCCCGCATGGGGTGAAGCAATTACTTAAAGTTGAGGCACATAGTGTGCCCTCTATGCCCCCACCTGTAGCCAGTGGGTGGGGACTATTAAATAAAATGAATGGAAAAACCTAGGGTCATGGGTTGGGGCTCTATATATTAACCTGGGGGACCTTTTGTCTCCCAAACCCCACACATTGATGGCTAGTGTGTCCTTCAGATCCCACTCATAGGTGCGAACTAATAAGAAAATATGCAAGGGGGTCCCCACAATTGTCCCCCACTAAGCATGCAAAATTGCCATGAGGGAAGGCATGGGGGTATTTTAAATAACATTCCCAATATCACAGATTGGGATTAATTTAAATAATATATGTACAAGTATGGAGCCAATCACTCCCATTTGTAAATAAACTAATGCATAAATGAACAAATTGCACAAATTAAATTTCATCCATCAAGTGATTCATTCTTTGTTTAGTTTGCTATAATTGCGATTCAGACACTTGTAATTTAGGAGAATGGGTTAATTGCACGAAATTCAATTATTGTGCATTTATTATTCCAAATGTCTAGTGGGTGGCTAAAAGGGGCATGGGTTCTCCCAGTCCTGTTGATGTAACTTTTAATATCATGTTGTACTGGTTTAAAAAGAGAAAAACAAAGCATATTGGTCTTATGAGTTATATATACTCCATTTTGATTTTCCAATAGTGGCAAGTACAAAGACATTTAATGAATAATTGTTTTGGTGAGAAATTGAATATCTATGTATATTAATAGATGATGTCGTTAGTTAGGTCCAATAACCGCATCCAAATATAGTTATTATTTTGCCTACAGAAAACGTAATGGTATGGAATAGTTTTGCTATGAAAGGTTGTCCCACCCTCCAAATTTACTTATGTTTCTCCCCCGATCCGTCTAATACAGTGGTGTATATAAAGAACTGCTCATTTTCTGGGTGTACACTTATATCATCAGAAGGCACTGCAGGTTACGGAACTCTTGCTGAGTGAACTGGGCTAATTAGCTACTTGCTGTACACATTGAGTTCTCTATGAAATTATGCAATTAAAAGCAAGATTGCATATTGTAGTGGATGTGGCTTTGAGGGCTATACCATGGTCTACGTGCTGAGAACACTGGGTTCTCAAGCAAAGTACTCAAAAGCATGGTTGCATAGTATAGGTCAGAGAGAAGGAGATTGTGTTGGCCTTTACTCATCTTTTGCATGCTTTTAAAATGCTTCTGGAAAAATCCAGGGACAACGTTTGTGCTCTTGAAAAGCAATCATAGACATTTTTGTGAGAAATACATCATAAATGCTTGAAGGAAATAGCAATCACAATTGTTCTCCCTACCCCATGATATGGAAAAAATATTCTAAATACTGCATGTTAAAAAAGCACACATTCAACTCTTGGGCACTCCTTGCACAATCTATGAGTTTTGCTACAGAACTGTGACTAAGCTGAATTTGTCCCATTTGGCAAAATCTGTATCTCCAAAGTGCCATGTGGTTGTAAAACTGAGCAAATGTCAAGGCAATGCCTGAAAATATTTAAGGGTTTCTACTTGGTACCAAAAAACAAAAAACGGGGATGAAATGGAGAGTTGCCGTGATGAACAAGATGTCTTCCTAGCAACGTAGACTGCATATTCTGCCCAATAGAGAAGTGGGGAAAAAAATCCAGAAGATTGATGGTTGTGGACATTCACTAAATATTGATTTTATTCACAGAAGTGAGAAGTGGCTAATAGATCGAATTAAAAAAAAAAAATTGTATTTCCAAGCAGAATACTTCCAAATACTTTGACTTGACAGTAACACAGACCGGCAGTGTTTGTGTGTTTTACTATTGCTGTGCCTGTGTGGGAGTAGGAGATAGACTGTGTCACTAATACTAGTGTAAGACTTCTTAATGTTATTTTACTGCACAGTTTGCCTAGTTTCTGCCAGTGCCAGTTGCAACAACTGCAATGGGAGTTAGATAGCTTGGGTCAATAATCCTAGTGTGAGACTACTTAGGTCATTGCTAACTAATTAGGTAAATTATGGTTGACATAATTGACATTTAGTTCAAATTCTAGGTTTTGTTCTGCTTTTGTTTAGGTCAGAACTTGTATAATTGCCTCTGTCCTTAACCCCTTAAGGACACAACTTCAGAAATAAAAGGAAATCTTTCCGTCATGTGTCCTTAAGGGGTTAAGAGGTTAATAAAGGTATCTATGTTTTCTTTTGCTAAGAGCTTGGAGTACTATTGTTTTTTTTATATGGATATGTTTGATACTCTCTGAATGAGCCAGTAGATATCATGGTATAATACACCATGTAATTCCAAAGGAGGAGAAAAAGAAACCTTGATAAACACAAGGAACCTGCAGAAAACATATGAAAACCGGTATTCTTAAGTGGATCATAAGGATACTCTACACAATAATAGTGTTAATGGAACAACAAAATTTACATGTATGTAAAAGACCACTTGAGACAATGACCTTTATACAGATGAGACAAGAGCCGATGTCCTTGGTAAAATCAAGCAAGGCTATGCTTATAGGAGAAAATATAAGCTTCACTCACATATTGCAGTAGTGTATTATAGCAAAGGGAGAAAAATGTAAAAGGTCTTGTTACAAATAAAAATGTATTCTTCCCTTCAAGGGCAAGCTGTCCAGACCTTGAGGGAGTGTCATGGTTAAGAGCTGATTTTCTCCCTCAGGGCTTGGCAAACTAACTCTCAGTTGAATAATAAGTGAAAATATGCAACAAGACATTCTACAAGTGATTGTCAGAGAAATGGTTCAAATTTTAATAAAAGTGGGTGATGAAACAGAACAAACACCAAAATTAGCAGCAAACAAAAAGCAGAATGGCTGAAACAGATAAAATGTTGTGTCTAGACATGATCTGAATACAACTATTCACAAGAAACATTAAGAAACTAATACCAATTAGTAATGGTATTATTTATTCATATCAGCATCTATAGGAAATGCTTAGTATAGGTAGTAAAGTTTACTAGTGACAGAAAGGAGCGCAAGTGTTTGTGTGAATTTAAACTCTTTCTATTGATAGCATACTGATGATGTAACATGAATGTTGCTAGGGAATTTACAGTGTGTCATAGATTAAGGCTTTAACAGAAAAGTATAATATATGCCCTTGAGCTGAGGGCCCTGGTCATTTTGCCACAGAACAATGCATGCCCATGCACTGTATTAAAAATCATAACTAAGGATAAAACTGGAAATTTTACCAAAGAGATTAGTGCAATTAAAAATGTTTTATTATTTAGAATTAAAAAAACTTTCAAATCAATGAAGGGTAGGTATTTTTGTTCTAATGTATAAAATGAATTTATGATTAATAGGCCAAATGGAAGTTAATCTCTTAAAAATAACAGTAATCTCCTTAGTTATCTTGCAGTGATCTGGATTTCCCCCCTTCCCCTCCACCTTTTCTGTTAATTTTCCAAAAGATACATTTTCATTTAGCTCACTTCTTTTCTTTTTGGGTGATAAAAATCATGCTTTGTGCTATCTCAATGTGTTGGTTTTGCACTTCATCAACAGTGCAAGGCATTTCAGAAATGTGAGAACTGTGTTGGAGGTAATCATCTGCCCACTGGAGCAGCCCATTGATGGATTGCTATTGAGGCTTGATATATCCACTTTCCTGAACTTTCTATACACTGAACTTTCTTCTAATACCCTACCCCTCTCGCATTTCCTCATTATAACCCTTCTCCTGATCCATCTATCTATTTTGATATGTAATACATTATTAACTAGAATGTCTCACTCTAAATTGATGAATGTCAAATTGTCAATATCTATAAAAATAAATGAAACAATTTATTCCTAAGCATGCATTATTTTTCAATCAGATTTTGTATGTATAATAGTGTGTGTGTGTGTATATATATATATATATATATATATATATGCTTTTCTGTTAGATTTCAAAAACAAACGTTCATTTAGCTCATGTATTTCTTCTTTCCTTGTTTAAGGAATTCTTAGGCTGTTATATGTAATGTGCTCCAAGAAATCTATGGTTTTATTAAAATAAAACTAGCAATACAATTTTCCAAAGGAAGGTCATACAGGACTTATTGTATTTTAAGCCATGGGATTTTTATACTGAACCCAAAATCTTCAAATATTAGATTTTACACCTTGAGTTCAAGATCAGACAGTGTTTGTTTGAAAGAGTCACATAAAAATCCAACCATCAAAGTGCAGTCACGTAAGCAATTTATTTTGTGTGTAGCTGTGTTCCTGCATTTATTAAGCACAATCCTAGAAAACAGAACATTTTAAGGCTTTTACGTCTCTATTTTGCTTTGTGTCAGCAATGTCATCAGTCATACATAATTGGATTGAGATTACTCACAACGCAGCTACCATTATTCAACAGATGATGGGTATTCTATTCAGTTTGTGCAAACCTGTTTAATATGTTAAACAGGGTTGTTTTTTTTCATTCTTGTGTTCCAAACATGATACTGTTAAATTAGCTATTATGTGTGTGAGTGTATGTGTGAAAACTCTAAACACCAAAACCACTGCAGTGCACTATATTGGTTATGTAAGTAGTCATGCCATTTTATAATGGTTTGACTTCTTACCTGGGTTCTCCTAAGGGTCTCTTCCTGCCTCCAGACTCTGCTTTTTGTTAGCGCTAAGCCTGGCAGTGCAGATCTTGGCTTATTGGCTGAGAGAGATCAACTGATGCTTCAGCCAATAATCTAGTCCTGCACTGTAAAGCATTGCTCAAAGTAGCTAATGGAAGCTCCTGCATGTTTAAAATGGTTTGACTGCTTATAATGGATAGGGACCATAGCACTCTTTGCATCATAGCCTCTACAGCATACTGTGTTAGTTATGATGCTTGGAATTGTTGCTCTTATTTTGATACTAATGGTTTTTGTATTATTGTGTTTTAACATCTGTCATACTTCAGACCTTTTTGCTTTTCAACAAGTTGCATTGAGATGTCAGAGAATTACAGGAATAATAGCTCAAGTACAGCTGGAAGATCCAGGTAGGCCAGCAACGATATATACCTAATGCCATATTCACAAGTCTGTGGAACAACTAGGCCAGTATGAATATATGCTTTACAGTCATCCTAAAGTATTTAATACTGTTTATTATTTCAGGGTTTGGGTCAATTAGACGGCCACTGAAGGCACGTCCTAGTGAAGACTTTTATTAATAAAGTCTTCATGCTCAATATCATTACACCCAACATGATGATGCTGAATGCAGATAAAGATAATACTCTATAACAGTGGTAGGCAACCTTTTAGCAGTACTGTGCCGATATAGGATTGTGGTGTCCCTTAGCGTGCCGGTCCTTTTTTTTTTAAAGTGAGGTGTGTATGCTGCCATATTCTGCTTGTGTTATTTTTACTGTGATTGCTTTGTATTGTTGTATTTGTGCGTATAGGAGCTATTATATTGTATATGTTCAGGAGTAGTTTATGGTATCGTGTATGATACATATGAATGTGGGCTGTGTTTGGGGGTTGCTTGTGGAATTGTGTGTGTATGATATGTCACATTGTGTGTTTGGTAGTGTGTGTATGTATGGGGCTGTTTGGGGTATTGCATGTGTGAGGCTGCATGTGGGGTTGTGTGCATGTATGTGAATTGTTAGTGGTGTTGAGTTTGTGTGGATTGTGTGTATGTTTGTTTGTGGGCTGTTCGGATTATATGAGTATGATGGGGGGTTATTCAGCATTTCTGTGTATATCTAGCAGTGTGTGTGTGACTTCCCTCGGTTCCCAGGTACAGGTCAAGGACAGCAGCTGCAACAGCAGCTGCAGGCTGCTCTACTACAGATTCGAGATCACTTCCTCTATGTGCTGCAATGCATAAATTGAGGATTGTCCTTCACCACCTTTTCATATTAGCAGATATCTAATGTTTTACTGGGACTCCTGATAGGCCTGAGCCTGTTTGGCTCTAGCAGCCTTGAGTGCCGTGCAAAGACACCTTGAGTGCCGTGCATGGCACTAGTGCCGTAGGTTGCCTACCCCTGCTCTATTATATGCATTTAATTGATACATCTTATAGAGAAGATGGCACATCAATTGCCAGGCATGTGCCATAGGAACCAACTGGTTCTCATTGGAAGCTTTGGATTGATCCAATGTCAACATCACTGATGATTTTACTGTGAGCACAATGGCTGCAGTAGCTACACTGTGACAATGCTGTTTATCTTTTTTTAGACTCCCAATGGAAGCCCTGAATCTAATCTTTAATGTTGTATATATACATATATATTTATTTATTTATTTCAGTATGTTAGACTGTTCCTTAAACATTCTCTGCACAACTTATATGTCAGATCGTCTGCATTTTATATATTGGTTGTAATAGATCCATTCTCTGTCTACCATTGTGTACTGCAAGTCTCAGAATGACTAGAAAGTGACACTCAAAAATAATATATGGACATAAATGCCTTCTGTTGTAGATATATGCTCAGTTTAGCTTTATTTAATGTACAAGCTTTGTTTTGTCATCTGATAACATTTTGGGAATCTACTGTCTACTAAAAACTGGCTTAGTCAGAAGGATTGCAACAATATCTTATCATTAATAGTTTATAACCAACTTCCCATTTTGTACAAAGTATTTAACAAAATATTACAATAGATATCTTTTTTTATCTTTAAATGCCATTCTGCAGTTTTTTATCTTGAAGTAAATGTTTAGTTTGGCAACTTTAGCGTGCAATGGGAAATTTACTTTGAATTCTAGACAACTTCCTTTTTATAAATATTAATGTATTTTAAGATGTTTCTGTTTACTTAAACATATGTGCTAGCTCCAGGCCACATTTTAAAATAAATGCCATACCTACTTTTTTCATTAATGGATCAAAGTAATGAGGTTGAGCTGCAAATTAAAATAGGTATTTTTAATGTAAGATAGAATAATTAGATTAACAAAACCTTTGGATATTTTTGACTACCTGTCAAGATAATACTATAACATAGGCAGGTATACTTCTATGTGTACTGTAAACTATAAGTACATGGATAGCTGCCAGACTCAATGCATCTTAGATTTAATTATACTTGTTTAGATACCTGACCCTGACCATTTCTCAGATCACATCACGCTAGTTGAAGAGTGAAATACAAATATAGAGAATTACAATAAAAGCATGATTCACATGACATAAAGTCAATGGATAATGGATGATCAATTAAGAGATAATTGTGTCAAAATCATAAAAAGGAAAGTAGTGACATGGACTAAACAAGTAAGAAAATACTCTATCTCCATCTCACTATCCCTCTTCAAAAGAAGAAGTATGCTAACCATGACAAATTATCTCTATTTATTTCTTATTTTGGAATTATTTCTGAATCAAATTAACAATTGCAAAGGTGGAATTAGTGGAGCATCTTCAAATGTTATCCCTGTCACAGCAATCAGACACGGAACCCAGGAAAAAATTGAATTAGACTTTAATTACAGTCTTGGCAATATAATAGAAACAGCAAATACAAAGAGTATATACATGAGAGGGTAGAGACTATATATATGCAAAAGAGGAAAAAATTCAATCATAGGTAATGCTGCATAATTAGTATTGCAATTATTTTAAAGCAGAAATCATATTCACCAACTGGAAACATTCAATGTACTTCAGTGAGGGTAAATTTGGCTCAAAAATAATTACCTAATATTATACAATATTATGATGTGATATTGAGGATATTCCAGAGTTGAGATCAAAGTTCTTCTATTCTTTAAATTCTCATCACTTCTCTGTTTCACTTAAGAGGATCTCTTGTGCCAATTCTGTATTCTTAATGTGTCCCTGTTCATATTTAAAAAAAATCCCCTCTGTTGGCCATATAAAATAATAAAATATGTGATTTTACTTACCTTTTGCAAGGATCTCTCAGTGCTGATCACCTGTCTGCCTCCCGTGACATCAAGGAGGAAGTATGTTCTCCTTCGTCATGGTCCAATACAATGTGTGCAGGCACAGCAAGTTTTACTTGGTCAGTACAATGAAAATGCCTCAAGTGGGTGTCAGTATGACCACCACTAGAAGAGGATTTACCCTGCAGTCGTAAAATAGCAGTTTCTTGGTGGTTTTATTTTTCCAGCGTGTTTTTTTGCAGTCAGGCATTTTTTTTTTTTTTTTTAGTGGTATCAGGAATGATGGGTTTTTATTTTGCCTTTTTTGGGACAGAAGAAAATAAGAATTAGCAGATAGAAGATGGTAAGTATTATTTTTTATTTTTTACAGATTTTAGATTTTTTTTACTATTATTAGGAGAGATGGGGATTTATTTTAGAAGTTGGCTAGGGGATTATGGAACCCTAGCCATCGTGGGGCTAGTTTGGACAAATAGTGGGCAAATAGTTTAACTTGTTTTATTGTGTTTTTTTAAAACCCCAGGTCTGAATTTGCCACATTAGCCTGAATGTCAGTGGTCTGACGAAGATCGCCTTGCCTGAATTCCGGACCAAACGAGAGCTCGTTTGATGCCTGAATTACTAAATCTAGATGAATTTCATCAATCCCCTAATTTTGCAGTCTGCATGACCCTGTATTCAGCTGGAAGGTTTTGCCTTATTCGGTTTGGGACTATTACAACTTTAAGTGCTTAATTATCAATCATGTTAATCATTGCTTGTTTAGTTTGTTTCATGAATCAGTCACATGGCGATTTAGAGTTATTGATTTCAGATAACTCACTGAATGCCAAAGATTTGGATGAATCATGATTTGAACACAACTAAATGCACAGGTGTACAGGCAGTACAACTGAGCAAGATAAAATGATAATTTTTCAAACAAATTTATTTTATGTGAAGTATAGTGCTGAACCAAGGTGTAGTCATAATAATCATTATAGACCTACTGTACACTACTCTACAATAGAAGAAACAATATAAAACCAGAACAGTTTGTCCGAAGGCAATATTTACATTAATGTCTAAGGACACCTCTAATGGTCGTCACTCAGACAGCCACTAGAGATGCTTCCTGGGTCAGTGCAGCACGACGTGTAGCACTAATATTCAATGCATCTCTATGAGGATATGCTGATTGGTGCAGCACAGCATTTTGCCAAGTATGCCCAATTGCATCTCAATGGTTTCCTATGGGAAAGTATTGGATTGGCTGAGATCATCAATTCTAATGCTCTCAGACAAGAAAGCAGGTCAGGGGCCCGGACCCAGGTGGAGCTGGAATAAAGGTAAGTTTTCTACTTATTTAATGGGGGCAAGGTGGGGCCGGCCGCCTAAATAGTGTTTTTAAAACTATTGGGTCAGGAATACATGTATGTATTTATGAGCCTCTTCTGTTCCTTTAAAGACGGCTATATATGTTTCCTAAATATTTTTATATTGGAACTTTTCCTTTTCCTTTTTCTTTTATTCTTTCCATTTATTTGTTATGCACATACATATTATCTTTAGTCATTTTCTATTAGTACTTTGATATTGATGGATTATATGTTATTAAAGGACCACTATAGTGCCAGGAAAACACTCATTTTCCTGGCACTATAGTGGCCTGAGGGTGCCCCCACCCTCAGAGTCCCCCTCCGGGCTCTAGGAGGTGGAAGGGGTTAAACTTACCTCTTTCTCCAGCGCCGGGCGGGGGACTCTCCTCCTCCTCTCCTCCTCCTCTCCTCCTCCTCTCCGCCTCCTCGGCTGAATGCACATGCGCAGCAGGAGCCGCGCGCGCATTCAGCCAGTCCATAGGAAAGCATTCACAATGCTTTCCTATGGACGCTGGCGTCTTCTCACTGTGAAAATCACAGTGAGAAGCGCGGAAGCGCCTCTAGCGGCTGTCAATGAGACAGCCACTAGAGGCTGGATTAACCCTAAAGTAAACATAGCAGTTTCTCTGAAACTGCTATGTTTATAGAAAAAAAGGGTTAATCCTAGCTGGACCTGGCACCCAGACCACTTCATTAAGCTGAAGTGGTCTGGGTGGCTATAGTGGTCCTTTAAGATTGTCATTATTACTATAGGCACCTTACATATTTATATATATTATTAAGGTTTTTTTTTTTAAATATTACCAGTTGGTACTCATTTTACCTGCACTATTACTGGTGTATGTTATCGCTTTCTTACATTTCATGTATATAACTAACTACATTCTAAGAACTGGATCCAGTAGATAAGTAATTCATATGAGCGCACTTCAGTTTGTTTTTGGTCAAATAATAATTGAGGATGTCCATTTTGGTTTAGGATTCTGAATTCCACCCATGGGAAAAAATTATTTATGGTTATTATTTATGGGAATAGCGACTAAGTGTTGACTTTATTCATAATTCCATTGAGAAGTGGGCAATAAAGGTTAAAACAAAATCTATATTTATATGTTATATATTTATTAAATATATAACCATAGATTTGTTTTTACTGTATTTCTCTCTATTAGTTACTGTTTCTCAGTTGATCTATATATATATATATACATTATATTCTGCATATATTTCCAATACACTGATTGGCCCACTTTAGCGTCTTTTTGGTTTGTCTGATTCGGTTTCCAAACACGGTTTTCAGTACCATAAATATGCTACCGACATGCAAGCAAAAAATTGGACAGGAAAAATTGCAACAGATATTCGAGTGAAAATTTTACGATTTATATATATGTACATGATGGTTGGCTGGCTGGCTATAACATGGTAAAATGTAAATTTGACTGTGCAAATGCTCTTGCTGCTTCTATCTCTCTAACAGCCTATCATTCTCCTGTCAGCATTTGGCAGTGTAGCATATCCCCTTTTCTGATAACACTCATTACATCCACCTCTTTCTTTGCCCCATGCTGCAAAATATGACAAAACTTCAAGCTAGTAAGAAGAGAAAGAGAAGAGTGTAAACATGAGAAAATTCAGTTTGTGGTTAGTGAGAGAGTAGATGAGAACTTTTAGGTTTGTAAGATGGATCTGTAGATTGGGTTGAGAGATCAGCACACACATCTCTCTGCCATTTAGGAGTTAAATAATTTTTGTTTCTGTCTATGCAGCTATAGCCACACATCCCATGGCTGTGATTCACACTGTCTGCATGAAAAAAAGTTTTCTTTCTAATGTACATGTAAATAGTACTTTAATCACACATGGGAGGCATGGTCTGTAGAGCCTATTAACAGAGCAGTAAATAATAAAGACTGAATTAAACAGACTAGGCACGAAAAGAAGTTTAAACATTAGATAACTCTTTACAGAAAGGCTGTGCAATCTACAAGCAGGGAGGTGTGACTAGGGCATGATAAACAAAGTAATTTCACTCCAAAATGGCAGAGATTTGAGCTGTGAGACTGCATGGGCATGATCTACACACCAAAAGTGCTTAATTAAGATACATTTTAATGCCTATAGTGTCCCTTTAAAAATGTATTCTGCAAATGCTCCTCCAGCTCCACCTCCACTAGATACAAGACACTCTTTCTATTAAAAAGACTCTGAAATTAGCTCATAGTAATCATCAGTACCAGGCTCAATAAACTTGTAATCCAGCCCTGCAGATGGCTTATAAGATCCTTTAGATCAACATCAGAAACTGCTGTGGAGATGTTCAAAAGTGAAGGGCTTAGTTAAGTTGTGGTATCTAAATAGGCTGTAGGCACCATAATATGTCTAGGTTTAGTTTTTTAGTGAAATAGTTTCAGGTTGCCTTACCATGTCATTTGTGGTTCTTGTTACCTGGCTGGTGTGAATTGCTTGGATGATTGAAGAGTGCCACACTGGATGAGGGCCCTTGGAGGATTGAAAAATGTATATCTTAAAGGAATACTATAGACACCAATACCACTTTATCTAAATGATCCCCATTTTTCTCTGCAATTGAAAATATTACCGTTCAGCAGGAATATTAATATTAACAGCCAATACATGTGCTTATTTGAAAGAGTGAAACTCTGTTATTCCAGTCAGATGGTAAATATATAAAATATAAATGTATGCGCACTAGCCTCCCAATGCTGTCCCATGGGTAAAGATTATGACTAGAGTTGAGCAAACCCGGACTGTAAAGTTCGGGTTCGTGCCGGACATTACATTTTTTGGTCACTGTATGTTTGGGTTGGAGTTCGGTGTTCAGCGATTTAATGGCGTGTTTTGAAAGGCTGCAGGGCAGCCTATCAACAAGCGTTTGACTCGTGTGCCCTTAGAAGCCATCACAGCCATGCCTACTAATGGCATGGCTGTGATTGGCCAGTGCAGCATGTGACCCAGCCTCTATATATAAGCTGGAGTCACGTAGTGCCGCACGCACATGAGGTCTTATTAGTGTAGGGGAGAGGATGCTGCCGCTGTGAGGGACAGCATAGGAAAGAATTCTGCAAACTAGTACATTAGTGGGGTGCACTCCATATCTGAGAGTCAAATAGAAGCGTGAAATACTGCTGTTTTTACATTGCAGTTTTAAAAGGTAAAAGTTTTTGGGTGCTAAACTGCTAAATAGTATCTTAGAGGGGTGCACTTTATATCTGAGAGTCAAATAGAAGGGTCAAATTGTGCGCTTTCTGCGCACTTGTAAACATTGTAATTGTTTTGCTGCTAATCTGCTAAATAGTACATTTTGGCGTGCACTTCATATCTAAGAGTCAAATAGAAGTGTCAAATACTGCGGCTACAGCGTAATTGTAAACATTCTTATTTTCTGGCTGCTAATCTGCTCAATAGTACATTTTGGGGCCTGCTCTTCATATCTGAGAGTCAAATCGAAGCATAACTTTGATTCGAATTTACTACATCGGTCACTTGTAATATTGTTTCACACCTTCAACACTTGTTACACAGATCTCAGTGATAGAAAACAGTGATATTTTCTACACTAGAAACTAACAGATAATAAGCTGCTATATTTAAACCAATTATCAATAGCTAAGAGGTACTTAAACAATATTGTAATTCTGGGGCAGTACCCTCACAAGTCAAACTGAGAGGTCAGTTTATAGGGAAAACTGTTGCCTGGATACAATTCTAAAACAATTTCCATATGTCCTTTGCAGACTTTACATGCTGGAAAAACACAGGTGCCAACTGCTGTGGCTTTCTGTAATGTGCAGACCGACAGGGGGGGCAGGGTTGTGGAGTGGATGGAAGATGATGTGGAGGATGATGAGGTCCTAGACCCCACAAGGTCAAGTGACGTGTGCAGTTTGGAGGAAGAGGCACTGGTCACACAGAGACACCAGCACAGCATAAGAGGGAGCAGGGTGCAAAAGCGGAACGGCCGTCCCCAGCGCTTGTTGGCATGTATTATCTCTAGAATTCCCACAGTTATCCAAGTTGAAGCAATAAAAAGAACCATAACAGATTTAACAGTCATTCGCAGTTTCACAGTCCAGTGACCGGGACTCAGACACTGTCTGGGCGGCAGTCGGACGACCGGGACCCAGTATTCCTGATGTAGACGTTAGGAGTCACAGTGTGGAATGGATTAGCAGGGTCTGGTGCACGGTAACCGCACGCCCCCTGGGGTTGAGCACCAGCGTTTGAGCGGCCACATACCAGGACCCTGATGCAGATTCAGTAAAAAGAGTACTGGATACCAGAAGCCATCACCAGACTGATCTGCAACTTGGAACAGGATGTGACATTCAATGTAGTGGCTGTGCTCACTTTCGACATTCTCACCCTGCTGGCCTTCCCGCTCACTGCCTCATATGCGACATGCCCGCAGGGTGGAACTCCACCTTGCACATGCTGGAGAGACTGTTTGAGCACAGCAGGTGATAGTGGAGTTTCATCTGCAGCACGCACGGGTCAGTGGCTCTGCGAACAGTTTTCTTCTTTTATATGTCCCAATATTTTGGGGGCTACCCCAATTAAAATAAAAAATAGATATATATAAACAGTGTTCGCTACCTCCTCCTCCTCCACCGCCGCTTCCACCTACACCGCCACGGTCACCGCCTCCTCAACCTATGGGTCACTTAGTATAAACTATGTATACAATAGCAGAGGCTTGTGAAGGCCTTTTCTCCATGCATCAGGAGTTGAGCTCAGTTTGAACAATGAAAGAGAATACCCTGCACTCCAACCCTCTCTCAAATGGATAATTCTGGTGAATCTCCTGACAGCCATGCTTTAGATTTTGATTTATGTTCTTCCCAAGCTAAAATCAAAGATTCCATCTGGTGCTATTTTATGGCTCAGCTGTATTTTTTATTTTTTTGTTATTTTAAGTGATTTTCCTATCCACATTTGTTTGCAGGGCACTTTTACTACTCTTACCCCCATTTTACTTCATTTTGCAGCCCTCTAGCCCTTTCCAGGACTTTTTTAGAGGCATTTTTTGGCCAAAAGTTCGGGTCCCCATTGACTTCACTGGGTTTCGGTTTCAGGGTCAAGTTCGATCACGAACCTGGACTTTTTTTTATAAAAAGTTCTGCCGAACCCGCCGGACCCGAACATCCAGCTGTCTGCTCAACTCTAATTATGACCTCACCCAAAGAGGTGGGGCTTGGTAAGGTAAGGCAGATCTTGAGGAGTTAACTTTTACCCTTTGCGGTGGGGGGGGTTACCATAGTGGTGACTAGGGCATTATAGCATTTGGAATACACATTTGTATTCCTAATGCTATAGTGTTTCTTTAATCTCAAGAATCGAAAGCAGATGAAAAGGATCCCACTGTATTTACTTAGATGTAGATATATATTGTATTGCTAATCAGTAAAAGCTGTGTTGTAATTATTGGCTGGATTAGAATAATGCATTTTGAAGCTTATAAATTTATAGAATTTTGCAGAGTGGAGTTTATTCACTAAAATGAGAATATTGAAGAATTGGTAAGGGAAAATTAAAATGTGAAATTAATAAGCATTTTGTTCAATAAATTAAATACTATTGTTTATGCTCTGATGCATGGATCTTTACATCTCCAGTACAGGGTATGATTGAATGGGTGTCAAAAGGCAGTATTTTGGTTAAAGTTGACATCATAGGCGTGCGCAGCCTATTGCATTAGGGTGTGCACCCTAAAGCACAAACATACGCCGCGTGTGTGTGTGTATATATATATATATATATATACACATATATATATATATATATATATATACATACATACATATATATATTCACAGACACACACACTCACAGACACACACACACACTGACACACACATACTCACACACTTACAGACACACACACACACACTCACTGACACACACACACTGACACATACTCACACACTCACTGACACACACACTCACTGACACACACACTCACAGACACATACTCACACACTCACACTGACACACACTCACAGACACACACTCACACACTCACAGACACACACTGACACATACTCACACACTCACTGACACACACACTCACAGACACATACTCACACATTTACACACAATCACAGACACACACTCACACACTCACAGACACACACTGACACACACACACTCACAGACACATACTCACATACTCACACACTCACTGACACACACAGACACACACACTCACAGACACACACACACACTGACACATACTCACACACTCACACTCACAGACACACACACTCACAGACACACACACACACTGACACATTCTCACACACACACTGACACACACACACACACACAAATTATTATATTTAAATTTTTTTTTTTAAATGTCCACCCAGCCTCCTACCTGGAGTGCTGGTGGACTTGTCCCTGGGGTCCAGTGGGGGCGGGCGCCTTTCTCCAGCTCAGCCGCGGCGAGGGAGCTCTCTGCTGTCTGCTTCCTCTCGCCGCGCGGGCTGTCTGCTGTAGCTGGGAGCCGGAATATGACGTCATATTCCGGCTCCCGGCATCAGCGCGCGGCGAGAGGAAGCAGAGAGCAGAGAGCTCCTTCGCCGCGGCTGAGCTGCAGGGTGGGGGGGGATCATCACCTCTTGCCCTCCCATGACAGGGGCAAGAGGTGAAACAGGGGGCAATGAGTGCCTGCAGGAACAGCGTTCCTGCTCAAAAAAAGTGCAGGAACGCTGTTCCTGCAGGACTCAAACCATAGGCGTGCGCACGGGGATTAGGGTGTGCCCAGGCACACCCGGCACACCCCGTGCGCACGCCTATGGTTGACATCAGTAATAAATGAGCAGCACTGGGAGCTTGTTGTAAAACAGAGACAATGCCAGGGTGCTGTATTTTTAAGTGCATTTTCCATAATACATAATACAGGCAGTACATTTATAGGGATAATTCCATTAAACCTCTGTTTTACTCTAGAGAATTTAAAAAAAGGAATGTATCACATAGTGATTACATCATAGATGGAAATCTGCATTGAATAAATTAATGCTAATAAATGAAAGAAAGAAAACAATAGAAGATTTCGCACAAAAAAAATAAAAATAAAAACAAAGATTCAGAAAATAACTATTTAAAAAACAAGACAAAAAATAAAAACACTGACTTTTAGGTTCATAAAATACATTATTTAGTATGTTGACCTAAGCAAAATAAATTGCAATGATACTCTTTATTTCTATGCAGGAACATTTGTCATGCAAGTGACAGCTACAGATAAGGATGACCCCAGTTATGGAAATAGTGCCAGATTGATATACAGCATTCTACATGGACAACCACACTTTTCTATTGAACCAAAATCAGGTAATGCAATGCATTTTTAAAAGTAGTAAGTGTTTGTGTTTCTCTGTAACTAAAATATTTGTGACTGCATGTAACTATTTTAGAGACATGTTATGCTCGTACATTAATGTGATATATCTTTTTAACATTTAAGGTGCTATAGACCTGTACTCATCAAGTAATTTAGTCTATAAATTGTGCTCACCAGTGTGCTAACAAATGTTTTGATAAAAATGTCATGTAGACATGAAGTTTTTAATTTGCACATGTATGCTGTCAGCGTAAAGAATTAAATGATGACTTTGCTATAGAAAAGTGACTGTAACCTATGATTCCCAGCCTACTGTAATGTATTATAGAATCATAAAAAGGACATTAAATGATCACTTTAGGGTCAGGAACACAAACATGTATTCCTGACCCTATAGTGCTAAACCCACCACATAGGTGGCTTGCCCTACCTTAGGCCCCCTTTAAAAGTTTAAAACTCACCTTATTTCCAGCGCTACGCGGGTCCCCGGTGATGGCTCCGCCCCCTATGTGACATCATCAAAATGGCCATTTTTTTGCCAATCCAATGGATTTCCCATAGGGAAAGCATTGGATTGGCTCAAATCAGCATGGGGGTTGGGCCAAATGCCATTTTGGCCAATCAGGACCTCCTCATAGAGATGCACTGAATCAATGCATCTCTATGAGGAAAATTCAGCGTCTCCATGCAGAGTGTGGGGATGCTGATCGACAGGGCTGCTTACTGTGCAGCCCTGAGCCGGGAAGCCCCTCCAGTGACCATCTGAGGAGTGGCCACTTGGAGGTGTACCTAGGTTCAATGTAAACACTGCTTTTTCTCTGAAAAGGCAGTGTTTACATGTATATGCCTGAAGGGATCTATTATACTCACCAGAACAACTACATTAAGCTGTAGTTGTTTTGGTGACTATAGTGTCACTTTAAGTTGTTCATGATCATAAGGTTTGCATCCTACATGTTAAAAAATAATTATACTATATTTGCCTCCTGAGCTATGCATATAATGAGAATCTCACATAATATATAGCTCACAAATGTTGGTTACGGTTAAGTGTGATAAAATTAACAAATTAAATTTATATTGTTTAGTAAATAATATAAACTGAAATATAAAAAAATATATTTTTGTCATATTTAAATATGCATAAAATAATTAGATACTATTAGATACTTCTTTTATACACCTTAGTCATGTTATTGGTAGCCATATGGTTACTGTGAATTATCAATCATGGCTAGTTAATATGTTTGTTGAACAACCATAGGCCAAAGAGATATAAAGTGATATCTATGACTTGCACATTTACTATGAGTTTAACTAATAGTGTAGCGGAGTTGGTGAAGGGTGTATTTGCCAGTAGAGCCTTCACCTTAACCATCATTGTAAACCAGAGATTAAGCCTTTGGTATCTTGCTACCAGCATAGACTTTGCTGGGTGACTAGGTAATAAGGTAGACATGTCTTGACAATAAAGTTTACTTGACAAAGACCTTTTGGGGTTGAAACGTTGCTGCTGTGGTTCTTAATAAAGTACCTTTCTTGAACCAAGGAGTGCCTGGACCTCTATTATTTTAATAAGGTTTACTAATGCTGGGCACAGAAGGCAGAGAGAGTATTTTGGATGGTACAGGAAATAGTGACTGAATTGAGAGATTGCAATTATGGGTTGTTAACACAAGCTTAAGAACACTGAAATGTGGGAAGTAATATCCTAGGACTAGAGCTGTGGTAAAGGCAATGATTCCGGCAATCAGTACTGTATCCACAAATGACTTTATTCAATGTCAGGTGACCAAGTAAAGAGGACTAGAGTGATTAGGCTGCCCAGAACAATGATTCCTCCAATAATGTTAATTATGTGCCTTTTTTTTCATTTGGTTGCACTAATTGGCAGAGATCAGTCTGCTGACGATCTCAGACAATAAATGATTGCAGCATAGGTTTTCAACTTCTGTAGCCTTGCTAGAAGTGTGTCATGTATGGAGGACCCTCGGCTCCTGGTGGGGAACCAGGCTGAGTACAGGAATCAGCCGGCTGTAGTGGTTATGATGCTTGGCGTAACCCTTTTTAGAACTTCATCACTGTGAATTCTCTTTATTCTGTAAAACTATATTAATTTGATGTTGCAATCACAAACTTAGCATCTCCACTGTGCTCCTTCTGATGTATCTTTCTCTTATCTAAAAAATGGTATAACCATTTAGCACTACCACCAATGTTCAATATCTGTCTTTTCATCCAACTTCCCATGTACTAAGCTATCAATAAGCCTAAAATGTTTCTTCTTGCAAAGGACATTTCTGTAGAAGGGCACACAAGAAGTCAGTGTTATTATAAGTATTTCCAATATCCTGGTATATAAATAATATAGCAAAACATGGTAGAACTAATAAAAAAGAGAATTAAGTGTCATTCGGGTTTGCCTGTGCAGAATCATTTCCAACAAAAAATTCTCTGAAGCATTCTGTTTAGTCCAAGTATTTAAATAAATAATATAATATAAAACATGTGCTGTTGCCTAGGAAGACTACTATAATAGATTGCAATATACCGGATTATGAAATATTCATGGCATACTGGTTAAAAATCCATCTTCCAAGCAGAAGCAGTACACGTGCAATTTATTGAAGCAAAAGTACATTTTTTAATTGACATATGATGATTTAGAAGGCTTAAAGCATTACAAGTACAAATGATCTGTTAAACTGTTTCTATTTTCATAATGTATCTTTTCAAAATGCAAGCCAATATTCATTGGAATGTATATTACATTAAGAGAAAGAATATTGATTATTCAAGACATACTATTGTTTTTGTGGAGTTTTTTTGTGAGATGTCTTAGCCCGTTGGCATGTCCTTGAGAAACTGCATTTATTTAGAATGAATGAACTGTGTTAGTCTAGTATAGTTATTAATGTATAAATAATCTGTAGGAGTGCTCTAAATATATAACCCTTTTTATGGCTAATGAAAAAAACATTACCTTGTTTATTTTGTACATGATGCATTTCAAGGTAAGTAAAACTTATATTACAAAAATGCAATTTTTTTCTACTCCTTAATAAAAACAATAAGTAACAAAAGTAAAAGACTGATAGAGATTTTTTTTTTTTGGCTTTCTAATACCCTTCCATCATGATGCATTATTTGGTGTTAGACCCTCAAATGTAACAGTAACACTTTTACCTGATTGGAGGCTTGCCATAAGCTTACTAAAACACAGATGGCTAATAGCAAAGAAGAATATTCTAGAAAGATATAGAGCCATTGACAGTCCGAGGTATCAGCAGCTATAAACTCCTTGGTTCCCCCCTGCCCCCCACAAAAAAATATATATTTCTAGTGCTGATGGTCCTAGATCTTAATGTTACCAGACAATGAATATGATTAAATATAAAACTAAAGGAGTTCCAGGAATCCTTAGTACCCATGAAAGGCTTACAAAGTATCCTTCCAATCAATTGCAGTTAGGAAAAGATAGAAAAGGAGTTAGTGAGACACAGTACTACACCTACTTCTCAACCTCAGGTGCAATCGTACATGTGAGGTTAGAAGGGCTGCAAGCTTTTGCATTACCTAACTGTAAAATTACTCCCATTTCAATCTATAATCCTAAAAATAAAGCATGCATTATTATTACATATATTATTATAAATTTCACTTGTAGGAACACTCCAGACTGGAAATCCTCAACTTCCCTTATCATTACATGTAACAACTTAAAAAGATGCAACAAAATAAACAGAATAAAAAAAAAAAATGCTAACTTTTAAACGTCCTGCATTTGCTGCCAAAGTCTCACTGAACAATCAAGTACCATAGTTTATCACATATTCTGCAAAGTATTTCACAATTAAGTTATATACCTCTGCCGAGCAGGTTAATTGGGTCAGTGTACAGCACTTGACAACTATTTTAATCAGCACATGAGATGAATATGCAAGATGACCATACCAATAGCATATGGTCAAAATAGCAGCTGAAGCACAATAATTCCACTTACAGACAACTTTGCTCACAGTTTTATAAATTAGACTGTATGCTGCTATTACCAAATCTCATGACCATGCCTGTATTCAGCCCTGGCTTGTTCTCTTTTGTTAGGGACTTGCATAATGGTTCAGATTGTAAAAATAGGAGGTACAGCTTTCTATTCTGTCAGGCGATAAAAGGGCATGTGTAGAAGCAATAGACTTATGCATTCGGTCTCGGAAGAGTTGCACTTTGTCTTAATTTTGGATTGATCCCTATTTTCTAAGAAAGGCCACATCCATAAAGAATGTAAAGGGCCTTTAAAATACCAGGGAGACCTGCAAAGTTTCCCCTATGTCACGAGGGCATCAGATGTGAGCTAAAATTAGAATAATGGGCTTGGACAGGTCACCCATTTTAAACCACTGTGACTATTAAATTAAATTAAAGAACTGGTTTGCCAAAAAGTGCTAAAAAATCTGCAACATAAAAAAAATTATCCAAGCAAGGCCTTCAAGGGCTCCATGCAGAATGTGCTTTTAAGGTTGGAAAAGATTTTATAAAGGCATTCCCATGCTTTGAAATCTCATTTAAAGCACTCTGATTTGTTAACTTGTAAGCAAACTAGTCTGAGTACCTCTTTTTCAACCTCTCTCGAGACTTGCTTGGGAGTTTCTTATAATTCTTTTTCTTATAATGCTTTGGCAGTCTATGTCATGTGCATTATACCAAGATGCAATGCTTTACAATATACAAAGTTGTTTATTACAGTTAAAAAAAAAAATATATATATATATATATATAGTATGTAAACATAATTAGGTGCTTTGTATTGTCAATGGGTCAAAATATTCACACTCTTTTTGTTTTTTTTAGGTATAATTCGTGTTTCTTCTCCAATGGACAGAGAAGCTAAAGATCAATATTTTGTCACAATTCAAGCCAAAGACATAGTTGGTAATGATGGGGGCCTATCAACCACAACAACTGTGACAATCACCTTGTCTGATGTTAATGACAATCCACCAAAATTTCAGCAAAGTAGGTAAAAAAATAAAAACACCTAATATTTACAGAAATATGTTTAATCATAATCTCCAACATCCAACATATATATACTAAAGTTCTAATCCTTCATTTTTGTTTCTTGACAGTATTTATTCACTCATTTTGAGATACATAACATATGTGAAGTTGTACATGAGCTATATTGATTGGATACGTGACTGATACATAGAATGAAAAACTTGCACATATGCCTTCTTTTTGGTAGAAGGGGAACATAGACAAGCGCAGAGTGATACAGGTGCAGGGACTGGGACTGGGTATAAAAAAAAAAAAGAGAGAAAGAGAGACCAGAAAAGCTATACATCGGATATGCAAAATTCAACAAATGGTTCTTTCCCAGAGCAGCAAACATTCTCACAGATTAAGGGAATGGTGCACATGCTGTTTTTAATTTTACAAGGCTACTTAAAATTATCTGTCTAATATGGTCATATCGTGTTGAGCCCACCACTACATCACAGAACCCCATTATTGATGGATCTTTCACTAATTTAAACATGAGATGAACATGAGATATACATTCTAACTGCAATACTTAAGGATTTTTGTTTGCTGTCCCTTAATCTGTATTTTGTATATATTTTCTTCTTGACAGCAGCACCACTGGTGAGAAATACATGTGTTGAACGTGCCCCCAATCCATTTTTTGTTTCTAGCAAACATTCTTAGCCTAGCCGTCAGTCAACAAAAGAAGTATTAAAAATGTATTTTTAATGTAAAAAATTTTAATTGGGTATATCATACACACTCCCTGTTTTCACTTTCTTCTCTCTTCTGAAACCTATGTGAGTCTTAGATAATGCAAAGTGTCCTGTGGGACTGAGACAGTAAGCATAAAGCTGGTAGCAAGGGTACAGCTGTGTGTTGATCATTCTGAGAGAGGAAAGTAGGATATGCTGAAAAACAGAGTCAGATGAGCCACAAGAAATTACATTATGGCAAGCAGGAATTAAAATTCACATATTTTTTTCTCTACCACTTAAAAATAAATCTACAGTATAATGACCAAAACTAAACATGACAGCAGGGACGAAAACTGAGAGATATTTAAATATAACCTTTAAATGCATGTTTTAGTGATAACTTTTTGTTTGTCCATTAAATCTCTGTTGTTGGTTATGGATCAGAATTGTAACTAGAGAACAATAAACTGAGAAATACCGTGTTAACTTGGTTTTTCTTTATTCTTTCAAATGGCACCCATAAAAAAATGCAAAATGATGTGCAGCACAGATCTCAACATCATTGCTTTTGTCGAGAATTTGAAGTGCTATGGCTCAATCATTACCACACCATTGGGGCCTACCACTACTGCACCAATTCATACTTTTAATAAGAGTATATTATTAGTGTCTAGATTATATTTTTAAAGTAAAAACATCACAATTTTGTTTGGGTAGTTTTAGTCTAAATGCTACATTTAGACATCTTGTGTTGTAAAATTATTCTAAAAATGAATTTCCTATTTATAAAATTATAGCTTTTATGACAAAAAAATATATATTTTTTTTTTTAGAATCTGATATACTTTCTTTTTATGTACAGAAATATATGACATGTCAATCATAGAAACAGCTTTGGTTGGAGAAATTGTAGGAACTATTATTGCTGATGATCGTGACATTGGAAAAAATGCAGAAATGATCTACGTTATTGAAGAAAAGGGTGACTTCTCTATGTTTGAAATAATTACTGACGACATAACCCAAGAAGGTATTATTACTTTAAGGAAGGTAATAATACAATGTTATACTGCTTTTTCTCGAGCAATTAAAGATAACTGTGTTATATCTTTTTCTCTTGTAAATGTGTATTACTATATTCACATCACTTGTTTTTATATTCTAATGTTTACAGTATTATAAACAATATAACAATGTTGTTTATAAATGCACACATAGATTATCCCTTTGACATAAATGCATAGGTATCATGCAAACATGTGTTCTAATTACTAGTTTCAAGTTAATTATAACATTTTAACCATTATCATCTTAACATCCAAAACATCTATCTCAAGTTTTAACTAAAGTGTTATTAATAGCTCTCAAAGGATCTTCTTCAAATTGTATTAACTCCTTCATGCCACCACCCATATATACTTTATTTCCATGTTATGCAGCCATTTTGAATATTGCAAATTAAATGTGTTTATTGTAAATTAATTTTGGAATGACTGATCAGGCATCAGTGCTACCACTATAGCCCCAGATCTGCTGAGCCCACTGCAGCTGCATAAGCTGATGGGGAGATCTACAGATCTCCCTGTATGACCTTGCATGTCTCTCTTTGCAGGTGAGACTAGCTCTCTGTAGATTCTCCCTCCATTACACAGAGATGCATTCAGGACAAAGGTGCAGACCCCACTAGCAGCCCATGTAGCCACCATGGAAAACTCTGGTTTAATAGGGAATGAACATTAGAGCAGAAAGGGTGGAGCTAAACTAAAAAAATAATAATTGTGGAGCAATGTGTGGGGAGGCTGGACAAAAAAATACAGCCTCCCCACGCACAATTCACCCTGACATATCAACCACACACAGTGCAACACTTACTCCCTCACACTCAACATATACACACAATGACCCATCACAGTCACATTGCCACAGTCACCCTTTCACACTCACTTTTTCACAGACCACTTTCCACAGTCACCCTCATGCATAAACAGTCACATACAATTAATTTTATATACAAACACCCCTTATGTACACAATACAACATGCCATTAAAGGACTCCACAATTAGAAAAAAAAAAAAAAAACACAGTTTAGTGGAGATACCCCCAATGAACAAATGCATGAATATTTTTATGTATGTGTAACGGCACCCCCAGGCATAAAGAGGGTTAAAAGCTGTTAAGTAGATATTCCCTTCCAGAGACACAGGCACAGCTACTGTAGACACCAATACACCGAACCGGAGAAGCATGTGAATGCTCTCAAACATACGAATGCTGTAAACAGCCGAATAGGAAAAACCATACGAATAGGTTTACACTCCTAGCAGTCAAACTGGAACAGCATACAATAAATCCCCGCAAGAATTTTGAGGTTCAAGCAGGAACAGACAGAGCTGTGGGTTTATTGTTCTTATATACACATTCTTACAAATTAGTACCACCCACAGGGTTTTGGAAAACAACCAATAAACACGTACAATACACTCAGACACTCCCACACAAAATCCTCCCCTCTGCCTGTGATACAATTACCTTACACAATGGGTAATGTAATTATCACCGGCAGATAAAAACAGTTTTTCCACATTATTCATAATTTGAAAAGTATGCATCACATTCACATAAAACTTACATTTTAATCATACAAATTGGTCCAGTGGTTCATAGAAACATACATCAAAATCATACAAATTGGTCCAGTGGTTCAAAAGATAGATCGTAGTTCTTTGTGACCAAATGAAGCATGGCTTTTCTGCCCAAAACCAGTTCCACAGAGTCTTCTATCCTGGAGATAATTGGGAAGTAATCCAATTATCTCCAAGAACAGAGGCAAAACTCCATTGAACACATGGCAGCAAAAGACAATAAAATACATAAAAAGATATAATTGTGCAGCCATTGCATAAAACAGGTACATTCAACATATCCCCAGATGGCTCAGATCTGAGCGCACATTATTACTGAATGGCGCTCAGATCACACACATACAGTTCAATTGCCATGGAGCCAAAGTCTTTCCCATAGTCTTTCATTATACGAATGGGCTCCATGGCATAGCTATCTTGGGTATCACCACTCAAACAGGGCAAGCACCGAATGACCCAGCTTTCGTGTCTTTGCAGGGGAAAATCAAGCATTTTAACATGGGGCCATAATCTAAAGGCAGCAGGCGGGCAACCAGGCTCCTCCAATGCACAGTGGTGAGATTGGTCTCTTTACAGTATGTATTCATTGGGGGTACAGTATAAAACTGCTTGCAAAAGCTGCAGTTCGTATGACTGCAGCCTTTCTAAGACCTCTCCTTTTTCACAGGAAGTGACTTTCAGTCACTTCACAGAGACCTGTCCAATCAGAAGCTTTTCTCTCATAGAGAAGCCTCTGTTCCATTCTATTTCAGGTGTCTCTCCTCCCCCAATCCCACTTTGTGTCTCATCCCCACTGTGATTCTGTGTCTCTATCTGTTAATGTGCATGTGTCTGTGACTCATTGTGTGTTTCTGTCTATGTTCATGCATGTATCAGAATATGCATGTGTATCTGTGTATCAGAGTATGAATAAGTGGGCATGAATCATGTGTATAGATGTGTATGTTAATCAGCGTGTGTATCTGTGAATTGTATTTGTGTATATTTGTGTAAGTGTCCAAAGTGGCAACATGGCTACAATGTGAGGGTGAAATTATATACACACACACACACTGTTCTCTAGGCATGTGCATGGGAAAAATTTTCAGTTGGGTTCGGCATTCTGGAATTGGGCAATTCGGCACCTCGACACTTCAGAACTTCGACACTTCGGAAATTCGGTAATTTCGGAACTTCGGGACCTCGACAATTCGGAACTTCGGCAACTTCAGTACTTTGACACTTCAGCACATCGGGACTTTGGAATTTCAGAACTTCTCTTGCAGCCGCTTGGTAGATAACTCCCTAATTCCCATGGTATTAGGGAGTTATCTCCCAAAAGGGTGAAAGACCTAAATTGGTCTTTCAGCCAAATTTACTAATACTAAGTAAAAATTACTTAGTATTAGTAAATTGTGCCCCTACTTGCTATACCGCGAGTAGGGGCATGTATATTAAACAGTGAGCAGCCAGTGGCTGCTCACAGTTAAAAAAAAAAAAATAGGTCCCCCCTCCCGAACACCCACCCGTGGCGCACGTGTGGGGGCTTTTAAATTAATGGGGGGGCTATTGCTCCCCCTGGCCCCCACCCCTGAGCGGTGGGTGCGGGCCTTAATGTAAAATAATGGGGGTGGACACCTAATGCCCCCCCCCCGGCGCACACCCCTTAATGGCGGCTGGGGGACCTAAAGTAAAATAATGGGGGGGACCTATTGTCCTCCCCCCAGCCCCCACCCCTGAGCGGCGGGTGGGGGCCCTTAAGTAAAATAATGGGGGGACCTATTGTCCTCCCCCCTGGCACCTACCTCTGAGCGGCTGCTGGGGGTCCTAAAGTAAAATAATGGGGGGGACCTATTGTCCTCCCCCTCCGGCCCCCACCCCTGAGTGGTGGGTGGGGGCCCTAAATTAGAATGAGGGGGGACCTAATGTACTCCCTCCCCCCCTGACCCCCACCCCTGAGCATTGGGTGGGGGCCCTAAAATACTAATTAGGAAATACTAATTAGGGGGGGCCCCACCCCTGAGCGGTGGGTGGTGGCCCTAAATCACTAATTGGGGGACCTAATGTTCCCCCCCTGGCCCCCACCCCTGAGCGGTGGGTGGGGGTCCAAAATTAGAATGAGGGGGTGGACCTAATGTCCTCCCCCTGGCCCCCACCCCTGAGCAGTGGGTGGGGGCCCTAAATACTAATTAGGGGGACCTAATGTTCTCCCCCCTGGCCCCCACCCCTGAGCGGTGGGTGGGGGCCCTAAATAAAAAAAATAACCCCCACTCCCCCGGGCTACTAGGGGTAATCAAACCCCTAGTCACCCCCTCTCCCCAAAAATTAACACCTACCTATTCCCTCACCCTAAAAATAATAAGGGGGGACCATTTAACTAAGTACCTGAAAAAAAATCAAATAAAACTTACCATTTGATGTTTTCTTTCTTCTAAAATTTTCTTTTTTTAGCCCCAAAAAAGGCCAAATAAAAAGTCATAATAACCGACGCACTTAAAAACAAACAAAAAAAAAAACACATTTTTGTTGTAAAGAAAAGCTTTAGCATGTTTAGATGTGTTTAAAGTACAAGAATCACGTAACAGCATTTTATGAATTTTCTTTGGGCTTAATTGTTTTTTCCTGGAATGTGTAAAGTTAACCTGAGAAAACATGACAATGGTGGCAAATTAATGCTGCAACCGTTGTTGGTATTTATAATAGATTTTTTTTTTTTTTTTAATAGTGAGTCTCTGATACACACTATCTTTAAGATAAAACCAAACACCCCTCCTAATTTAAAAAAAAAAAAATATTTTGTTATAATGGCATCATTTTGCACAACATTTAAAAAGAAAGAAAAACATCAAATGGTAAGTTTTATTTTATTTTTTTCAGGTACTTAGTTAAATTGTCCCCCCTCATTATCCTTAGGTAGGTAGGGGTTAATTTTTGAGGAGGGGGTGACTAGGGATTTGGGGACCCCTAGTCCCGGGGGAGTGGGTGTTATTTTTTTTATTTATGGCCCCCACCCCCCGCTCAGGTGTGGGGGCCCGGGGGAGGACATTAGGTCCCCCCCTAATTAGTATTTAGGGCATCCACCCACCGCTCAGGGGTGGAGGCCCGGGGGGAGGACATTAGGTCCCCCTAATTAGTATTTAAGGGCCCACACCCACCGCTCAGGGGTGGGGGCCAGGGGAGAGGACATTAGGTCCTCCCCCCTTATTCTAATTTAGGGCCCCCACCCACCGCTCAGGGGTGGGGGCTAGGGGGGAGGACATTAGGTCCCCCCCAATTAGTATTTTATGGCCCCCACCCACCGCTCAGGGGTGGGGGCCAGGGGAGAGGACATTAGGTCCTCCCCCCTCATTCTAAGTTAGGGCCCCCACCCACATATCAGGGGTGGGGGCCAGGGGGGAGGACATTAGGTCCACCCAATTAGTATTTAGGGCCCCCACCCACTGCTCAGGGGTGGGGGCCAGGGGGAGGACATTAGGTCCTCCCCCTCATTCTAATTTAGGGCCCCCACCTACATCTCAGGGGTGGGGGCCAGGGGGGAGGACATTAGGTCCCCCCAATTAGTATTTAGGGCCCCCACCCACTGCTCAGGAGTGGGGGCCAGGGGGGAGGACATTAGGTCCCCCCCTCATTCTAATTTAGAGCCCCCACCCACCGCTCAGGGGTGGGGGCCAGAGGGGAGGACATTAGGTGTGTCCCCTTATTCTGATTTAGGGCCCCCACCCGCCGCTCAGGGGTGGGGGCCAGGGGGGGAGGACAATAGGTTCCCCCCATTACTTTATTTTAGGGCCCCCACCCGCCGCTCATGGGTGGGGGCCAGGGGGAGGACAATAGGTCCCCCCCTTATTTTACTATAGGGCCCCCACCCGCTGCTCAGAGGTGGGGGCCGGGGGGAGGACAATAGGTTCCCCCCATTACTTTATTTTAGGGCCCCCACCCGCCGCTCATGGGTGGGGGCCGGGGGGAGGACAATTTGTCCCCCCCCCTTATTTTACTATAGGCCCCCCACCCGCCGTTCAGGGTGGAGGCTGTGGGGGGGGCAATAGGTCCCCCCTTCAGATTAGGAGGGGGAGGGGGGACTTTTACAGTGAGCAGCCACAGGCTTCTCACTGTTTAATAGACATGCCCCTACTCGCAGTATAGCGAATAGGGGCATAATTTTCTAAGTAATGCTTACTTAGTATTAATAAATTTGGCTGAAAGACCAATTTAGGTCTTTCAGCCTTTTGGTAGATAGCTCCCTAATGCCGTGGGAATTAGGGGCTTATCTACTTATTCATTCCTGTCATTACATGACTGGCTAAGTAACTTACATTTTATATGAATGTATGTTACTTGATTTTTGTAAGTGTTGCAAATGCTTACAGCTGAATCCTGGCTATGTTTGTATACTTTTTATTTAAAATTGTATACAGTGTAACATTCTTCTTCTTCCACCGGGTAAGTATATTAGTACTTAGGCAATAGTGTACTTCGGCACTTCGGAAATTCTGTAATTTCGGAACTTCGGGTCCTCGGTAATTCGGCACTTCTGCAATTCGGCACTTTGGCTATTCGGACATTCAGAAGTACCCGAATGTCCGAATTGCCCTAAATTTGTGGGATATACTAGGCAGCAAGTGAACAGTGAGTTCCTAAATTTCACATGTTGTAAGCCAGTAAAATAGGCAAATGAAAAGATATGAGTGACTTTAACAAAGGGCCCAATAGTGATGTCTAGACAACTGGGTCAGAGCATCTTCAAAACGTCCAGTCTTGTGGGTATTTAAGGTATACAGTGGTTAGTACCTATCACAACTTTTGCAAGAAAGGACAGAATCAGGGTTATGAGCCCCCAAAGTCTGCACATGGGAAGCGAAGGCTAGCCTAAAAGTTCCAAAGAGCTACTGTAGCTCAAATAGCTGAAAAGCTTAGTGCTGACCATGATAGAAAGCTGTCAGAAGACACAGTTTACTGCATGTGGGGTTGTGTATCTGCAGACAAGTCAGAGTGCCCATAAGGACCGGTGTCCATTGCCTAGACCCCCACAATGGGAGTGTGAGTGTCAGAACTTAAGCATATAGCAATGGAGCAAAAATATACACAGAGTCATTCAGACAGCCATAAATTTCTACAGACAAAAATACAGACAGTCATAAAGACATCTATACAGCCATACAGACACTCATACTAGAATGTAAGTTCTTTTGAGCAGGTTACTTTACACTCTCTGTTACTCTCTGTTCCTGTGTGCCCAGCTTGTAGCTATCTGTTAGTCCAGCTATGTGTCTAGCTTGTCTGTTAATCCATCTATTGTACAGTATTGTGCAATCTATTGGAACCTTATAAATAATAATAATAATAACAATAATAATGCATATACAGATACACACCGTTATAGAGACATCCATAGAGACACACATAGACAGACACACATGTAGACACACACTCATATAGTAAAACAGAAGGGGGAAAGAGTCTGCGCTAACTCAATTAAGCAGCAACCCCAAATGGGAAATCCCTCAAGAAACCCTTTTAAAACAAGAAAATGCAAGAAATGGAGTTAAGGGCTGTGCTTGAACAAAAAGATAAAAAATGTGTAAAAAATGTATATAGATAAAATAAGCAATAATAGTAAAATCAAGTAAAGTTCGTCCAGATATATAAAAGTATAAATTGGAACAGTCTCACTGATGTGCAGTAATACGATAATAGTCCTCAAGTGTTGCTCCGTCCGTATGGTAGGTAGTCCATATATGTGAAGATAAAAGAAAAAAGAAAAAGCTGCCAAAAAATACAATATTTCACCATTGGCAGCTTTTTCCTTTTTCTTTTATCTTCACATATATGGACTACCTACCATACGGACGGAGCAACACTTGAGGACTATTATCGTATTAATGCACATCAGTGAGACTGTTCCAATTTATACTTTTATATATCTGGACGAACTTTACTTGATTTTACTATTATTGCTTATTTTATCTATATACATTTTTTACATATTTTTTATCTTTTTGTTCAAGCACAGCCCTTAACTCCATTTCTTACACACTCATACAGGCATGCATACAGACAGCCATACAGACACACATACAGACAGTCGTACAGACACACATACAAATACTCATACAAACACATATACAAAAAGCAATACAGACAATCATACACACAGAAAGCAGCACGGCTTGCCACGGCTATGCATTTCCAGCACGGCTATAGTACACACATATAGAATGGAGGACCTCATCTGGTGCCATGAAAGGAAGTTTGCATTAGTTCTACAGAAAGCAACATCTCAGCCTGTTCTCTAGTGATGTCATTCATCACTACAGAGTGAGAAGCCCGGAGCTGTGTGTAAAGTTCTGTGTGGCTTGGAACTGTGGTGCAGTGGGGGCACCACTGGATGTTCTGTATTGCAGGGGATAACATGACAGCCGGATGTATTTTAGGCGTTCAAGCCTGGTGCCGCCTGTGAGCCTTAGATTTCTGACCCCTGACTTAGAGAAACAAAAGTTAGTGAGGTTCCTGCTCAAATAGGCATAACATCTGAAGGAAATAGTGTCACAGTGTAAATAATAATAATTTAATAAAATGCAGCTCAAACTTGAATGTTTAAATGGGACATGCATTGTTATCAGTAACATGCAAACAAAATCAGTCACAAGTCTGGTTTTCACAACCATTATATCTTCAATTTTATTAAGTGGGGTAAGTGAACTTGTGCATACAAAAACATCTCCCTTAAAGCATGCAAACTTGTTGTATTTTATTTTTACACAAAGCACCAGCCTTTACACTTAATTGAGTTTTCTTCAGGGTATAAAGGAGACTGAATTTGTACATGAAGCTATAACATATGCTTTCACAGCTTTGACCATTCCAAATAAAGCTGAGACCTTAATACAAAGGTAGGTGTTGTGGATTACATCTCCCCGATGCGTGCCAGCATTATGGCTGTAAGAACATTATGATAGATGTAGTCCACAATATCTGGTGTAGTCTGTCCCTGCCTTAGGTAATTACAAATTCATAATGTCAATTTTATGTAGCAATTGATGGCCTTTTTTGAAATGAATATATTTAAAATTAACTTTTTTCTTAAATAGGTTATTGATTATGAAACAAAGAGAAGATACAACATCCGAGTAAGAGCTATTAACAAATACATAGATGAACGATTTATAAAGAAAGAACTGTCTCAAGATTATACCACTATAAGGATTAATGTCGAAGATGTTGATGAACCTCCAGTATTTTCCCAACATGAATATTATATGGAAGTCCTCGAAAATGCTTCTGTTGGTTCTTATGTTGATTCTGTGACTGCAAAAGATCCTGATATTACTCAAAACTCCATCAGGTACACTGTCATTACCAACAAATATTTTAAAAAAGCTTGTCACAAGTTAAAATACATTTGCATCTCATAAATACACTCTAGGTCCTTAATGGGAAATAAGACAAATAAAGATACCATAAACTATTTTGCACAGTTACTACCACAATAAAAGCAATAGAACAACTCACTCATTCCTTGTAACTTGCTATTTTATCATATATGGCTCAGAGGAGAAATAAGCAAAAACTAAACAAACCCCCCGACCCCCACAAAAAATAGTGTTCTATGTATATAAACTCATATATGTTAAACAACATATAACAATTAAAAAGGAAAAAAAAACAATATTAAAATGCTGATAAGATGCCCTGTTATCAATTGACTGTTTACATTTAAAACACAAACATCTGCTTATCTCTCATCCAAAATTAAAATTTAATTCTGAAAATAAATTAATTTAACATATCCATTGATACGGTCATTCGATTCATTTTTCTTCAGATCAAAGGATTTTTGCCAAGCCTGTATATTTTAAACTGACTTTCATCTAATAGGATATTTATTTCCAATTACTACAAAAGTTATTGATTTTGTACCTAGCAATAAAACAAACAAGTCTATTTACTAATAACAAATGGTAGCTAGTTGATAAAAGACCAATTAGGCTACAGAACATTGCTAATATGCTTGTATTTGTTATCTATTCCTATTGTAGCCAACATTTCAAACATCTCTATTAAAGAAAAGGTTCTCCAAAATTATGTATATTGACAATGTAGCAAATTTCAGTCATTCTAAATGTGTTTAGTTGAAGCTTTGAAGAATTAGCAATAATCCCGATTCTTGCTTTAAAATATTAATTAAAAAAAAATATATATATATATATATATTACAATTATGACTGTATTTTTATTAAAATTATAGGTATGGCATTTTAAAAAAGTATTCCAGATTTTTTGACATTGATGCTCACAATGGATCAATCACTGTTATTAAACCTCTTGATAGAGAGACAACTAAGTGGCATAATATAACAATTGCTGCAACAGAAACAAGTAAGTAAAAAAGAAACTTTTGTATTGCACACTATGGCAGCATAATGAACTAAGTATGCTTTGATCATATAAGTGAGATAAGTATGGTTTGTAATGGCTGTATGGTGTGACTGTAAGCATTGAATGATTGCATACCAGCCTTAAATATTTGTTATTCAAATAACAGTATATTTAATATTACTAATATTCAACAAAATATGATCAATGAATGCTGAAGGATAAGCAAGTACCAGTATTTAATTGTATACACACATTTTTATTTCATCCAAATCAAGATTGCTCTTAATCTCTCTATGAATTTTTGCTTTGAGTTTAGAAACTCAGGTATCCAAAATACCAGTGTACATCCATGTCATCGATGTCAATGATCATCCTCCTGAATTCTCAAGGAAATATGATATATATGTTTGTGAAGGTTCAAAGCCAGGACAGGTAAGAAAAAGCAGCCATTGTTATAAAGTTATGTTATTTTTCAATTTAGAGTCTTAAGTCTCTGCCCAGAGCAAGTAATTTTTCTTCAAAGGGTAAAAAGGAATTATTAAGGTTTGTGTCTGGGGGTGTTTTCAAGAAAATACATTAGTGTTTCCCCCACAAAGAGTTTACCTTATGTGACCTATATCTCACATACCCCACTCAGCTCAGATTCCTTGTGAAAATACATCCTGCTTGGGGTAGAAGTTAGCCTGCTCACTGTAACTAAAAACTAACATGCTATGTCTGTCCAGTCACTAGAAAGGTCCTATCCCATGTTGAAGGTCTGTAAATGAACAGATGCGAAATGGGTACTGACACAGGTCCTCCCATGCCAAAACCTATGGCCAGCAGGTGGGGGATTACAAGTAAATACTATTAAGGTGACCACCACTTTTCTCAAACCCTTGGCTAGCATATGGGGGGTCTGCAAATAAGGGGGAACTTGCTAAAGTTCCTCTGGCTCCCTAATGAGTGTCAGGCCATGTCTAGTAAAACAATAATAGGGATACATCCTATTCTTCCCCAAGCTCCACTCATGGGCAAAAGGTAGGGGGCTATTTAGTAATCAATGGGTGGTGGAGATGCTATTGTTCACCCCCCCATAGGTTTTGGGTAAGTGGGGATTAAATGTGATATGGACCGGTGGGCATGTCATTGTTTACTCTCTATGTTGAGGCCCTTCCTACCCTGTTACTACTCCACCCAGTTGCTAAGGATCCCCAAGCCCCTAGCCACCCTCTCCAATAAAAAAAACTGCCCTACCTATCTCTTTCTCCATAATCATAGTGAAGGAGGGGTAATTAATCTATTACCTATAAATAAAAAATCTAATTTTCCTTGAGACGTTTTTTCTTATAAAGTCTACTTTTCTTTAGTTCCAAATAAAGTCAAATAAAATTCCATTACATCTCAACACTACTAATAAAAGTCTAAAAAGGGGAAAAAATAAAACCATGCCACAACAATAATAAATCCAGAGAGATCTACTGAGATTTCAACACATAGGAAAGTCTTTAAAAGATTCTTCCTCCTAAAGCTCTATCTGCATGTAGCCTCTACAAGGCTCACATCAATTTTCATTGTGGTTTTATTTTTATTCCTTTTTTGAGATTTAGGTCTTCTATTTTTTTTATTTTTAATAGTATTGATGGAATATAATGGATTTTTATTTTGCTTTTTTGTGGACAAGAGAAAAGAAGACAAAAAGAAGGTAACTAGAATTTGTTCTTGTTATAGATATTCAATTTATTTCCCCCTGAGTATTATAAGGGTGATTAAAGTAGGTAGGGTAGTTTTGTATTGGTGGTGGCTAAGGGCTGGAGGCACCTTAGCCTCTAGGTGTGTGGTAGTGGGAGAGATTGGCTCTAGCTTTGTAGGGCATTTCTACTCCCCTTATCACATTTACTACCCCCACCCCAAACTCATGGATGGGTTTGAGGGTAAGGGTTTACCCCCAATAATTTGTATACAGGGTTATTCACTAAAGTCCAAACGGCCCAGTACAGAATGGTAAAATGGTAAAAGTACAGGACATTGTTCACACTATTTTGCAATGCAGGTGCTACATGGGCCTAAATTTAGTTCAGATTTCAGCTGAACTGAACACCACCACAGGGCTACAATCCAGTACTGAATGCTTTAAATCCTGGACCGTATGCTTCACATCCGAGGCCACATGCTTCAAACCCAGGACTGGATTGAACATAAAAATTTATACTATTTGCCAGCTGGCCGAGCAAGCAGCCAGCAGGAAAATAGTTAAGTAATCCTCAGCTGTGCAAAGGGTTAATTATGTGGGGGCAGGACAGCAGTTGCTAGCCAGACATCACATTAAATAGTTAAAATAAATAAATAAAAAACACTATGGGAATCAAAAAGACATAAGGGTTTCCTCTCTTTAGCCCCTTCCCGCCGGATGATGGACCCGGTCCGTCATGGCGGGGAACCAGTTAAGGCTGAATGTCGGACCGGGTCCGTCATGCGGTAAAGTTAACCCCAGATCGCCGTGACTGTGGCAATCGTGGGATTAACGCTCCTCCAGTCTGCCTCTGTATTAGAAGCAGACCAGGAGCACCTGATCGTGCTGCCCCTGCAGCAGTGATCGCTCTGACAGACTGTCAGAGCAAGCACATGTGTTGCAGGGACTCACGATCCACCTCCCTGCTCTTCTGTGTTCTGTGTGAAGTGCAGGGAGATGAATCACTGCTGATCTGCTTCCCCTGTAAAAAAAAAAATAAAGTTAGTTTAAAATCCCACCCCCATTTACCCATTTTAAATAAAAATTATAGTGATCAATTGGCAGGGACTACATTTTACTGTGATTTTTTTTTTTTTTTTTAACCCCTGAGGGTCAACTTTTAAATTTGTAACCCTCATGGGTTAATTTTATTTTCTAAATTAATTTAAACATATTAAAATAATATATTTAGCTAGCTGGGGTGGATGGAAGTTTGTGGGGAATTAGGGAATTTGGTGTTAAGCGACTAGGGGTTAATGTTAAAAACAAAAAGTTTAAAAAAGTAAAAAAAGTTTTAATAACATTTAAAAAGAATTTTAAAAAATCCCACCCCCCTTTACCCAGTCCTAATAAAAATTAACCCCTTCCCTGCCAGTTGATCACTACCTACATTGATCACAATATGTAGGTAGTTTATTAGTGATTTTTTTAACCCCTTAATGTTAACTTATTTTCTTTTAATTTCAATTTATTTAATTAATTAATTTAAATATTTTAAAATGATATATTTTGCTATCTGAGGTGGGTGGAGTTATGGGAAATTTAGGAATTTACGGTTAGTGCTGCTTACTGCTAGTTAGGGGTTAACGGTAAAAATAAAAGTTTATAAGAATGTTAAATCTGTAAAAAAAGTTTTAAGAAAGTTTAGGAAAATTTAAAAAAATTAATAAGCAAAAAAAATATAGCCGAGAAACATATGAAGTATTATACAGTCATAGCACGCATAAGGTTTGCAAAATATACTGTGCAAACTCACGTTGTGTGTCAAAGAGGCAGAAAAAATGCTTATTACTACTACACTTGGTACAATCTGGCAGAAAAATTATCCCACGCTAAGGTTCAAAATATACCTTTTGACATACCCTGGGATGTCTTCTTTAAGAAATGATATGCCTTTATGGTGTAGTTGTAATATTTAGCCTGTTCAAGTGAAGCCCAAGGTTGGACATGGATGCATCAAAACCCTGCATGAAAATTCACACTTAAAAACCTGAACTTGTCACATCTCTTTTACAGCACTGTAACTTCACAAAATAGTGTCTAGGTCATACATTAAGCATATTGTTTTACTCAGAAGATGTAGCTGAGCATAATCTGGGGATTTTTATGACAGCGGTACTTATTAAGTGTAAGAAATACTCAGCAAAAATGCAACATATATGTAAAAATGCCTTCCCCCCCCTCCTCCCCCTCAGCACAAACTTTGACATACATTGGTGAAAAAATTGTGACATGTTAAGGCACAATATACACCATATAAGATACCCTGGAGTGTCTTTATCAAATTAAAGCCCTTTGTAGGGTTATTTGAGCAGTCACACTGCTATAATACCCTAAACGGAGAAATAGGCCCGTCAAATCCATCTACGAAAATTCTAATTATAGAAATGGAAATAGCCTTGTCTCTTATATGGCATTGTAGCTTTACAGAAAAGTGCCAAAGGCATACAATGGGGGTATTGTTATACTCAGCAGATGTAGCTGAACACAATATGGGGTTCTGTGTAGGAATAGCACACACCAGCTTTACAAAATACACATTCCAAAAACCTTGTTATATGTGCAGATGCCAAAATAAAGAAAAAACACAATTTTACTCCAATATTAAGCAGAGAGTGGCGATGAAATGGCTACGTCAAAAGAGTCAAACTAACCTTAGGTAAGTAGCCTGTGGTGTCTACTTTATATAAATATATACTTTTGTGTGGCAATTTTTTTTTCTGTGATGGCTACTAAACCTACAAGACAAACTTACCAACTTCTAACATTTTTGCAAATTGAGATTTTATTTTAGTCCTTGTATTTTGTGACCTGTAACTTTCAAAATAAGCTGAAATCTTATACATATGATGTACTCTATAAATCAAGACACATAAATGAATTTATTTTGAATTACTTTTTCTAAGCTGGACATATTATGCACACGCTATTATTGCCAAAACTGTGAGAAAAAAATAATTTTGTTTTTCTTTTCAATTTTTTAGCTTTTTTTTTATAATTAATGAGAATGTATCTATGTTTATGTGACATTAATTTACAAACCCTGTTTGCCCTCTAAAAAACGATGTATAATATGTGTTGGTGCAATAAATGACAGAGATGCAAATTGCGTTTGAACACAAACAGCAGAAAATGCAAAAATGCCTGTGTCCTTAAGTGTAAGACAAGCTTCTGAAGCTGTGTCCTTAAGGGGTTAAAGAAATGTACCTGTCTTTCATAATTTATTTTAAAGTCCTTATCCAATCCCTGAAGTTGGAGGTAGGGGTGGGACTATGTGTTTCTTCCCCTTATTTGAAAGGTCCATCCTCATTGGGAATTGTATTAATTTTTTAAATTTATTTTTAATGTTGTGGCTAGCAAGCAAGTGCTGGCCAGTGGCCACATAATTAACCCTTGCACTGCCGTGTATATTTTAGAAAAATCAAAAGCACCATTTTTTAAAATTCAGGACCAAATAAATCCTGTAGGATGCACATTCATATATACGCATTTACTTGCTTTTTGCAATATCCAGTGTTTAGCGAATAATTCTGATAGATTTGAAAAGCACTGACTTTAAACCATACACCGAATTCATCCGGCTGAGTGTCGGTGACTTATTTGGGTTTACCACATTCATATTGCAATTAGCTGTGGGAGATATGACAATTGCAATTTCAGAAAGAATACAGCCATTTTGGCTGGATTTTGTCCATCCAGTCAAAATCTGGTGTTTAGTGAATAACCCTGTCAGTGTATATGTGTTGCACTGCAACAACATTTGATTATTCACAACAAACATCGAATCTTCTTGCATTCTTGTTCTATTTTGTTCTATATTTATACACAAAGATGCCATGGAATCATATATGTGCTGTCATCATTTTCTTCTGAATTCCAAATTTAAACAAGCTGATTACTACCTAAATAGAACTACATTTAATTCATGATATTGCCTGTGTATGTTTTCCTATTCTTATCTCCATAATCATTCACAACTGCTTTTTGTTTGTTACTATGCTAATCTTGGTTCTCCTGACCAATATCAATACATTGCCTGCATGGCCTCATTTGCGAGTTTATAGAGCCATTAACTTGTGGTTCTCTGACTTACACCTTTGCCTGGATATTTTTAGCTGATCCATTATATTAGATAGCCTATAACGTGAGGTAACTGCTATTTTCCAAACACGTACCAACATAAGAAGTGCTTTGAGAGTGATTTAGAGATCAACTTGCTAGTAATTAAGGGCTGATACGGATTAATTTATTCTTGATGGCTATTTCAAATTATACAGATTGGTAGCAAAGTCACTCAACAGTTAGTGGAGTTAAATTGCTCTGATCTGCAAAAGTACCTAATGGACATGGTCTTCTGGGGATTTAATCTTATCAAAACTACTGCAAAACAGTTTTATAGCATTTTAAATGTCAGTTTTAATAAAATTGTAACTTGCTGAATTTTGAATTCATTATGAATTACTTGTTGAAACAATGTTTATGACAATAAAGACAAGTTTTGTTTTTTTCTTAGCAGCGGGAAATAGATAATTCGATCTAAACTCAAACCATGTAAGATAAATAACATTTACAAGTCCCTGTTGTATGAAATCTGACGTTTATATTGCTTTGAAAACCTTTGAGCACCAATGCAGTTTTGACTTTTTCCTCACTTGTGTACTTGATCATGCAATGGGACATGAGGACGTGATTACTCTTTGCAAAGAAACGCAAGGAGTGATTTTATGCTGCACAATCACTCTACAATCAGTAGAATGGGTTGTGCAATAAGGTGAAGTCCCATAGTTTAGGGGAGCATGTTCCCTTCATGCAGACCAATTTACAGTTCTGAAAATGCTATTAACATCAGTAAATGATAAAAAAACAAAACATAAGCCCATGTATGTTTCATGTGAATTGACTTGAAAGCCCACTTTGTCAACCATGTTAAAATTATGTTGTTGGCACTGAAAGAGTAAAGCAACTCAGCACTCATGTTTTGGACATTTTGATTGTCTTGTTTTGTGGTCTCATTCAACATCAGACAAGCTACAGTGTATCCAGAAATTAATTTACTTTTTTTTTTTTTAAATAAAAAATACGTTAAGGAAAGAGGCTATTGTCTAAATCTTGAACCAAAACAAAACCTAGAATTTGTTATGTGTTTGCTCCACCACAATTTAAGGGGTTCTCTTTAAAGGAAAGCTAAAGTGCCAGGAAAACAAAGTTGTTTTCCTGGCACTAAAGCTCCCAATTATATGTATACCCAGCACAAATTAAGTATGAATAAAATATAAAAAAATTAAATAATTAAAAAAAAATCTTATAAGCATTATTACACTTCAACTGCTACTAAAGAAAAATAACTCAAAACAGATTCATGTGTCAGTCCTGATTGTTAAATGTCACACATATCAAATATATAACTTATTTCTGTAAGTTAACCTTACCCCAAACTTAACCCTAAAGCACAATCACACTCATCCATGATAAATTAAAAGGATTTGAAGAGCTGAATGCATTGCTCATTTGGCAGTCTGGGGTCACTAAATATTCCCTCAGATGACAGAGCAAAGTCCCAAGTATTGATTGACTGATATGAATAGAAAAAGTTGAGCGCAAAAAACAAAATACCTAAATGAATTCCTTGATTTCAGGTTTCCATGAGCATTTAAAACAGAAAAAAAAAATGCAAAAACAGTGTAAAACTGTAGTACATGAATTAAGTTTATACAGATAATAATGTTGATAAAATCCAAAGATGAAGAATAAATGAATATACAGTTTTATTTAACACATCTTAAAAAGTAATTATAGTAAAAATCATGTGTATATTATACATAGATATGGATATCACTGCCCCTTACTAGAGATTGGTGGTGAGCACATGCGGGATAAATCACCGCCACTCACAAATGCTTTGACCTTCAGACGGTCAACTATAGCTGTCCAGATACCAGTCTGGTCTGCTCTCTCCGGTCAATGTTTTTCCAGGCAGTGTCCCCGATGAAACCGAGCTCCGTCACTTGTGTTTTTGCTGTACGTATCTTGCAGCTATGTTTGCTCCGCCAACCTTATGGCATCACTATGGAGATAGGACAGAAAGGAGATGGGCTTTAGCACAGTATAAGGGGGTTGGAGATGGGGGGAGGGGCAAGCTCAGAACAGAGAAGCTATGTAATGTTGATAATTCATAAAAAATACAAGTGACTCATGATATTAAATGAATGCTTACTAATGCAAGGAGCCTAAATAACAAAATGGGGGAACTAGAGGCATTAGCATACGCTAAACAATATGATATAATAGGCATAACTGAAACATGGTGGGATGAGACACATGATTGGGCAGTTAACTTAAATGGGTACATGTTATTTAGGAAGGATAGGAAAAACAAGAAGGGTGGTGGGGTATGTTTGTATGTCAACCATGATTTAAAGCCAAATCTTAAGCAAGAGGAATGCGATGAGGAAAATGTGGAAGCTTTATGGGTAAATATCTGCTTGGGGGAAAAGAAGGGAAACCAACTATTGGTTGGGATATGTTATAAACCATCTAATGTTAATATTGACGAGGAACAACAGCTGTTTGAGCAAATTGAGAAAGCTGCAAATCTGGATAACACTTTAATTATTGGAGATTTTAATTACCCGGACATAAATTGGGACAGAGGGACTAGTAGCTCAGCAAAGGGAATTAGGTTTTTAAACTTATTAAATGACACCTTCATGTCACAACTTGTACAAGCACCAACTAGAATGGATGCTTGTCTGGACCTGGTTTTAACAAACAACGTTGATCTTTTGACCAACATTCAAGTAGGTGAGCACTTGGGAAATAGTGATCACAATATAGTGTCCTTTGAAATAAACTCAACAAAACAAAAGCACATGGGGTATACTAAAACATATAATTTTAAAAAGGCCAATTTTAATAAGTTAAGGGAAGCTTTACAATATATTGCCTGGCATAAACTCTTTAGTGAAAAGAACACTGAGGATAAATGGATCATCTTCCAACAAATATTAGAAAGGTACATTTCTCCGTATGTACCATTGGGAATAAACATAAAAGAAACAAATTAAAACCAATGTGGCTTAGTAGAGAAGTGAAAAAAGAGATTAAAAATAAGAAAAGGACATTTAAAGCATTTAAATCGGACAAATCAGATGCATCTTATAAAAGATATAAGGAAGCAAATAATGCGTGCAAAAAGGCAATTAGACTTGCTAAACTTCAAAATGAAAAAATGATAGCTAAAGAGTGCAAAACCAACCCCAAAGCATTTTTTAAGTACATAAATGCTAAAAAAATAAAAAAATAAAGTGTAGGTACACTAAAAACTGAAACGGGGGTGTTAGTTAATAAAGACCAGGAAAAGGCAGGAATTTTAAATAACTATTTCTCCTCCGTATATATTAAGGAAGAACCCATGGCAATATATGTGCAAATGATTGCTACTAAAAACTTGCAGAATAATTCAGGGGCGTACCTAGAGCATTTGGCACCCGGGGCGGATCCTGTGCTTGGCACCCCTCCATCCCCCCCCAAAAAAACAAAAAAACCTTAATTAATCCATACCCCTTAATTAATCCACACTAATTCATCCACACACCCTTAATCCACCCCCCTTAATTGATACACACACCCTTAATTCATCCACACTAATTAATCCACCCCCTTAATTAATCCACTCCCCCATAATTAATCCACCCCCCATAATTAATCCACACTAATTAATCCACCCCCATAATTAATACATCCCCACTTAATTAATACACCCCACTTAATTAATACACCCCCATAATTAATCCACCCCCCTTAATTAATCCACTACCCATAATTAATTCCCCTTAATTAATCCACCCCCCCATAATTAATTAATCCACCCCATAATTAATACACACCCCCTAATAATACACCCCAATAATTAATCCACCCCTATAATTAATACACCCCTATAATTAATACACCCCCCATAATTAATTCACCCCCTATAATTAATATACACCCCCTATTACACATAATAATTGATACACCCCATTATTAATACACCCCATAATTAATATACCCCCCATAATTATATACACCCCTCCTAATTTCTCTCACCCCCCTCCTTTCTCTTCTCACCCCCCATTTCCCTTTACTTTTGCTAGTAGAGTCCGAGCTAGTCCGGGGGTACAGGTAGCTTTTGTTTCCTGTACCCGGCCGGACTAAAAGGAAGTGCACACACTGTGTGCACTTCCTTTTAGTCCGACAGGAGACAGGGTAACAACTATGGCAGAGAGAGAGAGGAGGGGGAGATTGTAGGGGTACAGGTAGCTTTTGTCTCCTGTACCCGGCGACTAAAAGGAAGTGCACACAGTGTGCACTTCCTTTTAGTCCGGCCGGGTACAGGAGACAGCTGCTCCCTGTACCCGCCGACTATACTGGGCTCGGCCACGCTACTACAGAGGGAGTGACAGGAGGGAGCGCTGAGCGCTGAGCGCTTCCCTCCTGTCAGCCCCTCTCCTCAGGCTGCGCCCAGGCGGTGCGGTCCGCCCTCATGGACGCACCGCCTGGGCAAAGCTGCAGCCGCCTGAGGCTCTCTACAGAGTGCTCGGGCGGCTGCAGCATGGGGGGGCCGGCGGGGCTGGTCATGGCACCCCCACCCTGGTGGCACCCGGGGCGGACCACCCCCTCCGCCCCCCCTTAGTACGCCACTGTAATAATTGTAATTGGTTAACTCAAGACAAGGTGCTGCAGCAACTAAAGAAAGTTAATATAAACAATGCTCCAGGGCCTGACGGTATCCATCCACATGTACTTTAGGAACTAAGTGTAGGAATAAGTGAATTTCTGTTTTTAATCTTTCAAGATTCTTTTCTTTCAAGTGTTTTGGAGGATTGGAGGAAGGCAGATGTGGTTCCTATATTCAAAAAGGGTTCAAAATCCTTGCCTGGAAATTATAGACCTGTGAGATTAACGTCTGTGGCTGGGAAAATATTTGAAAGGTTATTAAGGGATAATATTCAAAAATTCAAGAACATGGTTATCAGCAAAAATCAGCATGGTTTTATGAAGCACAGGTCATGTCAAACTAACTTGATTGAGTTCTACGAAGAAGTAAATAGAAGTATAGAGCAGGGTGTTGCAGTGGATGTGATCTATTTGGATTTTGCCAAGGCATTTGATACAGTTCCACACAATAGATTAGTGTTTAAACTCAAGGAAATTGGTCTAGATGAAAATGCTTGTTTTTGGGTAGAACATTGGCTTAAAAACAGAGTACAAAGAGTTGTCATTAATGGTAAATTTTCAAGCTGGACAGAGGTGGCAAGTGGTGTCCCTCAGGGGTCTGTTCTGGGACCCCTTCTATTCAACATGTTTATAAATGATCTTGAAGACCGCATTGAAAGTCATGTTTCAGTGTTTGCAGATGACACCAAACTTTGTAAAATAATACAATGTGAGCAAGATATTACTTTGCTGCAGAGGGATTTAGATAGACTGGGGGACTGGGCACTCAAAGGGCAGATGAAATTTAATGTTATAAAATGCAAAGTTATGCACTTCGGCGTAAAGAATACACAAGCAACGTATACCCTTAATGGAAGCGAATCAGGGATAACAACACACGAAAAGGACTTGGGAATTGTTATAGACAACAAACTATGCAACAATGTGCAATGTCAATCAGCAGTGGCCAAGACCAGTAAGGTATTGTAATGCATGAAAAAGGGCATTCATTCTCGGGACGAGAATATCATTTTGCCTCTTTATAAATCACTGGTAAGACCACATATTGAATATGCTGTGCAATTTTGGGCACCTGTTCTAAAGAAGGATATTATGACACTAGAAAAAGTGCAGAGGCGGGCTACAAAATTAATAAAAGGAATGGAACATATCAGCTATGAAGAAAGGTTAACATATTTAAACCTATTTAGTTTAGAAAAATGTCGCCTGAGAGGGGATATGATAACATTATACAAATATATTCGGGGCCAATACAAACCATTGTGTGGAAATCTATTCACAAACCGGACTTTACATAGGACACGAGGCCATGCGTTTAGACTGGAAGAAAAAAGATTTCGTCTAAGGCAAAGGAAAGGTTTTTTTACTGTAAGAACAATCAGGATGTGGAATTCCGTGCCTGAAGAAGTGGTTTTATCAGAGTCCATACAGATGTTCAAACAGCTACTAGATGCATACTTGCAAAAACAGAATATTCAAGGATATAATCTTTCCATGTAGGGTAATAACTGCTTGATCCAAGGATAAATCTGACTGCCATTCTGGGATCAAGAAGGCATTTTTTTCCTAGCTTGTTGCAAAATTGTGCTTCAAACTGTTTTTTTTTTTGCCTTCTTTTGGATCAACAGCAAAAAACAAATGTGATGAAGGCTGAACTTGATGGACGCAAGTCTCTTTTCAGCTATTTAACTATGTAACTATGCATGTCTATGCGTTTAGTTTATCCTCAGTAGATAAGGCCCATCTTAACAATAGCTATAAGTTTAATTGGGAGCTGAAAGTAATAGAATATTTAGGAGAGAAGATACCACGCACCCTTGAAGAAATGATTGAGCGCAAATATCTAAGTCTATGGGAAATTAACTTATCAAATCAATGTTGTAGCAGTATCGGCTCCTATAGAAATACTAGAAATAAATGTGAGAGATATGGATCTGAAGAAGTGGTAGAACTGTGGGATCAATCAGATATCAAACATCTATCTTAATGATACAATTATTTAATTCCACCAATTACAATGTAATTACTCATTGGATTCTAGTGAAGTCTTTACGTATCTGAGAGTTAAAAATTATTTAACCACAAAACAAGTAATAGAACAGAATGAGACTACCGTGTTCTTAGGAAACCATAACCCCCTAAAAAGAATATCTAGATCACACAAATTTCTTTCAGTTTCTGAAACTTTTGATAAAGAGCTCCCAATTAGAAAATGGGAACTTGATTTTAAAAAATCATTTGAAATAACATCATGGGAACAGAGCATAAAGAGGATAAATCAATGTACCCACTGTATTAGATTGGTAGAGCTCTTTTATAAGATTCTATCTAGGTGGTATTTGGTCCCAACAAGATTAAACACAATATATAATCACCAAAATGATCAATGTTGGAGATGTAATAATGATAAGGATCCCATTTTCATATTTGGTGGGAATGCCCAAGGTTACAAGTATTAAAAAAGAACATTATAGATCTTGTGATGGAACTTACAAGGAAGGATTTCCCTCTGACCCCACAGTCCTTTTTATTTAAATTTTTTTATTTGAATTTTTTTTTCTTTATTCTTTATTTTTGTTGTGCATGTTATAACAAAAGGACTTGCACAGCCACGACAGCATGGGCAAGTACAATAATAACAGTAGAGAAAGACATCATTATGGCATTCGTAAAAACAGCACAAATTTTTTAAGGGAAACTAGTAGGTTGCGATAGGTAAGTGCGCAAATACAAGACATGCCTACCCACTGGGTATGTTATTGGGTTCAGACAGTGTGTTATACACAGGGTCCGGTTCAGTAACGCGTTAGGGCTATATACGTTGTTCATCGTATAGAGTAGTGAGAGCTATATTGTCTTGTATATCAGCCTTAGGTCAGAGTTGTTCATACGCAGATTAGGTCAAACGTCAGAGTTTAGTAAGTGCTAAAACAGTTGCTGTACTGGGCATTCAGCGTTAACGCACATTTTGTGTTTAACTGGTCAAGCTAGGTACATGCTGTAACTCCATCTGTCCTAATGAGCTGCTTAAATGAGTAGGAACAGTAGCTTAGGGTCGATACCAATTGTTATGTCAAATGTCATCGCTCTCTTGTCTGACCCTTTCTGCCCCATTAAAACATTGCCGTGTAATACTAAGAGTTAAGTACAATTGTTTATATGACACAAAGAAAAAAAATAAAAAAAAATTAAAACATAAACAAAACTGAACAGAGCAAAACAAATACATGCCGTGGGCATATCGGCCCCTGTGTTGTGGATTTTGATGGGCCAAGTAAGGTGGAATTTTGCCAGGGGAACCATGTAGGTGCTGGGTCACATAAGGTGCTTTCTGGTAACGGTCCCGACCTGCCCTCTAGGGCTTGTGCTTAATCAGGTTGTCACTCAACTTAAGGTGGACAACTGAGCAGGGAGAAGAGGCACAAAATAAGGCGGGGTGTCCGCGGCTAGGGTGTGGACTAATAGTGTAGGTAAAAATATAACCGAATAGGTAAACCTTATTTACATATGTCTCACAACAGTGTGCTTGGTGCAGCTCAGTCGGCCCGCTAAGGGCACTCAGGTCGGGCCACTGTCCGTGAACTCCTGGGAACGAAAGTCTCAGAGTTAGCCGGGTTCCATACATGTGGTCTGGAGGGGATGTTTGGTTGCTGCAGAGCATCTGGTGGGAGGCCCAAGGTAGCAAGTTGTGTCTTCGCCTCCTGCAGGTCAGCTATGAGGTATGTGTTGTCTCCCTGCCACACCTGGAGCTTATGTGGTGCCTGCCATTGATATTTAATATTATGGGCGCGGAGTAGGGTGGTGAAGGGTCTCATGGTTGAGCGCCAGACCATAGTTCCTCTGGATAAATCTGTGTATAGTGAGAGGGCCATGTCCTCGAAGGGGTAAGGTGTATTTCCCTTAATGGCGGTCATAACCGCTGCTTTGTCCTGCCGCTTTTGACATTTAGCAATTACGTCCCTGGGTGCTGCCGGAGGAGCCGTTGGCGGTTTGGGGATTCTGAATATGCCATCCAGGCCTACCCCTTTAGCTTGCTTCGGCTGGAGTATGTTACCTACTAGGCGCCTCATGAGGTGAGGGAGTTCTGAATCCGGGACCGACTCTGCTATGCCTCGAATCTTTATGTTTTGGGCCCTGCGTGAGTCTTCCAGTACCGCCATTTTCTGTTCCACTCTCAGGTGCTGCTGTTGCAGTGTATTTTCCTCCTGCTGGAGCCTGGCTACAGTCCTCGAGTGGTTAAGGGATTCTTGTTCCACGGTTACCATGCGGTTTGTTAGACCCTGTATGTCTTTCCTCATGTCGGCTACATCCGCTTGGATATTCCGGCGGAGCTCCGCCAGCAGCTCCCTCATTTCGGCCCTTGTGACCGGGGCCGTGTCCGGCTGCGTTCTTGGTTGCACTGCCTCCTGTGTTACAGGTAAGTGTGTGACTTCGTGCTCCGAGAGTTGCTCATCGGAGTCGTCAAAGTCGTCGAGGTAGGCGTCCATGTTGGGGTCCGAGGCGCCATGTGCTCTCCGCCATAGGTCCCCTATGCTGGTGCCCGGCCGCAGCAGTTCTTGTTTTGGCTTTTTGTTTTTCCTGCCCATTGGTAGTACACTGCAGTAGGACAGTCTTGGTTGCTTTTGAGGGGGTAAAATAGTTTTTTTTCCCTGCTTTTTCTCCGTTAAATCTCGGAGCTCTCAGAAGATGCGACCAGTCGTTTCAGCAGTTAGCTCCGCCCAGTCCCCACAGTCCTTTTTAATTTAGATCCTCCTCAATGGGATAACTCCTTCTCCTTTCTTACAAATCATATTACACTTGCAGCGAAAAATCTGTAGAACAAGGAAGTGGAAAAGAAAGAGGACCCAAATTGGCTTGAAGTATTGAATCAAAAAAACTATCAATGTATTAAGGAGAAGGGATTTTACCTAAAGAATGATCAGTTGGATCTGCACGCTAAATCTGGGACAAGTGGGAAATATATACCGATACACGACTAAGATAGATATACCTTATGATTAATAAGTAATGTTTAATCTTTATTTATTACATAATATTACAGATAAGACTAGACAAAGAGAACAACCCTACAAAAAAGAACCCTACAGCTTACATATGATTTAAAGGGACAACACCTCTAACAGAAGAATAATAAGAACTCAATAAAAATCAATAAAAAAATCATCCATAGTACTTAAAGTGTAAATAAATATCAATCGCCTTATCAAAATTGTGCCATATAAATATATTGGAACAAAGAGATGAGATGGTATTTTGATGTCAATTTGCCCAAAAAATATATATATTTAGTTAAAAATCAAAAAAATCTTAAAGACCTCAAAAAATTCTTAGAAAAAGTAGCAAATATCAAAACCATTACTCAATCCATATGGAACAAAGAGATAAGATGGTATTTTGATGTCAATTTTCCCAAAAATATATATTTAGTTAAAAATCTAAAAAATCTTAGAGAGCTCAAAATATTCTTATAAAAAGTGGCAAAAATATAAATCATTATTCAATCCATATGGAACAAAGAGATAAGATGGTATTTTGATGTCAATTTGCCAAAAAATATATATTTAGTTAAAAATCTAAAAAAATCTTAGAGAACTCAAAATATTCTTATAAAAAGTGGCAAAAATCAAAATCATTATTCAATCCATATGGAATTAATGTGTTGAGGTTAAATATCCATCTCATCTCTATTTGTCCCCAAATCTTCCCCTCACTAATTTTTGTTCACCTTTTGAATTTCAAGCTAGAGGGGTCTGCATTGTGTTTATCCCTATGGTGCACGGACACTTGATGTTGGGCATATTTTCTTTTTATGTTATATATGTGCTCTCCTATCCTTAATGGTATAGTGCAGTGGTTCCCAACCCTTTTTTCACTTGATTACCCCTTGGCATCCCATTTCCATAAATTGTACCCCTCATATAGCGAAATATTTGTAAAGAACATTGCTGTTATTTCAAATATATTTGTTTTTCTCTGCCATAGGCTCTCATTGCTCTCTCTGCTCTCCCCTCTGCCTCAGGCTCTCCATTCTGCCCCAGGCTCTCCCCCACTGCCCTGTGCTCTCCCTCTCTGCCTCAGGCATTCCCCCTCTGCCATCCCCTCTGCCCCAGGCTCTCTCTGCTCTCCCGCTCTGCTCAAGGTTCTCCCCCTCTGCCCTAGGCTCTGCCTGCCCTCCCCTGTGCCCCAGGATCGACCTGCTCTTTGGCCCCAGGCTCCCCACACATGCAGATACACAGATACAAACCCTGACACTCATACAGATGCGTGTGTGTCAGTATGTGTTTCAGTGTATCTGTATATGTCAGTGATTGCATCTATGTGTCTACGTATCTGCATGTGTGGCAATGTTTGTATCTGAATGTTTGTACATATGCATGTGTGTCAGTGTGTGTATCTGTATGTCTATACATCTGCATGTGTGTCTGTGCAATTGTATGTGTGTCTGTGAATATGTATGTGGGTCAGTATGTGTATCAAACACTGCCACACATACAGATGTAAAGACACACTGTATCAGCATGTGTGTCAGTATGTGTATCAGTGTATCTGCATGTGTCAGTGATTGCATCTATGTGCATGTGTGGCAATGTTTGTATCTGCATGTATGTACATCTGCATGTGTGTCAGTGTGGGCATCTATATGTCTATACATCTGCATGTGTGTCAGTGTGTTTATCAGTGTGTCTGTGCAACTGTATGTGTGTCTGTGCATCTACATGTGGGTCAGTATGTGTATCAAACATTGCCACAAATACAAATTTAAAGACACACAGATACAAGCACTGCCACACATACAGTTGCACAGACACACTGTATCTGCATGTGTGTCAGTATGTGTATCAGTGTGTCTGTGTATCTGCATGTGTCAGTGATTACATCTATGTGTCTACGTATCTGTATGTGTGTCAGTATGTGTATCAGTGTATCTGCATGTGTCAGTGATTGCATCTATGTGTCTACCTATCTGCATGTGTGGCAATGTTTGTATCTGTACGTCTGTACATCTGCATGTGTGTCAGTGTGTGTATCTGTATGCCAGTACATCTGCATGTGTGTCAGTGTGTGTATCAGTGTGTCTGTGCATCTGCATGTCAGTGAGTATGTGTATCAAACACTGCCATACATACAGATGCAAAGATACACAGATAAAAGCACTGCCACACATACAGTTGCACAGACACACTGTTACACACACCAAACCACATGCAGATACAGGCACACAGATCCCCCTAATCACACATACAGATACACACACTGACACACATACAGATGTACAGACATACAGAGACACATACAAATACAGATTCACACTGATACACAGACATACAGATATACACACTGACACAAATACAGATGCTCAGACATACAGATACACACACTGACACACATACACCTGCATAGACATACAGATACACATGGACACATACACCTACATAGACATACAGATACACATGGACACATACAGATACACACATGGACACATACACCTGACACCTGCATAGACATATAGATACACATGGACACATACACATACAGACATACAGATACTTACACTGATACACATACCGATACACACTGACACAAACACAGACACACAATTACATACAGATACATACACGGACACACATACACATACATATACACAGACATGTAGATACACAGACTTACAGATTCAGACACTCACAGACATACAGATTCAGTCTCTCACACATACACAGACATACAGATTCAGACACTCACACAGACATACAAATTCAGACACTCACACATACAGACATACAGATTCAGACACCCACATATACACAGACATAAAAATTCAGACACTCTCACATACAATTAGATTCAGACACTCACTCAGACATACAGATTCAGACACTCACACAGACTTACATATTCAGACACTCACACATACACAGACATACAGATTCAGATACTCACACATACATACAGATTCAGACACTCACACAGGCATACAGATTCAGACACCCACACGGACATACAGATTCAGACACTCACACATACACGGACATACAGATTCAGACACTCACACATACACAGACAGGCTTAGATTTTACCCATCCTCCAGGTCCTACCTTTTGGCAGCAGGAGGATGACTTCCATGGCTGGCGCTGTTAGGAGTTGTGTTTCTTGCTTCCTCTCCCGGTCCGGCTCGGGTCGATGCCCCCTCCCTCAGAATAAGTCAGCTGGGAGGAAGTGACAGACTCTGTTATACCTGGAATGTAGGACACTGCCCTCTCACTTTAACTAGTGGCTCCACCCCTGTGATGACTCGAAGGTCAGAGAGCATGGCAGCCATCTTGAGTCAGTGAGTGTGATGCAGTGATGCACAGAGGATGTTTTACTCATGTGTTCCTGTCAGTTATAATAAGACTGATTATACAGTAAATGTTCAGAAATAAAGCAAGGTTGTATGAAACTACTGGTCTCATATGTGAAGCAGTCAGGACCATAACAGACTCACTCTCCGAGTGGCTTAGTAGGGGCCCAGTAGCCCAATTAAAGCGCTAGAATGCACAACCAGGCCCCTCATGGAAGATGTCCATTGGGTGGCCCTAAGTGCATGGTACGGCTGCACGGTCAGGGCCCTCATTACTGATTTCTGTAAGCTTACCCCCTGGGGCATTGAATTGAACAGTGAGGGTACATGTACCACAGGTTGGGAACCGCTGGTCTAGTGGTACATCCCACATAATTAAGACCACACAGACAGGTGGAGTTTTTAAACAATTTTCTCAACTATTTTCTCTGGAATACATATTTTGAACATCCAGGCATGTTATTTAGGTTTTTTTAATAAAAGGCAGTAATACTGCAATTTTTTGTCACTTTAGGTATTTGCACTTTAAGCACTAATGATGATTTTTTATAAGTTTTATTAAAAATAATTTTATTAATTGTATATTGCTCTTCTATTAGAGGGGTTGTCCTTTGACAAGTATATGGAAGTTGGATTTTTTTATAGCAAATTTCTCTGCAATGTATAAAACATCTAATTATGTTCTTCAGGTTTCCTTATATAAGGTATTATGCTTCAATGTATTACTTTTAAATATATTACTTGAATGCTTATTTCAGTTGTAAATAAGAATGCAAAGTGTGTTGATATAATATTGTTAATAGACTTATGGGAGTATATTAATTTGAGACACCTAGAGGTCCATGGACTCATGTGATTATGCTAATAAAGGCTTTTAGATGTAGCCAATGAGGACTAATGGAGCCTGAATAGACTTTACCCATAAATACCCATAACAAAGATGAAGTGATTCATGACCCATGTCCTGACGAAGCCATAGGCAAAACACGTAGACGTGCATAGTGATGCCATAAGGTGGGCGGAGCAAATATAGCCGAGAGATAAGAACAGCAAAAACCCAAGAGACGGATCTCGGTTTCATCAGGGACACTGCCTGGAGAGATATTGTCCGGAGAGAGCAGACCAGACTGGTATCTGGACAACTATAGTTGACCATCTGAAGGTCAAAGCACGTGTGAGTGATAATGATTTATCCCGCATATGCTCACCACTAATCTCTAGTAAGAGGCAGTGATATCGATCTCTATGTGCAATATACACACTATTTTTACTATAATTACTTTTTTAAGCTGTGTTAAAAAAAACTGTGTATTCATTTATAGACATGTGCAATTCGTTTCATTTCGATTGTACATTCGGACTAATTTCGTGCTAAGTTCGGAAGTGCCGAAGTTTGGTAGTTCGGAAGTGCCGAACCAAATGACATTGGTCTGAATTGTTTCGGATTTCTGAATAGTGGCAAAACAAGAGAGAGGGACGGAAAATTATGTGAATGATGGCAGGAATCTTGACCAATAAGCTAATTCCTGGCACTGGGAGTCCTCTAGATGTGTAAGTGGTTATGGTGGCAATCCTGGAACTCCCAATGTGGACTGCCACCACAACCACTTACACATCTATTCTATAGGGCTCCCAATGTAAGGACTGCCATCACAACTACTTACACATCTGTAGGGCTCCCAGTGCCCAAACTGCCACTTACTAGACATATGCAATTTGTTTCGTGCAATTCGGTGCTGAAGTTCCAAATTGCCGGACCTAACTGAATGCCATTGGTCCGAATTGCCGAAGCAAACAAATTTTTTTTACTTACCTAAATTTCTGAACCAAACCGAATTTTTTGCCCATGCACATCCCAATTCATTTATATACTTCATCTTTGGATTTTATGAACATTATTATCTGTATAAACTTAATTCATGTACTACATTATTACATTATTTTTGCATTTTTTTTCTGTTTTACTTTTACCCATTTTTTTGGTCTTTTGAATGCCATTTTTAGCCCTTTGATTATTATTTAAATTTTTAGTTTTATTTATTGACTGATATTCCACTGATATTAAAGTAGGGATTTAACTCTGCTCTCACCAAAACATTAGGATGTTTCATGCTGTACTAACAGAGTTAAAGCCGACTCTGTAGAGGATAGTATAGATCAGTGTAACATTGTTTAGGGGTTAAAAGTAGTTGCTATTTGCTATTAAAGATTTTCTTTGCTCTGTAATGAGTTCTTTTCACAAATTATTTTAACATGGATTGTCAGCAAACATTGTTTCATAAAAATGTATTTATTTAAACTTGCAAATAGTATAAAACAAAAAAAATAATATTTATTGATTTGTTCTGTACATTACAAATGATTTGTGAAAAGTAATCAATGATTGTAAATATTGAAATAATAATTAATGATGGAACAGCTAAATATAATTGTGAGGCATACTCATTAACCAGATGGAGGAAAATTACACGTTTTAAATAAAATGCAATGCAATACATACTTTTTCAAATAAACTATAAAAATAGTTAATTCTTATTGCTAGTAGCTGAATTTGCCTGAGCTCTGGAGCTCTTTGTACATGTGCAAGATCAAGTGTAGGATCTCCCGCACCGTAGGTTCTTGTTTTAATAAACTGGAAAAGAAGCTAAAAAACAAAAAAGACATGTTAACTCATTTAATGCCAGAGGATGGACGACTATATTACAAAGTGGTGCTACCAATTTTAAAGTTAAGAAAATGTCTGAGATTCATGTGATCTTTCTGATCTCCTTCTTATTCATGCCATGAATTGTAAGGTTTTAGCAAAATATTGCAGTTGGGTCCAAACGCTTCACACGTTTCCCACAATCCCTTACCTGACAAATAAATTCAGTTCTCTCATATTAATCTGCATATCATCAATGTCATAATGGTCCACAATCCCTCTGGAATAAAATGTCAAACAGTTAGAAAGAAACCTACAACCATACACTGAAACGTGTATCTATTGCAGTAGTTTATTAAAAATGTTTTCATCTAGAAATCTTTAGTGGCAGGTCATACAGCAATTTATTGTTCCTAAAACTCACAAGAAAACAATCATATTTATATAAAGCAGATTATGTTACAAATATATAGACACTAATAATTAACATCTAAACCCCAGGATGTACTTAAAAACAACATAATCACAGGAAAAGCATACTAGCAGAGACATGGGTCATGTTTTAAAGATACTTGATAGTATCAGCTATGTTGCCCTAAACATTTTGTTGGATTGAATTCCAACTTCTTCAGAGGGAAAATATTTGTCATTATTGCTATTTTCTGCAGTCAGTTTTATTTCACCAAGCAAATGGAAAAAAATAATAATATCCAGGCACACTTAAAATTTCTCCTGAAAGGCAGTCTTTATTTGAAACAAGGAAGTAGAGACAGTAGAAGTTATCTGCCTGGATATTGCCTGACTGTAGTATCCAGCTGCTGTTTTTGTTAAATGTTCTTGTCTCAGTTATCCATTTCCTGCATTATAGTCTCTATATTTGTTATATCAGTTATCAACAAATTTCAACATGCCACCATTTGTGCTTGCCCAATCAGTGGATGAATATGGCTCCCACAGGAGGTGCCCACAGGAGGCCCCTCTTCTCTTCTCACATAGCAACCACAGTGCATGCACACAGCCAAGGCAACAAAGGAGTGGCTCAATAAGAAGCACATTAAAGGTCCTGGGGTGGCCTAGCCAGTCTCCAGAGCTTAATCCCATAGAAAATCTGTGGAGGGAGCTGAAGGTTCGAGTTGCCAAATGTCAGCCTCAAAACCTTAATGATTTGGAGAGGATCTGCAAAGAGGAGTGGGACAAAATCCCTCCTGAGATTTGTGCAAACCTGGTGGGCAACTACAAGAAATGTCTCATCTCTGTGATTGCCAACAAAGGTTTTGCCACCAAGGGGTCAAATACTTATTTCACTCATTGACATGCAAATCAATCTATAACTTTTTTGACATACGTTTTTCTGGGGGGAGGGGGGGGTGGGGAGTTGTGTTATTCTGTCTCTCACTGTTTACTTTTTTATTATTGTTTAAATGCAGAAAAAGTGTTTGACAGGGTAAATGAGGAGTTTCCAATTGGTGGGAATTTTCTGTTTTCTGATTATATGAGGAAGTCTGATTGTAGGTTTATTTCAAACCATTTAGAAGTAAATAAACAGGGCTCTGCACTCCATTTAGGGACTGTCTCTTCCTTGGATTTTTTTTTTATAGATGTTAATTTCTCCCATGTTGACAGCATTCGTAGGTTGACAGCACTGTAATAACCTGCCCCAAGTACTCTCAGTCATTCACTGACATCCTGGTTGAATGACATTGATATCAATAATGCATTAAGGAACACTATCATGACAGAAACATGTATTCTTGACAATATAGTGGTAAAATTACAATTTATGTGCCCACCCCCCTCCCTTTACTTCACCTTTTTTCCAATGCCACACCAATTTCTGGTGCCCCCATGTTTGAGATTATCTGATATGACAATCTCAGCCAATCAAATGCTATCTCATAGGAAAGGATTGGGAGACTTTTGTGCATGCACAACAAAACATCAATAAACATCTCCTCATAGAGATGCATTGAATCAATGCATATCTATGTGGAGTGTTCAGCATGGAGATGATGGGTGTCAGTGCTGTACACTGTGCAGCATAGTCCTAGGAAACACTTCTAGTGGCCGTCTGAGTAACTGACACTAGAGGTTTTATGAGGCAGCAATGTAAATACTGATTTTTCTCTAAAAAGGCAGTGTTTACCTTACAAAGCCTGCAGAGACAGGCTATAGACACCATAATTAAGATGTAGTTGCTCTGGTGACTATAGTATCCCTTGAAGTTTTAATTCTACATTATCTATGAGCTGAAGAAGGGTACCATGGAGAGCCCTTTTTTATCAAGCCACTCCTACTAACTCAAGGCAATGTAACCACGATATCAAGCTGTAGCAATAAAGCTGCTTTAAATGAACAAAACAACACTTTATAAAATATATTCATAACAAAAGAATTTCAAATGACTCCATATTTTGTGTTCTCATTAAAAATTCTCCCTTTATGCCTGGTGTAATATACTGATTAAGAGATGTATTACTAAAGATGTAAATGAGATTGGCCCCTTCACATTCAGAATATATTTTGCTCTCAAGTGTATAGTCCAGCTAAGCCACTGAAAGGTCTAACATATATCAGTATTTTATAATTAGGCAAAACCTAATTGTCCAGGATACTTTGTGACTGTATATCCTCAGGAGTATCTATCTGATCATATTTTTAATCCACTCCTGTAAGAACATACTCAGTCTGGAAATATATTAATCAATAAGCAAATTGCATTCAAACCCACCAGGCAATGTAAGTTGCTGTTATCAGGAATAGTGCTAGAACACTGGGATTTCTCTGCAAAATAATATAAAGTTGTGATTGAACAATTAGAATGTTATCAAGACCAGTTACAGTATGAATACTCATGTGAGTTTTCAATGTCAAGAAATAATGCTAAGAATGATCAAATCCATATATGCTTCTCTTTGGTTTTCACTTTCTTTAATCCTCTGTCTCTAGAGTTGTAAGTGCGCCCAGGTTCATCTACATATGATACCTCTGTGAAATATGAATATATAGTTGTAATCACAAATATTAAACCCCCATTTAAAATCTGTTTTATTTTCAAAATTTGCAGATTTTAGGCTGTGTGCAATGAACATGACCTTCTTGTTAGAATGTCCAATTACACCCAAGCTTCAGCTTCCTCACAGGTGGCATAACATTTTCTCCTAGGATTTCATGATACTTTATTGAATCAATCTTTCTTTCCACTTGCTGAAGGTTTCCAGTGATAGAGGATGCAAAGCAGGTCCAAAGCATCTTCGAGCCACCACCATGCCTAACTGTAGGCAGAGTGCTCTTTTCAGCAGTTTTGTTTAATAATCCCAAACTTTTGTGGCTTATTTATGTGATTCTTACCATATTGGTGCCAACTTTTCTTATGCTCTTGGGTCAGCAGTGGTATACATCTAGATGGTAGGGCATGGAAACCTGTATTTAGTGTGTGCCTTACTGTGCTCACTGAAACCTCAGTGCCTGTTGCCACCAAGTCTTGCTGCAGGTTTTTTGCAGTGATTCAAGAGTTTTTCACAACCTGAAATCTTGTTGCAGCCATTAATAGCCTTTTCTACCTCATCCAGTTAGTGTAACTACTGTTTCTTCAACTTTGAACTTGCAAACTGTGCTTCCAACAGTGTCTCTAGGAACATTCAGTGTCTTTGCTATCTTTTTGTATTCTGTTTCTTGTTTGTGAAGGGTGATGATCTCTTCTCTTAACTTTTTTGACCATTCTTTTGACTTGCACATATTTCTAACATGCAGTCAAATGTGACAATCAACAAACCCCTAGCCAGTTCAGGTATTTTTAGTTATCCAGCTTAAGCACACCTAGTGCAACCAATGAAACCCTTGATTAGTTGCATCAGTTGTGCTTGAGACAACACCTGTTTTGCAAATGTGTGCTGTTGTGAAGGATTCTCTTCAGGGGACTGATTAATTTTGAGACGGAATAAGTCATTATAAGTTGCATTTTCAGTTGAATTTGATGATATCACATTAAGCATTCATTGTGTTGAGCTATTTCTGTTGCTTTTGTTTGATTTGTGTATTGGAAACATCTGAAAGTCTTTTGATTTTGACAATACAACTGATTTCCAACGGGGGTCCAATGATTTTGATTACAATCGTAAATAGTTAAATCATTTTGTTGTGTTGTAATAGTGTCAGATGAACCTGGTTAATATATGAAGTTTAATTAATTGAAAGATTCATTTTCAGCATGGAAACATATGCAAAGATTATTTTTTTATGCATATACAATGGAAATTGATGATATGATAGTTGATGATCATGATAAACTTCAATTTGCAATTATATCTTGTAAAGAGTGCATATTAGTGCAAGTAAAAGGAAGACTAAAGGACCTTAAAATGGTTTACTCTGTGACTCAAGCAGAACATGGATTAATGAAAGCCTTAACTGATATGCAACAAAATTAAAATGTATTACATTTTTCTTCTAAAAGAGTTGTTTTGTTGAGACACTAGTTTCTCGGAAAGATCTTGCTTTTAAAATTCTCTTTTCAGAGCTTCTAGTTTAATGAGTCCTGAAATAACACAATTCATGGCAATTACATTGTGATTCAATCAATAACACAGCTGCTGAAATCTTCTAAAAGCTAAACCTAACCTTGTTATCTTTGTTTTAACATCAAATATGTCAACGTTTGAGACTGAGATTCACAAACAACTTACTGGAAGTATTGCAAGTGCTCCAATATAATTAAAACTTTACAAAAGATGTTTACATTTCTACTGTAAAAAGGAAACAAGAACATGTAGCATTGTGCCAATATTTGTTTCAAGGATATGTTAAAGAATTAAAGAAAAAAAGAAAAATGTTACAAATAGCTGCAAATTAGTCATATGAGATTATTAGAATGAATGTCAAAATGTATTTGTGTCTACAAAAATGTGGGAGATAGCACTCAATTAAATACTAATATGCTATTACAGAGCAAGAGAATACAAATACACATAATAGAGTATATTCCCAGGTCTTTCACAACAGAAACATTACTTCAACATTATGCTCACAGTGTGTACAACAATTTGTTATCTGCTTAGTCATTTCTCTGCATTGTTTGAGTTATATTAGTAAAATCAATTTTAAACTTGTGGTCTCAAATCTAATATACACACCTCCTTTCATTATGGTATTCCAGATATTTTCGTTTTTGACATAACCTGTAAACAAATCATGTATTTTGTAGAAGACTGGAGAGTGTGCTATACTCTTCTAATGTAATGCTTGAGAAGGAAAATGGATTGGCACCTTTAATGTCCTAGAATGTAGGAGTATGAATTCACACAAAATGTGAAAAAAAGTTTAGTGTGTCATTAAAATAGGGAGAGAAAAAAGTGCACTTACACTTTTAGGAGCCATGGTCTAGCGCTAACATATGCGCTTGAACTGTATAATCCCTGGTTGGGGATAAACATTTATTTCTTAAAGGAGGCTCTATGAGATATGTAACAGGACAGTAAAAATAACCAATATGGTGTAGTATGTTATTAAATAATAGGTGCAAAATATGTAAATATACAGATGTATACTCACATGTCATTGAGCTCCAGAATGGATCCTTATGTTAGGCGTGGAGTGGTAAATTTCCCACTCAAGTGCATATGTTGGAGCTAGCCCATAGCGCCTAACAGTCTACAGGCACTTCTTTATCCACCCACCCTATTTCTACAAATGTGCTACAACATTGGTTCTTTTTCCTATCTTGTGTAATCTCATACATCCTATATCCCAGGACTTTAGAGGAGCTACTCTTAGTTCCTCCTGAAATATTCCAGCTTCCATCCCAATCACACCAAACATGGTATTATCTACAGACAGGCTATCAGATATCACCGCATTTGCCCTGACACAAAAGACAGAAATCAGCACCTGAGTACACTGTCAGAGTCATTTAGGCAAAAGGGCTACAAGGAAAGGACAATATCTAAAAAAAATTAATCTGCCCTAAAAACACCATGGAAAAGGCTCTTACAATACAAAGGAAAGGAAAACAAAACAAGAATCCCTCTAATAGTTACATACAACCCAACTCTAGAAGGAGTACATAAAATTATTAAAGAGCTACAACCATTAATTTCAGAGGACCCCACACTCAAATAAATATTTCCTGAACCCCCCATACTAGCATTTAAACAACCGCCCAACCTGAGACAGGGATTGGTCCGCAGCAATTTGACCACAGAACAAGAGCTCACACAGAATGGCACTGTACGATGTAACAGATCACTCTGCAAACTGTGTCAATGTATATGTGGCAATAACACAGCCAGACACAATAACAAATCATACAACATTAAGGGATCATATTCGTGCACATCTGCGAATGTGGTGTACATGATACAGTGTACAGTGTGTGATAAAGGTTGCTACATTGGAGAAACTGGCCTTAAGCTGCATCTCAAAATTAATTTGCACAGACACTCAATAAAGAACGATAAGGAAAACGGATATTGTACCCCCGTTTTTCATCACTTCACCCAGACTGGTCACTCCATCCAAAACCTCAGGATTAAAGTTCTTAAATGGAATTTTAAAGACTCTCACGAATGAAAGACATTTGAGATGAAAACGATCCCACATTTTAACACCAGAAATGAAGGACTTAATGTAGACTCTGGCTTATATAAACACACATCTTAATGTCTTATGTAGTTATTTTTTTATATTCTCGTTTCACCTTTATTGGATCAATTTATATCTATACATATATGCAGCTATATACTTGCATGCCTTGCTCTGCTACTTTCTTGTTTGTTTTTTTTTTGTTTGTTTTTTTAACTAGCTTATTGACTCTCCTCTGTTTGTTTACTTTTTCTGGCTATTCTCAGCCGACCTGCACCTCTCACTTTCAGGCACATCTTCTGCTACTTATGACACCCCACTCACCCCCCATCCCTCCCCTTCTCTAACATCAGTTGTTTTAAGTGTTACACTCTATCAGATTGATCAGTATTGCTTCTGACCTGAGGAAGAGAGGAAAACTCTTGAAAGCTTGTCTTTGAAATATTGTTAGTCCAATAAAAAAAAACGTATCAATGCATACTGCAATACTTTGGTATTTTGGCATTATGTATGTGTATATATATATATATATATATATATATATTTGTGGTCGAGGACAATCTTAGAGAGGGCTGTAAGGGAAGAATGTACGTGGGCCTACCAAGGCTGTGCATAATATTGAAATGCAGAATGGAAATATGTATTTTGTTTTAAATTTTTATTATAAACGTATGTAAGTGCCCTATTGATGTGCGTTAACAGTACTAGCAGTTGCCCCAGAGGGCCGTGTATAACATATGGAGTGAAGGGTTAGTGGTGGCTGTGTGTAGAGGTACCGTAGCGGAAGACAGAGATTGCCCAAATTAAGTCATGAGCTGCAGGAATGAGAAATAATGCTGAAAAGGGACAGATGTACCAAGTGAACAATTTAGGTATGTTTAGAATACCATTAGGGATGTCCTGGTGTAGACCTATGCAAATGTAGAGATAGGAAGAGTAATCAGACTGAAGGGTGGCAACATGGAATGTGGTGGTGGGTCATCTATAAGACCGATGCCAAATGATGAGGAGTATGTAACTGACCCTAAATATATTTTATAGTGTCATGAAGGAGGTGACTAAACACCTATTACTTACAAATACTGTGCAAGATTGAAGTGACCCAATATGAGAAGTAAGGATAAAATGTATAGGAAGAATGAAGCTGGAAAATAGGTCCTGAGAGGCAGGATACAGAAATAGAACTGTATAAGGGGAATAGATATATGGAATGAAGAAATTAATGATACTTGTATCATGGTATAGGAGTTGTGTAATACCTGTGTAAGGTCAGGTCTATAGGAATGGTAGGAAGATCAGTAAAGCTAGAAGGGTAATAACAAATTAATTAGTGTAGGCCATCTAAGGTCAAAGCCAAAGGACACTCTTCGGTGTCACCAATGCCAAAAGTAAGTAGTGTCCTGATGTAGGTGACTTGATACGTAATACTTGTTATTACTGTGCAATAATAAAGTGACATAATGCTTAGAATAAGGGATTAATTTACTAGTGTTACCGGCAGAGATAGGGCAATATAGACTGGTTGATTTAGGCCTAGCGAGACTAAGTGATGTAATCAAATGTAGTTAGAAGACTTAGTATATATATATATATATATATATATATACCCCAGACAGCCATGAAGGGTGGGTATGTCATAATGCCGCCCAAAGAGGGCCATATGATGGGAATGTAATGAAGGCCTAGTAAGTCCACGTGTGAAGGCTTAGGACCTGAAACAAGACCAGTATAATCATATTTACTTACAACTTTAGCTATGTGCACAGTTTCAATTTGAGAACTATGAAGGGAAAAATTAAAGCACCCATATAGATGCAGGTGGACTGAAGTGCTTAATGTGAGGTAAAGATAATGTAGGTGATGATGGAATTACAGTTACTCAAGGAGAATGCCTAATGAGGGCCTGGAGGTGCCTTCTTGATAACATGTAGCATAATGGGGTAGTATGCAACCCCTGTAAGACAGATGTAATGGAAAATACTCAAAAAGATGCCGGAATAGGACAAGGTTGGTTGCAGACTGCCAGGCATATGAACAAACATGATAATTCTTAGTGAGGACTACGTGTAGGAAACATATGTATATAAATCAGCGGGGTGGGGAGGCCCAATTGGGTTTAGCGTTACAGGCTGGATGCAAAAAAAAAAAAAAGATTGTGTAGCTGTGGAACATTTGTATAGGACTGAGACATGTTGATGATGAGACGGGAGAGTTACTAATATATATCAAGTGTATGAAATGTTGAACAGAATAGACACCGTATGTAAACTCTTATACACTTAGTATTATACATACCCACTGATCCAAATAATCGTGGAGCCTGCAGACCGACTCATAATGGGAACTGAGGCCCATGCCTCTAGAATGCAACAGTGGGCGAAAAGCTTTAGTGGCTTTGATGGCCATATACCATACATAAGAGTTTAATGAGATATAAGACAAACGGTTACTTACATACTTATGAAATTCTTAGGAGGATGATAAATACTCATAATTAGCCTGGAAGAATAAGGTTGAAGGCAACGGCACATGCTAGAATAATCGTAGAATAACAATAATATTAGCATAAGCTATAATGTTATTGCTTAAGGAACATGACTGCATGAGATAAACTGAACACATGTGGATCATATGAATATGACAGCAAAAGGTAATTACAATACCCGGGCCAGTTAAAATGTGGTCGAACACAATTGAAAGAAGTTAGTGTAACAGAGAAAACATGCTCTCTGAGTGGTAGAACGTGAAGCAAACGTATGCAAGTTTGTAAAGTTTGATGTGCATGAGCAGCTGAATGTGGCCCGTATGTGGCCAGCAAACAAAGAAAACATTTGCTGGTGCTATATGAATTAAATAATAATAATATTAAACAAACTGCAAATTAGCGTATGACCAGTAGATCCAGTATACATGCATACAGTAGTTAACAGACATAATTATGCCCAGCAATTTTAAAGTACGATTCACTAGGCCGGTGCGGCCTTTGCCCAGATAGGGCTAAGACAATGTAAGTGGTGATGGACAGTGAAATAAGACAGATTATCATCGAGGCAGTAACATAAAGGCTAACCACATGTAGAGACCCAAATTTGGACATGTCATAAATTTATCATGGCCACATGTGAAGGCCCAGGTTTGGGCCTGACATCATTATGACCGACATAATATTAAAGTATGTTTGACGAGGCTCTTGTGGAGCACAGAAAGAGCTAAACCAACTTTAGTAGTGACGGACAGTGAAATAAGACAAATTATTAACAGGCAGTACCATAAATGCTAACCAGATGTATAGACAGTCAGTAGCAACACCTAGCCACATATTTACTAAACAATGTATGCCCGATAAGTGATGGAATACCAAGAGTGCAACCATAAAGAAACATTAAAATGTTGGGTAACTAATTGAAATGCAAATGATACATTTAATGAGTTTGAGGTTCTTTTAGCAAGAAGATTTTTTAGATATTTAGAATATATTCCCCTTTAGAGAGGATACAGATTTTTTACAATTCTGTACAGAGAATGTATATACAAGTTTATATTTCTGTTTCCTCAACCACATGTATAGGCCCAAGTTTGGTCCTGACATACATTTAGACAGTCAGTTGCAACACCTAGCCATATAATTATCAAACAATATATGCTCAATGAGTGCTGGAATACCAAGAGGGCCGACCACGAACACATTATAATGTAGGTTGACTAATTTAAATGCATGAATGTATATGATATATATTTTATGAGTTAATGGGTTTGAGGTTTTTTCATAAAAAAAATATATTTTTTAATTAATTTATTTATTTTTTAGACATTTAGAAGATATTGCCCTTTATAGAGGAGATTGAATGTTTAAGTTGTATTGGGTACAGAGAATGCATGGCTGAACACCAAGAGGGCATAAAGAAAACATTAAAAAGCAAGTTGACTAATTGAAATGCATATGATAAAAATCGATATAGCCTAGTGAGGGCCAAATTCAGGAAGCAGAATGCATGAGATGAATTTAGGTAGCTATGTGAGGCTATGTATGATTGAAATTGATGAATTTGCATTAGTAGTTATTGAGGTAAAATGAATACTTGCTTGGGCCACACTAGGCCAATACCAGCTTGTTTGGAGTTTAGGCAGTTTGTGTTGATGACCTTTTGTTCTGAAAGTAGCTCTGAACCAGGCAGTAACAGCACAGAGGAAGGGTAAGCCTGTATATTTATAGGCAAGCTAACCCCTACCACAATTCCAGGCTTCACCCACAGGCTCAGCCATATATATCTTTGCACATACTTAATATGTACATATGTATATAAATAAATCCTTATTGTATATTTTATTACTAAAATAAATATTATAATATATAATATATTATATAAATAAATAACTGCTATAAAATGAACCTCGGCCTGAAACTGAACCTACATTTTTATGAAAGTCACAAAATTATTGATGTGGTGAGATATTTCAATATTAAAAAGGCCTTTTAATCACCATGACCACTACAATGTATAGTGATTATGGTATTATAAATCTTTAGTTATTATCTTGTAATTTTCTTTCACACTGTTCTGGAATAATTTAATAGACACCAGGTCTCTTCCTGGCACTCAAAGTCCAGCCGCTTTTTGTCTGATTGGATAAAAGAGTTACTTACACATACATCCAAAGTTATCCCACCTTGAACAGCAATGAGAGTTGACAGCCTTTAGTAACTTCCGCAAAACTGTCCAAGTACAGAAGCCCAAGTGTCCATCTGATCCTTAATGCTCCTCTATGAGGAGCTTTGGATTGGACAACGATGGATGAAGCGATGCTAACTCTATGACACTGTGGGAGCGGAAGAAGTAAGCAGAACTGAGCCTCGGCAGTGGAAAAAGGTGAGAAAAATACTTTATTTTAGTATTTTTTTCCATATGCATAGAGGAGGACCTATAAAATAGACCCAATGACACTAATGCATTAGGAATAAGGTTCTGTATTCCTAAAGCTCTAGTGTTCCTTAAAGTTTTCATTTTTTTGTAAGGTATCATGATTTTTTGCACTGTTTCCTCGAGTTTTATATTAACTTCTATGCATTCACTCTAACTTATCATTGGTGTAGCTTTAATTTAAAGCAACATTTAAAGCAACATGTGTTAAGTGTGCAATAAAACTTAAAAAAAAAAACTTTAAATGTATCTATTTGTTCCAGAAATAAGTATTAAATTGATTTGAACATTTGATAACAAAGAAGCAAACTAAAATGAAAGAAACAAATTTAGTTGGAAGGCCATTTAGATTGCATATTTGTTTATTTGTTTTTGAAGCACACACTATTCAAAAGTACCTCTATACAAACATATTCAGCTGATCTTCTTTACACAGTTTTTTTCTTCAGAAGTAAAATTACATATTTTCCAAATTGATTTTCTTGAGCTTTTTAACTTTTTGCAAGTGCTTTAATAAAGTCACAGTGGCATATTTGATATAAAGGGCTATGGATTTGAATGTCCTAAAGTCTGTAATTCATGAACACGTTACAGAAGTTTAAACTTACTTTATTAAATTGCTCTATTCTCTCTAAAAAATCTATATTTTAGCACTGCTTCATTTATTTTGGTCACATGTTTCATTTTATCAAAGCTGTTGTTATAAATCACTTTGTCTGTCTGCCCATCTATCGCTTATTTTAAACCTGTTTATGATTACTTTTACAGCCTATACAAACTGTAAGTGCAGTTGATAAAGATGATCCAGCATTTGGCCATTATTTTTCCTATTTTTCATTTCCTGAAGCAACAAATGATGCAAATTTTACTGTCAGAGACAATCGAGGTAATGTACCTAATTTGCATAAAATGAAACTGTTTTTCATGTAAATGTGTTATTCTGTAACACTCATGTAATAAAATAATTGCTTCCATTCAAAGTGGTTACCATAGACTACAGAGCTAGCATCATTACATACAGTAAGTGCACTTTCATTCACGCTTGTTTAAATGATTGTTTCTTATGTTATTATTACCATATTTTAAATTTTTCAGGAATGTGGTTTTGTAGGGTTAGAGAATATTTGGCTATTTTTGAGAATATTAAAAAGTGATGCTTCTTCCCATATTTCAAAGCATGATACTAAGCTGCCTTAAAAATATATCACAATATGATATACTACGATGATTCAAAACAAGGACAGCACACACTTAACAGAAAGGATCAAAGTCAAGGTGTCTTACAAACCAGGGAGACTGCTTATCCCTTAAATATGTGAGATGAAAGGACAAAATGTCCAGGCACAGACAGGATACATCCAAAATTGCAGACTTTATTGGAGTGAAATGGAAATGTTTCAGCTCCCAACACGAGTCTTTTGGATGTATCCTGTGTATTCCAGGACATATTTTTCATTTATCTAATATAAAATACTGCATCATTTATATCATTCTCTCTTCATGAATGTGAAAGAAGGTATTATGCAGAAATATAGTCCAACATATTTACAGCTTATTTATAATAAGTAGAATGTAGTTATGTACTTTAAAATACACCAGACAAAAAGATTTAACCCCTTAAAGACTGAGCCAAATGTACACATTTTGATCAAAATAAAACGTAAACAAAACTTGGACTTTGACTATGTGTCTGTTCAACCGTAATTCACCTCTTTCATATTAAGTGCACCCACACTTATTCTATATCATTTTATTCAGGATAAATAGGGTTTTCATTTAACATCAAATATTTAGCTATGAAACATAATTTAATATGAATAAAATATAAATAAAATTGAGAAATTAAGAAATGTTGTTACTGTTTTAGTTCTGCATTTTAACTGTAAATGTTATAATACTGTTTGCTTTTACTGCAATAAAATACACATATTTGTATTCAGCGATGTCTCACATGTAAAACAGTACCCCCTATGTACAGGTTTTATGGTATTTTGGGAAGTTACAGGGTCAAATATAGCATGTTATATTTTTCATTTTTTTCACATTGAAATTTGCCAGTTTGGTTACGTTGCCTTTGAGACCGTAAGGTAGCCCAGGAATGAGAATTACCCCCATAATGGCATACCATTTGCAATATTAGACAACCCAAGGTATTGCAAATGGGGTATGACCAGTCTTTTTTAGTAGCCACTTAGTCACAAACACTGGCCAAAGTTAGCATTCATAATAGTTTTTTTGCATTTTTAACACAAAAAAAACAAATATAAATGCTGACTTTGGCCAGTGTTAATATTTGTGTGTAAAAAAAACAAAAAAAAACTAATTTAAAAGCCAATTTTGGCCAGTGTTTGTGACTAAGTGGCTACTAAAAAAGACTGAACATACCCCATTTGCAATACCTTGGGTTGTGTACTTTTGCAAATGGTATGCCATTATGGGGGTAATTCTTATTCCTGGGCTACCATACGGTCTCAAAGGCAACCTAACCAAACTGGCGAATTTCAATGTGAAAAAACTGAAACACAAGCCTTATATTTGACAAATTCCAACAAACACAATTCAAAATCTTGTGGAAAGTCTTCCAAGTTGTGACAGCTTTTATAGCCGCATGTGGGAGGGCGTACTCTATATGTATGCCTATGGTTTGGAATGGGATGTCCAACAAGCTCATATAGAAGGCCTGTAACCTTTAGCCATATAGCGTATATATCTTACCTATGACATGGTCGGACCACAGCCCAATCCACATACGACTGAAATCACCACTACATAAACCCAGACAAATGTCATGGCGACTGAACGAATCACTCCTATCAGACATCGCGGTTGTAGACCAGATCCATCAACGCATCCAGGTGTACTTTGAGGACAACGAAACGGGGGATGTTACCCCACTGATGTGCTGGGAAGCGCACAAGACGGTTATTCGAGGCCAGCTCATCGCGATATGTGCGACCCGCAAGAAGAGGGCGACACAGACGATACATGACCTCAGCACGGAAATTGAGATGTTAGAGGCCAGACACAAACGCACCTTAGACGCGACGACCTACGAGGACCTACTGTCCAAACGGAACCAACTTACCACACACCTGAACCGCGCAATCCAACGCTCATACCAACATTATAAACATGTGATCCATGAACACGGGGACAAATGCGGGAGACTGTTAGCGAATCTCCTGAAGCAACGCAGGAACCATCTATATATCCCGAAAATCAAGGACGCACAACAACAACTCAGACACTTACCGGAACAGATTTCGGCAGCATTCCATGCGTACTACCAAAACTTATACGGCCTCCGACACACCGCCCCGGAGATGCCAAGAACCCAAAAACTAGAGGACATTCGCAGATACCTGGATGCAGCTGATATACCGGGAATAGGGGAAGTAGACCAGGAAGCACTAGAAGCCCCCATAACCCCAGAGGAGCTAGCGCAAGCCATCAAAAAAGCAAAAACGGGCAGAGCACCAGGACCAGATGGCCTACCCCTCCAATATTATAAAACCTTTGCAGGGGACCTAATACCGAAACTCTTGGCGGCACTGAACTCGGCCCAGGACGGGGCCACATCAACGGCCCAATTCACCTCGGCGAACATTACCCTCCTTCCGAAGGAAGATAAGGATCGGACACTATGCCCAAGCTATCGCCCGATCTCTGTACTGAATACGGACCTCAAATTACTGGCGAGTGTACTGGCGGCACGCCTGGCACCGTTACTACCGGCCGTAATCCACCCGGACCAAACAGGTTTCATACCTGGCAGGGAGGTACGGGACAACACTATCAGAGCCCTGAACCTCATAGCACACGCGAAAGCGCAGAAGATCCCAGCCCTACTCCTGTCTACTGATGCTGAAAAAGCGTTCGATACGGTGGACTGGGACCTGATGTTCGAAACTCTCCGCTCCCTCGGCATCGGACCCAATTATATGACATGGGTGCAGACACTCTACACCAACCCAACGGCGCGCATCCGGATAAATGGCGCACTGACAGACCCGTTTCAGATCTACAACGGCACCAGGCAGGGATGCCCGCTCTCGCCCATACTCTTTGCACTGACACTGGAGCCCTTCCTCAACAAGATCAGACACAACGCAGACATCCGGGGACTGACAGTCAGAAACGTGCACCACAAAACGCTGGCGTACGCGGATGACATGTTGTTCGTGGTTACGGACCCGGAGACGTCCCTTCGAGCGATCCAGACGGAATTTGACGTGTATGGCAACATCTCGAACCTCCGAATTAACTACACAAAATCGGAGATACTAAACATAACTACCAGCCAAACCATCAAACGCGTGATTCAGGAACAACACTCCTACCGCTGGCGTGACCAACGCATGAAATATCTGGGAATATGGCTTACGCCCAATCCGGTAGACCTCTACACCCACAACTACCTCCCGATATTGAGAAAGGCAATGGAGGAACTACAACGATGGGGCTCCTACTACATCTCCTGGCTGGGCAGAGTGAACGCGGTGAAGATGACGCTACTGCCGAAACTACTCTTCATATTTCAAACGGTGCCGATAAAAGTCCCACGAACATTCTTCTCGACACTTAAGACGGAGGTCCGCACCTTTATTTGGAAGGGCAAATCCCCACGCATAGCGCACACCCAACTGATCTTACCCAACCCTTACGTGGATCACCAAGGCAGCATATAGGAGCAAATGCATCACCAACCCATTCGTGGCGGCGACCATGCAAGTGTGGCATGGGCAAGGCACGAAACGATACCTCACCACGGACCCAGGCCCGCTCCTACCCCTGAAGGGTAACCCAGATTTTCCGGCTGGAGACTACGGCCCAACGCTGGGCCCAGCAAGACGCAATACGATACCCCGCATAAAAGACGTTCTCCACCAACCATTTGACATCCGGCCACTGGAAGACCTATACCCAGACAGGCCGCACACATTTGCCCACGCACTAGCAAGAACGCAAATTACTCAATATGCTAGATCCATCCCGCAAAAACCTTCCCTACTGAGAGACTTAACGCAATTTGAACTTCTATGCACGCAGGACAGGGAACCTCCTCGTGCCATCTCACAAATCTACACTATCTCAATCACGAGCAGATATCTACTAGCACCCCCGTGCATCAGAAAATGGGAGGAGGACCTTGAGGAACCTATGACAGACGCGGACTGGGACAAGAGCATTATCCTAATACAAAAGACTCCGAGCTCGGCACGCTCCCAAGAAAACTCGTACAAGATCTTTACTAGATGGTATCTGACGCCGATGGCGCTACACGCCAGAAACCAGGAACTCGAAGACACATGCTGGAGATGCGGGGAGGAAGCTGGTACGTTTATACATATATGGTGGACGTGCACTCGCATCAGACCGTTCTGGGACAGAATTAGGACAATCATACACGAGGTCACGGAGGAGCTCCTGCCACAGTCCCCAGCCGCCTTCCTCTTACACCACACCACCATGGCGACACAAACATACAAGAGATCAGCTATCCCTCGACTTCTGAATGCAGCTAAGGTGACCATCCCCATCTTCTGGAAACAGACCAGCACACCTCCCATAAAGAGATGGATAGAGGAGGTGGAAGCCACGAGATCATTCGAGGACTTGAAAGCAGAAACCCCGAACCTCAGGGACCGATATACCAAACGCTGGTTCCACTGGATGAGACTGATCTCGTCAGACTCCTTCCGGCACCATCTAACCACACCGTAACTAGTGACAGGAGGAAGGGACCTAGGGAGACACAGGAGGCGAAAAGATGACGACGGGGCACAACGAGCCGGGCGGGGGACAGGGGGCGGGACACAGGACACATGGCCCACCCGACCCGATCCCACACACAGACGTCACAGCGACTGCCACTGCTGACTAAGACAGCCACGACGCCCACAGACATGACGGCATACACGTGCCACACACATAACCACCGGCCAGGCCGCAACCGCTCGAGGGATGGCTAGGTATACAGCCCTCGCATGAACAGATGACAGATAACACGCCACACACTAGACCCACCACTTTGCCGCACCTTACCTCTGGACGAACAAGACATAGAATGACTACAAAATCAGGTGACAGACCAGACAATGGAGTCACAAAGACAGAGGGCCAAAGGTGTCAGACACACCACTTGAAGTAACACACGATCATACATGCACGACACAGACACGAGAGACCACGAATCACATACACGCAGACCACGCCAACAGACCGCTCCACATCATCGGACACCACTGTAGGACATATACGAGACGTCAAATACGACAGCAGAGAACTCATACTCTGACGTTAGGACATGACAGAGTTGTTAACCTCGCGACATAGACACAAGTCGATGGACATTTAAGCCGGAGAGGAGGGGAAGACATAGCCGACACAACACTGAACGTAACCCAAGCAACACACATCACACATGCGACATGCACACAACGGAGGAGACGCAACGACTGACCCAACTCACGTGAACAACGCTTAAGGGCCGACACTAACTACAGCAGCTACAGTAACTGACCACCCCAAAAGGATACATTGCTCCATGCAACATAGTGAGGGACCACATCCTACACTAATATAGGTATAGGCAAACACATACAGAGAAACACCCTAAGGGTCGTTACAGACCTGTTCAAGCACTACCGTGTCGCTCACGGACAATACCTAACCACTACGCTTCTCCCCAAGATATACACCGATACAGCGACTATTAAATGCAGTTACGCAACACACAACCGGGTCTCGCAAAGGCAACAAGACGCCAGCTGGATACAAAATGTTGACTACAACCACAATGTTTAGGATGTAATAAGTTAGTGAGGTTGCCTGTACACCGCACTGTTATTAGAGCTGACACATAGTCTGTTCCCCCTACTCTATATGCTTACTCTAAAACGACATACAGACGCCTAGAGGGTAAATGCCTAAAAATGTTACTGTATTAAACGCTATACAACATCTGGCGGGTACACAAAGCCTCTGCGAAGGCCACAACCTGTGAACCTGTTCATGCAAATATAACCGGGCCTCCACGCAGGCACGGACCCGCCACTTTAACACTACGTTTGCAATGTACTATGCTAGGAATCTAACAACTAGATGCCACGGATAAGAATATATGGCACATAGCAACGAAAGGTGAACAACAATGTCACGCTAAACGGTCCTCTGCGCAGGCAACCGAATGTTTCCACCGTTATAAATTGATGCTTAAGCCCCTGCGCGGGCAATCACTTGCTTCGTTATTTGACAAAACAGTTTGATACATGCATCCATGTTATGAATACAATAAAAATATTTAAAACATATAGCGTATATACATGTTCTAATAATGTAAACTACTAATTTATTAGTACTCTGTTACAAATATTTTACTCATGTATACAAGTTTATTGGCTTATATTATTAGCAGTATTTATCCTAATATTGTATAATAAGTTCATGAGATATACATATATATTTAACTCATGAGACTGAATTGCTGAAAAAAGTAGTGTGGACCCTTCACAAACAACTTACAATCTAAAAGTAATTGGGTTCACAAAAGACAATTGTAGGCTAGAAATGGACTGCATGTTTGTTGACAGTATATGATTATACTAGGATCAAGTGAAGACAAAAGTGATGAAATGACAGGGAAATAAATTTAATTGGTTACTTGATATGCATTACTAAAGATTTCTTTTCAAGGATTTGTTAAATTATTGTAAAATATGAGAGAGCAAAACTGACAAAGATATTGATTTAATAATGTTGGATAACTTTTCAAAATATTTAATATTTTCGGATAAACTTTTAATTTTTTTTTATAAAATATTAAAATATTCTAAAATATATTGTATAAAAATAATGTAAATATAACATAATGTTAAAAGATTAAAATATTTTTCGTAATAGTAGATCATTTGAAAGGTTTAACCAAAAATATGAGGCCTTTGTAAGGGAAAACAGAAAACCAAGACAAAACCAAGACAAATCATAAAAGGCAAATTGGTTGTAAAATGAGCATGAAAGAAAGATTCAAAGTCAACTGAAAGCTGCTTATTTTTTTCTTTATTGTGTGAGGTAGTCATCATCACCTGTGATTTCATTAGGACATTTTATGTAGGACCCTGGATTATTCCTATTTGAAGTCACCCTGTGTTACATCTGTCATGTATTTGATGGGAGGAGTCCAGGAGGCAGGAATATGCCATGGCAAAGTACCAAACGGAAAACCACATTCATAGTCGAGGAAAGCCATGGGTTCAGAGACGATAAAACAGGCAGCGGGTCAGATACCAGATAAATCAGATAAGGCAGGATAGGCATACTGAACTTGACACCACAGTAAGCACAATAGAACTGAGCAATTAGGTAGAGGTAGACTGTGATTATATAGGGGAGAGGTAGCCATTTCTCACATTCTCTTGGTTAGAAGGTTATTAGTCCTTTAAACAACTTCAACTGTACTGTACCTTTAAGATTGTTGTGAGTAGCAATGTCTGGGACTGGAGTGAGAGGAGGACCAGGGAGAGTGGTGGGATGGAAACCATAATTTAACAGAAAAGGGGAACTGTGGGTGGAATCATGCTGCTTGGAATTGTAAGCGAACTTGGCTGTAGAGAGCACACTTTTCCAATCCAATTATAAGTGGGTACAATAGCAGCAGAGATTTGTCTCCAGAGTTTGATTTGTCCTTTCAGTTTGTCCGTTGGATTGAGGATGAAAGGCTGTTGAATGATCTACTGAGATCTTGAGAGATTGACAAAATGCTCTCCAGAAACTGGAAGTAAATTGTGTTCTTCTGTCAGAGAGAATATATTCAGGTATCCCATGTAGTCAGAAGATGTTATCAAGGAAGAGAGAGGCACTTTGTTTAGCAGTAGAGAGTCCTTTAGTAGGAATGAAATGTACAATTTTTGTCAGACGATCAACTACAACCATAATGGTGTTACATCCTTGTGATGGTGGTAGAACATCAATGAAGTCAACCGTTAGATGGCTCCAGGGTCTGGATGGTATTGGTAAGGGTTGTAGCAGACCAGCTATTTTAGAAGTGCGACCTTTAGCACGAGCACAAGTTGTGAATGATCCAACATAATCTTTGATGTCCTGTTGAAAAGAGGGCCACCAGAATTGTCATTGGATACTGTGAAGTGTTTTTCTTTGTCTCCCATGGCCAGCGATAAGAGAGTCATGAAAGTGAGACAGCACTTTCAGATGTGATTTTTTTTCTGGTATGTAATTTTTTTCCATGTGATAATGGAAAGCCTTCAGATGAAGTGGGGAGTTTATTGGGAAGTGTCGCATTTTGGATCTCCTGTAGGATATGAGACATGAGGCTAACAAAGTGATGATTCTGTAGAATGGTTTCATTCTGTTTGTGTTGTTGACTGTCTGTTGTGTGAATTTTTTGATCCAGGACGGTAGGTGATATGAAATGAAAAATGTGAAAAGTACAGTGCCCACCTGGCTTGACGGGCATTGAGATGTTTAGCTGTTCAGATGTATTCCAAGTTTTTATGCTCTGAATAAACAGTTATAGGAAATTTTGCCCCTTCCAGGAGATGTCTCCATTCTTCGAGTGCTGTTTTTATGGCTAGTAGTACTTTATCTCCCACATCGTAATTGGATTCATCCTTGGTTAATTTATGAGAGTAAAAGGCTATGGGGTGTAATCGCCCGTTTGAGCTGTCTCTTTGTGATAAAACTGCCCCCGTAGCGGAGTCAGATGCATCAACTTCCAGATAGTAAGGTTTTTCTGTATCAGGTAAATGAAGAATGGGTGCAGTGGTGAATAGGACTTTTACATTGTTGAATGTTTTCTGTTCTTTTGTGCCTAGTTCCATTTTGTTTATTTCTTGGTAAGATGAGTGAGGAGTTGGATTACTTTGGAAAAGTTACGGATGGATTTCTGGTAAGAATGATCAAATCCCACAAATCTTTGGATTTGATTTTTGTTTTGGGGTGTGGGCCATGTGAGGATTGTGGTCACTTTTCAGAGATTTATCTCTACTTTGCCTGGTTTAATGATGAAGCCCAAAAATTCCACGCACTCTGTTTTAAATATGCAATTTTCCATTTTTGCATACAAATTGCTTTTACGTAAACGTTTCAATACTAATGACATGGAGACTGTGAGTATGCAGATCGGGAGTAAAAAATGTAAATATCATCTAAATACATGACCACATATTGGTCAAGGAGATCACAGAAAATGTCATTGAGGAAATGCTGAAAGGAGGCAGAAGCTCATAGGGCATGACCAGGTATTTGTAGTGACTATAGCAAGAACAAAATGCTGTTTTCCACTCACCTCTCTCACGGATGCGGAGTGAATTATAAGCACCCCTTAAGTCCAATTTGGTGTATATTCATGCTGCTTTAAGACATTCAATAAGCTCTGGAATAAGTGGTAGTGGGTATTTATTTTTGATGGTGATGTGACTGAGATCCATATAGTCTTCCATCCTTTTTACCAAGAAAGAACATCCCGGCTTCCGCGGGGGAAGTGGAGGGCCTGATTAATCATTTTTTTCAGATTTTCTTCTATATACTCCTTAAGGATTAGTAGTTCTTTTTCAGATAGAGGGTAGATTCTACCAAATGTAATAGGAGCACCTAGCAATAAGTCAATAGGAAAATCATATTTTCTGTGGGGAGGTAAGGATCCTACTCCATTTGTATCAAATACATCTTGATATACATGGTAGACCTCAGGAAGGATGACTTCTTGCCCCTTTTCCATGTTCTTCTCCAGTATCGAGTATATGAATCCTTTTACTGTTGTATTTTCCAGACAAAGTTGAGAGCACCATTGTGAAGAGAACGTCAAGGATCCCGTGGCCCATATAATCATAGGGTCAGGTGTCTGTAACCGGGGATCCCAGAGATGACGGGGAACAGAGGAGAGGGGGTGAGATCAAAGGACAGAGTCTCTGTATGTTTTCCTATTTTAATTATAATAGGTTCAGTTTGTTTAGTGAGTGGACCAGAGGGTAAAAAGGATCCATCCACAAGCTGTATTTGCAATGGGGAGGCTTTATTTTGGACAGGTTTTGATAAGGAAAAAGCAAGAGTTGAGTCTTGAAAACAACCACTGGCCCCTAAATAAATCAATGCTTGACATTCGTAGGGCTTGTCATTCCACTGCAAGGAAAGAGAGATAGATAATAGAGGAGTTGTAGTGACCAGAGTAGAAGTCATTGCACCAGAGTTGGATTTCTTACCCTGTGAATTCTTCAGTTTCTGAGGGCAGTCATTCACAGTGTAATTAGGGCACCCACAATAGAGACACAAATTCTCACTCTTTCTTCTATGCAAATCAGCGGGAGGGATTTTTCCTTGAACTAGGCCGACTTGCATTGGTTCTTCTGTTGTTGAAATGGAGGCTGAGGTGATAGGGGTATAACCGAAAGGGATGGATCTTGAAGCAGACATATAAGTTGCTGCTCTTTTTTGTCGCCATTCTCTTAGGCGTCGATCTAGTTGACTCGCTTTTTGCATGAATATGGTATACCAAAGTGGGCAATGTCATCCTTTAGAAGTTCGGACAGCCCCAAACGGAATTGGTTGATGAGTGCAACTTTGTTCCAACATGTATCCATGGCATATCACTTAAATTCGGTTATATACCCTTCAACTGGTCTGCGAACCTTGGTGTAATGCTCTGATGGCTGTTTGTGCAGTGTCTTGACGATTGGGATCATTGCACATATCTGTCATTGCTTCAACAAAAGTAGTCCAAGTTTGGATACTTGGATTGTCAATACACAGAAGATCATTGGCCCATCCTTGTGGCGGGCCAGAGAGAAGTGTTATAACAGTACGAATTTTAACAACATCACAATAGTAGGTACTAGGCTTTAAATCAAATAACAGTTACAAGCCATAATAAAGTTGCGACACTTGGATCAATTTCCTGTGAATCGATCAGGTAGTGATACCTGGGGTTCTGGAGCAATAGCGTGGTCCTCCGACAAGGGTACCAGATGAGCAGCAGGAGAAGTTTGTGGAGTTTTGGATACGGAGGTAGCGGCCTGAGTTTGTAATTCTTGCATGGCTTGAGTGAGTGTAGACACTTGCCTGGTTAGTGTATGTAACATTTCGGCCAAATCTGTGGGCTTCATATAGGCTCTGTTCTTCTGTTACGCCTGTCATGTATTAGAAGTCCAGGTGGCAGGAATCAGCCAAGGTGAAGTACCAAAGGGAAAACTAAATTTGTAGTCGAGGAAAGCCAGGGGTCAGTTCAGGTGGCACGTGTTTAGAAATGATAAAACAGGCAGAGGGTCAGATCCTGGATAGATTAGATAAGGCAGGATAGGCATACTGAATTTAACACCACAGTAAGCACCGTAGAACTTAGCAATGAGGTAGAGTTATATTGCAATTATATAGGGGAGAGGTATCCACCTCTCACATTCTATTGAATGTGGGTACAGGGAGCTCCACTACAAATTGTACTTGTTTTGAAGGGGAAAAACGATCAAAGCAACAAATATTTCACTCTTTGCAAGAATAAAGCTCTCTCATGGGAGAGACTTTGAGCTTTTAAGCTTTACCTTTAATACCAATATCATGCAGTAACAAAAAAAGTTATTTTTAAATAAAAATATATTGTGTATTTACTAAACAAATTTGCGAGAATTTGACAATTAGTTGAGAAAGCAGGTTCAAACTAACATTTAGAAAAATAGTCCAAATTTGAGATGTCTTCCGATTCTAAAATAAGTATACCAGAAAAACATTGTTTAGTAAATAAGTAAATGATATACTATAACATTATATTATTGTGTTGTTAAGGGATTATATGAAACAAGGAATATGTTTTTGTATATTATGTTTTATACATTTAAAAATAAAAATCACACTTTAAGAAAATAAATACAACATTTGGTGAAACTAAAATGTTTAGATCGTGAATGTAGCTAAAACGTAATGCATAACGGTGTTACAAAAGGAAAACAAGGAGTCACACAGTTTAATGAGTACATGTGCCTGCACACTGAGATAAAATTACTCTGCACTGTGTGTTGTTTATAATATTGTTTTTAATATTGTTTTTGTTCACATGTGCTAAACATGTTATATTACATACTCTTGCTTACATTTAGTTTGTTGTCTTGATGATATCAGCATTTTACAGGCACACTTGGGTAGAGTTAGTGCCAAATGTAGATGCTAGGCAGAATCCAAAGGTTACATTGAATGCAGGTTACTTTGAATGCAGACTTTATATGTAATGGAACTCAGTCAGAAATTCTTGGCTTCAGATTTACCTAAACATTCTCAATCTGTTAGCAATCGCACATTGCTGGCTAACTTCTTGAATGTCTCCACAGTGTAAAATAATACAAATGAATGACCAGACTAAGTCCATGGGAGGAACTAGACATAATACATGTGTATAACTGATGGGAAGTATACACACCCAAAGAAAATTTTAACCCATTTCCCTTCAAATATATATATGTATATATATTTATTTTATTATGCCTCTCAAAAATGTCATACATATTGTTATTTTGTTACACAATATCAGGCTATTTAATATTATTTTAGTTTATAAATTTGCAATATCTTGTCCACAGAAATGCTTGTAATTAAACTAATTATATCTTTCTATTCATTTTCAAGATAATACTGCTACAATTTTAACAGGACGAAAGGGATTTAACTATGAAGACAATCCATTATTTTACTTGACAGTTATAATAAGTGACAATGGGACTCCATCGCTTAGTAGCACTAACACACTGACCATCAGTGTGTGTGACTGTGGTGTAAATGGCAATACAGAATCCTGTAAAGCCCAAGGATTTTTATCATCTCTTGGACTCAATGGAGGTGCCTTGATTGCAATTTCAATTGGAGCATTTTTACTTTTAGGTAATTAATAAATTATATTGTGCTGTAAATATCCTTTTGATAAGAATAAATAGCAGAATCCCCTTCACACTTATATTATATATTTTATTTAAAGAAAACGTTTTGCTGTTTGTGTCCTATATAGTTCCAAAATATTTTTCTGTAAACAAAGACTTTACCTTGAAATTAATATCTTAGTTTAGAACTTGACATATATGGTTATCTCGCATTGAAATGCTCCTGGAGCATGAACACATTTTCTTTGTTTTGTTGACCATAACTTAAAGGGAGATTGGCATTTCTCTGGAAATTACACCATTGAATAAAAAATTAAAAATAATTAATAATTATCACATAATATCCAAATCTTCACCCTTTACACACATTGTTTTCCGCTGCATTCAAATTAGGCATGCTACCTTCAGGGTCTTTGCAAAGTACTGGCTGCAAAAAGCCATTGACAACAGAAATAGTCTTTATAGCTGTGCATATAGTTTACAGACATTGTGCCTTGATACATACATCGTATTCAACATTCTACTGGTGTTCTAAAACAGCTGTATTGCTAAAAGGATTCCCTGCTAATGCTCATTCGTATGTTATTTTATAATGATATTTATCTTTTTTTTGTAACACCCACTGTTTGTGGCAAAAAGGGTATTTCTATCTCTAGTCTGTAAACACTGTCTAAAATATTGTAAGATAAGGGATACCCTGTAATGATAATCTCCAAAATCTTTATCCCCATTATAATTTTATACATGACAGATAAGTAAATAAAAAGTTAAAACCGTGTATTTGTGTGATTATGTCATGTGTATATTTTTATTGTATATGTATTTATTGGGATTCATAAACAATAAAAATATGTACATTACACAAATATATATAGTTATTCAATAGTGAACTGTCTGTTCACTGAGCCCCTTAGAGCGATTCACTACCTAAATTGAAGCTTCAGCCTAAATATGCCAACTTCGTTTTATGTTCGGCAACATTGTTACAGTATAACTCTGACACTTTATTTAATCAGTATGAGCCTTCTGTTTCCTGCCTGTCCATGCCTGTGAGCACTTTTGTAACACTGTTTTTAATTTCAATCTTTAATGATTATTCCTCTACACAACTATGGTTGCCATGACAACCACCAAAAGTATGAAATGCCGGTGGGCAGTCCCAAACTACAATAGCACGCTCACGTGCAAATTCTTGCCGTTCTGAATGTGCATGTGGGGGGCTGAGCAATTTGTCTTTATTGTCTAATACACTGCATTTATGCTTTCAAACTTTGCCCTGATGAAAGTTTATTGTATAAACTGAAACTTTGACATTTTATTTTTAAGGTGAAATAAAAGTAAGGTTTTATTTTACCATCTATGAAGTCTCTGGACTGCTATCCCTTTTCGGTACTTTATTTTTGTGGACCAGCATCAGGCATTACAATGATTGGATTCTGAAATGCAGGTCCTGAAATTAGATAGGTAAAGAAATGATAGCTAGATTGACACACAGATCTTAACCACATGGAAAATATATATAACATATCCCCTGGTACTCAAGACAAAGCTTGCATCTACATTTTCATGTAAACTTCATCATGTAATCAATCATGTAAAACTATCCCAACAATATGCAGTTGAATTGGCTCACAAAAGTTTTTCTATATCACAATATTTTTGGGTCAATTTAAGATTGCATAATTGTAATTCATCTACTAATGTTTAAGTGCATTATGTAAATAATCTGCAATTTAATGTTATTTATATGAAATACACAATTTTTATATAAACATCTGGAGAATGTATGCAAGATTTATCTTTGAGCATTGTCTGATTTTGCTTTTTTTTTTCTTTTTTTTACAGTGTTATCTATCTTAATTCTCGTAAAACAGAGAAAAAAAGCATTGTTAGAGAAAGGAGAAGACTTCAAGCAGAACTTTGTCAAGTATGATGATGAAGGAGGAGGAGAAGAGGACACAGAATCATTTGATATTATAGGACTAAGAAACCGAGCAGTGATGCGAGAACCTAAGTTCAACAGGAAGATCAAGAGAGATATTCCTAGTCTTTACAGAATGTCTTTAAGACTTGGTCCAGATGTAGATATATTTAGAGAATTCCTTGTTGAAAAATTAGAAGAGACAAATACAGATGTTAATGCTCTTCCACTTGACACTCTTCACATCTATGCATTTGAAGGGACAGGTTCAATGTCTGGATCACTCAGTTCTATCGATTCAATCTGCTCAGATACTGAACCATGTTATAAAATGCAAGAAATCAGTGGGTAAATATCAGTAATTTTATAATGGCACACAATAAGTCAAAAGTCAGGGACCACCCAATTATTCATTAGACATTGCAACATGGTTAATGTTAATAAATTCATGATGGTAGCCTAGGGGCAGGAAAATCTATGCAATAGGTTTATCCACTGCATTGTATTTTTTACATCATTCAGTAATGAAGTGGTCTATATATAAACATTTTTATTTACATATTAAAAGTATATTGACAACCAAATTACAGTTTTAATTATATTAAATAAAAACATTATGAAGAAAATAGTTATATAATGTTTGATGAAGAATTATATATTAATGGGTCTTACCTCAGTTTTGGTTTATGGCAATACTCACAAGTCAACTGTCAGTTTCATTTTTTACCATAATAATGCATTAAAAAATAACTCAGAATAAATGTTAAAAAAATCTGATTGCTACATAAATTTGTGCACAAGGTATTATATACTTCTATGTTATCCATTTTTTCTGAAATATGTGCTATAAAAACACCACCCACAAACCTATGATGTTGATATGCTTCATGGACTCACTTACATGGTTCACGAAGGTACTATTTGCTTGTGAGTTCATTTCTTAGGTTATTGCACCATTTTTTGCCTATTGCCTATTAGATATTTATTAATCACACATTATCCCTGTAAAAATGAATGAGTTCAAGTTGGAACTATAGTTTTATGAGTTAAAGTCTTTTGCTAGATCTGTCAACAGAGAAACTACAGTTGTTCGCTCAACCAACATTTATTTTTGACAATATTTATTTCTGTTTATTTTGTTTGATAAAACAAAGTTTCACAGTATAGCGTTGAACATATAACAAGAATGTAAACATAGAGGATGGCTGACATGTGACCTTTAGTGAAAATGACTCATGCCCGAAGTAGGAATGCTATTAGTCAACAGGCATCAGCTTCATGTGCTAAGGAGAAGTGTAGGTAGTGAATAACTACATATGGAACCAGAGATTTGATAATCAAGAGACAGTGGGCGATCAATGCCTCCACTAGAGTTACAATAGGTTAACATGTCTATACATAGAGGCCGTTGGTTTTAAAGTCAGTGAGGCATCATCGTGAGTTGTCATGGGATGTTGGGGACAGTCGAGTGGTAACTGCCTAACCTCATCTATCTCTGTGCTCGTTGGTCAGAGGGAGGGGTGAGTTTGAGGTCGGTCGCCTGTCATGGGCAGGCTGAGGGGGGGACTCATCAGAGGCGAGAGAAGGGGAGAAGAACAGAAACCCGGGGTTTGTTCACATGTGAGAGAAAGAGGAGAGGAAGGTAAAAAAAGTGCCTGATCTATTGCTGGCCGTGTACATCAACCATGGGGTCTAGGTTCCAGTGTAGGCATCCAAGCGGCCATGTAGGGCTGTGGTCAGTGATTCTATAAAGTATAGCTCATGCACCCTGTCCACCCATTGCTTCCAGAGCGTGGGTATGATGGATTGTGCTGCCATAAGCAGGTGTTTAGTCAGAGACTTCTTATATGCCTTAAGGGTCATATCTGTGTGGTGTAGGAGCGTTGGTAGAGGTTGGAGAGGTAGGTCAGAGTCTGTGATTTATCTGATCTTTGCGTTCACCATTGTCCAAAAGGAGGTGATAGCCGGGCACATCCACCATATGTGGAACATGGTTCCGCCCTCCGCTCTGTACCTCTAGCAGTTATCTGGGGTATCTGTGTTTATGCGGTGCAGTAAGTCAGGTATTCTGTACCAGTAAGATAGTAGCTTATAGCTTGTTTCTTGGTATTTTGAACTGATTGAGCATTTGTGTGTTAGCATGTAGATTTTATCCCAGTCTTGTTCAGTTAGAGTCTCTCCCATCACGTTTTCCCACTTTGCGATGGACCGTTAGAGTGGACGCTTGTCCTCCCCTAGGAGCATGATATATAGCATAGAGATGTCTTTAGTCGCATGCTGGCGGAATGTGCAAAGCGACTCGAAGTGGGTGAGATACCTGTGTAGGAGACGTTTGTCAGGGCTCGTTGTATAGTAAGTTCTGATTTGGTGATAGCGGTATTTATCCAGGCCTGTCGGAGTGGAGACAGGGAACATAGTGGCCAGTAGGTTGAGTTGAGCACTCGCACCAGAGGTGAATATACCTAATAAATATTTAAGTACTTGTAATTTTACCATTTAAACTGAGTTGTTAACTCTTCATCTGGGTAACCTCATGTGTTTTTGAGAGTTGATATCTGAGGTGTTTTTAACATTTGGGTTCTACTCTTGAAAAACTGTTTTAGTTATTCTCTTGACTAGTTAAATTAATTAATAGTAACAAAAAAAAAAACAGTCAAAGAAATCTATAATCCCTATAGTATTTGTAGGAAAAAAAGCCAGCAGTTACAGGCTATAGACACTAGAACAACTAAATAGACACTAGAACAACTAAAATAAGCTGTAGTTGTTCTGGTGACTATAGTGTCCCTTTAAATGACACATGCTACATCATGCTTTCATCTGGATTTATCACACTAGTCTTTTAAGAAGTGCGATTATATGTATTATATGTTTCCATGAATAATCATTATTAGAGTTATGTAGGATTTTAAGATCAAAAAGAGAAAAATAATTACATTGGTAGTTTTTCTCTCCTATTACAGAATAGCAAACATTCTCTACTATCAATTGAGGAATTAATGATACAATAAATGTCAAAAATGGATTGAGCAATAGTTTTTATACATGCACATATACTTAAACAGTATAAATAGCATTATTAGAAAAAGAGTCCAGGCACTCTAATGTCTTCAGGCACCTTTATTGGAACATGTGGAATACTGCAACATTTTGACTCCCAATAGTATGTTTGTCAAGCTACTTAACACCAGAACTTACAAACATTTATGAGAAAAAACATAGTGAAAGTGCAAAATCACAATCAACCAATTAAATAATCAATAGTTAATTAATTCACTCTAATACAATTCTTGATTGATAAGCAAGAAATTATTTGATACTCACCATCCATCAGAACCACATATAAAGCTGGTCTTATAGACTATAAACAATATTTTTATTGAACTAGATGTGGTTCCGATAGATGGTGAGTCCCAATTCATTTATCGTATATTAAGCCATAATTTAATTAGAGTTAATTAAATCAATTAACTAATGATTATTTTATTGGTTGCTTGTGATTTTGCACTTTTACTATGTGTAGACTATAAACAAGATTAATTATAGTCTATAAAGACCAGCTATATATGTGGTAAAAAAAATAGTAACATGAAGAAAATTAACTTTTTGCTGAAAGAAATATAAAAAAATCAATTGTTCCATATACCATGCTTCAAACAGTAAAGCAATCCAAGAAGACTTGCTGAGTAGGTAGTCAAAAACATGAATATTTAAATGTATACCAATCTCTATATTACGTCAACATTGCATTGATACTCAAACTTTATGATACTCAATGACAAATTAATATAAAATATCACTGTTAAATATATACATAATTTATATTATGTACTGTAATATGAACAAAAAAACATAGACACAGTGGGATCTATTCAAATATTTAAAAATCCCTTGTAATCCAGAGAAGAATTGTGTCTATGAAAATTTTTTTTTTTCTAGTAACGATGAGGATTCAATGTAGCGGGTCAAGCTGTTTCAGTCACTCTTCTTTATAACAGAAAATTGAAGTCAGTATAATTTAGTAAATGGCATCCCCAGTATCCCCATACTCTGCATCTATACAGCTTCCAGATGCTAGTTTTAAAAGAGCTAGTTATTGCTTTTCTATTTTAATCAACTTTATATATTTCACTAGTTCAGTGAATATTCATCAGTGTTCAATAGTAACCTTCTTAAACTTATAAGTTGAATGTTTTAGAAAGATGAGATGGTACAATAAAAGTCCAATTACATTTATTCAAGATTGTACACAAAGGAAATATTTAGTTTGTGGGTTTTTTTGTTACAAAAGAATATGAGGTAATTAGTAAATTTTTTATGTTGTTTTATTAAAAAGTATTTTTGATACAGCAGTATCTCTAAATTATTATAATGTGTTAAATGTAGGTGTAAGCAAAGTTTTTTTTCTTTTTCTTCTCTATCATTAATGTGATATATGAGGTAATGCCATATGTTCACAAAGATTTTACATGCAAATATATAATTATTCTGTTACATGTCTCAATTGTATATCATTTTGATGAATTGTATAATTACAATTATAATTCAAACATGAACTATTCAATATAATTTCCTGTTAAAAAAGTACATATTTTTTTTAAATTGTAGTAGACTTGGAGATTTCTTTTCCTTATGAACTGTAATTCATCCAAACTTGAGCCAATCTGGTGTTTGTCAAAATTCCCAATTTTTGAACCACCATGAAGACTAGTCACAAAACAAATGGCTCAGATAATGGACAAGCATGTTTTTTGATTGGTGATTTGGAGTTTTGCCTGTGGGACCAAAAAAAAAAAATGATTGATGGGAAAAAAGACTGATAGCTAGGCGGTTATCATTCACAGATCAAGTAAGGAGGAAAAAAGGAGCAGTAAAATACCAGGGACTGAAAGAAGAGTTAGAAAGGCAGTAGTAGTAGTGTGATAGGAACACATTTGGGGCTGTGACTCCCAAGTTGGGGGCCTTTTTTCAACAGATTCCAGGTACAACATCTAAGATCACTGTCCAGAAGACTGCAGTTCTCCCTGGTGAAAGACCCAAGAATAAGGAATAAATTATTTCATTTTCATTTTTTTTTTACATACAATCATGTGAAAAATAAATACACCCTATTTGAATTCTATGGTTTTACATATCAGGACATAATAACAATCATCTGTTTCATAGCTGGTCTTACAATTAGGCAAACACAACCTCAGTTAAACAACAACAGATGACATATTATGTCATGGCATGATTTATTTAACAAAAATGAAGCCAAAATGATTTCTCCCCAAGGTCAGTCAGAGGAATTGTGTGTATAATTTAACAAATATAACAATAATACTGTAATTCATAACAGTCCAGCAGAAATACTAGATAATTTGCAATCCCTGTAAATTTCCAAAACCCAATAAAAACACAAATATGAGAGTTTTAGAGCACTAAAACTGTAAACAATAAAAACAGTAAAACATTTTTACTATGCTAAAAAACTCACATTTCAATTCAGTGATATCTCACAAATTAAGATCTCATCAGTGAAAGTGCAGTTTTTGGCCAGGGTTTGTGACTAACTGGCAAGTAGAAAAGACTGGGCATATCCTATTTTGAATACTCTGGGTTGTCTACATTTGCAAATGGTTTGGGGGTAATTCTCATTCCTGGGCTGCCATACAGACTAAAAGGTAACATATGCCAAGCCAATCGTTCTCTCAAATTTCAATATGCAAAAACTGAAATAGGAAAGCTCTTCATGTGATAGTTATGCAATCATTTATATGATCCATGTTGTACCTCATGCCATACACACATAAATTAAAACAAAATAATAAGGCAGATGTGGTTCCTACATTCAAAAAGGGTACAAAATCCTTGCCTGGAAATTGTAGACCTGTAAGTTTAACGTCTGTGGCTGGGAAAATATTTGAAAGGTTATTAAGGGATAGTATTCAAGAATTCCTGGAGAAGAACATGGTAATCAGGAAAAATCAGCATGGTTTTATGAAGCACAGGTCATGTGAAACAAACTTGGTTGCATTCTACGAAGAAGTAAGTAGAAGTATAGATCAGGGTGTTGCAGTTGATGTGATCTATTTGGATTTTGCCAAGGCATTTGATACAGTTCCACACAATAGATTAGTGTTCAAACTCAAGGAAATCGGTCTAGATGAAAATGCTTGTTCTTCGGTAGAACATTGGCTTAAAAATAGAGTACAGTTGTCATTAATGGAAAATTTTCAAGCTGGACAGAGGTGGCAAGTGGTGTCCCTCAGGGTTCTGTTCTGGGACCAAGTCTATTTAACATCTTTATAAATGATCTTGGAAAAAAGCATTGAAAGTCATGTTTCAGTGTTTGCAGATGACACAAAACTCTGTAAAGTAATACAATGCAAGCAAGATATTACTTTGCTGTAGAGGGATTTAGATAGACTGGGGGACTGGGCACTCAAATGGCAGATTAAATGTAATGTTGAAAAATGTTGCACTTTGACGTAAAGAATGCACAAGCAACGTATACCCTTAATGGAAGCAAATTAGGGATAACAACACACGAAAAAGACTTGGGAATTGTTATAGACAACAAACTATGCAACAATGTGCAATGTCAATCAGCAGGGGCCAAGGCCAGTAAGGTATTGTCATGCATGAAAAAGGGCATACATTCTCAGGATGAGAATATCATTTTGCCTCTTTATAAATCACTGGTAAGACCACATTTTGAATATGTTGTGCAATTTTGGGCACCTGTTCTAAAGAAGGATATTACGGCACTAGAAAAAGTGCAGAGGCGGGCTACAAAATTAATTAAAGGAATGGAATATATCAGCTATGAAGACAGGTTAACAAATTTAAACCTCTTTAGTTTAGAAAAACGTCGCCTGAGAGGGGCTATTATAACATTATACAAATACATTCGGGGCCAATACAAACCATTGTGTGGAAAACTATTCACAAACCGGACTTTACATAGGACACAAGGTCATGTGTTTAGACTGGAAGAAAGAAGATTTTGTCTAAGGCAAAGGAAAGGTTTTTTTACTGTAAGAACAATAAGGATGTGGAATTCTCAGCCTTAAGAAGTGGTTTTCTCAGACTCCATACATATGTTCAAACAGCAACTAGATGCATACTTGCAAAAACAGAATATTCAATATCTAATTTTTCAATGTAGGGTAATAGCTGCTTGATCCAAGGATAAATCTGACTGCCATTCTGGGGTCAAGAAGGATTTTTTTTCCTAGTTTGTTGCAAAATTGGAAGTGCTTCAAACTGAGTTTTTTGCCTTCTTTTGGATCAACAGCAAAAAACAAATGTGAGGAAGGCTGAACTTGTTGGACGCAAGTCTCTTTTCAGCTATGTAACTATATGTAATAATCATAATATGTAAATGTTTTCACTTGTGACCACAGGTTTTCCATGTAGCAAAGGGTAGGTGTTTGCTCTGATATGTAACTGATCAGGAAGTGAATATATAGAACGATGACTGCCTGTGTTACAATGTTTTCTGTTTACTTCTATCTCTCAGTTATGTACCTCTGTGTAAGGGACATTATGCGATAGATGCATGCCTCACAGGGCACCCTGAATTCATTTAGCCAATCCTTGCAGTATATGAGAATTAGGTCAACTCAAGTCAAATCACTGAGTCATCCCGGGCTAATCTATTAGGAGCCTTTCTTGGTCTTTGTAAAGTGTAATTACTTATGTTTAGTGGAGGTCCCCTTGATATCATGTGTTTTTGTTGGCTGCTTATTTCTGAAAATGAGGTGGACTATGAGTCCAATGCAAGTATAGGAAGTTATTAGAAGAGTCTATAAGTACAGCAGAGCTAAGTAAATATAAAAACAACACAAATATGACATATATGATAGATACATGCGAATAAACACCAAGTTCATACAGACTCTTTTTAATATATTAAAGAAAAATAGATGTGATAGTAGCCTGCTAGATAACTTAGCATGGAGGAAAAAACATTGATAAACAGGCAGGGTTGTAATTCAGGATGCATATAACCAGCAAGGATATACAGGCATGACTGGGCTAGTTACAACTAAGAGTGGACATCTTTTCAGTTAACTGCAAAACAAACTTATATACAGGCAAAAATAAAGACAAGGCATAATAAAATAAAATAGTGCATCCAACTTCCGTAACTGTAATGAGGGTGGTTCTTAAGGCCTATGGCAAGCAAATTGTGAACAATTAAATAAAAAAAAGTGTACAGCATAGCTTAAGAACAGTTCACTAATCTGGTGAGGACCTAAAGGTGGTTCCAGGCTTGTTACAGGGTCACTCAATTCCCTTAATGAGGCAGAGCCTTAAAGTATTCCCCGATAAGTGAGTGCATGGTAGTCAGGCATTTGACACTTGCTCCACGCACACTTCCTGTTCAGCCCCAGGCTGTTATTGAAGCCTGTATCAAAGTGCCACTGACCCAGCTAAAGTCCCTATGGCAAGAGTGATGGATCTCCTGGGTGTGTGGGCAGTATTCAAGTGTATCTACATGGATGGCTTCAGGTCCGTATTGGGGTCACCAACCAAAGCCTCAGCCAGGATGATCAGCTGGCCAGCAGGTACCGGAGGACTGCATTGTCGGGCCTCAATTTTTTCACAGAACCTAAAGCAGAGGGTGCCAAAGGCTTCTATGAAGGATAGCTGGCAGCTCCCTACCATGAGGCATTCTCAGAAGTGCCCATAATGGAGCCTCTTCTGTGATCCAGCCTATAATCAATGCAGTGGCAAGGTGGAGCTGGCAAGCAAGCAGCCCTTGGTGGGAACCAGGATAACCCCCACTGGCCCTATTATTTGCAGGATGAGCCCGTTAAGGCAAGGTCCTGGAGACCAGCCACTTTTCCTGCCTAAACCAATATCTAGGTTGCAGGTCACAAACCCTGGTTGGCAGAATCAACAGGGAGCATGGATGTCCTACTTACATAAGGAGATGCCAAAAAGACACCCAAAGCAGACTTGCATTTACTTCTTCCAGAATTAGGCTTGAATCTGTGATTTAGGGACTGTTAAATATGAAGCACCAAGATGCTGAAACAGGCTGCATCTGTTCAGCTTGAAGGTCAGGTCTCACCCCCTCCCCTACTGCCCCTCCACCCCCCATTAAAGTTTGGTTTATGGGTAGTGTTAGTGGTTGTATTAAGGGTTGGGTTAGGGAAAAGGTTAGGGGTAAGTTAGGGGCTGAGTAACAGGAAAAATATACATGTGTGGGGTCATTATACTTGAGAACAGTAGCAGAATACAAATATGAGGTGTTTACAGTGGGACACGTGTGGTCTTTGAATTTCCCCAAAATAAAACAGGTGTATAAAAATGCAAAAAATATATATTTTGACTGAGGTTCATGATAAAATTGTTTAATTAAAAGTGCCAAAATGCTCTTAGTTAAATAGCCTGGGGATGTACTTTCTACAAATATATACAATTTGGATTCTGTGACTGCTATAAAAGTTGTAATCTCAGCATGACAAATTTTTCACTGTTTTACATTCAAACTAGCAATTCACTCCTTGCAATATTTGTTTATTGACATCTTAAAATGAATGGAAATTCTAGATATACTGGGCATTTTAAATCCTAATTTCCAAACAATATCTGGACACTACTCCAGACAACAGGGCGCCACAGCCACTATAAATATATATATATAAATAACATGGAATAAGAAATATAAGGTGGAAGGACAAAGTCCACTTTATTCTGTATAAAAAAAAAGCAATAAATGGTGCAGAAATAAGTAGTGCAAAATTAAGAACAAAATCAAGTTTGTCCAAGTTTGCTTGGTTGCGCATGCGCACAAGGACCAACCGCACGTCATTACGTATGACGATGTGCACAGTGCGGTCTGCGCATGCGCAACTAATGGAGGACGGCGGGACCGGTGGATTTAAAAGAAGAAGAGGATGGCCAGCAACCTAACAAGCTCCTGAGGAAGTCGACATCGACGAAACGCGTTGAGCACCTACAAGAGCCTCATCTTTGGTATAGCAGTCTTTGTTTACATGTACTCTATTTTGCAGTATTTATATGGTGCTATTTTCGGTGTATGTAGAGTGATATCTGTATCCTGCACTTTTTGCACTTAAGCACTTTACTGTTTGAGACATTGTATACGTATAGCTGCTACCCCAAGGGGCTCTTGGACAAACTTGATTTTGTTCTTAAGTTTGCACTACTTATTTCTGCACCATTTATTGCACTTTTTATACAGAATAAAGTGGACTTTGTCCTTCCACCTTATATTTCTTAATCCATGTTATTTCTATATATATTTATAGTGGTTGTGGCGCCCTTTTGTCTGGGGTAGTGTCCAGATATTGTTTGTATTTTAGATAGAGGTTGGGAGTGACCTTATGACAGTGGCTTGCCTACACTAGATTTGTGCCTATTATCACCTTCACCATCCACCCATTCATCCTTTATTGTAAATCCCAATTTCTCCTTTAAAAATATATTACTTGCCACACTATCTCTCTATAGAAACAGACCTCCTTATTAAATGTATGCACACAGCTCAACCACTCACATCACTGAGTAATCTGAACCACAAATCAACCTGCATCAAAGAGAGAAAACATCCAGGCAACATGTAGTAAGGATGTGAATTAAAAGCTTGTAGTGTCCTTTTAAGGTCAGATCATGTCTTGAAGAACCTCTTTACTAAACAATACATTGTGATGAGTTAAAATGAATTAAAATGTTAGGACATGTAGCAAAGTTCAAAAAAATATCCACATATTTCAGCCTTGGTTGGGCAAATGTGTTCTCAACTCATAATAATTTTTTAATGAATAAGAACCCAAATTCTTGTAAAATTTCAATTGTATATAATTTATTATTAAAGTCATTATATATATATATATATATATATATATATATATATATATATATTCAATTGTGTATTTTTTGTTCACATAAAAGTTAAGAAAAGTTAGACTTTCGATAAATAGAAAATAAATAAGGAAAGGTAAAACCAAAATGTATAGCTGGATATGCATATTCTTTTTATTTCAGATTTCAGATTTAGAAATTATTAGCTGGTCAGTTTTTATTCTTGTGTATCATCATTGTGTCAATTCCTCAGTAATAAAATAGATGATCCAAATATTTATGATGCTGAAGGGAATTGATCAAAGCCGTGTGAAAATTAAAGTTTTATTTGCTGCAATCTTTGTTCTTTTCACTCCCTCCTTCTCTATTCCCCCCCTTTTCCCTCTTCCCCTAAGCTCCCTTTCCCGTTCCATTATCCAAAACTTATTTTAAATCTAATAAAGTGTTAAATTGTAATTCTGTTAAAAGTATCTATTACGAATACGCTGATGTAGAAAATCAAACTACATTCACACAACCATTCATACCTGTCCCGGAGTGAGAGTGGAAGCATTAGTTGGAAGGAGTCTAAGGCAGGTTCTCAAGACTAACATATACAGCTTTCTCCATGAATCTCTGATAGTTATTCTGTGAGGCAATTTCAGTCCACTTAGGGATCGCCTCAGATCTCCATTTTCTCTCCAAACAGACTTTGGTGGCCATTAATATATGCACAATTAGCATTTTTATTTCATCTTTCAATTTGGGGAAATCCAAATGGAACAAAAAGAGTTGGGGGTCAGTTCAATATGAGACTGTGTTAAACTTGTAAGTTCATTTTCTAACTTGACCTTCAGAAGTAATAGGCAGGTACATTCCCACCATTTATGCCGTATAGTTCCAGTTTCCCTCTCGCATCTCCAACAAAGATCACTAATGTTGGGTTGTAACTTACTTAACCTGTCTGGTGTCAGACCCATTCACTGGATACAGATTGTGTGCTCAGCTCCCTTTCCCATTTCATAATCCCACAAAGCTTTGCACCCGTTTTGCTCATATACAATAATTCTCTAATCTTGGAAGACAAATTGGAGCAATTATCTAGGTCACAGAGTTTATTCAGCTTATTACCGTTCTCAATTTCCCGATTTTTTTTTTAAGTTTTTCAATTTAAAGTAAGTAAGGTATTCTTTGCTGGAAATTCCATGATTTGTACATTAAGTAGTGAATGGTCTAAAAATCACTCTGTATGTCACCAATATATACAATTCCAGCATTTACCCAACTCCTTATATTTATATTATCAAGATATAGGGACAAAGCTTTTATAGGTGCATCCAAGGAGATACATTCTTTACTATTATGCTTCCGTCTTACAAGATGGGTACCATGATTAAAAGACTTTATTTTCCACATTACGTTATTTTATAGCCAAGTTATCTGCCCAAAGCAAGGAAAAAATGGTTCTTGTTGGATGCAACTTGTCTTTCATAGCCTAACCATGAACAATTTTCTGGGACCTTAAATTTACATTTAATCAAATGGGATAGCATTATGGAGTCATAAATCAAATATACATAGGGGGGGGGATGTTCCCCCAATTTTTAATTTGCGGTACAAATTTGTGGATAAGCATATTCTTTTAAATCTGTTTTAGCCTAATTATTTTGCTTTAGTTGGTAATTAACCACCATATACTATTTAGCGAATAAAACCCCAAATGTATTTGCTCCAATTTCCATAACACATCTCAGGACTTTCTCATTCCCTAACATGAAAACACATGACCAGTCACATCTTCATTGTTCCTAATATATCTATTAAACATAATCAAGAGAAAATTGAAAATTAATTAGGTATAATTATTCTATATGCAGGTCATTATCTCCAATTCTAATTGCAATACCTCATTCTTATTCCTTATGATATTTGTTATTTTGTTTTTGATTGTCACAAATCTTTTTTGAACAAAATAAAAAAGAGGTTAATTGCAAAATGACATTACAAATTGAAGAAAGTATGATTGCTTTGACTTTTCTTTTCTTCCATTACACACTTTCCTTTGCAAAACTGTAGCAGATGTTATTCCCCAATTCACAAAAGTTAATGTGAAAAGTAATACATTAATTAAAGAGATGCCACATGTTAGTCCGCTGTTTGTGTTGATGTTACGTTACACAATATTCTACATTGTACGAGTACAGTAATAACAGCTGTTTATTCTGCACACTTTATAATTCTGAATTAATAGTGATAAAACGTAACCAAATAGCTAGCAAAAACTGAGCCTAAATGTTACAGTTACAAATAGTGTGTTCTCGTGCATTTTACCCAACTGAGGATGTATTTAAAAACATTCAAATTCATTTTAGTATGATAACGAAGTCAGTTTGCATTTATATTTACAGATCACTTGATGGTAAGGTATTTAGTTTATGTTTACCTATGTATCATAGCTTAATTATCTACTATTGACAAGTTTGTTTATGTTGAGAAATGGCAGGCTCACAGTTTAATTTTTATCTTTTTTTTATTATGCACCGCAAAGCTTAGTACAAAATATGCACTTTGAATTTTACAACATAACATAAAGTAGAAAGATGTGTTTAAAATTAACACAGTAAGAAAAATATAGTGAGTAGCACTTCAATAATAATTGCAAAACGTGCAAACAGGTACAGATTTACATGTCTATAGGCACAAAAGTCTAAGGCGCCCCCTGCTACCCAACAGAAAAAGTATAATTAATTTAGTAGCTGGACATTTCAGTCCTCAAACCATCAACAACATATTCTTTTTTGACAGCTGCATATGTATAAAAGTATGTATGTGCATATTTCTGTTCTGCTTGTAATGTATTATATTTGAATCTTTGAGTACAGTGTGTAAATGCAGCTATGTAATTGCAAGCAGGGTTAAATATAATGTTAGAAATTGTTAGGGTAACGGGGGTTTAAGATTAGAGATGAGTTAATGTCAGTTAGATTACATAGAATGTTTGATGTTAAAAAGATTAACAGATTGAGAGGGGTTTAAATTGTAGTACAAGGACTGTTTAAGATTATTGAGTTTAGTACTAGGGTTAGTTTAAATGTAACATTGGGATACATGAGGTGTTTAGTTTTTAATAGGAGTTACATATAGTACTAAGGTAAAGGACTTATTTTCAGGTTTAGGCTTTGAGTGATTGAGTCTGAAGGTTTATTTGAAAAGTACATACATATATATTTTTTTTAAAAAAAATGCAGGACTGTATACAGTATTTCTGTGGTAGATCTGCTTTTTTTGAAATTACAGTTTTCATGTTTTGACATTTGTTGGAAGTTCACTGATGTCTAGAGAGGGACAGTTATTCTTTTAGCAAAATAATGTACAAAAAATACTGCAGCAGGAATGTATTGAAAATGTACCTAAAATTCTCCTGTCTACAAAATTTTAAAAAGAAGTGGGAACTGGCATAAATTGTCAGAATTTCATAGAGAAATATGCATATATTTGCATATTTTTTTGTATCCTGTGAGAATACCTATAATTTCAGTTCCTATAGTAACAGGACATTTCCTGCAAAGAGACAGCATTTCCATGCAATAACAACAATAAATATAGCAAAAATATGCTCACTAACGTTTTGCAAGTGTGTTGGTGGAAAAAAACAACAACAATATGCAGTAGTGATGTAAGAATTGTCACAAAGCATAAAAGTATTCCCCCCCCCCATCTCTACTGTAAAACATTGTAAAACGTAAGTGGTTAGGTTACTTTTGTGTTTACTTTTATATGCACTACACTTTTCAATTAAACGTATATAACATAAGCATTACAGCAGTTTACCAAGCTATGTAAACTTGTTTTTCACTAAAGTAATGAAGTAATGGATGCAGTTGTGTCGATAGATTTATTATAACTTTACGTTACAAATTAATTCATTCCTTGAATTAACGTTTAAAAGGACAGAACACCTACCAGAAAAAAACAACACTATCCTAACAAAAACAAATTGTACCCTCATTGCAGTAGTGGGTAGAAAGCCTATTATGCACTTTCGAAAACATCCACATCCTCCCTCCTTGCCACTCTTCCAGATCAAGTTAGGTCATCTACTTAGAATGGATTGGCTCCATAATTAATAAAGAACTTACTGTTAAGTATCAGATATATCAGAGCATTTAAAAAAGTAATGTGCAAATCAACTCCTCCCCCCTCAAAAACCCCACTGTGTAGTAATAATGAAAACAATGTTAAAAAAAATCAGATGTTTGAAAGATAAAATTTTATTGGATGCATCTTTACCACATTTTGTGATTATTAAAGTGATAGTGTTTTTTTGTGTACATATCATGTTTCTGCTATCTCACTGCTCAGTCTCTTCCATTTAGGAGTTAAATCCCTTTTTTATGCATCCCTGAGACACTTCTACTAGATGTGACTCACACAGCCTACCTGCACTCTTCCTGGAAAAGAGCTGTGATTTTTTTTTAATCTCCCCTTATTGCTCAGAGTGTTTAATTTAGAATATATCTCCTTGTCTGTTAATTGCCTGCTATAGCCTATAGTATAATTTTGTACTTGATTTACATTCAATTAGCAGAGCAGAGGATCATGATCTTTTAAAGTAAACACACTGTGCTTTTAAAATGAACAAAATAATATGAAAGCTGTGTGCGTCACTGCTGAGAGGTGTGGCTAGGGCTGCAAAAAAAAAAAAAGATTCTCCACGTACTGAATGAGGCAAAACCATTTGCTGCTGTATGTGGCCATTGAAACTGCAAAATCTAGACATTGATGATGGAATTCAACAATGTCTGGGCTTTATAAATCAAGCAAAAAAGGGCTGAATTTCGGTCACCCCAATGCTGTAAAATGGCTAAAATCTGGACTGAATTAATAGAAACGAGCCTGGAAGACTTCAAAACCAGCACAGATTAAAAAAAAATAAAATCCAAACTATGATCCTGCTGATGGTGCTAGCTGGTGGCATGTGGGCTAATTATGTGGCAACTGGTGGGCGCTTTCTAGCCAACCACCACATTAACAATGTAAAGAAAAATTTTTAATATTCATGATAGTCAATAAGACACACATATTGCTATAATGGAGGTATTGTACATCTGTATTCCCCCATCTGCCATGTGGGCCTCCCAGGAGACTTGCCCCCACACAAGAGTCTTATGATTTGTTGGCTTGCTAGCCAACCAATCAGAGAACTTTTGGTCATATTGCAAAGTATGGGAAGTTTTCCTATACTTTGCAATTGCTGAAATAGCATAGGAAATCCTTTAGAAGTGCTTTTTTCACTATCAGTGCTCATCCTATGGTGAGCCCTCCAAGGGTGAAGATGGATTATTTTTTATGGCGACGTGATGCTTATTTTTTTCCAGCCTTTTTTTGCAGCCAGGCTTTAAATTTAATTTTAATTGGTGGTGTCAGGTATTCCAAATTTTTATTTGGCCTTTTGTGGGTGTGAAGATAAGAAGAATTAGAAGAAAGAAGACTACTGATAATAAGTTAAATTTTCTTCAACAGGTATTAGTTTAATTGCCCCCTTGCTATTATTATTGTGAGTGGGGTTTGTAGGGTAACTTATTTTTATTGGTGTGTGGATCGGTCATTGAGGAGCCACGCTGTGGGTCAGAGGAGGGGAGCATGCTATTATTTTGGGGGAGGACAATGGTATGTCCATAACCCTATTTTACAGTTACCTAGGGCCAGCTGCCCATTGCTTGAGGAAGAGAGTAGATGCCCACTTTATTATTAATATAAGGCCCCCCTATAACCCAAGGGTTGGGGACACCGGGGGAACACTAGTTCCTCCCCCATGAATACTAGAATTAGCATTAGTAAATCTGTGAATTGCCAGTTTGGTCAGAATTTGTCATTTTTGCCAGCTTTTGTCCATTCGGACAGAATCCAGTGTTAAGTGAATAACCCTGCAAAACAGTAGACAATTGAACAGTGAGTCAACAGGGGCATGTACCAGTGATGTATTTACCATGAGGCTAACAAGTCATTTGCCTTGGTGGGCACTTTCCAGGGTGTGGAAGAAAACAACTCCCTCGTACACCCAGGCAGATTCCTTGTTAGTCTCACTTTAAGGTGGCTCAAGAGCTCACCAACTGGCCACCTTTGGGTCCCCCCTGAGGCAAGCGGCTACGGTGAAATGCTGTGATCCAGAATATGGTGTCCGAGTTTCTTCATGCCTAGGGCAGCACACATAAAAAATAAATCACTGGCATTAAATATACACCAGAAATACTTAATTAAGCTAAAGTTGCTTTAATGCTTTGAGTCTTTCTTTATTAAATAATTATACACAAATCTGCTTGCCTTGTGGTTGGGGCTTCTTATGTGAAGCCTCACATTTATTACAACAAAAGATGTTTCACATAAAAAAAATTCATACAAATCTGCTTGTATGCATAGTGCTCTATTACATTACTATTACAAATTGTACTAAACTGTGATAACACAAATGAGGGAGGGAAAAATATTTTTGTCTTAATGTTTTTTTTCACCAAATTAAATATTATATATTTTATTAATTGTCCTATTTCTAATAATTATAGCAAGAACAGCTAACAAATACACTGTGAGCTTTTTGCTTAATATTCGAAAAGTGCTCTGTTTCTACGATGTACCAACATATAATAAGCCATGATATCATTCTCCCTCATTTATTACAGGATGTTGAAGACATCTAACCTTGAAATCAGTAGTAATATATATATATATATATATATATATATATATATATATATATATATATATATATATATATATATATATATATGTGTGTGTGTATATGTTATAAATATATTGTGTATGTGTATAGCATGAACTTCTATTTATTATTTATTTCTATTTCTATTTTGTTTTTTAACCCCTTAAGGATAGAGCCAAATGTACACGTTGTGATCAAAACAAAACGTAAACAAAAACTTGAATTTGCGCTATATGTCTGTTCAGGCGTAATTCACCTCTTTCATATTATGTGCACCTACACTTATTATATATAATTTTATTCAGGGGAAACAGGGCTTTCATGTAACATCAAATATTTAGGTATAAAACATAATTTAATATGAATAAAATATTAAAAAATAGGAAAAAATGTTTTAGTCCTACGTGACATTTTAAAGGAACACTATAGTCACCTAGATTACTTTAGCTAAATAAAGCTGTTTTAGTGTATAGATCATTCCCCTGCAATTTCACTGCTCAATTCACTGTCATTTAGGAGTTAAATCACGTTTTCTTCTGTTTATGCAGCCCTAGCCACACCTCCCCTGGTTATGATTGACAGAGCCTGCATGAAAAAAAAACTGGTTTCACTTTCAATCAGATGTAATTTACCTTAAATAATTGTATCTCAATCTCTAAATTGAACTTTAATCACATACAGGAGGCCTTTGCAGGGTCTAGCAAGCTATTAACATAGCAGGGGATAAGAAAATCTTAATTAAACAGAACTTGCAATAAAGTAAGCCTAAACAGGGCTCTCTTTACATGAAGTGTTTATGGAAGGCTGTGCAAGTCACATGCAGGGAGGTGTGACTAGGGTTCATAAACAAAGGGATTTAACTCCTAAATGGCAGAGGATTGAGCAGTGAGGCTGCAGGGGCATGTTCTATACACCAAAACTGCTTCATTAAGCTAAAGTTGTTCAGGTGACTATAGTGTCACTTTAACTGTGAGTGTCATAATACGTTTTGCTTTTACTGCAATAAAATACACTTATTTTTATTCAGCGATGTCTCATGTGTAAAACAGTACCCCCTATGTACAGGTTTTATGGTGTCTTGGGAAGTTACAGGGTCAAATATAGCATGTTACATTTTTCAGTTTTCACATTGAAATTCGCCAGACTGGTTCCGTTGCCTTTGAGACCGTATGGTAGCCCAGGAATGAAAATTATGATATGGTATACCATTTGCAAAGATAGACAAATCAAGGTATTGCAAATGGGGTATGTCCAGTCTTTTTTAGTAGCCACTTAGTCGCAAAAACTGGTCAAAGTTAGTGTTAATATTGGTTTGTGTGTGAAAAATGCAAAAAACTAATTTGAACGCCAATTTTGGCCAGTGTTTGTGACTAAGTGGCTACTAAAAAAGACTGAACATACCACATTTGAAATACCTTGGGTTGTCTACTATTGCAAATGGTATGCTATCATGGGAGTAATTTTCATTCCTGGGCTACCGTACGGTCTCAAAGGCAACATAACCAACCTTGCAAATTTTAATGTGAAAAAACTGAAACGCAAGCCTTATAGTTGACTCTGTAACTTTTGAAAACATCATAAAATCTGTACATGAGGGGTACTGTTATACTCGGGAGACTTTGCTGAACACAAATATTAGTGTTTCAAAACAGTAAAATGTATCATAGCAATTATATCGTCCGTGTAAGTGCCAGTTGTGTGTGAAAAATGCAAAAAATGTCAATTTCACTGACAATATCGTCGTTGTAATACATTTTACTGTTTTAAAACACTAATATTTTTGTTCAGCGAAGCCTTCTGAGTAAAACAGAAACCCCCCCCCCTGTACAGGTTTTATGGTGTCTTGGAAAGTTACAGGGTTAAATAGAGTGCTTGCAAATCACTCTGCACTTTCTGCCTGGGTTGTCAGGCATGTCAATCACACTTTAACTAATTAAATCACATAATTATGTAAAAGATTACTTAAATATACATGTAGAATTTTAATATATATACATATATATGTATTTAAAGTCTACGTGTAAATGTATGTAGTTATTTATTTAATTATATATATTTATGTGTATATATATATATATATATATATATATATATATATATATATTTGCGGTTATTTGTATTTTATATATAGATAGATATATATAGAATGTCATTCTAAGTGTATTTTGTTACCTATATATATATATTATATTAATAACAAAATACAGTTAGAATGAAATTACATATGTATATAACATTTGTTTTAATTTAAAAAAAATATTGTATTTATTTATTTTATTTTATTTATTTATTATTGTAATTAAACGTGTATATATAAATATAAAATATATATAGATGTATTATATATATATATATAATATAATATCTTATATATATATATATATATATATGTAACGTCATTCTAAGTGTATTTTAATACTAATATATGTAGTTACATTAATATTAAAATACATTACGTATGACGTTACATATATATAAGATGTATATATATTATATTTATAATATATATATGTATATATTATATATATATACACACTTTGAATTTATTTTAAAACATGTTTAATTATTATTTGTTTTACTTTCCCACCAGCAGGGGGACTGTCTGACATTTCAGACAGTCCCCCTGCTGGCAGATCCACAGCCAGCTATAGGGGGCCATGTGATCGCTCCTTGAGAGCAATCACATGGCCCCTGGTGGCCTGATTTGCCAGGGGAGGGCTGCCTGGGCTGTCAGGCAGTCATCTCGAATAGCATCGGGGTGGAGGTGAGTAGTTGGAGGCTTCTGGGGCTGCAAGCCGTTACGGCGTTCTATGCCGCCGCAACGGCTTTAAAGCCCATTTAATGAGGGACGGCATAGAACGCCGTAACGGCGTTAAGGGGTTAAACAAAAATGTATATAGACATGTATGCATAAGTTTACCTACATATATATTACCCCAATGATGGCTAAATAAGACAATGGAGTCATAATGTATAATTTATGTGTAAATTTCAAAAAGTGCTGTTTTTAAATGTTGTGAATTAAACTTGTTACACACTCTGGCTGTCAATCAGACAAGCAGTCCTATTATTTCCTGATAGTTTAGCTCACTAGAGCTGCAGCTTTTGCAAGTTGTTTTTAGATCTACCCCAAAGATAAAATGCTGCAATAAATGCATGTATGTTTCCACTGGGTGTATCTCTACTAAATTGTAAAAAACAAACAAAAAAACATTACTTTCAATTACGAGGTCCGTCACTCAGGGGATTGCCATAACGACGAGTTGCGGACCTCATCCGTCACGCGTTAAAATTAACCCCAGATCGCCGCGATAATGGTGGGCCCGATCGGGCTGCCCCATCACTGGTGCTTGATCTGACAGAGCGAGCACATGTGCTCAGTATACTTACCTTCCGCCTCCCTGCACTTCCTGGTTCTGTGTGAAGTGCAGGGAGCCAAAACAGTGATGATCCTGCCCCCTGTGTAAAAAAAAAATAAAGTTAATTTAAAATCCCACCCCCTTTACCCATTTTAATAAAAAATTAACTAACTACAGTGATAAATTGGCAGGGATTACATTTTACTGTCATCTGATTTTTTTTTTAACCGATGAGGGTTATTTTTTTTTTTTTAACCCTCAGGGGTTACATTTATTTGATTAATTTAAATATTTTAAAATTATATATTTAGCTAGCTGAGGTGGGTGGAAGTTAGTGGGGAATTGGAGGATTTGGTGTTAGGCTAACTAGGGGTTAACATTAAAAAAGTTTTAAAATAAACTTTAAAAAGTTAAAAATTAAGCTAAAAAAAGTTTTAATAACGTTTAAGTAAAAAATAAAAAACAGCCCCTTTACCCAGTCCAAATAAAAATTAACCCCTACCCTGCCAGTCGATCACTGCCTACAGTTATCAAAATACAGATCACAGTATTATACTGTGATCTAATTTTTTTAACCCCCTTAGGATTCACTTTTATTTATTTTTTAACCCTTTTATAATTATATATTTTGCTAGCTAGGGTGGGTGGGAGTTATGGGAAAATGGAGCATTTACTGTTAGTGCTGCTTGCTGCTAGTTAGGGGTTAACGGTTAAAAAAAAAAGCTTAGAAAAATGTTAAATCTGTAAAAAAAAGTTTAAAGAACGTTTAGGAAAGTTTACAAAAAATGAATAAGCAAAACAAAAGTTTAAAAACTAGTTTTTAAAAGTAAAAAAAAGTTTAAAAAAGTAAAAAATACATTTAAAAATGCTCATTACCACTACACTTGGTACAAGCTAGCGGAAAAATGATCCCACGCTAAGGTTCAAAATATGCCTTTTGAAATACCCTAGGATGTCTTCTTTAAGAAATGGTATGGCTTTATTGGGTATTTGGATTATATAGCCTGGTAAAATACTCTAAAATGGGACATGGGTACAGCGTAAAAATTTTAAGTTTTAGAAAAAAAATGGAATGGCTGTGTCCCAAATGTGCCCCTCCGAAGTATTCAGCCGACATAGCTGAGCAACATATGAAGTATTATACAGTGGTAGCACACATAAGGTTTGCAAAATATACTGTGCAAACTCACTT
>OW240915.1:227344301-227442878 GCA_933207985.1 Pelobates cultripes
CATTAAAGAAGGCCGCAGCTTCCTTAAGGTTATAATCCACAGCAAATAGATTCCTGGTTAAAACAAATACACAACTTCTACACGTGTCGTCTGTGTTTAGAGACTTTATGAAGACATCTTGTCTAATCTGACACACCAGGTGCTCTAAAAAAACATGTAAAGAAGGGTGCCTTAAGTTATAGCAATGTGCTGACAAGACACTGGCACTAGGGATAGCCTATACCCATCATGCTTTTATAAATATATCAGGAAAAGTATACCTCTGCAGCGTTTTTATCAATGTAATCGCAATTGAGTTGGTCAAAAAGGCATCTCCTAATTGAGTGACAGGATGCGTCCTATGAAATTATCAATTTCCTCCAAGGTAGATTAAGGCCTTTCTCCTTACTGCTTCTTCTGGCAATAAGCTGTGTTTATGGATCAAATTTAGACCTATAACATTTAAAAATAAAAAATAAATTAAAAAGAGTTTAAAAGAAAAGTAATTGGAACACAGAGCCACCCGGATGGGGTACAACAACAGAAAATGAAGAAACAGCAGTCACCTCCATGGATAACGCCGATCAATGCTGTAATTTACCGAACCAAATAGACTAGGAAATCTGTCTCTGCTAGAATCTCATGCTTGTCCGCCAAGGGATTGTGGGAATCAGCCACTTTATCAGTTTTGATTTCTAATTTGCATTTACCCAAATCACTGATTGTGAGTTGTGTCAAACCAGATTAAAGGTTCTTCCATAGCTCTTGCAGCATTGCCTTTATTTAGAACGAGAATGCAGTCAAGCTTAAAAGGGACAAAGTAAATAAGGCCAAATCTACAGCCTGTTCTTCTGGCCAATACGGAATAGAAGCTAAAAAAGTAGCAGTGGAAGGGAACATCTTCCTCTGGTTTGGGAGCAGTTATTGATTTAATTTAGCTTGCATCTCATTGTGATGTCTTTCAAGCCCTTTTTTTATGGTATGAACTGATTTTAAGCCACTTTTTACCCTCGTCCTATTGGAGCTTCAAGCTAAAGTAGCCATGTTGGTTAAGATCCAAACCACGCCCCAGAATGTTTATTTTTTTTAAACAATTCCTGTTTTTAATTGGCAAAAATAAAGATATGATCATCTTTCCTCTCTTTATAATTAACCTAAGACCCATCAAACAGGGAGTATGGAAATATAGAGTACACATTTCTGAGTTGTACTGGTAGGGAGCTCCCATTCAAACTGATTAATCCTACATTTTATAATGTAGTTGATGGCATTTAAGGTGATGAAGAATCTTTTCTAGTCTCAGCATATCGTGGATCATTACTAAAAGCTCAATTTAAGCACCCGTAGAAAGTATGGCTTTTTTTTTTTTACAATAAAATGACCTTTGTGGTTAATATCACACCAGCCTAAAATCTCTGAAACAAATTACCTCTCTTGGTCTACAGCTGTAAATTGAACAACTGATTATGTTTAAAAGGACATTCTAAACACCAAACCAACTTTAGCTTAATGAAGTAGTTTTGGTGTGTAGGTTATACTAATGCAGTCTCAATGCTCAGTTACCTTCTAGTTAGGAGTTAAATCACTTTTGTTTTTATTTATGTAGCAGTAGTCTTAAAACCCCTTGCTGTAACTCACACAGCATCCTGGAAAATTAGTTTTTCATTTTCAACCAGATATTACAGCACAATATGTTTACTATAGATACTATTTGTCACAAGTAAATAACCCCAACATGCAGAATATAATCCTAAATAGAGAGAAGTGTTGCAAACCTTAGAATGGCCAGGTTTAACGTGGTTAGTGAGAGAAAGTCAGGAGATAGTCTAAGTCTAGGAAAACTAGAGATCAGGATAACGATAAGTCACGGCAATAGCCAAGTCAGGAAACCAGAAAAAAGGATAAACAAGAAAAAAGGCTGAGTCAAGGAAACCAGATAAGAATGAAAAAAGGGGGGCGTGGTCACAACGGCCGCTGTCTGGCATGCTGTGCCAACACCTTTAAGAGTCTGCAATAGGAGTCCCACCACACGGGTGCGCGGGAGCAAGGTAAGGTATCTTGACACTATTATCTCATCTGTTTATTGAACTTTGATCAGAGACAGATAGCTATTGCAAGCTATTAACAGAGCAAAAGACAGTAAGTTCTAAATTAAACACACAGTGCAATAAAGAAAAATAAATAATTTCAAGTCTTTTTCAGGAAATGTATAAATCTCATGCAGGGAATGTATGACTAGGCTGCATAACCAAAGTATTTATACCCCTTAAGGACAGAAGATTAAGCAGTAAGATTGCAGTGGCACATTCATTACACCAAAGCCACTTCATTAAGATAAAGTTGCTTTGGTGCATAGAGAGTCATTTTAAGTGATTCTTTTGAACATTCATCAATATAAACTTATACTACATTATTTAGGCTCTCAATTACACCTTTAAGTAGCCAATACCTAAATGCAATATATCCTTAATAAAAAAACTGCCTAAAATAAGTAAACAGCTAACCACTTGAAGGCACTCTAGGAGCAGATTCACTCATTTATAATTAGAACAGAGTGGTTGTGAATAGCCCTATTTCATAGGTACTATTGATAAACAGTGATTTTCATGTTATGTCTTGCAGAAGACATATAATTACATTCTCTTTAAAAAGTATATTTCAGAAATAATGATAGTAAAGTGTTTGATTACTTCGACAATAACATGTTATAGAAGTCTCTCTACTTTACTGCAGGATTAAGAAATAGTAGTAGAAGCAGTTGACTTTGGAAATAATTGTTACTTACCAGGCACCAGATATGTATTTCCGATACATCTTTTCACTGCCCTTTATAGGTTAACACGTTTTTCTTCAATCAGAAAATGTAATTGATCTTTAAGTTATATAACTAAATGAAAACCTTTTTTGTTAGTCCTCAGAGACTTGTTAAGACAACATGGAAACCTATGTCATCACAATTACTTCTGCTACAGTCTGATCATAAAGTTCACAGCTCTTCAAGTAATATTAAGTAAAGACACTGATACCAACTCTGAAGACATGGCATTGAATACTGATACATGTCATAAAAAATATATTACCATTTCTAATCTTAATTGAACAAAACTCTTATACAAGTTTAAACTAATATATTTCCTGCATGTATTTAGTGTTTATATATGATTTGAATATATTTTTTGCAATTAAGCTGCAAATGTGTTTATTAAAACTATGAAACAAAGTATTGTTTGTTGTGTTACTCGTTTCTTATATTGCTGTAGTAGACACAATTAATTAGTAAATTAGGGTAAATACATCAAAGTAGAGTAGGTTTTCTTCCAAGATATAGTTTTTTTTATTCTGTGTTATTACTGAAATACCTGTTTCTCGCCTCTACTGGCCTCCCTAGCCACTGGTCACCTCAGTCTCTCTTTTAGCTGCATAGCATGATAATCCAAATCTGCTACAAAAGGCTACACCCAACTCATCACATGGCCTTTACATTGAGAGAAGTTGTGTTCTGAACCTGACAAGTTTTCTGCTTCTGGTTCTTTCTAAAGAAAAGCTGCTCCACCTTTACTTACCTTCAACCATCCTGATTTATTCCAACTTGATCTCCAAAACAAACCAGCTTTATTTCTATACTGGACTTTGTTTTCATATTCCAACATAGCTGGATATTACAGACTTTCTTATTATTTGCAAGTATCCTCAAAGACCCTGAAACTGCAGTTCTGATTACAAACCAAAGAGGCTTATCACCTCAATTGCTACTTTGACCTGTTTTACTTTATCCTTTATGTTCCTGTTTAGTTTTATCTGATTTATATCCCTGTTACATGATAACCCGCTTAGAGCATATTGCCTAAACCTTCTATTAATTGAACCTATAATTTCTCTTATAGGTTATCCTGTTCTGGGGCATATTGACTAAATTCTTATTTCCCAAGATTTGTACCCATAATTTCTCTTATATCTTCATTCTTTTATGGTTTTTTTATTTATAACTTTGGGCTTATAGTCTAAACCAGTGGTAGTCAACCTTTTTCTACCTACCGCCCTCTAATGCATCTTTTTGGTTGAAAAAATGTCCTTACCGCCCACCAGTTTTGGCGCAAGTGCAGAATATTTTTTAGAAGGAGGGTGTTTTAAAAAAAATAAATGTACGTACATTTATCTTTTTATTTCTACTTAATGCATGTTTATAATGTTTTTAACTTTATAAAGTTTAATGAGAAAACAATAAAGTAAATTGAAATTACCTTTACTAGTGATTAATGAGATCTTTGAGGCTGATGCTGTGAGACTAAATATTTGATATCTGGTTCGATTTTCGTAATGAACAAACAAAGGTCTCCTCTTTCAGTGATATTTAGACGACTTCTCTGTTTGCGCATAATATAATTTCTCATCTGTGACACACACACACACACACAAGACATACATACAAACAAACATACACAAAATATTTTAGTCACCCTCCTGTTTCCTACCTTTAAGGTGCAGGAGGGTGACTTTCCCTGGGGTCCAATGGTGGCTCAGGTGGATGGCAATCAGAGTTCCCACTCTGACTCCCTGGTCTTCCTCCCGCACGGCTCTCAGTGTTAGCTGGGAGGAGTGACGTGCAGTCGCTTCCTCCTAGCTCGGTGATGTAATCACAGGGGGCCCGGTCGCGCTGTTAAAGCGCCCAGCGCTGACCGGGCCCCCTTACAATCCACATCCATTGGGTGGCCCTGACAGCATGGGCCACCCGATGGAACCCTCCACATGCGGCACTGGCGGTTTGCCGCGCGGGCCGGGGCAGCAAATGGTGATGGCGGTACGGTACCCGGTCACAGGGGTACCGCCGGCTCGCACCCGCTCGCCCGGTCTCTCAAAATTAGAAAATCCCTACCGCCCACCTGGAATCCTGGAACGCCCACTAGTGGGCGGTAGGGACCAGGTTGACAACCCATGGTCTAAACCCTTTTATTTCATAGCCTAGTTATTGTTACCGTTAATCTCCATTATTTTTGGTTCTGATTTCTATCTCTCTTTCCTATAACTTCAATTATATGATATCTTGTTTATACTATAATGTCTAAGATCACAAATAAAGTATCTGAAGTCAACGCTGGCATAAGTATCCTCTCTGACCTGCTCAGAATCATTACGTGTCATGCACTGACAATGTTGGTTCAAATCCTCACTAATAAATGTCAACGTTTCAAGTTTCAGTCCCTAAGGACTTTTATCAAGAATATATATATATATATATATATATATATATAGTCAAGCAAATGCTGGCCAACCAACCCTACATCGTGATGGTATACAAGGAACAGAAGACTACAGTCGTGATGGATGTGGCAATACCCAGTGACTATAACATCAGGAAGAAGGAACATGAAAAGATGGAGAAATACCACAGACTGAAACAAGAACTAGAAAGGATGTGGAAAGTGAAGACCGTAGTAGGAGCACTTGGGGCTGTGACTCCCAAGTTGAGGGAGTGGCTTCAAAAGATTCCAGGTGGGACATCTGAGATTGCTGTCCAGAAGAGTGCAGTTCTAGGAACAGCTAAATTATGGCGGAGAACCCTCAAACTTCCAGGCCTCTGGTAGAGGTCCAAAGAATGAAGAATAAACATGCCACCCAGAAGGGGTGAGAAAATTATTTTATACATATATATATATATATATATATATATATATATATATATATATATATGTGTATATGGGTGTAGATTGAATTAGCTGTATTAGTCAAATAGACAAGATGCCAAAATACCAGAGTATTGCAATATGCAGTGATACCTTTTTAATTGGACTAAAATAATATTTCAAAGACAAGCTTTTGAGAGTTTTCCCCTCCTCCTCAGATCTGAAGCAATTGCTTCAGACCTGAGGAAGAGAGGAAAACTCTTGAAAGCTTTGAAACACATTTAGGAAAAGATGCAAAGTGAACAACTCATGGACAGATGTTTCATTGTTAATGCAAATCATCAGCATGAGGTTGGTTACTGGCTTGCTATTGAGGCTTGGCAGTACTTGCGAAGCAACAACCAAGAAAGTCAGGGTGGGGAAAAATTGTGATTGAAAACCTCTTCCACCTGAAGTCTGTGGATAGTACATACAATGTTAAACAAAGATCTGCACACCAGTCAAACCATAAGACTTGCTTTTCTCACAGAAATCAAAAATCACGTATGCAAATTAGCTCAACAAGGAATCACATTTTTGCCTCATTCCATTTCAAACATGGTTTCCTATATATAAGGTCTGTATATAAATATATTTATACACTTTTATCAAGACTATATATATGGACCTTATATTTATCAATAAGCATAATAACTATTAGTATTATTAGTTATAAGTATGCATAATAACTAAAAAAATAAACTATATATATATATATACACATTATGCATAATAACAAAAAACAAAATTACAAAAAATTTATGTATGTAATATTTTTGTCATTTTAGTTGAAAATCTTTTCCTAAATAATGCTGATGAATTTCTGAATTTACTATCTTTTATTTCTACACATTGCTATTTTCCATTACATTGTTGTCATTGTAAAGTGTATCGCTGATGCCACTGAAGGGCAAGCACTGCGCCCCAAGGTACTAAAAAATGGCTACAAATTGCTGAAGAAAATTCTGCCAGTGCTGCATTTCTGTTGCCAATAAACTTTGGTATGACTGGTAAGAAGTTCTTTCTGACCCAAGCCTTGTTAGCAGTTCAAGATATATAAATTTCCTTTTTTATATCTTGAACTGTGCCAATATGGGAACCCCCATTATTTTTTGCCTAGGTGAGGTGTTTTTAAATAAAACTATTTCAATCTCTAAAATTTTGAAAGCATTATTTAGTGAATAAGCGAGTGCGCTGGATTCTGTATTTTGTATGTTTTTTGGCCCCAGCAGCACCCTATAATGTATGCATGTTTAGGTGAGTGCAGCCCTCTTGGTTTTGTTTGTATATATATATATATATATATATATATATATATATATATATATATATATATATATATATCTCAAACTAAAAAAAACAACAACACAGAAGTAGGCATCAATGGGCTTTTCTTTAACATAATGCAGGAAGAGGACCTGTTATGCAAGGTGAGTACAGTCTTGTAATGAGGACGAACTGATCAACTTATGCATACTTGTGGCCGCTCACTGTAAAAAAACAAACAAAAAAAACCTATTGCCCCCACCCCTGTGCGATGGGTGGGGGCCCTAACTAAGAATGTGGAGGGGGGACCTACTGTCGTCCCTCCGGCCCCCACCCCTGCACGGTGGGTGGGGGCCCTAAATAACAATAAGGGGGGGACCTAATGTCTTCCCCCAGCCCCCCACCCCTGAGTAGCGGGTGGGGGCCCTAATTAAAAATGTACCCCCCTGTTGACTAGGGGACCCCAAACCCCTAGTCACCCCCCTCCCAAAAAAATTACCCCTACCTACCACCTCATCCTAAAAATAATGAGGGGGGACCCTTATCTAAATACATGTTAAAAAAAAAATAGACTTACCATTTGATGTCTTCTTTCTTCTTAAATCTTCTTTTTTCAGCCCCAAAAAAGGCTAAATAAAAATCCATAATAACCGACACGCTTTAAAAAAGCGCAAAAAAGAAATAAATCAATTTTCACCCATGGAGGGCTCCGCGCAGACTGAGCTCTGCATTACGGGGGAAGGCTTATAAAGCCTTGCCTGTCTTGCAATTATGCTCAGAGCACTCTGATTGGTGGGTTTAAGCCATCCAACCAGAGTGCTCTGACGTGTAAATGAAGAGACTGACAGGTAAGTCTCTACATTTACCTGTCACAGCACTCTGATTGGTTGGCTTGAAATCCACCAATCAGAGTGCTCTGTGTCATTTTATACAGTGTGGGAAAGTTCTTTGGAATTTCCCCACGCTATGTAAAATGACACAGAGCACTCTGATTGGTGGATTAAGTAACCAATCAGTGTTATGAGTCAAATTACACAGCGTGGGAAAATTCAAAATAACTTTCCCACGCTGTGTAAAATGACACAGAGCACTCTGATTGGTGGATTAAGTAACCAATCAGAGTGTTATGAGTCAAATTACACAGCGTGGGAAAATTCAAAAGAACTTTCCCACGCTGTGTAAAATGACACAGTGCACTCTGATTTGTGGATTAAGTAACCAATCAGAGTGTTATGAGTCAAATTACTGTCACGATTCGGGGAACCAAACACGCCAACACACACACACACACAAAGTGCCGTACCGGACCTTAGAGTGGCCGGGCTAAGCACACAAAGAATAGTCAGAAAACAAGCCGAGTAAGGGGGACCAGAAGACAGAATAACGTGAAACAAGCCGAGGTCAAAGGGTAGGAGAAAGTCACAGAGTCGGATAACAAGCCAGAGAGTACGTAACCAGAAGCACAAGTTCAGAATCAATACTAACAAGCAAAGACCACAACAGGGCGAAGAGGAACAGGAAAGGTAAGTATATAAATCCAAAGGTTAATTCTGATTGGATAATTTCCAATCAGAATTAACAATCACACGTGGGAGATATCTAAACCTCCCACTGTGATTGAGGCACTGTGCCTTTAACGCCGGGTCAGGTGACTGACCCCGGCGTTGGTTAAAGTGGGCGGTCTCCCAGCGTGCAGCGTCATGCATGCTGCCGCTGGGAGACACAGAGGAAGAGGCGGACGGCACCCGTGGGAGAGAGGGTGCCGCCCGCCGAGCACACGGCTGAAGGGGGACCGCGGACGGCTGGAGGGTGAGTGCCGCGAGCGGACTGCAGCCTCCCCTCGCAGCCGCCCGCGGGACCCTGACAGTACCCCCCCTCGAAGACCGCCCGGAGGGCGGGAAGCAGAAGGCTTCAAAGGAAACCGGGCATGAAAGGAGCGGACTAAAGAGGGGGCGTGCAAATCAGAGCTCGAAACCCAAGACCGCTCCTCAGGGCCGTAACCCTTCCAATCCACCAGGTATTGCAGCCGACCCCTAGAAACACGAGAGTCGAGAAGGGCAGCTACTTCGAACACGTCACTAGAGACAGCACGAGGGGAAACGGGCCGTCCGAGAGGACGAGAGAACCGGTTACACAGCAAGGGCTTCAAAAGTGAAACGTGAAACGTGTGCGGAATACGCATGGAAGGAGGCAAGTCCAGGGAGTAGGAAACGGGGTTGACCCTACGTAACACTTTGTAGGGACCAAGAAACCTGGGAGCAAATTTCATGGAGGGGACCCTGAGACGGAGGTTCTTGGAGGACAACCACACCCTATCACCCGGAGCATAAGAAGGGGTCGCTCCCCTATGGCGATCAGCGAACTTCTTCTGAGCAGCTGCTGAACGAGACAGCGCAATATGGACCTGATCCCACGTCTTCCGTAAAGAGGCGAGGTGCTGGTCCAAGGCGGGCATTCCCTTGTCAGAGAACGCTCCGGGAAGGACAGAAGGCCGAAACCCATAAGCAACCTCAAAAGGACTTAAGCCAGTAGACGAATGAGACACCGTATTCCTGGCAAATTCAGCCCACGGAAGAAGGCGAGACCAGTCGTCCTGGTGCGCATTAGTGAAGCAGCGCAAATACAATTCCACAGACTGATTAGCACGTTCGGCTGCACCATTAGATTGCGGGTGATAGGAGGAAGTGAACGACAAGGAGACCCCCATCTCAGCACAAAAGCCCCTCCAAAACCGAGAGACAAATTGCGGGCCCCTGTCAGAAACAATATCCTGAGGTACCCCATGCAATCGGAACACTTCCTTGGCAAACACCTGGGCAAGCTGAATCGCAGAGGGTAGTTTCTTAAGTGGAATAAAGTGGGCCATTTTAGAGAACCTATCCGTCACAGTTAATATCACCGTCTGACCATCAGAAGGAGGAAGGTCTACAATAAAATCCATGGACAAGTGGGTCCATGGTTTCTTGGGTATAGATAGAGGCATCAGTAGGCCTTGGGGTCTCATATTAGGAGACTTACACTGCGTACAGACCCGACAAGCCTGAACAAAATCCACTACGTCTCGCTTGAGTGAAGGCCACCAGAACTGTTGAAGGAGGCTCTTATAAGTCTTGGTAACCCCCGGATGACCAGCAGTTTTGGCGGTGTGAAATAATGTTAATAACTTTTTTCTGTCACTTACTTTCACGTATAGTTTACCAACAGGCATCTCCTGAGGCGCTTGGGTTTGGTATGTCTTAATATTCTCAAGGAAGGGAGATGAAACAACCAAACGGGTAGCAGCTATGATCTGAGAAGCTGGTACAATAGGTTCAGGGGTTGGGTTAACAAATTCTAAAGGTTCATACTGTCGAGAGATAGCGTCAGCTTTGGCATTACGGCAACCAGGTCTATAGGTAATAATGTATTGGAATCGCGAAAGGAATAGAGACCATCTAGCCTGTCGGGCGGACAACCTTCTAGCATCGGTTATATAGGAGAGGTTCTTATGATCTGTCAGAACCATAATTTTGTGTCTAGAACCCTCTAATAAGTACCTCCATTCCTTAAAAGCTAACACAATAGCTAATAGTTCTCTGTTCCCAACATCGTAATTCTTTTCTGGATCAGACAACCTTTTAGAAAAGAAACAACAGGGATGGAGGGGTTCGTCATACGATAACCTTTGTGATAGTACTGCTCCCACCCCCGATTCAGAAGCATCTACTTCCATAACAAAGGGAAGAGAAGGATTAGGGTGGTGTAGTACTGGAGCAGAGGCAAATGCTTTCTTGAGAGTTTCAAAGGCTTTAAGGGCTTCAGGAGTCCAAACCCTAGGGTGTAGACCTTTTTTAGTCAGCTTTGTGATAGGAGAGATAAGTGGTGAGAAGTTTTTATAAATTTTCTATAATAGTTAGCAAAACCTATAAAACGCTGGATAGCCTTAAGTCCTTGGGGAAGTGGCCAGGACAGTATAGCTTCCAATTTAGCAGGATCCATACTAAAACCCTGTTCAGAAATTATATATCCCAGGAATTGCACAGAGGTCTGATCGAACAGACATTTTTCTAACTTACAATAAAGTCCGTTCTGTAATAATTTTTTAAGCACCATCCTAACATGTTTATGATGTGACTTCAAATCAGGAGAATATACAAGTATGTCGTCAAGGTACACCACGGCACAGACATGCAATAGATCCCTAAGGACATCGTTTATGAGATCCTGAAACACAGCAGGAGCATTACACAGTCCAAAAGGCATGACCAGGTATTCATAATGCCCACTACGCGTATTGAACGCTGTCTTCCACTCATCATTCTCCTTTATACGGATAAGGTTATAAGCCCCCCTGAGGTCTAGTTTAGTAAAGTACTTAGAACCTTTAACGCGGTCAAACAACTCAGTGATGAGGGGGATAGGGTAGGCGTTTTTAACCGTTATATTGTTCAGACCCCTGTAGTCTATACACGGCCTCAAATCGCCCTCCTTCTTTGCCACAAAAAAGAAACCAGCACCAGCAGGAGAGGAGGACCTTCTAATAAAACCTTTCCTTAAGGATTCTCGTATGTACTCCTCCATGACCTGGTTTTCTTTCTCAGAAAGAGGGTAGACCTTACCCCTAGGGGGCATAGTGCCCGGTAAAAGGTTTATGGCACAGTCATAGTCACGATGTGGAGGTAGCTTATCTGCCTCCCTCTTTTCAAAAACCAATGCAAGATCAGCATATACAGAAGGGACAGAAACAGAGAGTGGTTTAGCCGTGGGTACGTTGAGTAAACAAACAGGACGTACCTGAGCCATACAGTCTCGTTGACAGGATTCCCCCCAGGATAGTATATCCAAGCAACCCCAATCGAGAACAGGGTTGTGTTTCACCAACCAGGGAAAACCCAGAACGATGGAAGCAGTAGGGGAGTCAATTATTTGGAAGGTTAACCTTTCCTTATGCAAAACACCTACAGACATCACTATTTCTTGGGTCTCATGGGTCACCAGAGGTTTCTCAAGTGGTCTACCATCTATGGCCTCAACGACCAAGGGTGTGGCCTTTTGGATCAAAGTTAAGGCTGCGGTTTTAGCAAAGTTCTCATCCATAAGGTTGTCTGCCGCACCTGAATCGATCAAGGCTTTGGTGGTTATGGTGGTTTTATTGACCAAAAGAGAAACCGTAATAAACGGTCTGGAGATGGACACATGAGGGGACAAAGTCATAACACCCGAGGCCGACCCCTCTCTAGGCCTTAGGTGCTGTAGTTTCCCTGTAACTTAGGGCAGGCATTACAGTGGTGCCCCCTCTTTCCACAATAAAGGCATAACCCCTCCCTTCTACGATATGCTCTTTCAGCCTCAGTTAGCCCCGTAGCACCCAATTGCATGGGTTCGGGGGTTGGTTGACTAGGAGCGGGTAGTGCTAGTAAAGCAGTAGAGGGGGAGCAGGTAATGCCCGTGTATCCATCCGTCTTTGACTACGCCTCTCTCTTATACGGTTATCAATAAGAATGACATAATCTATGACATCATCTAGAAGAACAGGCAATTCCCTGGATGCTATTTCATCCAGTATGTAGGCGGCCAAACCCTCCTGAAAGGCTGTTACGAGGGCATCATTATTCCAAACCACTTCAGCTGCTAGCGTGCGGAATTCGATAGTATAATCTGCTACAGATCTATTACCCTGTCGTACCCTAAGCAGAGCTTTGCCAGCAGAGGCAACCCTACCGGGTTGATCAAACGTACGTTTGAAAGCTGTCAAGAACTCTACAAAGGACATAGGAGATGTATTCTCCCACATGGGGTTAGCCCATGCTAAAGCTTTCCCGGACAGGTGATTAATCAAAAAGGCAATTTTGGATCTGTCAGTGGGATAGGAACGTGGATTCATCACCAAATGGATGTCAATTTGGTTAAGGAAACCACGACACAATGCTGGGTCACCGCTGTAGCGTTGTGGCGGTGTCATGTGAACAACATGAGCAGGAACGGGTACCGGAGTGGGAATGGGTTCGGGCACAGCAGCAGCAGCCTCCTGGACGGCAGGTTGCAAGTGTGCAGTACGAGCCAGTATGGTTTGTAAAGCTTGGGCAAACTGGTCCATACGGTGGTCCAAGCCATCCATTCTAGCCTCCTGATTAACTAGGAGCTGTGGGATGTCAGCAGGTTCCATTATGGCCCTGTTGTAATGTCACGATTCAGGGAACCAAACACGCCAACACACACACACACACAAAGTGCCGTACCGGACCTTAGAGTGGCCGGGCTAAGCACACAAAGAATAGTCAGAAAACAAGCCGAGTAAGGGGGACCAGAAGACAGAATAACGTGAAACAAGCCGAGGTCAAAGGGTAGGAGAAAGTCACAGAGTCGGATAACAAGCTAGAGAGTACGTAACCAGAAGCACAAGTTCAGAATCAATACTAACAAGCAAAGACCACAACAGGGCGAAGAGGAACAGGAAAGGTAAGTATATAAGTCCAAAGGTTAATTCTGATTGGATAATTTCCAATCAGAATTAACAATCACACGTGGGAGATATCTAAACCTCCCACTGTGATTGAGGCACTGTGCCTTTAACGCCGGGTCAGGTGACTGACCCCGGCGTTGGTTAAAGTGGGCGGTCTCCCAGCGTGCAGCGTCATGCATGCTGCCGCTGGGAGACACAGAGGAAGAGGCGGACGGCACCCGTGGGAGAGAGGGTGCCGCCCGCCGAGCACACGGCTGAAGGGGGACCGCGGACGGCTGGAGGGTGAGTGCCGCGAGCGGACTGCAACCTCCCCTCGCAGCCGCCCGCGGGACCCTGACAATTACACAGCGTGGGAAAATTCTAAAGAACTTTCCCAAGCTGTGTAAAATGACACAGAGCACTCTGATTGGTGGATTAAGTAACCAATCAGAGTGTTATGAGTCAAATTACACAGCGTGGGAACATTCAAAATAACTTTCCCAAGCTGTGTAAAATGACACAGAGCACTCTGATTGGTGGATTAAGTAACCAATCAGAGTGTTATGAGTCAAATTACACAGCGTGGGAAAATTCAAAAGAACTTTCCCATGCTGTGTAAAATGACACAGAGCACTCTGATTGGTGGATTTCAAGCCAACCAATGTGAGTGCTGTGACAAGTAAATGTAGAGAATTACCTGTCAGTCTCTTCATTTACCTGTCAGAGCAATCTGATTGGATGGCTTAAACTCACCAATCAGAGTGCTCTGAGCCTAATTGCAGGGCGGGGTAAGGCTTTATAAGCCTTCCCCCGCCCTGCAGAGCTCAGTCGGCATGGAGCCCTCCATGGGTGAAAATGTATTTATTTATTTTTGGATTTTTATTTGATCTTTTTTGGGGCTGAAAAAAGAAGATTTTAGAAGAAAGAAGACATCAAATGGTAAGTCTATTTTTTTTTAACAGGTATTTAGATAAGGGTCCCCCCTCATTATTTTTTGGACGAGGGAGTAGGTAGGGGTAATTTTTTTTGGGGGGGGGGTGACTAGGGGTTTGGGGACCCCTAGTCACCTGGTGGGGGGTACATTTTTATTTAGTGCCCCCACCTGCTGCTCAGGGGTGGGGGCAGGGGGAGGACATTAGGTCCCTCTTATTGTTATTTAGGGCCCCCACCCGCCACGCAGTGGTGGGGGCCAGGGAGGAGGACATTAAGTCCCCCCCTTATTGTTACCTAGAGCCCACACCCACCCCTTAGGGTTGAGGGCCAGGGATGGAGGACATTAGGTCCCCCCCTTATTGTTATTTATGGCCCCCACCCGCCGCACAGGGGTGGGGACTGGGGTGGAGGAAAGTAGTTCCCCCAAATTCTTATTTCTGGCCACCACCCATGGCTCATGGGTGGGGGTCAGGGCGGAGGACATTAGGTCCCCCCAAATTTTATTTATGGCCCCCACCCACCACGCAGGGGTGGGGGCCAGGGGAAGGACAGTAGGTCCCCCCCAAATTCTTATTTATGGCCCCCACCCACAGCTCAGGGGTGGGGGCAGGGGGGGAGGACATTAGGTCCCCCCAATTTTTATTTATGGCCCCCACCCACTGCTCAGGGGTGGGGGCCAGAGGGGGAGGACAGTAGGTCCCCCCCTTATTGTTATTTAGGGTCCCCACCCACTGCGCAGGGGTGGAACCTTGGGTGGAGGACAGTAGGTCCCCCTTATTGTTATTTAGGGCCCCCACCTGCCACACAGGGGTGGGGACCAGGGGTGGAGGAAAGTAGGTCCCCCCCAAATTCTTATTTAAGACCCCCACCACTCAGGGGTGGGGGCCAGGTGGGAGGACATTAGATCCCCCCTCAATTTTTATTTATTGGCTCAGGAGAAGGGAATTGTTTTCAACAGTGAGCAGCCACAGACTGCTAATAGACATGCCCCTACTAGCTGGGTCACATGCTGCACTGGCCAATCACAGCCATGTCATTAGTAGGCATGGCAGTGATGGATTCTAAGGGCACACGAGTCAAACACTTGTTGATTGGCTGCCCTGCAGCCTTTCAAAATGCGTCATTAAATCGCAGAACACCGAACTTCAACCCGAACATAAAGTGATATGTCCGTGTTCGGGTCCGGGGTCCAAAAAACGTAATGTTCAGTACGAACCCGAACTTTTCAGTTTGGAGCATTGTATCCATGTGTTATATGGGGATTCATCTTGTGTTTGCCATATAAAAATATTTACATTCAATAACAATACTTCTACTTACAGTGCAATAATCATTAATTTTTACCTACTGTGGCTTTTAAAATGATAGTGTATTTTTTTGCATACTGTATATTGGAAGAGCATACAATAGGTTCACTAGTGTATACTCTGGATTGTATAATAGACTAGTTTAAAATATTTTGGCTTTGGTATGCTGTCAAATATTCTATAATACAATAGAGCAACCATCTTTAGATTTAGATACCGGAGCAATATTCATACACAAATTGAACTCTGCTTGGTTTACTTATTGCTAAATTTTGTTACGATAGAGATTTAATTAAGTTTCCCTCGCTGAAGATTTTGTAGATGGAGGGCATCTGAACAGGAATGAAGAGTAGAACACAGTTAGATGAATGTATTTGTTGCTAGGCATGGCAAGAAATGGACAAAGAAATGGGGTGGGTAATGCAAACATTTGTTTTATGCATTTGAATAGATTTCCAACCAAATTAAATCACCCATAATAGTAGTCACTATAGCTACACTAAATATTGGTAAAATGTGTTCACTGAAATTAACAATGATAAACTGCAGTTATAGAAAATTATAATTTAAACTACAGGAAAAGTTATTACTATTGTTATATTAGACATTTTCCAAGCTCCAGTTAATATCTGAAGGTTTGCAGGGTAATGCGAAAAAGAAGCTTCACTTTTTTCTTATCTGTGGTTTAGTGAATGGAAAGCCTCTGAAAGTTTGCTGGATTTCTCTAGGATGATCGTTGATATTGTGGCGAAAGTAACCTCACCACTGGTTTTTGAAAGGGGCCTGTTTGCCAGCCTCCTGCCCTGCGACCATGGCCCTGGGATGTATTTCCCTTCTAGGAACTGATGTGGGCATACTTGATTTTATTATGCTGCTGCTGGCCCTTTAAGAACCATCTGGGAACATACTGTGGAGTTACTGGGTGGCCACCATCTCATGTATCAGAAGCACATGGTGAGAACAATGGATGAAGCACATGGTGAGAACAATGGATGGCGGCCATTTTAACTCACAGACACTGTTTGGACTTTTCTACATGGTGCCATCTCGCTGGTATTTGGTGCACAAAGACATTGTGCAGTAGTTTTAAACTATAGAACAGGGGACACATTTAACAGTAATTATTTTTCATATAGCCTTTATATATTCTGCGGAATCTGCATTAAACTGTATCTTAAAAACTACTGAACGGATCTGGGTGAATTTGGATATGTGGTTCACCCAGATCCCCCGGTTCCGATGATATACTTTTTATGGGGTTATTGCATGTTTTGGGGTACCTGTGATATGTTTGAAAATACTGTGTTTCTCTGCCTGTGATAATTATATTAACCATTGTGTTCAGTAATCATATCACAGGCAGAGGGGAGATTTTTGAGTGGGAGTGTTTGTGTGTATTGTACGGATTGATTGGTTCTATTTCAAAACCCTGTGGGCAGTACTATGTCTGTGAATAAAAGAGGCTGTATGTGCCAGTACAGTCAGTTCTACTTCACTCTCAATCTGAGTCCTGTCTCTTATTGGGGGAATCTGCTACAAGTGATTGCTATGCTCTGCATATTCCCTTGCTATAATCACTGAGCTCTTGTAAGAGCTTGTTCCTGTCTTGCTCTCTGAAGGAGTCTACGGGGGTTGTGGTGTCGGCTGGAGTGCTTGGAGCCCTCAGGAAGCACTAGGAGCATCCTTCAACGGAGGTACCCAGTCTGGGTGCCAGGTGATCCATTACAGATATGAAGAGTATAAGACCAATGCAACCAACATATATATTAATTGTGGTGATGTAATGATTTTCAGGTTGAGATGATTCCTAATAAGCTCACCTACAACCACATGGAATAGTCGGGTCTCTTTGGTAGCAAGATCAAGGGCCAAGAGCATCAGCTGTGGTATGAGTTGCACGATTCTCATTAAAATTCTAGGGAACAGTTTTTAGTTTTTTTTGTTTTTTGTTTTGGTCATTTGCTGATAACTGGATACACCAGCATGAAAATATATGCAAGTCTGTGCATTTACTTGATGGTTTATCCCATAAGGGTAACAAAATACCATCGCAGATGGCCAAGAATTTATTGATTAAGAAAATGTTGTACTTGTTACTATCTGTGTTTTTCATAATGGCAGTTTTTCTCACTTTTAAGCTCACTTCTTGTCTACTAACATGTGTAAAACCAAATCTACTGTTGGTTGAACCTATACTGCTTCTTGAGTCTACAGCACTTAATTGATGAAGAAAAATCTCCTCAGCTGGTTCTTGGGTTGCCCAGTCTAAGGGAACTGACTAGCACACCTGGAAATACCTTGGACAATTGGGTGACCCTTGGATCTAAAGAGGGGATTGTGAAGGAATGCACCTTGATTCCAAGGCTCAAGCTATAGATGCCATTTGGTCCAGTCTGTATTAAAATTGGCTAACTTGGATCATGATATGCTTTATGTGTAAATGAACTTTGTCCTACATTAAGTTCTCTTTCTTACAAAAACAGGCCCCCACCAAAGTACTTTTGTAAACTGCTTATCTTTTGACATTTAGAAATATGTCTCTTCTTACATTCCTTTTCTTTGAAAGCAAGCACATATCCTCTACTGTAAAAAGCGGATCTCCCCCAATTAAAGCTAGAAGCAATTTTTCTGGGTTCACAACTATCACGTATCATGAGCCTTATTGCTTCTCCAAGCACTTGAATTGATTTGGGTTCCCATGAACATAATTAAATGATGATTTATCCTTGACTACCTACGACTGATTCCACCAACTTTAGTTAATTGATTTGAACGACACCCTTTAGCTTTAAGAAATGTCATTAGCCTAGGGGATTATATACTCTTTCTTGCCAGGACTTTGAGTATTTAAACAATGTGTTCAGTACAGACTATGGTTATTTGATTGTGTGTTGTTAGCTCAAGTGGCTTTTGTTTTTCTTTCTATATTTAGCAGAATACAAAACCTCATTTTGTGCATGATTATTGCAGAAATCTACTTAATTCCTAAGTGTTCATAATAATTTTATTCCAGCAGTATCTATTGATGGACAGATCTGATTCAGTGATAATATATACTTTATTTATTGGTCTCTGCAGTGAATTTATTAATGCAGCCTGTATCAATTCTGTTGTAGAAATCCTCAAAAATAAAATTTAAAGGGTACACAATTTTAGGAGAGTCTTTCTCAAATGTTACCCTACTAGGGCATTATAAATAGAAACATAGAATGTGATGGCAGATAAGAACCATTCGGCCCATCTAGTCTGCCCAATTTTCAAAATACTTTCATTAGTCCCCGGCCTTATCTTAGGATAGCCGTATGCCTATCTCATGCATGCTTAAATTCCTTCACTGTGTTAACCTCTACAACTTCAGCTGGAAGGCTATTCCATGCATCCACTACTCTCTCAATAAAGTAATACTTCCTGATATTATTTTTAAACCCTTGACCCTCTAATTTAAGGCCATGTCCTCTTGTGGTAGTAAGGAAGCATATTTATTGGTTAACATGTTTACAAATACGTTAATTAATGAGATAACAAGTAAATATAACTCTTCCTTTCCACAATGTACATATTAAAGCTTAAATGTATTTCACATCCCTGCATACACTCTTAATTCAGAATATGCTAGTGAGTATACTTATACCTTTGCAGTAAGTATAACCATATTAATGATGTGTGATTTATTTAGATTGCCATTGTTGTCAAGAAGTCAAATATGTGTTGATGAATATGAGCAGGACTGTATGGTGGCGAGTGTTTACAGTAAGTTTACAGCAAGTTCATACAAAAATATGATTCTTTATCAGACATAATCTACAAGAACCATTTGCTATGAGTCTGGGGTAATGCATGGGGGTTACTGATCAACCAGACTCACTCATTTAACTTAACTATCTTAAATGAGTTCCTTCTTAATGATCATATTTGGAGCGTTATTAATTGAAAATAAATAAAATAAGATTAATAATGGTTGATATGCATGAAAAAAAAATTAATTTCATATATCATTTATACCTCAATAAAAAAAGAAAGCGGCTTGATCCTCATTTTCCTACAGAGCATCTCAATTATGGAATGACCTCCTGCACACTTTCAAAATTTCCCCAGGCCTAAAATCCTTTAAGACATCCTTCTCTACATATCTCAAGACAGAATGCACCTGTCACGTTTGAATATATATTTCTTACATGTTCTATGTTAAATTCTGTCAATATGTTTGTTTTTGTATTTTATTGTACCCTTTTGTAATGATACAATGTTTTGTGGACCCAGGATATACTTGAAAAGGAAAGAAAGCTCAATGTACCCTTCCTGGTAAAATATTTGCAAAATAAATAAATAAATAAATCATGAAAAAGGTAATGTATATATATATAAAGGTTATTAAAACACATCATTTAACTAAATGCATAACAGTTTGGTAGAAAATGGTTAAAACATAAATGACTGATTTTGCCTTTTTTATGTAGACTGCAATTTAGCAAAATGCCAATTATTGACTATATCATACGTGTAATACATGCAGTGTTTGAAAATGCTGAGTAGTGTAATGTATATAAAGTTATGGTAATTGCTCTGAAATAAATGGGATCAGCACTCTTTTTGCATTTTATTAGCATAATGACTGCCAATAACAGTATAGTGTATTCATATTTCCAAAACAGCATTAGCCTGCTGGTATTATATGCACATCAGTCTGTATATTGGCATCAAACTATCTTCAAGTTGATGAATCTTTTTGAAGATTTTAGTCTATATATATATATATATATATATATATATATATATATATATATATATATATATATATATATACAGGGAGTGCAGAATTATTAGGCAAATGAGTATTTTGACCACATCATCCTCTTTATGCATGTTGTCTTACTCCAAGCTGTATAGGCTCGAAAGCCTACTACCAATTAAGCATATTAGGTGATGTGCATCTCTGTAATGAGAAGGGGTGTGGTCTAATGACATCAACACCCTATATCAGGTGTGCATAATTATTAGGCAACTTCCTTTCCTTTGGCAAAATGGGTCAAAAGAAGGACTTGACAGGCTCAGAAAAGTCAAAAATAGTGAGATATCTTGCAGAGGGATGCAGCACTCTTAAAATTGCAAAGCTTCTGAAGCGTGATCATCGAACAATCAAGCGTTTCATTCAAAATAGTCAACAGGGTCGCAAGAAGCGTGTGGAAAAACCAAGGCGCAAAATAACTGCCCATGAACTGAGAAAAGTCAAGCGTGCAGCTGCCACGATGCCACTTGCCACCAGTTTGGCCATATTTCAGAGCTGCAACATCACTGGAGTGCCCAAAAGCACAAGGTGTGCAATACTCAGAGACATGGCCAAGGTAAGAAAGGCTGAAAGACTACCACCACTGAACAAGACACACAAGCTGAAACGTCAAGACTGGGCCAAGAAATATCTCAAGACTGATTTTTCTAAGGTTTTATGGACTGATGAAATGAGAGTGAGTCTTGATGGGCCAGATGGATGGGCCCGTGGCTGGATTGGTAAAGGGCAGAGAGCTCCAGTCCGACTCAGACGCCAGCAAGGTGGAGGTGGAGTACTGGTTTGGGCTGGTATCATCAAAGATGAGCTTGTGGGGCCTTTTCGGGTTGAGGATGGAGTCAAGCTCAACTCCCAGTCCTACTGCCAGTTCCTGGAAGACACCTTCTTCAAGCAGTGGTACAGGAAGAAGTCTGCATCCTTCAAGAAAAACATGATTTTCATGCAGGACAATGCTCCATCACACGCGTCCAAGTACTCCACAGCGTGGCTGGCAAGAAAGGGTATAAAAGAAGAAAATCTAATGACATGGCCTCCTTGTTCACCTGATCTGAACCCCATTGAGAACCTGTGGTCCATCATCAAATGTGAGATTTACAAGGAGGGAAAACAGTACACCTCTCTGAACAGTGTCTGGGAGGCTGTGGTTGCTGCTGCACGCAATGTTGATGGTGAACAGATCAAAACACTGACAGAATCCATGGATGGCAGGCTTTTGAGTGTCCTTGCAAAGAAAGGTGGCTATATTGGTCACTGATTTGTTTTTGTTTTGTTTTTGAATGTCAGAAATGTACATTTGTGAATGTTGAGATGTTATATTGGTTCCACTGGTAATAATAAATAATTGAAATGGGTATATATTTGTTTTTTGTTAAGTTGCCTAATAATTATGCACAGTAATAGTCACCTGCACACACAGATATCCCCCTAACATAGCTAAAACTAAAACAAACTAAAAACTACTTCCAAAAATATTCAGCTTTGATATTAATGAGTTTTTTGGGTTCATTGAGAACATGGTTGTTGTTCAATAATAAAATTAATCCTCAAAAATACAACTTGCCTAATAATTCTGCACTCCCTGTATATATATATATATATAAAACTACCAGATTTACTAAAAATCAGAAGTGTGCTAAGGGACATGACAGAAACTTTGAGAAACAGTAATCCCATTTTAGGACAGGTCATCCACTTGTTCACCCGCCTCATTAAAAAAAAAAAAAAAATTACTCCTGTTGCTGCTCGCCTTTTTTTTGAAATGCCTTTTGTTAAAGTGGTTTTTCCCTGCCTGGCTAAACCTTGTATGCCTGCCCCTCTGTGTATGCAGTTGGCAGAAACTGACGTAGACTGAATACGTGGGAAATTTTCAGGGTGAAAGGTTTGAGTGTGTCGTCACTTGTTCCTTTAATTTTTTTTAAGCAGATCACAGCACATTAATAGCAATTTAAGCTGTGGATGCTTGTGTGGGAGAGTGCAACATGCAGAATCTACCATGAGTGAGGTGTTTGCAATGAGAGACTTTTTGGGTAAGAAATCTTGAATAAAGTATGAGTCAGAGATATTAAGAAACTCATCAAAGCCCAAATATATACCAATTATGACAAGATTACTTTAAAGACCATGTGGCATTAAGTTACTCTGAAATTCATAATGTGATGAACCTGGATTTTTATTACCATGTATTTCTCCTCTTCTGTTACAACCCATACTCAAGAATGGTTACTGACGCTACAGACTAGATATGTAGCTTAATACAAGATAGCATTATGAAAAAAATACAATTGATCATTATACATTCTCTCAACTACTACTTTTATTTTTATTTAAACCAGATATAATAATTACTGATATTGCATAGCCATTAGACCATGCAATATTGTAGCAGTTTTTGCATGTTGGCACAGTCATGAGCAGCATTTTTCCTGCTGTTCATTTTTTTTTAGGACTGGCTTTAACTAATTTTTGTTATTATTATTATTATTGCCATTTATATAGCGCCAACGGATTCCGTAGCGCTTTACAATATTTTGAGAGGGGGGGTGTAACAATAAATAGGACAATTACAAGAAAACTTACAGGAACAATAGGTTGAAGAGGACCCTGCTCAAACGAGCTTACAGACTATTGGAGGTGGGGTATTTGAAACATTAGGACAATAAATATCAAGTAGGAGTGAAGCAGAGCTGGAGGAGAGAGCAAAGCACTGTCCCATAGGAGAGAGCAGGAGACAGGTATGTAAGGTAGAGATTACTCTGGGAGGCCATAAGCTTTCCTGAAGAGATGGGTTTTAAGGCCCTTCTTAAATGATTGAAGACTAGGGGAGAGTCTGATGGCAGTAGGCAAGCTATTCCATAGGAGAGGAGCCGCCCGCGAGAGGTCCTGCAAGCGCGAGTTGGCCGTACGGGTGCGAGCAGCGGTCAGGAGGTGGTCACGGGCAGAGCGGAGGGTACGTGGAGGGGCATATTTATGGATCAGTGAAGAGATATAAGTGGGGCTAGAACTGTTCAGTGCTTTAAATGTATGGGTTAGCACTTTGAATTGACTCCTATAGCATACAGGGAGCCAATGTAAGGACCGGCAGAGGGGTGAGGTGTGAGAGGACCGACTAGAGAGGAAAATCAGTCTAGCTGCAGCATTCATTACAGACTGTAGCGGGGCAATACGGCTTTTGGGAAGACCAATCAGGAGAGGGTTGTTGAAGTGTCTTGGAACATTCTTCATTGTGCACAAGTCTAATCAGGATCCAGCGGAGGTGAGTTACAATAAAACCCACAATAAGACTAGAGTTGCTATAGGGGCATTGGAGCTGCTAAAGCCAATGTAATTAGCAGGTGTGTGTATATATATATATATATATATATATATATATGTGTGTGTGTGTGTGTTGAGTGGAATCCAAACCTCTTAAACTCTCCTGGTCTCTGACCTGCACTCATCTCCATTGTGTGTTGCCTTCACAGGGGATGCTCTGGTGAATCCAAAGAATACACACTTATGAGTCTTGGCTGTCTGGAGCCTGAGATGTTAGCTTGCCTCCTCCCTGAGCTGGGCGAGACAATGTTCTCCCCACTTTAGAGATCTTTGTGTGAACTCACCTTTCTACTGGACTGGTAGTGGTCATTCCAGTCCCTGCTGGTCTGTGACACCTCAATCCTCTGGTCCACAGATGTTCACTCTTTAAGTTTGCCAACTGGCAAAGAGTGGCAGTTTCCAAAATGGCAGATGCACTTACACCTGTAACTCAAGGCAGGATGCAGCTCCAAGTTGACCTGATGTTTTTACATAGTCGAATTATGGCTAATCTGGAAGGGACTTTTGACCGCTTTTGGACAACTCTGTTGGAATTCACAAAGCTGATGGAGACAGCATGCTCACCAGGGAAGGGGGAGTGGTGGCATTGCAAGAAGCACCCTAGGAAGTCCCTCATGGGCAAATTGCCACCTAGAGTTGCATTTACCTTTTGCCTTCCTTGGTTGACCCCAACGCACCAAACACACAAGTGGGCTACAAAACACTAGTGACAACATCCCTCCAAGCATGGAGCCTTTTTCACTTTCCCGGAAGGGAAGAACTTGGCCTCAGAATGATACTGAGTTTATTGTAAGGAGGTACTTACTCATCAACAAGCCTGGGGCTGGAGGAGTGTCCCACCTCGGTACAACTGTACTTCCCATATGTATAGACTGGACCTCTCCCGCAACAACTTCCCATGCTGAGTGTTGGCTGACTGCTGTTTATCTCTTATGCCAGTACTGGCCGGCTCTATGGACACTGTGATCTTGTTGGACACAACATGTAGACCTCCTCTGCTGCTTTCTACCACTGAGGGTTTCATTACAGGTGACATTTAAGCTATCTTGCTTTTGCATTTTCTTGTTTTTATCTTGTGCCTTTTATCTTTTTTACTACCTATTGATGTTCATCTTGCATACTTTTCTTTATTCTAAAATGGGACGTAGGAGTTCAATATGTAAAATCTCCTATTCACTCTTAAAGTTCAGTGCCCTTACATCTATTAAGTGTGCTCCTGCTTTGTAATGTGCCTGTTGCATATAATTTCTCTGCCTTTATTAATTATTGTTACCATTCTCAACTGATGTCTTACCATCTTTTTGATTGACAAAAATAAAAGATGGAGCTAGTAAACAGGCAAACACATGCATATAATTCTCAATTTACACATCACAGTAGAGTATGCAAATAGAGAAATACATGTATATGTTACAATTTATTATAGTAAAAAATTCAATGTACTTCTTATCTAGTTTGTCTATCATGCATTTAATCTGTATTTTCCATCACTGTTGTACTTTATTTCTTAACATGCAGATCTTATGTGACTTTTTTTTTACATTCAGTCAGATAAATTTGAATCTAAACCACACATTATTATTAATGCATGTTTCTATGCACTTACAAAAAATGAACACTTTAGTGTCTATTTTTTAGACACATGTACTGAGCTCATTTTTTTCCAATGTATCTGTCTTCTTTGTTGATCCTGAGATCTTCTGTAATGATCTCTAGAGTCAGAAAAACTATGTATTCTCAGTAGCATTTTCTACAGTTCACATGCTTGTGAGAGTTGTTGGACACAATGTCCACAAAATGAAGCACTTACAAGTTTAAATTTAATGAACAGATGCTGCAATGTCAGATTCAATTTAATCAATACAAAAAAAAGGTAAAATAAAACTTATTCTACAGAACGTTTAGTGCACGGACCCGAGCAGGGGGTCTCCAATATATTCAGCCCAAGCCCCTCACAGGAATCTCTGGGCCTAGGAGATAATTGTGTTAAAGACCGGTAAGCTAATTATCTCTCAGGAACAGAGAGCCAAACACAAAAATATAAAAACATAAAAATACCCAAAACATTATAAAAACATAAAATAACCCCACAAATAATACATCTTTTAATAGCCTTGATCTGAGCAAGTTCTCCAAATAGCGCTGAGATCCATGCAGTGTATGGGAAACACCACTGTGTTAAAATTCTGACCAGCCGCACACGTGGTCCTATGCCCAAAACAATTACAGGGCGTTTTGTGCTTTTGCCGGTCAACTTTCAGGGAGCTCCAGTGGCCGCAATATGGGGTGCTCTGCCTGGCTCTTATTTAGCGTCTGCTCCCCTTAGTCTCAGGCACCCTCCCTTCAAAAAAGACTCTCCTGGTGGATTTCAAAGTGGTTCAAAACAGCAAACCAAGTTGTCCGGGAACCGCACAGTCACCTCATGCTGAAAACAGTTCCATAACAGTCCTGCTGGGGTTGACCCGGAACTCACAAAGTTCTCATGCCAAATTTAGTTCCATAGCAGTCGCGGCTAAGTACTGCTGGAACTGTTAGTGGGTTTGGTTCATGCGAACGGCCGCCAGAGAGCCAGCGTTCGATTCTATTCGCATGAAGGGAAAGTGTTGAAACAGGGACACCCAGGAAAAGCTACTAATGACATCTAGGCAGGATAACTCACAAACGGTGTCCCAGACCAGGACCATAGTCGTGAGCAGGAGGCCGGCTTCAACACTCCTCCAGAAGTACGTGGCAAACGTACGTGGGAAGGAGCGTTTGTCACACCAATTATTAAAGATATGATGTTACCAGCTATTATTAACAGAAAAAAATTAACCAATCTAATGGCATAGCTATGTCTTTTTCTATAAAACTCCTGTAATTTAATATGAAATACCTAGACTTGAAAAGTTAGATGAGCTGTGGGATCAGCCACATATTAAACTTTTTTATGAATGGGAAATTAATCCCATTTCAATTACTACAATCTCAATTTTTAATTATTTTCTAAAGAGGTATTTACTTACCTAGGAACTATTTATCAAATAAACAAATTATTGAGCGAAATTATCTCTTTGGTTATTTAGGTAACCATAACATTTCATATAGAATATCTCCCTAAAACTGCTGCAAATCTCTTAATCCTTTATTAAAGAAACCCCAATAAATAAATGGGACCTAGATATAAGCAAGACCTTTGAAACTCAAAAATGTAAACAGGCAATAAAAATGGTAAAACAAAGTACACATTGTGTAAATCTCGCTGAGCTCGATTATAAATTCCTAAATAGATGGTATATGGTCCCAGCAAAATTAAATAAAAGTAACAACAATCATTCAGACAAGTGTTGGAGATGTAATAGCAAAAAAAGGATTCAGACAGGAGTGCGAGAAATTAAATATCTCTAAACAAAACGTAAGATACCTCCTGGAGAAAAGTTTCAACTGTGATGTTGGCTTGACCCCCCCTGACACCCCTTTTTCATATTGGCATGCCAAGATGGGGAAAACCATTTAAATACCTAATGATACATAACCCCCTGGCATTTAAGATTAATATAGGAAGAAAGTGGAAAAAGCAAGGAAAACTAGAGTGGTCCAAAATTATAAATCAAATTAACTATCAATTTCTAATGGAGAAAAAATATTGTTTAGAGAATAATCAATTAGATCTTTTTCAAAAGATACAGGCCGCCTTGATAACCTCACCATACGCAAAGAAACAAAACTAAAGGAATACTTCTGTACTTTAAATATAATATTACAACCTATTATAAATTTGGTACTATAAATGTTATGTCTTCCAGACTAAAGCACCTGAGAATTCCCCTGTGTCTGCATGAATGTAGCATGAATGCAGTGTAGGAATGACTTAGAAGTTTTTAAGTAATAATCACACAGCATTGGAGAAAATGTACATTTAAACACCTTTCCCATGCAATCTAAGTGGGGCTGGTGAACTAAAATGTTTAACGCTATAGTAATTCTTTAATTAATTTGTAAACTGAACAGTAGTTAAAATGTCTAAAAATACATATATTCATATTTATACATTATTATTGCATATTTTTGCTTGTAACACTTAAGTCTGTGAGTTCATGCTGTTCAACTCAACAGAATTTTGGTATCGAGAAATAGAAACATAGACACATAGAAACATAGGATATGATGGCAGATAAGAACTATTCGGCCCATCTAGTCTGGCCAATTTTCTAAATACCTTCATTAGTCTCTGGCATTATCTTAAGTTTAGGATAGCCTTATGTCTATCCCACACATGCTTAAACTCCTTCACTGTGTTAACCTCTACCACTTCAGCTGGAAGGCTATTCCATGTGTCCACTACCCTCTCTGTAAAGTAATACCTTCTGAAATTATTTTTAATCTTTTGCTCTTTTAATTTAAAGGGATTCTCTAGTGCCTAGAAAACAAACCCGTTTTCCTGGCACTAGAGAATCCTGGAGTGCCCCACTCCTTCCCACCCCCCATCCCACATCGCTGAAGGGGTTAAAACCCATTCAGACACCTACCTGAATCCAGCTTCAATGTCCCTCGGCGCTGGGTCAAGCTCCACCAGACATCAGCGGGGGAGACCTAATGCGCATGTGCAGCAATGACCATGCGAGCACATTAGACCTCCCAATAGGAAAGCATTATTCAATGCTTTCCTAAGGGGATTCCAGCGTGACGACTTCCAGCATTGTTTAGACCATGGGTCGTCAACCTGGTCCCTACCGCCCACTAGTGGGCGTTTCAGGATTCCAGGTGGGTGGTAGGGATTTCCTCATTTGGAGAGATTGGGTGGGTGGGCGGGCAGGTGTGAGCCGGCGGTACCCCTGCGACCAGGTACCGCCATCACCATCTGCGTCCCCGGCCCGGGCGGCAAACCACTGGGGCCGCCGTCCAAGGGGTTCATTAGGCGGCCCATGCTGTCAGGGCCACCCAATGAATGTGGATTGTAAAGGGCGCGACCGGGCCCCCTGTGATTACATCACCGAGCTGGGAGGAAGTGACTGCACGTCACTCCTCACAGCTAACACTGAGAGCCGCGTGGGAGGAAGACCAGGGAGTCAGAGTGGGAACTCTGACTCCCATCCACCTGAGCCACCACTAGACCCCAGGGAATGTCACCCTCCTGCACCTTAAAGGTAGGAAACAGGAGGGTGACTTAAATATAATGTATGTGTTTGTGTGTGTGTGTGTCTTTGTATGTATGTCTTGTGTGTGTGTGTGTGTGTGTGTGTGTATCTTTGTTTGTATGTCTTGTGTGCGTATGTGTCTTTGTATGTATGTGTGTCTTATGTATGTGTCTTTGTATGTATGTCTTGTGTGTGTGTATGTGTGAGTCTTTGTATGTATGTCTTATGTGTGTGTGCATGTGTGTGTGTCTGTATGTGGGCCTGTATGTGTCGTGTGTGTGTGTGTGTATGTGTGTCTGTCTGTGTGTCTGTATGTATGTGTGTGCCTGTCTGTGTGTCTGTATGTATGTGTGTGCCTGTCTGTGTGTCTGTATGTGTGTCTGTATGTGTATCTTGTGTGTGTGTCTGTATGTATGTGTGCCTGTCTGTTATAGTGGGCTATAGTAAGTGGGCTACCTAGCTCAGCCTTCCTACTGGGCATTGCTATAAGTGAGGTTAAAAAATAGAAAAAAGGAAAAAAAAGGTGGGGAGGGGAATTGAGGAGGGAGAGGAGGGGAGCTGACGCACAGATGAGAAATCATGTTATGCGCAAACAGAGAAGTCATCTGAATATCACCAAAAGAGGAGACCTTCGTTTGTTCCTTACGAAAATCAAACCAGATATCTCATATTTTTAGTCTCGCAGCATCAACCTCAGGATCTCATTAATCACAAGGTAATTTCAATTTACTTTATTGTTTTCTCATTAAACTTTATAAAGTTAAAAACATTATAAACATGCATTAAGTAGAAATAAAAAGATAAATGTACGTACATTTTTTTTTTTTTTTTAAAAAGCCCTCCTTTCTAAAAAATATTCTGCACTTGCGCGAAAACTGATGGGCGGTAAGGAGATTTTTCCATCAAGAAAGATGCATTAGTGGGCGGTAGGAAGAAAAAGGTTACTACCACTGGTTTAGACGACCAAATGTAATCTAAGAAGGCGGAAGTCGCTCTAGTGGCTGTCTGGTAGAAAGCCACTAACGGAGGACTTAACCCTGCAAGGTAATTATTGCAGTTTATAAAAACTGCAATAATTACCTTGCAGGGTTAAGGGTAATGGGAGTTGGCACCCAGACTACTTCAATGAGCTGAAGTGGTCTGGGTGCCAACAGTGTCCCTTTAAGAGTATGTCCTCTTGTGGTAGTTTTTCTTCTTTTAAATATAGTTTAAATATACTTTACTGTGTTGATTCCCTTTACGTATTTAAATGTTTCTATCATATCCCCCATTCTCGTCTTTCCTCGAAACTATACATTTTAAGATCAATTAAATGAAGAAACATTTTTGTGAAAGTAATTCAGGCAGCCAAAACAGCAGGAATAATGCTGACTTTGCTGACATGCAAAACTGCTACAATATTGCCTGTCCTAATGACTATGGCTAATATCGGCCATTTTGCAATGCCAATTCTGGATTTTCAAAATTAGATTATTATTTGTCAGAATTAAAAAAAAAAATAGCAAGTGTAGCGGAGATGCAATATTCCCCAGGTTATCTCCGCTTATTATCCAAGTGATGCTCAGGAACAAGTAAATAGTAAATCCATAGGCAAGGTTTCCAGCAGGTAAAATAACAGCAATATCCCAACAGCAATCCCAATAACTGGACGACACACAGTTTCAGGAGCAGAACTGAAAGCTTTAATCCACAGTCTCCTTTTAAAGCATGCTCCCATGCGAGGGAGGGATTTACAATCATTAATACAGTAGCCAATCCTGTCCTGGTAACCTCCCACACATCTACTCCCCTCAGCCAGCATCATAATCCCCTTATCCATTACAGTAATTCCCCCCGTTTCTGGATGTACCCCTAAACGTAGGGGTACCTCTTTAAATCCTACATCCCCGGATAGCCCTGATCTGGGTGAACAACATATCCAAAAATCACCCAGATCAGACCAGGGGTTCGGGAAATGTATGGAGGGAAGAAAATGACCGACCGCACTAACTGAGACAGCTGAATGAGGTTCCATGCGAATGGGCCCTGCGGTCGGTCCTGGCATAAGGGAACAAAATACATGAAAGCCTCTAGCTATAGAGGCTAGGGAGGGTTCGCCTGAATCCCCTCGTTCGGTATTTTCTATCTACCGAACGAGGGGCCGTTCGGTAGTTTGGAACCGAACGGACCAGGGCTGTGGAGGTCTCAGCGGTGTTCGCCTACTCGAGTGTCCGATTTTAGTTCCAGACACTCGATGGCAAAACACCGCTGTTCAGGAGTTTTAAAATGGCCGCCGCCACGTGTTCGTTTGTCGAATGGCGGCCACCCCCGAGAACAAAGGACGGCTACTTACTAGTCAATTACCCGTTCGCAACAATGTTGCAACGGGTAATTGAGGACACACTTCACACAGGGGAGGTCTGGTTGTTCGGTAGTTTCATTCGAATGAACTAAGGGAATGAAACTACCGAACAATCAGAGGAATACAATTCTTTTAAAAAAACATATAACACAGCAGATCACACGAATGCAGTTATGTACAATATATTTGCAGGACAGAAGTTTTAGAATGATTGATTGCAATATTTTTCCTTTTGTACCTTGTATTAATGACAAATGGGGAGCGAGAGTCATTTTAAGTTGCAAAGAGATTTATCAAAAATGAAAGGAAACATTACGTAGGCAATTGTTTTCAAGTAAATTACTCCTGTTGCTGCTACTGTCATTTTTTTCAAATGCCTTTTATTACCTGCTGGCTGAGTCTTGCGATGACTGCATTTCTACGAATGCTTTATTCTTCACAGGGTGTAAATGGTGAGTGTGTTTTCAATCGCCCATGCCCACTCACCCTTTTCTTTTGAAATAGAAGTTGCCATTCTTCAGTGTGAAATAAAAGCATTGCCCCATCAGCTTACCCCACTGTGTCTGTGGCAATAACAGGCACCAAAGAGTCAGTTAGGCAGTGCAAAGCTATAATGTAAAGTATTTTAACCCCTTAAGGACACATGACATGTGTGACACGTCATGATCGCCTTTAATTCCAGAAGTTTGGTCCTTAAGGGGTTAAAAGGGGCAAGTAGCAGCAGGAGTAATTTAATTTTATTCTTAAAGTTGGTGAAGGCGATGATTAGCAGCACAATCACCACCACATTTTAGAATAACTTTTTGTTAAAAAAAAGAACTGACACACTAAGTGTAGAGAGGATTCACTACTCTGTATATTACTGAGGGAAGAAGTTTGCAAGTTCCATAGCACATTCAGTGGCACAGAAGCATATTGCAAATCAAATCCAGCTGTTAATAGAAATAACATTTTAAAAATGTGTTTTTCTGCATAGGAATGCACTTAAATAAAAGACATTAGATTTTGTTTTTTTTATTCTCCCGATGCCATCCCCATTAAGTTACATGTTGTTTTTTATTTAGATTTTAGATTTTTGCTTTTAGACTTTCAGATTTTCTTATTTTCTTATTCATCTTTAAATCTCTGTGCCAACATTCTTATTTTCTTATTTCAGCATTAAATCTCTGTGCCAACATTGTCATTTTTGTATGGTAAAACCTTTTTCTATAGCCTCAAATTTGGCTAGCATTTTAGTTTTATATCTTATTATGATTTTCATAAAGGCAAAAAGAATAATCTTGCATTGCATTGTAGCATGCCTTGTGCATTCTGTACTATTCTTTTAGAAGTTATCAATAATATGCGGTAATGCTGTAATGCTGTAATATGCTTGTAATTTGGCTATATCCAGTATCTACTACTTAAGTAATTTCTCAAGACTATTATATAAAGCATTCACATCTTCTCTAGTACTCTAACTTAGAATGTTCTCATCATTAAAACACAGAGCTGTGTTCAATGATAATTGTGGTTTTAAGTTTCTTATAGCTATAATCAGAGGCAATAAGTCACTTCTATACTAACAATATTCATAATCAGTAGCTAGACAAGCAATACAATTCACTATGAGTTTTTAGAGATTTTAACAAATATTTGTGAAGGAAAATAAACAAGAAAAATGCAGCCTTTTCCTTTTTAAGAAAATCTCACAGATCATCACATACGTATAATACCAGAGACCAAGTAATAAAAATAGGGAATTATAGCATAAACAAAAAATATACATGAGGACCTCCAGCATCAGATTTTTTCCCATATGGGGAAATCCTCATGCGAGCACGGCCATTGCAGATGTCGGCAGGGGAGGAGCGTGGTTGGAGCCTAACCCAGCGCAGTGGGATAATGATGCTGGAAACAGGTAAGTGACTGAAGTGGTTTTAACCCCTTCAGCGCTGTGGGAGGGGGGTGCAAGGGAGGGGAGCACTGTAGGATTCTATAGTGCCAGGATCAAGTTAATTAGATTGAAAATGAAAAAAAAAATTAATGCAGGCTGTGTTAGCCACAGCCAGTGGAGGTATGGCTAGGCCTGCATACACAAAAACATAAGCTCTTATGGCAGAAAATTGAGCAGTAAGACTGCAGGTGCATAACATATACAGCCAAACTGCTTCATTAAAGGGATTCTATAGTGCCAGAAAAAAAAAATCCTGGCACTATAGAATCTCCAAAACAGCAAGTCTTGTGGGATGTTTCCAGTGTGCTTCGGTTAGTACCAAAAGATGCCTGGTCTAATGAATCATGTTTTTATTCTGGATGTTTGGGTGCATGTATGTGTGATGTTAACCTGAGGAAAAGCAGAATGCAGTATGGCAAGAAGGCAGGCCAGCAGAGGCAGTGTTATGCCCTCGGCAAAAGTCTGCTGGGAAAAATCCTGACATTCATGTGGATTTTACTTTGACATGTACCACCTGCCTAAAGATTGTTGCAGACCACGTACTCCCCTTCATGACAATGGTGTTCTCTGATGGCAGTGGTCTCTTTCAGCAGGATAATGCACACTGCCACATTGCAAAAGTTGTTCAGGAATTATTTGGGGAATATGGAAAAGAGTTTAAGGTATTGCCTTTGCCTCCAAATTCCCCTGTAGGGCTAAATAGTGATGACTAGACAACTGGGTCAAAGCATCTCCAAAACGGCAAGTCTTGTGAGATGTTTCCAGTGTGCATTGGTTAGTACCAAAAGTGTTGAAGCAGCATAAATTTATAGTGGAGAAAGTTAGATACACAGTGAGACAGCAGTTCTTGAGTATTTTTGGAGGTATCGAGTCAGCTTGGTGTGCCAAGGTTGTTGCTGGAGGCACTTGTTGTGTTTAAATGTAGGAGGTGCCATGATGTCTAGGTGAGAGGAGAGGGTGGAATTGTAGAAGAAGGTTGCCGACCTAGGACAGGTGAGGTTTGAGATAGGTAAAAGGAGAGTTTGGAGATTAGTGGAGAAATGCTCTAGGTCAAGACATTGGAGGTCTCTAGGAGATTGATGTTCAGACGGTGGTGTCAATTGGGTCTTAGGTATGCCAATGTCAAGAGTCAGCAGATGGTGGTCAGAGGAAAAGGAATATTAGAGAGATTAGAGGCGGTACAGAGATTGGTGAAGGCAAGATCAAGAGTGTTTTCCGCTGTATGGGTTGCTAAATTGGACCATTGCGTAAGGACATAGGAGGAGGTTACAGAGAGCAGACGAGAGGCATCAGTGCAGTTGGGGTTGTTGACTGGGATATTGAAATCCCCAAGTATAAGGGAAGGAGTGCTAGATGAGAGGAAGTGGGGAAGCCAGGAAGAAAAGTGCTCAATGAATAGCCTAGGATGACCGGGGGGCGGTAGGTGATAGCAATTCTTAAAGGAGTGGGTTTAAATAGGCAGACAGTGTGAATTTCAAAAGAAGAAAAGAAAAGGATAAGGCAGGGGGAGTTATGATTGGTTGAAAGGTACAATGAGGGGAGAGAAGGATGCCTACACCACCTCCTTGAGTCTGGGAGTGTGAGAAAATTGTAGCCCACCAAAACATAAAGAGCCAGCACTATCAGAGGGGGACAGCCAGGTCTCTGTAAGTTCAAATAATGTGAGTGAGTTTGAGATGAGAAAGTCGTGTATGGCTGTTGATTTTAAATTACTGCAGACGGAGCGGGCATTCCAGAGTGCACACTAAATGTTGGTAAGTGAGGGTACAGGGCAGGGTATTGTGATGAGGTGTGTGGGGTTTCAGGTTTTCTTAGTGTGTGTATAGAAGGTGTAGGGCCCTGGATTGGAAAAGGCATCACCAGCTGCTAGAAGCAGGAGGAGAGAAAGTGACAGGAGGTTCGAATGGGTTTTGTATGCATGGGGTCTAGAATGAGATTGATTGTGGGTAGGAGTGAGAGAGGAGAAAAATGAGTGCAAGGGGGGAGTGTAGCAGAGAGGGGAATATTTGAGAGTAGTCAGCTGACACTCTCCGTTAATCAGTGACTCCCTATTCACTAAACTGACTTGGAAAAGGTGTGTTTCTTTCCAAGCCAGTTTAGTGAATGGAAAGTCACTGATTGGCAGAGAAGTTCAGATGTCCGCTATCAGCCAATCAGCAGTGCCCCTGCCTGGCAGCAATCCACGCTTCCTGAATCTGAAAATTCTGAAGATGCTTGTCGCCTGGAGGGAGTGGACAGCGACACTAAGCCATTAAGCTATTCGATAACTGTTGAACCCTTTAAAGTAAGAGTGCTTTCAGGGGCCTCCTGGCACCATAACAACTTAATTTAGATTATGTTGTTTTGGTGCCTATAGTGCCCCTTGAAGTAAAAGATCACTGTGTAACACAGCTCAATTGTACAGTATTTAAATCTAAGTAAAAACATTCAAAAGCACTTAGACATAAATCTCTTATTCCAGACATATATAATGTGTGAAGTTCAGTGGCCATGCACAGCTGGTAATATTGAATTAACTAAATGCACAACAGTTCAAAAAAACCATCAAGAAGAATTGTCTAGCATGTGAATGGAGTTTCAGAATAATTCCTTGTTGTATATGAAATAGGGATCATATGAAAAGACAGAGTGGTACATGACATTTCATAGGCTACATATAACATCACATAACATATGGTGCCTTAACAAAAGGAATTAATAAATAAAACTTAATTAAAAAGGGCTAGTAGAGTGGTGCAAAGCTGGCCTGATATAAACCATCAATTAAAAGGATTTTCATTTGAAACTTTGTTTTAGGTAAGACACGTGGTGGAAAAATTGGAAAATTTTAAGAGGTACACTCATTTTTATCATAAAGAAGGCATTGTCTGATCTAAGAATAAGCATGTAGGAATACATCTAAAAACTATTATGTAACAAATACTAGTTACATGTACTAGCTTTCAAGAAAAGTGTGTTGGGACAAATTCAATGCAGAAATAAATGAGGCAGAAGAGTAGCTGTCCTAACTACAAAATAAATTAACAAACAAATGCAAAGCTTTTTCAATATGGAATCTTACCAAACCAAGAATAATAGCCTCTGTTTTCAAACATCCATTTAACTATGTATTTTTCCTAAAGCTCTTGGTTGTACTTAGAACTTCAGTATACAATTTCCAAATGAGTTACTTGTATTTTTCATTATGTTCATGCTGTTTTTTTTAGAAATATATTTATATTTGAATCAAAACCATACAATAAACTTCTATGCATAAATATTTCACTGAATCACGTTACATACTATTCATATATTATAATGCTCACATTTTATACAAGCATTATTTTTTAATAGAGGAGTCTTGGTAGAATAATGTCAAATGGTAGTCTGGTGTCTTCAACAGGGCAGAGAATGAAATATGAAATGACAATAAACATAGAAAGAATAAAAATGTGTGATATTGTTTGGAGAATGGTATAAAATAAAACAAATGAATATACGCTAAGAAGTATGGAGCTAACAACTAGCTCACTTTCATCAGCGTGTGACAATATAATCCTTGTCAAGGATATGTGGTTGATAATCATGCAAAGCCTGCCGTGTAGGTGGGCGTACAGTCAAATACAACTTGGTGGGGTATACAATATCCCAAAAACCAGGGATAGTGTGATAAAGTAAGGACAAACATATTGTAAGTGACTAAAATAGACAAAATCACACTCACAAACAAAAAGTATGTGCACTTACAATATCCTTTGTCCTAACTTGATTACACTTTTGGAGTTACCTGTTTTTTGTTAATTGTATACCATTTGAGAGATGACACATCAAGTTGCCAACAATTATACTGTCACAGTGATGCACATGATCTAGTTGTTAGCTACACACTTGTGAGTGTATTTTCATTTGTTTTATTATATACCTTTCTCCAAACAAAATCACACTTTTGGATTATTACTGTGTTTATTGTAAATTCATGTTTCATCCTCTGTCCTGTTGAAGACACCAGTCTATCATTTGACATTATTTTACCAAAGATTCTACACTATTAGTTTTCTATTGATAATCCTGGAACATTATATCAATTGCATTTTGATTATTTACATAAATGTATTGCTTTCAATTACCACTAGGCACAACTGCTTTTGTTTTCTTTTTATACGTCAAAATGGTAGGCGCTAGCTATAGTCAGAATAACGTACCACAGGTAGCTCTTATACAAGGATTCCCAACCCTGGTCAATTAGCAATAAACAAAAAAAAAGAATATACCACGCCCAATATTAGTGTACAAATGTTATTTGTACATTGGTCATTGTGTAATTCCAACATAGTTGACCTCAAAGTAAAAAAACAAAACAGAAAGATAATAGTGCAATACAGTATGTTATCTGTGTGTGATATTAAAATTCTTCGATAAGATACACTCATATTTACTAGAGCTAACTTAGAGTTCTACTGTTTTGCGCATGGACGGTATAATCCTCGTTTTACGATATATGTTAGTCCAAACGACACAAACTCTCCAGGTAAGACGTAATATGCAGAGTATATGTGGAGACAAATGGTAGAAGAAACTCTAATGGTGAAGTAAGTATTAAAAAACAGGTAAAAATGAAGAAATGTACTTACATTTCATAGAGCAGGACTTGCTCTAGTATGAACAACATGGGTGGTATAATCCCCACCTAAGGATATAGTAAGATCATCAGTTGATTATCATCAGCAAGATGATAAATGAATAATAAAAAGGCAAGTATATATAAAAGTTAACTTTTTATTGCATAAGTAAAATATAAAAATAATAGAACAGTAATAAAATACTATCAAGGAGCCCACTTTACACGTTTCGCCTCTTCAAGGCTTCATCACAAGTGTGGTTAAGTCCTTACAAGTCCAAGTATATATAGGGTGATGTTGATTGTAGATTGCTTCCTGGTGAGTCTGACTGTCCATTTCCTGTTACAAAGCTGAAACAAAAGCGTCATATTAGTTGCCTATTGGTTGCCTCAATAGGCTTTATGCGTGTCAGCTTGCAACGCACATGTCATTAAAATGGTAATGGAGCATTCTGTTCACTTATTTCCTATTATGCTAAATTTATACACTAATATTGGGCACTGTATATTTTGTTTTTTTGTATCTTTTGTTTTCTTATATTTTTATAATATTGATCTTGGGATTTAGCATTACCCAGTTTACAGAGTTTGTTGACCATGAGTTAATGCTGTATCTTCATATTTTGATTTTAACTTTTTTTTTAATAGAAATTGATTTATTTAGTATTTTAGATTTCATTAAAAATGTTATTGCCTTACACTAATGAAAAGCAGATGTTCTGAATTATATCTAGAGCTTGATTGACTGGTAACTACATCTTAGGAAAATTAACATCTTTAAGTGTTAAATATTTATTTAAACATAGTTTATCCATGAGTCAATCAGATAATCTTATGTTAATGCAGTAAATTTTTAAACTCTTTAATCACTAAAAGATTACTATTATTATATTTTGATATATTTCACTAGCAACATCTAATGTTCTTTATCAATGACTAGTAATGGTATTATTTATAACAGAATTAATTTAACACTTTAAGTTAAGTATGTAGAAAATTATTAGACAAATGTGCTGTGGATGTCATGTGCCAGTATGATGGAAATGTAGGCAAAAAATAAGGGGAGGGGTAGTTTTCACATTTTGAACAATGATATACTAAATAATCAGTTCTCTCCAAAATCTCTGCTATTTATATATAACTTGACTTGTGCATGACATCTTCATTCAGATTTAGGAGCACATCAGAGCAGAGCAAAGGAGAGTCGGTCAGGTAGGAATAAGTCTTCCCTCAAATGATTGAGTCTCTGTCAGTGAGAAGACAGAAATGTAATAATTTTGTTGTTGATGTTGCTTTTTTGCAAGTGCCAGGTCTTTTTTAATTGAATTTGTGGAAAATACTATAGTTTGTGCAATTAAATTATGAACTAAATGTGGAAATTGTAACATACGTGCAAATAATTATTTCTCTGGTTGCCAGGAGAAAGCATCATCTCTCTAAAAGAACATGGTAGCATGGCTTAGGTTTGCAATTTTGCATCTGAACAAACCACAAGACTTCTGGAATAATGTGCTTTAGACAGATGAGACCAAAGTGAAGATGTTTGGTCATAGTGTACAGTGCTATATCAAGCAAAATCAAACACAGCATTTCAGCACAAACACTTCATACCAACTGTCAAGCATGGTGGTGGAGGTGTGAATATTTGGGCTTGTTTTGCAGCCACAGGACCTGAGAATCTTGCAGTCATTGAGCCGACCCTGAACTCCGCTATATACCAAAACTTTCTAGAGTCAAATGTGAAGCAATCTGTCCAACAGCTCAAGCTTGACTGAAATTGGGTCATTCAAACCTGCCCTCCATTGCTTTTCTACTGATCTGGTGCTGGAGACCGGGAGTAAGTGCAGGTTGCCAAGCACATCAGCAAATCTACAACAGAATGGCTTAAAAAGAAAAAGAATCAAGGTGTTACAATTGCCTAGACAAGATCTACAGCTAAAATGCATTAAAATGCTGTGGCAGGACCTAAAGAGAGATGTGACAGCAAACTTTAATAAACTGAAGCAACATTGTAAAGAAGAGTCTGCCAATATTCTTCCACAATTATGTGATGGACTATTAAAGTTATACAGAAAACGACTACTTCGAGTTATTGCTGCTAAAGGTGGTTCTAAAGGCTATTGAATAATAAGCTATATATAGCTTAATAAGCTAAATATATATAACATATATACTTTGTTTTCCACACATGGTTTCTCCATTTTGGCTTTATTTTTGTTTGCCAAGTACTTGCCTTCTCTTTTCCCTGTTTTCCAAGGTACTTACATATAGATCTAATTAGTCCATCAACAAAATTAATTGATCATCTGTTTATCACTTTTTATGCTAATGAATTTTGTAATTTCACATTGATTGATTTTTATGTGTTATTATTATGTGTTTATAAAAATGTTTTCTTGTCACTGTGTTGTTAGCTTGATAAAGACCTGCTGTCAGGTCGAAACATTGCAATAAACTGCCTTGAAGAAATCACAGTGAGTGCCTGAGACGTTTTTTCATTTATACAGATAATATGGGGTTTGCTCAGAGCACCCTGTGCCTTATTCTGTGATTGAGTGCAACCCTCCTTTTCCTTCTATAACATGTGTATCAAGGGCATAACTGTATAGATAACCTCTAACCTATCACTGTTACATAGATGACTTCTTTTTTTTTTTTATCTGGAGAGGACCAGAGGAACTTTTAAAGGATTTTCTGGATGGTTTAAGAAGGAATGACTGAGTTCAATTAGTTAAACTGTTAATATCAGTAAAGTGATAGTTAAGTTTTAGATCCTAAAAATGTATTGAAAAAAGCCAAATTTAAATAAATACCCATTTTAATAATTTTCATCATCTACGGCTAAAAACCCAGTTTTACATAATATATTACCAGACCAAACAAAGATATTTTTTAAAGGTGCATTTAATTAAAACAGATTTTAGTAAAAAAAAATAACTGTTTAAGTAAGATGTATCCTTTTTTAACATGATGAGTTTTTTCAAGTGTACTATATGCCTATTTTGAAATGTCTAATATAATAGTAAACAAATTATTGTAGCTCTGAAAATGTATAAACATAAATTGGGAATTTAAAGATTCCTTTTTCAATTTAACACGGATAGAGGTGCCCCAAAATTTGATTCAGGACACAAATTTGTGCAAGTGGAAGAAAGCGAATATTCTTATGCTGTTACAAATTGCACCATCTGAAAGATTTGAATCTTTTTAAGAATTCCAAGATCAATTTGAATTATAGGATAAATAAATGTATAATTATGCCAGAATAAAACTTATTTTGGCACAGGGTGTAAAGGAACACCCTGAATTTAAAGTAAACATTCTAAAAATAAATGAATCTCAAAAGTCCCTCAAATAATTAAACATTGTAAGATCTTAAGCTGCCCACAGTTTAAGTGGTGAGAGTGCACAAGTTTAAATAAAATAAAACGTAAGATCTCAAATATATGTAAAGATCTGGGAGTTTTAACACAACCAATAGCCCTTCAAACTTTTTTTTTTCACCTTGACTTTTCAAGTTGTAATATTGAACCATATTGCAACCAAACTTATAATTGCCAGAATTTGAAAGTTAGCCAAAGCTCCAACTTGATTGGAAATAGCCCCTCAGATTAAATATGAACTGGAAATATAGAAACGTTTTTACTAATGTTGGCAAAATTATTCTCTATAAGAAAATATGGACTAAGTGGATGGTCCTATGTTTGCACATTAATAAAGCTTGACCCGAACATTGTGATATATTGTAATTTAGTTTGATTGAAACTAACATAATGACTCCATGAGCCAGACACGCAGCTCCCACCAACAGTGAAAAAGTTACAGAGAATATCTTTATTGATGCTCTTCCCTCATTTCTCTCGAGAAGTTATTTATTTATGTGTGTGTATGATTGAGGGAGAGATTGAAGACTCAGTCTAAGAATAAATTATAGGTAACTAATTATAGACTAACCAAATAAAACAAGCAAAAAAAAGAATAATTTAATATATGGCAATCTTTATTATAAAGCATAATATATGGAATGAAGACTGAGTATACACACCATGTTTTTTGTTCATTTCTGTTTTTATATATATTATATGCATTTACATGTTTATGTATAAAGTTATTTAGTAATACAAAAATTTGCATAATGAATTGCAAAATATGTAAAATATATATTGGAAAAAAACTCACTAAAATAATTTATATATAAAAAAAAGGAGTAGTGCTGTATAAGTACCAATAGTAATGAAAATTAAAAAGATGCACTCGCAATTCAACATTTGATTGAATACCAGACCTCATATCTTCCAGGCAGTGGTAAACCATGCAGAGAAAAAAAGGCAATCATAGTGTAGAGCTTACAAGATTAAAAACAATTCAGTTATATTAACATGTACACAAGAAGATGAACTCTCCAGTGGCGTTCCAGAAGTTAAGGGATTTTGTTCTCTACATAAAAATAAACAGTAAATAAAATAGCAGTCTATACATAATAAATAAAGAATAAACAGCACTCACAACTTGCAGCCCTAGGGGTTTTGTCCTTTTGTGTGCTGCACCTTCATATTACAATCCAAGATATGCCTAATGAGCTTTCCCATCTGTGAGTTATTTCTTCCAGCTAGGATTCAATCATCATTCCTGAATCGCGTTGCAACTTGTGGTCCATAGCATCACTTCCATTTTTGGTCTGCGTTCCACCAAAGAAATACAAATGCAAATGTTAAATAGCTGGTTATCAAAATGTCAATTTAATAAAAGGTTAACAATTTATAAAATTGAATAAGTGAGAAGAAGATAAGGGAAAGAGGCATAAAAAATGAGTCATAGCATCTTAAATATAAAAATCTTGGAAATAAAACACTTTACTAAAAAGAGAATAAAATTAAGAAAAATTCATAACAAACAAAATAAAAAATACAAATTTAAATTCAAAATTTTTTCAAAGGTGTAAAATGTACTGGATAAAAAAGATAATCCTAAAAGGCAGATACTATAACATATAAGGAAGGAAGAAGGAAAGAAGGAAAAACAAAACCTTTGGGCCATTTTTATGAATTTTCTAACTGCAAAGAATATTTTTGGAGAATATATTTTTACGTAGAATTTTTAAATATTTTCCAGTCTCAAAATTATTCAACCCCTTCATGGCAAGCATCTTTATAACTTAGTAGAGCACACTTTTGTGGTTATGACCTGCTGCAAACAAAATACATAGCCAGACTTCAGCTTTTGGCAACGTTCAAAAACTGAAGTCTATTGCTTATGAGTAGGGGCCTCCAGCTCAGTAATATTCCTGGGTTTGCGTTGTGGAACCACCTTCTTCAAATCCCACCAGATATTTTCTATGGGGCTCAAGTCAAGTGACTGTGATGGCCACTGTCGAATTTGAGGTATGATTGGGATCATTGTCATATTGGAAGATCCAATGACGTCCAAGCTTCAGCTTTCTTACAGACAACGTCTGTCCTATGATTTCCTGACACCTAAATGAATACATTACCCTTTCCAGTGCAAATCAGATCCAAAGCATCACCGAGCCACCACCATACTTAATTGTAGGCATAGTGTTCTTTTCAGCATATGTTTTATTCTTCTCCCAAAGGAATATCATTGATCCATTGGGCCAAAAAGTTCCAGTTTTGTTTCATTGCTCCACAGAACATAATCCCCAAACTTCTGTGGTTTATTTATATGATTTTGAGCATATTGGAGCCGACTTTTCCTGTGCTGTTAGATCAGTATTGGTGTACGTCTTTGAGTTCTGGCATGGAAACGTTCAAGGTTTATTACATGCCTTACTGTGCTCACTTAAACCTCAGTGCCTGTTCCACAAAGTTTTGCTGCAGGTCTTTTGCAGTCACACACTAGTTTTCACATCCTGCCTTCTCAGAATTCTTGTTTCAGCCCTTGATTAGTTGCATCAGTTGTGCTTGAGACAACACATATTTTGCATATTTATGCTGTAGTGAGAGATTCTATTTAGGGGGTTGAATAATTTTGAGACTGGAGAAGTCATTATAATTTGCCTTTTCAGCTGGATTTGGGGAAACCACTTGAAGCATTTGTTGTGTTAAGCTATTTAATTGCTTTTGTTTGATTTGTTCATTGCAAACAGCTGAAAGTCTGTGCATTTCAGGTAAGTTTGCCCTACATGAGTGTTTTAGAGCTGCTATTTTTTTATTCTGTACAATGTTTTAAGTGTTTTTGTACACACTATTATCTGTTGTATACTATGTCTTCCTCCATTATGGCCTGGTTTTAAAAAAATATTCTTGAGAAAAAATAAGGGTATTTTTTTGTAATTGTTCCCTCTACTGGCACTCTATTTACCTCAACCACTCTTGCTTCTTGCAGTTTGTAACTGGTGATTATTAGCTTGGTCCCTCCCAAATCACCACTAACACGATTCACCTCACACAGGTCATTCTGATCAGAATCATTATCATCAGGGTGATTATTGTCAGGATTAGAATCATCATTCTCCTTTCCCTGCCTCACATCTTTTCTCAAGTCAAACTCTATAACCGGTATAGCCACCTCCGTATGGGAACGTGTCCCTTGCTTTTTTATTATAGCTTGATCCTCTAGTTTCAACTTATTTTCTGTTCTCTATGGGACTTTCTGGACTTTGGTTGCTTTACAAACAAAGCCAGATCAGAAAATAAAAAAATCATCTACACTTACACTCTGAACTTACATTTGGAATTCACTTTGAATTCTCACTTTAGTGAATAACCCTGATGTACATATATGTATTCACTAGCACCCCAGTAACTCCTATAAGGGTACCTAATTCATGACAACATGTATGTTGGTTACTACACTTTCCCAGATTATAAAAAACAACTATCTACTGATTTTCATCAGTTCTCAAAATTGACACTGTCTACTTTTTGTTTGTTTGTCTTTTGCATGCATATTAGTATATCTTAAATAATTATGTGTTAAAGTTATACCTAGTAAAATAGATGTGTGACCAACATAGGACATGAGTGAACTTCCTCTGCACTCCTTAAGGATGAGCAACTAGTCGTCCATTACCATCATTTATTTCTGTTTGCACTTAGAATCCTTTTGGTTTTACTTACTTCAATTTTTGATAAAAGCATATATTTGGTTCATCTTGTGATGGCTGTCTCTTGCCAAGAATTGTTTTATGGTATTTCAAAAGAATACATGAACATTTCATTGTTAACAACTCAGATAACATCCATAACAGCTTGATGTCCAAAGTAAAATCATGACAATCTTGTGACACTTAGGTAATTGTCAAACGAATAATAATAAGGCAGAGAAAATAATACACGATTAGGAATTGCTTTAAACTGCCGAATCCCATGTGATTAACATTTGCTCATTCATAGCACTGCTCGTTGAAGGAATAAACAAGCAACTATAAAATAATTTTGTTGTCTTGTTCAAGTTAATTCCCTGTAATAGCATAGTATGTGAAACTATAAATACTAACAATACATTTATTAATCACTCAATTTCTCATACAAATGCATTTTATCCTTAAAGGTGAATAATATTACAAATCTAATTCTTTGACCAAGCTGGAAGAGTTACCTTTTCAAATATGTCTAAATCAGTAAAGAATGCAATATTTGTTGGATGAAAGACTGTACCAATGTACTAAGAAGTGTATTACTGCCCACATTAAAATACTTGTAAATGGACTATTATGGTACAAGGCCAAGAAGACAGGAACATAGAGATTTTTTCCATGCAAACAGTTCTAGTTTTGAATATGTTTTCAAATCAATAAATGTATGATAGAATTGAATGGCTGTTATGAAGAACTGCAGAAGAAAACATTTTCTCACATTTTTAACATTGTTTAGGAAATAGTCTAGCTTTAACAATTACTAGAAATGATGGGCTAAAAATCATACTATACCACACATGCAACGCAATTGTAGATAATGTGAGATAAACCTAAGAATGAAGCAGGGTTGCCATTTGGCCTGTATTTTTCCGGCACAGTTGGTATTTGAGGGTGCCTGGCATGTGCCGGTATTGAAAAATGTAACAATAAAAATGCCGGTATTTTTCTCTTTAATACACATAAAAATACATCTTTTGTTGTGGCAGTGCAATCTTGTATATCTAACCTATGCACAAATATAATAAAAAAATAATTTAAAAAATATACATCTTTCAATCTAAGGCTACGTAAAAGCGCCTATCTCAGCAAACAAATATGCAGAATTTAGTTCCATCAAATGGCCATATTGTAAAGTGATATTTATTGAATGAATGTACTCACAATGCAAATTACATATCTTGTCAATGAAAATTATATTTAAAGTGTCATTACTATCCACAAACTCCTCAAACATATACCAATCGTCACCTCAAAAAGGGCCTCTGAAGCTGGGGGGATCTGGTCTGAATTCCAAACTTACATATTAAGACAAAAAGGAATTGGGGCACACCAGGAACATGCATTTTGCAGGAATGGTGCTGCTGTAGTGGCCAAAATTCATAAATAATACAGATTAAGTTACAGCACACACGTATATAAACAGTCATTTTACTCGCCGTAAATTCTATTTTCCTTAGTACTGTAACAGGCAGTACTGAAACAAGTGGGTAGTTGCCTCTGTTAAGTGAACAAGAAGCTCTGGAATTAAAAAATAACATAATTTCGCCCTATTCACAAATAATACTATCCCTCCACTCCATCCCTAGTTATCTAAAACACCATAAGGAGACCAAATACTGCAAAAAAAAAATATGTATCATCCAATGGGAGGGAAAAAGGCAGTACTGCCACTTTACTAAGGAAAATAGAATTTATAGTAAGTAAAATTTGTGTTTTTCATATTGTAAATGTGATGACTGTAACATGTGTTTAAATTCATAAGCCAATTTTATGGCCTCTGTAAGCCATCTGGCTAATGTAGACCTGGAATCCTTCTTGCCTTTAACCCCTTAAGGACCAAACTTCTGAAATAAAAGGGAATCATGACATGTCACACATGTCATGTGTCCTTAAGGGGTTAAAGGCACCCTTAAAGTTGACAAAAAGATGGTCTGATATTCTGTATGGAGCTGATCTGTGGAGATAAACTTCTAAAGCCCTTTTGACATCTAGGCAATGCCATTTCTTTATAGCATTTGAAGGTTAGTTTGACAGAAAGAAGGCAAAATGATAGGTTAGATAACGTCCGTCCCTTTAAGTGAGTGCTTTTAATCTCAGCTTGTTACCTATATAAAAGACACCTAGGAGACAGAAATCTTGCTGATTGACAGGGGATCAAATATGTATTTCACTCTTTCACAGGCAAATCGATTTATTACTTTTTTGACATGCGTTTTTCTGGATTTGTTTTTTTTGTTATTGGGCCTCTCACTGTTAAAATACACCTACCATTAAAATTATAGACTGATCATTTCCTTTGTCAGTGGGCAAAAGTTCAAAATCAGCAGGGGATCAAATACTTTTCTCCCTCACTGTAGGTACAGCTTAGCTATTTATATTTGGTTACACACCAAAAGTATATGTACACACCCTTGCATTCAAAAACCAACACTACACATAAATACATGCTTGCAAGCACACCAACACCACATACAAACATATTCCATACAAAAACCTGTTTACATTCAAACACACAAACAGCTTAGTGCTAAATAAAAACCTTCAAACATGGGTAAATGGTAGAGCCCCAGCTGTCAATGTATTGCTGGAGTTGCACAACAGATGGGGTTATACCTTTTAATCACCTGTGCGATAGGGAGGCCCAAATAAATTCTTACACCTCTCTATTTTAGGTCCGCCACTGCGTTGGGGTGGAGGATGTGATTGCACGCCTGGGGAGGGGGTCAGGTAGTAGGGGCCCCAAGCAAATCAAAGACGGCCCTGTATATAGCAGAATCAAACTGTAAGTAGTGTTTTTTGTGTGTGTGTGTGATTTACAGCATTTCCCCTTTCCAAATGTAGTTGTTTTTTTTTCTCTAGTGTCACTCCTTGTAATTTACATACTGTGATGTCATATCCTGTGCTGCCACTCATATATAATGATTTATGCAAATTAGCATGGCCAGAAATTTTTCCTAAGAAATGTAGTAACTCTATTTGCAGCACATTTCATTTTCTGTGACACACTGTAGAAAATTTCTTAAATGGTTACTTAAAAGGTAACATTTCTTCAAGAGTTAATAAGCTAAAACCTTTCACCAGTACCAGGCGGGGCTGGATTTCCTAACAGGCAGAGAAGGCACCTGGAGGCATGTTTGTTTGTCATGGTATTTGTCTGTCATGGTATATATGTGTTTCAGTATATGTTTGTGTGCTTATGTGACCTCTGATCGCATGGAAATAGTGTTTTACTCACCTTTTTTCCCATGCTGTGCCAGTCTCCCCTCAGGCTGGCACCACTTCGATGGCTGAGATAATAAAGCTTGATGATCTCAGCCAATCCAACACTTTTCCATAGGAAAAGCATTGCAAAATGCTGCGTCAATCAGCATCTTTTCATAGAGATGCATCAAATCAAAGCATTTCTGTGGCAAATGTTCAGCGCCTCCATACAGATTGCCAAGATGCTGAATGTAGGTGCTTACGCTGTGCAGCTCTGAGATAGGAAGCGCTTTAGTGGCTGTCTGAGTGACTGACTTAAGTGGACTGAATAGATACAGGCTACAAATAACCAAACACCAAATGGGTGAATAATAAAAATATGATACAACCTGAAAAAACAATACAATGTATTCTGCAAAGTAAATAAAAATATACATGGTATAGTATGTAAGGGTTAAATGTGAGGGTGGTAGAAAACTCACTAGATCGATGTATATTCAAGCATTTCTCCCATAAATAGGGTCAGGAAAGTAGATGGTTTATCTTCAAGTACGGCCTTCTTAATGGCTCAGAGTAGCAGAAGGAAGAAAAAATATATATAATGCAAATGGTATTAAAATATAACACATTTATTGCACAATATTGCACTTCCAGGATATCAGATAAAACAAGGCATATCTCCACAACCAGCATGGTGTCCGAATTTCAAAAGATAGCAGGATTCTCCAGAGTATCCACATGCAGGGTGTAAAATATACAGTAAAATATACAGATAAAATACAAATTATTTCCCAAATATACATTAAAATATACAAATAAAATACAAATTATTTCCCAAAGGGAAAAACAATACTCATCACCACAAACCACAGGACACAGTAGAAAGGCGGAACAATGGACACACTTACTTAGCCAAAAAGCCTAACCTCCCTTGACACTGCCCTTCCCTTCTTTAGACACTGACACTAGTCATACCTCCATCAGCCCACCCGGAAATGAATCCCTAACGCAACATTGATTGATAACGCACCACTTGGTGGTAGTAACACGAAACCCTCACGCGATACAGGATCCAAGACCTAAGTATGGGTCGCAAGTTCACGCTGGGCACAAGCAGCCTGTGACATGGAAAGTGGCGCCCCATGGAACGGGGAAGAAAAAGGGGGAAGGAAAATAATAGGAACATAAGACACAAGGCTAAGGTCGACAGCATGGAATACCATACTTCTTATTGAAGTGGTCTGGGTGCACTGCCCCTGTTCTCTTAACCCTGCAATCTAAAACAAATAGAGAAAATATTTTAGGATTGAGCATGTCTACCAGAAAGCCAATTGAGATGCTTCCTGACCTTTCAGAGTTTGACTCCATAAAACACCACTAGACATTCACACGCTTTGAGGACACCCAGCATCTTCTAAAACCTCTACTGGGAAGCATTAAGTCAATGAGTTCCAATGGAGACGCGCCAATGCACATAGTGCTTGTCTCGCATGCATAATAGTTTCCCCATCTGAGCTGACATTGGAGTAGGCATAGAGTGGAATCAGATAAGTAGTTACAGAGTTTTTATCCTTTCAATGTTGTGGTGAGTGCCACAAGGGATAAGGGGCAGAGGGAGAATAAAGTGTTAGGAATATAGCTTTGTATTCTTACCACGGTAGTCTTCCTTTATCAAATATATTTACTGTATGAAAAATCTTAAACAATGTTAATTTTTTTCAAATTTAGTAAAAATCATAAAGAGAAGACATACTTTTCCATAACAAGATTTTAACTTTGGTCTACAACACAGGAGATCAATATATTACTGTCTGGCTACAGAGGAACATTGTATGCTTGCTTGTAGCTAGTAATGTCTTCCTCATTACACACTCTGTCAGGGTCAGTAAAGAATTGTCAGGAATTCAAAGGGAATTTCAGATTTAAGGCCAAAATAGCTGGACTGGAAAAATTATCCTAGTCAGGTATGCTTCCAGTTCATCTACTTTGACCTTAACTTTGAATTTCTGACAATTGTAACATGAATAACCCAGTGTGTGTCTGTCTGAAAATGTGTTTCTCAAACCCAGCTCTGTAAACAATATGGAAATGTTTCCCCCTCAGAGTTACCACTCTGTGTCCTCTTTTTTTAAATTGGATTTTTTTATTTTTAACAATTGCGATGATTTCTTATTTTAGCATGATTTGTGCCAGAGCAGGATTAGTATAACTCATTAACCCGGACAATTTTATGCTAAGTAACAAACCAAGGCAATTTCCTATAAACTAAATAATCTGTAAGAATATGTTTTAACTCTTTCAGTGCCAGGGGTGTGCCTTTAACATTTATTTATTTTGCAATGTGCCAGTCACGTCTTTTACTTAACCTGCACCACTAATTGCGCCACTAAATGCTAAAATTCAGCTTGGCAGCATATCCACTGGCAATACAGGATATACTAACCAATTACTAAACTAGTAACACTCTATAGTGGTCCATAGATGACTGTAGGAATAGTTACATCAAGAAAGAGGCAAACAAGCTTTTTCTTGTTGAAAGCAGGAGCAACTGACTTTATTTTCCAGGCGGTATCTAATAAAACTATTAGTGTGATTGCTAAAGAAACAGCAATACATTAGAGTACGTATTATGTATGTACATTCAGCTCTTACAAGCGTTCAGCAAATTCCTCCAAGGTACTCTAATACCATAAATTGAACATCTTTTAATGGTAAAATGTGTATACATAGGAAGACAATTCATCTTAGCAATAATTTGCAAACCTTTTCTCTGGCACACTAAAGGGACACTAAGAAACACTCAGCACACAATATACAACTATATTATTTGTTACAGTTCCCATGCCCCTTTGTGCTTGTCCACCCTGACAACAAAGAACTATCTAGATTGGCCAGGCAGATATCTTAGCATGACAGTCTGTATCACAATCTCTTTTTGGTCCCAACTGGAAGAGAGATGCTCTGCCTCCTGTGCCATGTGACACATAAAAGTCCCTTATTGTCACAATTATATTATGTACATGTTTTGCAGTACACGGATAGACCCATTTTTGTGTTTTGGTTTGCCTGGTTAGGTTCCTGAACCATGTTTTCACTACCACATTTCTGCTGACTGAGCTGATAATCACCAACATTTGGACATCCCAAATTCTTTTTCTGTTTTGGGGGAAATTTAATTTTCTAACTGTGCACAAGTCTACTAAGTGCAATATTGTAGCGATCAGACAAAGGGCTTGACCAATTTAGGTCAAACTAGTAGAGCTGGAAACAAATACAATATCTAATCTATTTTTGTAGTACATCTATACTGTCCCAAAATTAGCAATTCCCTTGTCAGTTTTCCATAATTTTATATTAGTGAATAACCCTTAATTTAACCATATTTCTTTGTAGATGGAATGCCGAAGTAGAGGCAACTTTATCTAATTTTAGAAGAGCAGCATTTAAAATGTTCTTAGTGTCCTCTGCTGCCGGAGAAAAGGTTTGCAAATTATTGCTAAAATGAATTACCTACCTATGTATAGACATTTACTATGAAAAGATGTTCACTTTATAGTATTACAGTACCTTAGAGGGATTTGCTAAATGCATGTAACTACAGAGCTGAATGTACATACATAGCACGTCCTCTAATGTATTGCTGTTTCTTTAGCAACCACACTTACAGTTTTATTAGATATCGCCTGCATATCATACTAATAAATTGACAGCATTTACTACAATTAGAAAATGTTGATAATCGACCCAATGGAAATTTTCTACGACCTTACTGACACATACATTTAATGACAGCAATATAAACAATATTTTCTTTAAATATGGTGCATTTTTATTTAAGCTATGATCACTGAAATTTCATTACTATTAAAATAATATTAAAAAAGGAATGTTCCTTTCTGCATATAATATTCACCATAGAACTTTAATATGAGTTTGATGGGTTCAGAAAGTGAAAACAATTTTAGCCAGTAATGAGAAGCAGTGTAAAATAAGGCAACTAATTGAGACAGAAATGCGAGTTTGTATTAGATGAGAAAATGTAAAATATGGCAACTGCTGATCCCTGCTGCCTTGATTAGAACATTAATTATAAGGCAGGTGTTTCTGGACTGTGTAAATTGCCTGTGTAAAAGGTCAGGAATATGTAGCTGTCATTTCTTTAGTCGGAGTATTGATTATTTTTACAACACATCCAGTTTTTATATCTCTGCTGTGAGAAATGTATTTTTCTTACATATATTGTGCATTTTTTTCTAGTTAATCTAAAGCTATAAAAATAACAAATTACACCAAAAAATGCATTTACATATGTAGATAAAACTGACTTATTTCTTCACTATAGTTGTATCTATTTTTGCCAGCTGATGGCATAGAAGATCCATAAAGAATTTAATACACAACTTTTTTTTAAGGGTAAGAAATCTAAATTATTACTTTAATGTGAGAAACTCAAAAATTGCCAATGTATTTAACTGGCATACTGGCATTACAATTAAATAACCCAGGACCCATGTTTACACCCTGTACCAGCAGTAAGCAACCTTCACCAATTTAGATGTTGTGGTCTACATCACCTCTAATGTTTGTCTGCATTATGGCTGTAAGAGCAATTTTGGAGATGTAATCCACGACATCTGGAGTACCAAAGGTTGTCTAATGGTCAAATGGTGGGAGTATATGAAATAAAAGCAGAAAATAACCAGTGATGGTGCAGAGCGTATGGAATTAGTTGCAGGACATACAACAATATTGTATATGGTATAGCACTCACATTTGAGAGAGCTATAAGATCAGCTCTGTGTTTAGCAGCATGCAGATGTACAATCCCCACTGATGGATATGAAGGTCTGGGCGCTGGTCCCTCAATGTGTGGTTTGATATATATAAAAAATAAAAACAGCAAACAATAGTGCTCACTGTAATCAGTACAATGATGGTTGTAAAATTAAGAATATTCTATTCACATGTGGTGGAGCAGTAGATCCTGCTCAGATTGTAAAGCTTGGGTGGTATAACCCCCACCAGGGATATAATGTTAAGTAGATTCTCTAAGAAGTAGTATCCAAACTGTCCTTATTCTGTGTGTTTTTTAGTGTCAGGAACACACTAATATTTTGTCAGTCAGTGGGGCAAGGATTGTAAAATATGTGACCGGGAAGTGTGCACACATTGTAGGGGATATTTAGTATCTGAAAGTCAGTTATGAGGCTAAATAATGTAAGACAGGCAGAGTCTGTCTCAAACAGATGGCCTAGAGTCTAATTTCAGGCCAAAAGCACATCAAGAGTAGCCCATTCCAGGCCCTCTGCCCCATAGAAGCACCTAACTGTGCAAGCCAGCAAGGTCAAGCAGTCGGATAAAACATGCAGGGGTAAGGCCAAGGCATAGTCAGTACGCAAGAGCCAGAGTGGGTAAACAAGGACACAGAGTACAGCACCAGAATGATAATACATTAATCCCTTAAGGACACAACTTCTGGAATAACATGGAATCATGACGGAATATTTCCATCATGTGTCCTTAAGGGGTTAATACACAATAAGGACAATAAAAGCAATTATAAATAAAAATAGTTATGGAAAATAACTTCCAATTACTAGAGTAAGTGGGGAGTACACACTACTTCTGCCATTACTCCGTAAAATGCCCAATAGGTTTAATGTTTGGAGTCCCTTCAGTATTCCCCGGAGACCACTGCTGCCTTATTCTTTCTTGTCTCCTTTCCTCTCTGAGATTTAAGATCCATAACTAGTGTTGAATGCCGCAGGTCTGGGAGCCTCCACCTATCGTCTGCCATCACTGCTTACGTCACCGCATTTTGCCTTTGTCAGGATGTCAAATCTTTTTTTTTTCTTTTTTTCTTTTTTTTTAACATCAAATATATGCCACATAGTAGAAAAGTAAAAAAAAAAAAACACAAAAATGTAGAGGCAAATGATATGAAGGGCTTCATTAATCCACTCAGTGAAACACCCTAACATTATGGAACAAGTAGCTTTTATGTAGCTGAACATTGGTCATTCAGAAGGGATTTCAAGGCCAACAATTACATCAGGTCATAAGAGAGAAGCAGGATGTGTAACCAGGTGTAGGGACAGGCATTACCATAACAACCACAGAGAAAAAGCATTCAACAGTAAAATTACTTAAAAGAAAAGAAAACAAATGGGACAAAAATAACACCATGACTTGTTTTGAAGTGTGGCGTGGAGCAAAATTTCATGTGGAAAAGGTCCAGAGGCTAGGAAAAGCTCCAGGAACATAGGACCACCTCACAACAAGGACCCTGGCTTATAAGGAAGGCATGAAGACTATTAAAATGAAAGCCTTTCAGGCAAAATGTGGGACTTTTGTTTGGGATCTGCCATAGATTGATCATCTGGGTGTTCTAGGTTGCTTTAGAAAAATTATAGACCACAGCTGGATACTGGAAATTAGGCAAGGAAGGAAAGGCAATTGCAGGCAAATTTTAATTATCAGCAAAGTCCACAGCCTCAAAGATCTTGATAAAAGTGTAAAATGTGTTTTCCCTTTAAACCATTAGCTTTAAGAGGTGACACTAGGTGTATCTGAGCTGGTGTTTGGCCAGTCGTTGAGTAAGGGTAAAAAGCTTTTCCCATTTGCACTTTGTGCTGCGGTCCAAATCCTAGTAGAGTTGCCATCAATGTTTTGTGAAAAGTCACAGGCTGGTTTCATTAATTTGTTTTTAATGTGAAAATAGTGCATCTGCACCTTGGCATCTAGTGGTTGAGCAGAGGAGGCCACTGGAGCACTAAGAGAAATAATGTCAGTCTAAAAAGTTCAAAATCTGAGTATTGTGAGAAAGTGAACTTTTTAGCAGGAAAATGATCCCACATTAACAGCAAAAGCAAATTTGTATAGGCTTATGTACAAAATATTTTCTACCCTGCAGATAGTCAAGTCCTAATCTGCATCCCATAGAGACTTACAGCACTATTTGAATATGGCAATCCAAAATCTCCACCCTATGAACCTGCAGCAAATCTGACAAGATAAATGGGTAAAACTTCATACCTAGATAGTGTGCAAATCTAATAGATACATTCACCTCAATACTCAAACCTGTTATTACAGTTAAAGGTGTGTTGACTAAATATTATGTGAGTTGACTAAATATTATGTGTCCGCACCAAATATCTAGTCCCGCCCCTTTCATGTATTCATCCAATTGGGATGCAAAGTGGGCGTAGAATGAAGTGTAGCACTCCTCTCCTTCAGATATAAAGCACTCCTCTCCTTCTTATCACTTATTGACCTGAGAACGATATCCCCTTTTTACTCTACAGCTCACTATTACGGCTACTTTCTTGTTATTTAGTTGGAAGGGGAGGTTACCTTGATACATTTATTATACAGCTGATACATTTATTGAAACAGTTTCTCTGTCTCCTAGCTACATATCCTTTCAAGGCTGTTACTGAGGTACATTTTGACTTGCCTCTATTACCTTCCAATGAGGTGGTGTGTCTAACCTTTTCATGAGTGATTTAGTAGACATACCATCTGACATTTACCCTAGCACTTAATAAATGATTTTCCCATATATTGACACTAATGAATTCAGATTAATTCAAGTTGTCATTTTGTGAGTTTCACTTTAATGCTATATGCTCTAATTTTATATTAAAATGGGTTATCTAACGATTTTGGTTCCGTTTCTTTGGAACATATTTTGCATTTAAACTAGGGTTAGGCCCTCACCAGTTGTATATTCCCAAACCAAGAGACCTTTTCCCCTTTTTCTTTACTTTCCAAGTAAAAGCTTAATTTAAAAAAAAAATCCATGGGGGTAACCTAATAGCAATACACAATAGGGCATTGAAAACCTAAACAACTGCATTGTGTCCAAGAGTTAGAATAACCCTTTAACCCCTTAAAGACACAACTTCTGGAATAAAAGGGAATCATAACAGAATATTTCCATCATGTGTCCTTAAGGGGTTAAAGATGATGTGCAATGTTAAATAGAAAAATCAAGTAGATTAAGCACAATCTGAAAGAAAGCATGGTGCACTGGAATTTTCAGGCTCTATTTTCCATTTCCTTTAAAGGGACACTAGAATGCCTAAATACAAAATAAATTAAAATAACTATTTAGTAGATATAGCCCCAATGAAAACTTTTTTTTTCATTGGGATATATCTAAAACAGCTTGCAAAACATGCAGTTCTCTTGTCTGCAGTCTTTGCAAACCCTCTCCTTCTCACCCTACCCATACTAATTGTGGCTGCCCAAGCACAGACTTTGAAATGCAGCTCAGTGAGAAGTCTTTGCAAAGCAGGTGCTTTGGGCAATTGTTTGCCTCTTGAGTTTAGATCTACTGAGCTAACTAAACAAGGAAGAAACAGGACTGTTTGTATTCTTGAATGCCAAGGGGGTGTAACCAGGTTAATTCATAAAAGTGTAAACTTGTATGTGCATTTGCAATTTTTGCAAACTGAAAAAAGGACACACTCTTCACACATATAGCTTTTCGGCAAGCTAAAGCCCTATAGAGGTCTGGAGTGTCCATGTAATGCACTAGTCTACCGTGCCAGGCAAATATAGCGTGTCCTCCAACCATAGAATTTACCCCATGCCAAGTACAGATCCTGAGCATATATATTATTTATAACATCTAGTGTGGTGTTTTAATAATGGGTTCTTTTTATGATCATTTTTATTATTATATTACTAAATTACCAACTTCCTAACAAGTAATGAAACACTCCTCAGATATATAATATAATTCTACGCCGCTTTGTGTGAAACCTCTTGCAACAACATTATTATAGGTTTCGCTTTTTAAAAACTCAAATAGCTTCTAACTAGTGATGTCCCGAACGGTTCGCCAAACGGTTCGCGAACGGTTCGCCACGGACTCATCATTGAGTAAACTTTGACCCTGTACCTCACAGTCAGCAGACACATTCCAGCCAATCAGCAGCAGACCCTCCCTCCCAAAACCTCCCACCTCCTGGACAGCATCCATTTTACATTCATTGTGAAGCTGCATTCTTAGTGAGCTCTCCAGGAGGTGGGAGGGTCTGGGAGGGAGGGTCTGCTTCTGTTTGGCTAGAATGTGTCTGTTGACTGTGAGGTACAGGGTCAAAGTTTACTCAATGATGATTCCGTGGCGAACCGTTTGTGGCGAACCGTTCGGCGAACCGTTCGGGACATCACTACTTCTAACATAATTATTGTGCTTTTCAAATGAGTATCATAATATCATAACTTTATATTCCATGTATTAGTTAGTATAGCAAAATTGATACATTATTATTCCCATCAACGTGATATGTCTGAATGTAAACCCACATGTTTTCTATTCACAAGAACTAAAATTATTAATACACTTATAAGGGAAAACAGATAGGACTTTAAAAAAATATTATACACATCCACATTTAGATGCACACACAATTCTGTAAAAAAACATTTAATCAAATCATAAACTTTAAAATTAACCTGTCATCCAGAGATTATCTGTGCTAAGAATCATTATTTGGAATGAAAAGTCTATTATGAATGTATATTTGAAAATAGAAAACAATTTATTATTTTACAATAAATACATCTTGAATATTACATTATTTTTATTGGACTTTCACTGAAAGCAGTAGAAAACATTGGCAGTGTTGAAATAAAAACCTCCAGAAGAATGCCTAAGGCTAAACCTCATAAAAGGCTTTAGATCTACACATTGATAGCACATCATTTTCTAGGAATGGAAATGTTTCCCACTAAACATGGCAGGAAAAGAAACAGAGATTATATATCAATGCATCTTAATCCACAAATTAACTGGTTAGTGGATGTCACTGCCTATTATAATGTTTATGTACTGTTAAACTGTCAAAAGTTAAAAATATTTTGTGCGACCTTAAAAAAATACACTACTACAATTATATCATGGTGGTGTGGTCGATTTATACCACAGAGCAATTAAAAAGTTGCTACCAGCTGGCTCAGCTATCTTGGTCTAATCAAGACTACAGTGCTGATATCATAATGTTAGTGTTGAACAACCGTGCAGCCATTGCTGGGTAAGGCATCAAGTAGGTAATTACTTATGACTGTTTTCTGTACTGACTCATCCCTTCACAACCATGATGCTACCACTTAAAGAGAATAGACTGAGCAACTTTGTCTCTGACTCCTTACAAAACAAGTGACGGGAAAAGATTTATTGACGCGTCTATTGCCATTTGATACCTTCCCCTATTATTATGCAGGTCAAAAAGTTGTTATGTAATATTTGGAAAAAATCGTCATATGAACAAACAACTTGCAGTTTTCTTGCTGAACTATAAAAAAATTTAATCATATTTAAAAAATATATATGTAGATTTTCTGTGATTTGTAAAATAATGCTAGAAAAACAAAAGACAAAAATTCTCATATTTATCTTTCATCCAATTCAAATAGACACCTAGCAATTTGTGCGCAAACTATGCTCTGTAAGTGTTCAGCCTCCTGTCATCTTTTGGATGCTTATAATATGGACTACATCAGTAGATGATGCCATATGAATTCATCAAGGTTTATTTCACATTCTGTGTGCCCAGTTGATTGCACAGGAGTGCTTGTTTTCTTCCTAGTGTCTCAATCAGGTCAATTGCAGAATAGGAGCAGTGTGATTATTATGTGACAGGCAAGCCTGCCTGTGGGAAACAAGTCAACATAAAAGTACATTGGTGGAGAAGGCCTCAATTAATTTGATCGAGAAGTAGCACAAGTTTCTTTCATTATTACTGAGAAACTAAGCAATTTTCTGTCAGAAAATCCCAGACAAATGTACACGGACTCAAAACTAATCTAAGAAAACCATCCTGACATAAATTATCTTTCAGAGATGCTGATTATTGAGAGGATTTTGCTTCTAGTATATTCCCTTAGAATTACCTCTCTTGGGTATTATATTTGATGGTCTTGGAAAAAAAAAAGACAAGTGTTCAGACAAGGTTAGAAAAACATTTTGAAGTTATAAAAAGCTTCCTGACATTGTATTCTCATTTATTTTGTCTTATTAACTTGGAAAAAAATGCTAGATATAGATATAACAATTGTATTAATCCCCTGAGGTAGAATAAAGCGCATGACCATTTATATTAGTAAATTAGTATTCTAAAGATGCTGCTTCATAATATAACTTTGAAGCAGTGATGGTACAGTGCTACTGACAAAACCTGATTAGAATAATAATTTCACAAGTCATGGAACCAAAGTGATTATTTGCATATTTTAATAAAAGTTCTGAAAAATATATATGTATTCACTAATATAGGACATGGTCAGAGATAGTATGTTTTTCATACTACTTTAACATTTGTATACAATAATTTTACATGTTTGTATAAGCATTTTACCAGGAGTATTCCAATAAAATGTCTCATTTTCAAGCATGCCACAACAATCATGTACTGTCTAGACCTCACTTTTAAAAACAGGACAAATACAATATATTTACATTTTAATAGAGCAGTCTAAACACCATAACCACCACATGCTTTCACAGAGGTTATTGTGTGATTTCATTGTAGGCGGTATCCACCAGTTCTAGTTCACACAGTTTTTATTTTGTTTGATCAAGACTAAGAGGTAACCTCAACCGAGTCATGACTGCTAATGCAGAAATTACACCAAATATGGATGTAAGTGATATCCCTCACTCAGAAGTTCATTGCAAACAAGAAAACCTTGTTTTGGTGAAATCACACAAAAACTATTTAAACCTGAACAGTCCTCGCAGTATATTGGCATAATAACCATTACAACTTCCTAACAGAAAATTTAAAACATACTTACAGTAATGTTCGTTTCCTGGCTATTATCCATGTCAGCATCACTAATGGGTTAAACCCATCCCTCTTAGCTGATAGGACAGGAATGATAAACTTTCAATTAATACATATATACGGGTCCTGCTCCCCAACAACAGCAGTCCAGTTTCCAAGCAAAAGCTAATGAGAGGGAATTTTGATGCTGACATGGATAATAGCCAGGAAAAGAAAATTACTGAAAGTATTTTTTTACAGTTTCTGTTTTCCTGGCTAATCCATGTCAACATCACTGATGGGACTTCTAAAGCTCAGTGGGCAGTAATTAATAAAATCACATAGAATGCTGAAAAATGAAATTTATTTGCGTGAAACCGCAGAAGAGAGAGCATTTTCCTCACAGAATTGAGAAGCTTGACTTAAGACGTTTAGGTAGTAATGTCTCACAAATGTGTTGGATGAAGACCAAGCTGAAGCCCTGCATATTTATTTGGTTGATGTGTCCTCCAAAGATGTCCATGATGCTGAGACAGCCCTGGTTGAATGAACCTTAAAAGACCACTATAGGCACCCAGACCACTTCAGCTTAATGAAGTGGTTTGGGTGCCAGGTCCATCTAGGTTTAACCCTTTTTGCTGTAAACATAGCAGTTTCAGAGAAACTGCTATGTTTACCTATGGGTTAATCCAGCCTCTAGTGGCTGTCTCAGCCGCTAGAGGCACTTCTGCGCTTCTCCCTATGATTTTCACAGTGAGAAGATGCCAGCATCCATAGGAAAGCATTGAGAATGCTTTCCTATGGACTGTCTGAATGCGCGCGCTGCTCTTGCCGCGCATGCGCATTCAGCCGATGATGGCGAAAAGGAGGAGGAGAGTTCCCCGCGCCGAGGGAGCCCGGCGGGGGAAAAAGGTAAGGGATTAACCTCTTCCACCCCCTAGAGCCCGGCGGGAGGGTACCCTGAGGGTGGGGGGACCTAGAGACCCTATTGTGCCAGGAAAACAAGTATGTTTTCCTGGCACTATAGTGGTCCTTTAATCCCTTCAGGAATTGTTTTTCCTGCCTTTTTGTACGCTTTCTGGATGGTAGATGTTATCCACCTTTGTACTGTTGGATTTCATCAGCATCAATTTCATATATCCAAACTGGATTACAAAGAGTTTAGTAGATTTTCTAATATTCTTGGTTCTAAAATATGCATTTACAAAACGTTACATGTTTATTTCTGGTTAGGTAGTATTTTGCCTGTAGCTGTAGACACAACAACTAAACAGTACTTCTAATGGAAAAGATATGCATTTTTAAATGTTATTTATCTTGTATTTAATGCATTGTCTATAATAATCACCAGAATAGGGAGTCATTTTTAACCCATACACCACGCAATGAGGAAAGGTCATTCAAATTTTGTATCATTAAAATACTGTATAACTGATGAGAATTTTACAATTGCAGATACAATGTTAAAAAAGTACAACTTTGGATAGTGAAATACTATATTGTTTGAATCATGAATCCTAATATAAAGGTGATGGGTACCAAATAGTGATTGCTAGGTAACTATTAATTAGCAGAACCTTTACATGTTATCCTCTTTTTATCTAGAGCAAATAAATATTCATTTTTTTGACCTTCATCTTTCTCTTCCACTTACATGCCAAGAAAAATATCTGACACAAGCAGCTCCTCCTTAGGTTCCTAAAAAGCTGAAATTATGTATTATGTTTATTTCTCTTGGTAGAAAGCTGACTTCTTTAATTATTATTATTACAGAAAGAGAGCAAGAGAAAGAACTCTAAATTTATCAAAAGGAGCATAACACAAGTCTAAATATGGACCCTATGGGGTAATAATGAATGAAGACAAAAGCCTCTGCAAATGTATATTGACTGATGGGTTTAATTGCAGTCCAAGCAAATGAAATGTTTCGATTTCCTTTGCAATATATTACATTGGTCCTGATTTGCTGTATTTTTATTGTTGTTAATAAATAATATGTGTACTATTCAAGTGAAAGTACACTTTACAGCTCTGACAACTTTAATCTTGCTCACCAAAGAATCATTGCAAAAATATAGTTTTGATAGCAATGAATTCTTCGGATCATATGCAGCAACATCTACCATTGAGGAACAGAGGCTAGTAACTGTCTAAAGAAGTATCTTGATTTTTCACTCATATATTTTATAACAAAATAAGAAGTATCTTATATAAATAATTGATAATAAAGCAAATTGATAATAGCTTTCCGGTTCTCTCTCATCTTAAAACTATAGAGTGTCTATAGTGTGTAATCAAAAGTATCACAGAATATTTTGCAGATCAAGGTAATTAAATGATATGAAAAAGGAGCCATGAAATAGAATTGGGTATGTGTAGAAGTGAGTACCAAAGGGCTTAACCTGATTGACTTTCATTAGTTTCCACCTCGAGGTTGAATAATAGGTGCTGTCAAACTCCCACACATATCTTGACATATAGCTGATTTTTGAAGGTCTCATCCATGTGGTTGGTCTATGTTTGATAGCAGATTATTATATTATTTTTTTTTAACATCTTCTGGAGTTTTGTGAATGTTCTTTTTTTTATGCCGTCTTTCAGTATCACCTGTGTCTACAAATGGAAATCACTGCTAAGACCTGAGTATTCTACTGAGTCTTTAAATGTACTCAAGTCCAGCATAATTCTGCAAGATGTCAGGTGTTATGCATTTCTGATTGGCTCGGGTATGTGCCTCATTTATATTAAATGTAATAAATCAGAATAACACTCACTTTAGCCTATATATTAACATCCAGAGGCCCATACTGAATTGGACAAAAATATTTGTTGCAGAACAGGGCCATTCTGACTGTAAAATCAGGACATTTTATTAAACAATGTTAAAAAAATTGAAGATCCAGTCACACTCAGTCGCTGCTGACACTCGGTGCACTGGAGTAGGACCAGCAATCCCACAATAATAAGGTAAACAAAAAGAAAATCTCCAGGCAATCGAGATGTTCAAGCCAAAGGCAGATTTATTGGAACAAAAAAATAAGCAGCAACACTGGCAGATTTATTGGAACAAAAAAATACGCAGCAACATGTGGTTCCTATTTTCAAAAAGGGTTTAAAATCCTTGCCTGTAAATTATAGAACTATGATCTTAACTTCTGTGGCTGGAAAAGTATTTGAAAGGTTATTAAGGTATAATATTCAAGAATTCCTTGAGAAGCAAAAATCAGCATGGTTTTATGATGCACAGGTCATGTCAAACTAACTTGATTGCATTCTACGAAGAAGTAAGTAGAAGTATTGATCAGGGTGTTGCAGTGGATGTGATCTATTTGTATTTTGCCAAGGCATTTGATACAGTTCCACACAATAGATTAGTGTTCAAACTCAAGGAAATCAGTCTAGATGAAAATGCTTGTTCTTGGGTAGAACCTTGGCTTAAAAATAGAGTACAAAGATTTGTCATTAATGGTAAATTTTCAAGCTGGACAGAGGTGGCAAGTGGTGTCCCTCGGGGTTCTGTTCTGGAACCCCTTCTATTTAACATGTTTATAAATTATCTTGAAAAAAAGCATTAAAAGTCATGTTTCAGTGTTTGCAGAAGACACAAAACTCTGTAAAATAATACAATGTGAGCAAGATATTACTTTGCTGCAGACGGATTTAGATAAACTGGGGGACTGGGGACTCAAATGGCAGATGAAATTTAATGTTGAAAAATGCAAAGCTATGCACTTTGACGTAAATTATGCACAAGCAACGTATACCCTTAATGGAAGCAAATTAGGGTTAACAGCACACAAAAAGAACTTGGGAATTGTTATAGACAACAAACTATGCAACAATGTGCAATGTCAATCAGCAGTGGCTAAGGCCAGTAAGGTATTGTCATGCATTAAAAAGGGCATTCATTCTCAGGATGAGAATATAATTGTGCCTCTTTATAAATCACCAGTAAGGCCACATTTTGAATATGCTGTGCAATTTTGGGCACCTGTTCTAAAGAAGGATATTATGGCACTAGAAAAAGTGCAGAGTCGGGCTACAAAATTAATAAAAGGAATGGAACATATCAGCTATGTAGAAAGGTTAACAAATTTAAACCTCTTTAGTTTAAAAACACGTTGCCGGAGAGGGGATATGATAATGTAGGGTAATAACTTCTTGATCCAAGGATAAATCTGACTGCCATTCTGGAGTCAAGAAGGAATTTTTTTCATATTTTGTTGCAAAAACTGAAAGTGCTTCAAACTGTTTTTATTTTTTTTGGACATTTTTGGACATTTCTTTTGGACCAACAGCAAAAAAAAGATGTGAGGAAGGCTGAACTTTATGGATGCAAGTAACTATGTAACTATGTAACATTTCAACCTGCCAAGAGGTCTTTGTTAAGCTAACACCACATAGTCAACTCAGTGTATATATATATATATATATATATATATATATATATATATATCTTAAGTGTAAATAATAAACCAATAACAAATTTACATGTATCACATTCACATCAGTGATTAAACAGGTCATACAAATAACAATAAAAATACAATAATATACTGTATTAGTAGCTTACCCCTGTGTGTTAATGGCAGGAAAGTAAAAAAAAAAAAAGAAAGAAAGAAATGTATTATTGAGTAATCCTCAATATCTCTTACCCACGTTTTGAATGCACGTTCATAAGTACAAACTTATGAACCTAGCGTACGAACCACCAATACACAAGCGCATGCATTCCACACGAAAGGTGCCAAACTCTAATATATAAGCACATGCGTGCGAACAGTGTAAACAAGGCGTACAAAACGGCATTATAAGTACATGCGTGTGAACAAGGAAGAAAAAAAACATTTCACAAACTTTCTTGAATAATAAAAGGATGAAAGAAAAAACAAAAAAATTAGAAATATAGGGGGCAGGCCTACAGTGAGAGCTCCATCGGCCTACGTATGGCCTATTTGGTGGCGGAGGCACTGAGACGCGGCCGGTCTCTTGGTCTCTGACCTACTTGGTGGCAGGATAAGGACGGTTGTGACACATCGCTGCTCCCCCCTTCCAGAGAGGATTATCCTGGCACATATCTGCCTTGGGACCAGCCCAGAAGCAATCTTAGTGAAGTGACGGTTGGTGGAGAATCCCACTTACAGTAGCGGCTGACAAATTTCCACCATCTCAACAACCCCACATTCCCCACATGAAAACATCTGGGCCAAGCTGGCCTACAGAATGCAAAATCCCACACAGGCTGAGACACCAGAAGACATACCACAGTGATTATAATATGGTGTCACACGAGAGAGCAAGAGAGCGGACCCACCACCATGCTGGAGACCAAAGAGATCCAGAGACAATGTTCCCTCTTTTCAGAGGATCCAGGCTCCTCAAAAAAGGCATCCCAAACTAACTCACCGGTCCAGATGTTACATCAGAACACAAGGTGAGCAGCTTCAGTGAAGGCATGAATCCTGAGATACCAGTTCACTTCAGACCTCGAGGTGGGAATCATGCGTTGGCAGCTCGAAAGCCTCTGTTCCAGATGTAGGATTCTGTACTACCAGCCACGGGTGTGGATTTACCACATAAGCGCTTGGGAGGGATAATACCGTACCCCCCCCCCCACTAATTTTAGGTCCTAATGTCCTGACTACCAGACAATTCATAAATCATGTTTTATTTTTGTGTTTACAATAATCTTTTGACATATTATTAGCATGCCAATCTTGAATATCAAAGTTTGATCACCCATTGTGTCAGCATGCATATTTTGTACTTCTTGCACAGTATAAATAAAGAATAAAAAAAATTAATAAAGAAATAAAACAAAAATAATAAAGCAATAAAAAGAATAATAGAAAAGACAAATAAAATACAATAATACAGTAAATAAAAATAAACAATAAAAAACAACAAATAAAAGACAAATAATAAAAAACAAATAAAAAAGAAAAGAAAAGTGTTTTATCAATCCTTTATCAGGACATACAGAAGGAAGCTACACAAACCTAGTGAAAAAATAATAATAAAGATAATTAGTTGGCATATAATACAATGTAATAAAGAGATTCAAACTCTAAGCTGAGAAGTGTATTATCACGGGAGATGGGACTCTTCATACGTGTTCCCTTAATTATGCTTTGCATTGTCTAATGTTTCCCTGCATTCAAATAGAATTGTTAGCTCCTGTTCGGTTATCGAACAGATTCTGTGTCCTTGTTCGCAAATCATGTTTAGGCTTGATTGGAAGATTGTGCTTGTCCCATTCTAAATATGATAAAAATGAGGCTTAAGTATTAATCTGTGGATAGGTATTAATGTCTCTTTTAGATATGATATTGGAACACAAGGCTTGTTTATATCAAAGGACTCCTGATCTAAGAGGGAATAAAGAAATATAGCAAATGAGAGAGTTAGTTTATACTAAAACCAGACTTCCAGGCCACTTATGTGTGACTTCTCACACCTTACAGAGTAGCTCTGCTGGGGTCCCAGCTTCAAAGAGGAATGTAGGTAGTAAGCTCTGACCTCCCATACAATCAAATTAACCCCTTTTTGGAATTGACAATACCTTATCTATGAGGCAGCCAGTTCATATATAGCTTTTGTTTTACCAAACCGATCTGAGCGCTTTTTGGATATGTTGTGCGCTCAGATCGGGGCTATTCGGGAATGTAATTTTTGGTTCCGATGCTGTTGTCCTGTATTTTTTTGATATGTAAAAATTGTATGTAAATGTTCCTATCTGAGAGATAATTTGATTAGCATAATTGGAGCTCAATTATCTCTCAAACACAGTGGCTTGTGACAAGGAAACCCCTGTGATTTTGTATTGGAAACCCCATGCTAGTGGCACTGCATAAGAAGACGAGTGTGGCCTAATAAAGTCAGATTGCTGCTTTTACCCAATACTACTGGTTGCATCCATTATTTTGGGGAATATAGTGAAAGGGAATACTTTCCCTATATTCTATATCTATATGCTATATCTGAAATTAGGTCTAGTTGAGGATTGAAGGAATAACAGCAATAGATTCACGAACCGGTGACATGTATCAAATTCTATTAAATGTGTATTAGTGAACAATCCAGTGGAAAATTAAAAAGATAAATAAATATATAAACTAGAATATTCACACATAATGTAGCAATAATTTATCAAATATATCACCACTATGGTGTAAAATATTGCAGTTAAAACAGTCCTAGTAAACATATAATCAAAAAACTAGTGTATATAAAGTGCAATGTGATTATTATAATAATAATAATATATAGATAAATTAACAATACAAAAAAATGCAAAAAAATTACTATTAGTGCATAAATACATAGGAGCCATAAAATGTATCCAAAGCAGAGTAGTCCCACCAGTATCCAAAAGTTCATGCCAAACTGAGAAGGGGTTAGGGTGTATAAGAGAACCAGCACCCAATTTCTACCAGGAAACCTGTGAAATATAAAAATAAAAACACAGTTAGCTCAAAAAAAACCCCAAACATAATAAAAACAAGAAGATCAACCATCACTTAAATTAGCATAGTCAAATCATATTCATAATTTAAACCTTTCAGATGTAATGTATCAAGTTCTCAAATCCAGTGGGACTCATGTAATAGTAGCCTCCTACTTCTATCACCTCTCCTGACTGATTTTGTAATCTGTTCCAAAATCTGGAACCTCAGTTGGGAGACATTATGTCTAGAAATGAGCAGAAAGTGGCAAGTCCGTCTTTCCAGTGCGTATTGTAGACTTATGTTTAGAAAACCTCATTTTAAACGTTTGACTGGTTTGGCCCACATATAAGAGATCACATGGACACTTAAGTGCATAAACCACAAAGTCAGAGTTACATGTTAGAAATTGTCTAATTGGGTATTTCTTGTCACTATGTGGATGATGTATAATACTACCCTGTATCATAGAATGACAGGAAATACAATTATAGGCTGCAAAGTTTCCTTGTTTAACAGTAGTAACAATAGTATCTGTAGGAACAAGAGTTTTAACCAAACAAACATAGGTTTTTGAGCAAACTCTGCAATATCCAAAAGGATATGCCAATGTTTATACAATATTCCTTAACTTAGAAGAATATCTCCCAAACTTCGAAACAAATTTAAGCTTGTTATAATTTCTTCTTGATCTTAGTGGATGCAAAAACATTTCCCTATGCTGATCCTTCACCTGATCCAGTTGACTCTCAGGTAATGCTGGAGGATAACCATGTGCAACAAATCTCATAGTCATTTCATTTAGGCGGTCCTCTACTGTAGCGGGATTAGACATGAGTCTACTAACCCATGTATATTGGCTTTTCGGTAAAGCTTTAAAAACTATTTGAGAATGTGAGCTGGTTTAATGAAGCAACGTATTTCTATTCCTAGCCTCCCTATAGAGATCAGTAACCAATTTCCCCTCATATTTTTGAACCAAATTATCCAAAAAAAGATAATTCGACCAAATCATACATCATTATAAGCCTTATACTTTGAGAACCAGTGTTAAAAAAAGCATAGAATTCTTCCAGCAACTCCAACGTGCCACTCCACAACACCAGTATATTACCAATATAGCGCCACCATCTGGTGGCAAATTGTTGGAATAAAATATGAGGATAGCTGGATATTTTCTCTAACTCTGAAATGTATATACTGGCGTACTTGGGTGCCACATTGGAGCCCATAGAAGAACACTTTAATTGGAGGTAAAAACGATCCTGTAAGAGAAAATAATTATCCTTCATCACTATTTCCAAAAGATCTATCAAGAGATTCAACACATCATCCTTGAATCCTAATGTCATCAAAGTGGATTTAGCTGCCACTAGGCCTGCATCATGTTCAATAGATGCATACAAGCTAGTAACTTCAAAGATGACAAGGATCAAGGTATCAATTACGTCAACTTCCTGGTCGTATTTTTCACATAAGATTTAATCTCTATTAAGAAAGGTCTCAAAATGTTATCAAAAAATGTGACCAACAGGGATAGCAGGGAACCAATTCCTGCTAAAATAGGCCTACCTGGGGGTTTAATCAATGATTTGTGAATCTTAGGAAGAGTATACAGAGCTGGTATAACAGGATTCATCTCTTGTAAAAATCCTAAATAGATCCTTATCAATGATATGATTATCCAAGGCCTGAGTTAACAATGTTTCAATTTTAGATTGTAAGAATAGGGTCACCTGGTAAGCATTTGTTTGTCTCATTATCTCCTAGTTGTCTAAAGTTTTTATTTACATGGTCCACCGTATTCTGTACCACTATGGCACCACTCTTATCTGCAGGTTTGATAGTTAAATCTCTATTTTTACTCAATCCATTAAGGGCTTTCTTTGCTTTCTTAGAGATAGGGGTGGTGTCTATGGTCAGAAATAGATGTAACCACAGTATTAACATCTTTCATTACCAAATTAGAGAAAACCTCAACAGCATGGTCTACAGATGGAGAATTAAACATACTTTTGTTACCGAAAGAAAGAGACGCAGGAACCTTATCAAAGAATGTTTTAAATTTAAGAGAATGGAAAAAATGGGTTAAGTCTAAGTCAACCTCCACCTGTGTTTGAGTGTAAATAGGGCATTGTATTAAACAATGTCTGGATTTTTCAGAGCAATTTCTGAATTAGCCCGAGTTTATCAGCCAAAACAAAAGCTGATGGACTTCTGAAATTTGGACCTGGATAAATAACATCTGCTGCTTAAAAGAATCTGTATTGTAAAAACATTAACAATTTGTTTGCTAGCAGCTCCAGCAGCTAGAGGGCAAATAGTTTAAAAAAAAAGACTTCTGTGGTGTGAGGATTACTATCTGTACCAGCTGACCAGTGCTTTGCCAGACAGGCACCATTATTTTTGTGTAGTTATTATTTATTATTATTTTATTTTTAAAATGGGGTGACCAGCACCACATGGAAGAAAAGGTGAGTAAAATTATACTTAATCTTTACAGAGAGAAGGGGGCATATTTGTATTCCTGACACAACAGTGTTCCTTTAATGATTGTAACTTTTATAATATTAATTTCTTTAATATTTTTTAAATAAATAAAATCAATGTTTAATTTTGTGTTTATTGCAGCATTTTAAATGTTGACATTTATGAGTACTATAAAGTAAAATTAATAGAAATATTTTATGTATGGTTGCCAATAATTTATTATTTCATGTAATGCCCACGTTCTGCAAATCTGCTCTATACAGAAATACAATACCTTTTTTGTATAGATTTTTAACTTGAAAGTGAAATTATTTGAATGTTTGAAATGTTTTAATGTACAAATTTTAGATTGTGTTTTTTGAGCTGTTTTTAATACACTATTACAGGGATAGGCAACCTTTGGCACTCCAGATGTTGTGGACTACATCCCCCACAATGCTCTTACACACATAATGCTGGCAAAGCATCATGGGAGGTGTAGTCCAAAACATCTACAGTGCCAAAGGTTGCCTATGCCAGCACTATTAGAAAGTTACCCTTACCTATAGGGACCTAAATGATTTAGGTTTTAAATGTGTAGATTTTCATTTAGATGTGCAAAGACATTCAGGCTAAGGTTGTTGTAAATTGAACATTTTCCAACTCAATAAAATTGATGAGTAGATTACTTAAAGGTCTTTGTCCTTGTCCTACTTTTTAATGTGTTTGTCAATGGCCTTAAATAGAGTTCAGAAAGGAATGTCAGATTTTTTTCTTACATTTTTTTATGATTTTTTCTCTAGTGAACTCATTTTTGCACATGCTGTCAACACTTTCTAGAAAGGATGAGATACTTTTATAATACAGATGGGAATGTAGGATTCTAGTAAATACATTGAGAACAGGGTGAAAGTGCTAATTCCATTAAATAAATCACATTCCTTTTGGTTGGAGATGATGAGAATATGTTTTTCCATTTGGATAAAAAATAGGCATAGAAACTTTATAGACTTTTACTCCTTTTGGTCATCCTCATCAATAAATAAGTAGTCTTGCTAGCTCTGGAACTCTGAAACGTAAATCCTTTTTTTCTAAATGAGCCTGTCTTCTGTTTTGCAACTTTAGCAAATCCCCCACCCACGCCCAAATGCTTGGAATACATCATGTATTGCAGTGATACATGAAATATTCATACATTTGTGAGATATACTCACCTTACTACTCCATGTTCCATATTCTGTTCTTTGCAGGTTTTATTCTTTATGTGACACTCACCTTTGGTCCTCCGATTGCTCACCCTAGTCTCTTGTTTGATATTTCCTAGTTTGGGATATTTCCAAAAGCAGGAAAGCATTCCTATGTGATGTTGATGTGCTTACTTTGTTGTTTATAAGTGCTAAGGACATGCCAGAAACAGCATCAGGTAAGAAGGAGGTTCAATACCCAGTGACTGGAATATCAAAAAGATGGAGTATGAGAAGGTGAAAAATACCAAGGGTTGAGAGAGGAGTTGGAAAGGATGTGGAAACTGAAGGCAGTGGTAGTTCCAGTTGTGACCCCCAAGTTGGAAGAGAAGCTTCAGCAGATTCCAGATGGAACATCTGCAATCTCTGTCCTTAAGAGTGCAATTCTAGGAATAGCTTATATACTGTGCAGAATCTGTGCAGGCCTCTGGACTCAAGAATGAGAAATACACAAAATTATCACCCAGAGTGTTGAAAAAGTCAGTTATTTATTATATATAATCTAGATCATCTAGCTCATTTCCTGAAGGGTTCATAAATGAAGAACTCTTTCTTTGGAAGGAGCATTTACAAACCTATGACTCTATGGAGAACTTTCACTGAAATTTTACTAGACTTGCAAATGACATCACAGGCAATTATTGCAGGAATGACACTTGTCTGGAAGTGTATTCTATAAGCTAACCAATTACAAGGAAAATCCCTAAAGTGGCAGGGCGGATAAGCTTTTGGGGTCAGGTATGGGTTATTTTTTTCATCATTATTTTTGTGTAGTTATTATTTATTATTATTTTATTTGTTGTAGTAAGTTGTGGTGATTTTGTATTCCCATTTTATTTGTGAAGAAAAGATTATTAATATATGAAATCAATGTATTGGCAGGTAAGTATCATTTGATTTTATTTGCATTTTATTTGGTTATACAATGATACCTGATTAATATTTATAAGAAAGAAAATAGTACCCACTATTGGTGCCATAAGACAGAACATCAATGGACCTGATAGGCCTTCATTTGTTATGGATAGTAAATTGCATTATGTTGTAAAACTGTAGGATAAGCAGAAAAAACTAGTAAGCTAATAATTTAACCTATTTGGCAAATATATATTTTGTGTGCAAATATTACATTTGCATTTTAAAAAAAAGTCATACAAAGATGATTAACATATGTATATAATATTTTTACCATTTGAAATCAGTCATAATAAGACATGCCTATTAAATAATTATACTATATATGTATTAATCAATTTAGTATTAGGATTATGTGTCTTATGTGTATTATCCTCAAACAATCACAGTTATGAAAAGATCCATGGACAAAAACAATGTTGTCTTTGTTCATTAAGAAAACAAGGTCACAATATTGAATGAAAAATTTGAGTTTAATATTGTTGAACTTGTGAGGCATAGAAGAAATATACATGGATTATAAAACAATTTAGTCAGTGCCTATTGATTATGTTCATTTTTTTGTCTCACCAATATATAATCTAGCATGCTGATGCATGTTTAGTCAATTATTAGTACAATCAGTTAATATTTCCAAACAATTTATTAGAAAAGATTAATGAACTGTCAGTGACTTATAGGAAAGATCATATTATTAAGTTTCTGTAAGTGTTTTGTGATATCATGGAAGCTCTTTGTTTTCTCTTTAATTAAATATAGATGTATGGTTTAGGAGCTCATTTTGACACACACAAAAATAACTAAGCAAAAAAACAGTCACACAGACTATTGAAATTAAGTTGATAAATGGGCATCTTAAAAATCAGCATAATCGTGACTATGTGCTGGGTACTCATTGGTTAAATGGGGCTTCCTTCATGCGCCCCTTTTGCATAATACCTGTTGAGCAAATAACACTGTTGTTTACCACAGTTATTGGTCATAATTTGGGTAAGTAGGGGGGAGTATAGGTTGTAAGAACTGGATCAGTTGAAGGTATTATAACATGGAGTAACTAGGTTCAAAAATTACATAGGTGTTAAAGATTTCCTATTGCACGTTTATAAAGAATCTCGTGATCCACTTAAACTGTTGATGAAAGTGCATGTTGTTACAAAATGTGTCTGCATCTTGTATCTAATCATTATGAAACTGATGGGAGTATACTCAGATATACATAATTCCAAGCACTTTGTGTTCCAATTCCATGGCAAATTGGATTTCTGCATTCATATTCTGCTCAGTAGTTTCACTTAAGTATGAATGTCTGTACTCAAGCCTTTTATTTTTTCTGTTTACATTTTGTTCCTAAACTGTGATCTTTATCTAGCTCCCTAATGGAGAACTTTCAGAAACCATTCATTATTCAACTATTCATCAGAGTCCATTCACCAGAGTCCATCAAGGTATTTCGCACGTTAGGTTGGCATGTGTGCTAGGACCTGTGGCTTAAATCTAGCAGCACAGATCTACATTCCTGCTCTCATATAGCCATAGTTATTTCCATGTCCAATGGGATGGAAACCATTTTTTGTTTGTACTTGTATACAAATATATGCCATGACTTAAATTTCTTTGCTCGTTTTTGGTTCATTTTCCTTACTCTTTATTCATGTCACCATAATGATCAGGTTTGCAACAAATAATTTGTACGAAGCCATAGGGATATGATCTCAATGAGTCACCTTCACTTAAATTGTTTTAAAATGTAATCTTTTCAACTATGATAAATCCATAAACCATACTCAACCCACAGCACACAGAATTTCAGCCATGTCTCACAATGATACAGGGAGTAGAATGAGTTTATCACCAACACCAACACAATACTGTTGGTGTGTATATTAACAAAAACAATTTGAATAATATTTGCACTTAACTTTTACCCTTATTGCATAGTAATTTGTATAATTTATTAGCAATACCTCTAGAGTAATTTACATTTGTTCTACCATAGCGTATATAATATGCCTTATATGCCTTAAAGTACTTTCATATTCAATATACTGTGACTTTCCATTCTTCTGATACAAGTGAATGCATCTCTTAACACTATTAAAATTATACAACACAAGTAAGTTCTTCCTCCAGGGTAAACAGCAGCAATAATCATATAACCCTAATTACTCCCTATGGCTCAATGTTAATGTTATTAGAAGGAAAATAGCTTTTCAACGTGAAATCAGATTTATCTAAAAAGAAATGAGCATTCTGTATGAAGCAAATTGCTGCAATTATTAATCTAATTATTTGTGACAACATAAATTAAAAGGCACTTAGACAAAGGGAGACTAGGGTCCTGCAGCATGCATTCTAGATAAACAAGTAGCAGTTAAGCAGAAGGTATGTGTTTCATGAAAGGCTATATTTGAGCTTGTTTGCTAGGGTCACTGTGTGGAACACAGAGAACAGCTTTAGAATTTCAAGGGTAGAAGGATGCTAATGATTCAACTATGTTGTGTGAATTACAAATACTAACACATTTAATGTGTTAATAAATTCTGCTTTACATCAAAAGATATTATGACATTTGCATATATCTGCTTTAACCCTATATACATCTCCAAAAATCTCACAAGCAATACAATTTACTGAGTTTTGTTGCCAGCAAGATGTAGCTAAACACAAAATGTGTTTTTTCTATTATTGATCTTTGCTATATTGAGGTCAAAACGTTGTTTGTACACTTTGTTCCAATAAAAGCTAATATTTCTTGAGCATTTGTATGCCGGGATTTGTCTGGATATCACGGTGACTGAGGGAGTTTGTACCTATTCTGATTGCACCGGTTGCAGCACCTATGTGGATGTGCAGTCCCTTCTTTTTGATAGCTATGTAAGTTTAATAGTAATCATGAAATCCATGATATTACTTATATGCTTATCACCAAGTGGTAATATAACAAAACATGCAAAATAGTTATTTTTACATATAAAATGCATATTCAATTTAGCTGAGAATATTCTAATTGGGATTTTTGCCATATTTTAGGCTTAAAACAATAATTCACTCCTTCTACTATTTGACTTATAGCGGACAGAAAAACATTGTACTTTAAGATGTATTGTGTATTCTCGAAATCAGGATAAATTAAATTATTATTATTATTTTTTTAACTACAGTGGTAATTTTTCCAACCACATTTTAATATTTTATTAATAGTTAATTTTGTGTAAAGCACAATTAATGTTGTGTTATGTACATGGTATCTGTTTTATATCCTTGCATCATAAATGTTGCAGAGCTTCCATACTTGCTTCATCCAAACGACATTACCGGCACACACATCCAAACATCTGTTTTCTCACACCAACTTGGTATTGTATTGGATGTTACTTGCTCCAACCTTCGTTACCGACATGAGTTTTAGTGAGTAATTTTTGTGAGATAGCATTAATGACATTGGCATCACTGAAATAATGCAGAAAACTCACAAAAGGTTTATGGCTACTTAAACCCCAATTTACCTGATTACTTTTGCCCTCATGGTTCCCCTTGTGGTGCTCTAATATATAGCATTACATATTGCTATATCTGATTCCTGGCTTTCCAAATATTTGCTTTTCTTGACTATTCTACATTCTATAATCCATGCTTTTGGCTTTGTGTACCTTTCCTTGATCTTGTATTTTGACTTTTGAATTTCTCCTTGCTATTTTATAATATTTCCAGCCATCTCTAATGACCAATAATATCCACGTCCATCCTCCTTTCCTTTATAAGTGTGATATAATACCGTGTGTTGGGTCATGTCCTATCCTGCCAATATGAAATGCAAAGAAAAGATGAGGGCAATATTGAGGACAGAGAGAATTAATTAAAAGGTGATAATAATACAAACGAATTAAAAATATACTTTACACTATTCATGTAAGTAACATATAAAACACAAATAGAATACAAATATACTTTATAATACAAAGAAATTATTAATTCGAATAACATATAAAATAAAATAGAAGAGACTAAAATGTCTAGATAAATTTTTTTTTATTATTATTTAAAAAAAAATTTATATCATAAAATAGATCCTATCTCAAAATCAATGTTTAACCCCTTAGATCATAGGGATTGTAAGTCAAAGATCCAACTGGACTCTTTTTTTACTTAAATTAAATGCAGTGTTACCCCCTCTCCAATGGGTTTTAACCTGTTGGATTGCTACAAATTGTAGCAAAATAAGTACGCACGTGACGTCAACCGGAAATGACGAAACGGACAAAACGGCAGATACGCACGGCCATGTTAGTAGGGGCTGGACTCATACATAGAGGTAATTGAAGGACAGCAGACATGTTGGAAGAGGCGGAAGTACCCGAGAACGGCCGGAAACACTCCATATATGGATAAGGAGGAAGTTAATTGATTCACACTTGTATCTCTGTTTTAATTGATTGTAAAGTGTTTTGTGCTATAAATAAGAAAGTTGTTGTATTCCCAAACACATATGCACCTGAGGAAGACATTTTGTATAAGGTTGAAACGTGTTGTGCTGTTTATTGTTTTTTAGCTTTTAATGTATAAATAAAATAATTTACTATATATCCATCCTGGTTCCCTATCCTCTGATCTACTAAAACAGAGGATTGTCTACACATTCTGTGGGACCCAATACCTGCAAACTTACATCTGACTGATGTACCCTACCTTCATAGTTTAGAGCAAACTCATAAATGCTATAAATATTGTGAGTTTTCCGAATTATTTAATTCTCAGTATTTTGTGTTTGAATTTACTACGCTATGTTGGCTTTTTATATTTACAGATCTTAGAGATTATTAATATAATCCAAGAATTTCATCTACACAAGTGCGCAATCACCTTTTCTTCATTTTGTATTTCTGTATGTAAGTGTAAAAGAGTGACTATACACTTAGGTGATATTGCTTCATGTTACACTATCTTTAATAAGATATTCTTATTTTATAGCGCCACCCTTTTTCTTCCTTGTTTAGAATGATTACTATAACATTTCAATAAAGCTCAGTAGACATAGCTTTGTTTTCAAGCCTCTTTTTTTCTTCATTCACCACTCTTTCTAATTTTCCCGATATTTAAATCTTCAAATGTGCCTCTAATGAAGGTGCACACTAAATTGCACTGAAACGCGTGTCAGGCATGCTTTTATTATATCATTGTGTACTTTATTTGCAACACTAGGCACTTTGTTTATCATTTCATTTTCTCTGTCTAGTCAGTTTTAACTGGAGAGAGGGACCTTTGCACATTTCTACTTTATGCTGTGCATTTCTATTGATCCTCGTGGAGGCTGAGCCAATATACTCTACATGTTGTTGTTTTTTTTTTTTTTATATATGAAGTAGCCATTTTGTACATTTACAGTTTTCTGTTCCAAACTACCTAAGAGTATCCATCTGAGACATAATTTTGTTTCTTTTATCACTATCTATCTTGGAACCTAAATGTTGGTTACTTTAACTGCTACTGGTATATAATATATATATAAAATATACATATATATAGGATATTTGCCTGTTATCTCTCTTTTGCGACTCACTTATATATGGCAAGCAGTATATAATATTATTAATATTAATATAGGAGGGGTTAGTTGAACACTTTAAAAAAGCCCTTTTTCTACTCCTCTTATCATTTGATTGATATCTGGGAGTTTAAGTGACCTCTAGACAGATCAGTAATGCTTTTTAAAGCTTAAACTATAATCTTTCACTGGCCATGTATTTCACTAGTACTAGTTTATCATTATAAGGTCTTTTTCTGCTCTACTTTCAATACCGGGCAGCATTTCCCATCTGTTTTCTTTTGGGAACTGCAAATTATTTCTATAGTTGATTTAAATGTTAAGCTCTGAAGTAATACACCTGGTAGGTCCAACTGGTGTACTCTTTTTTTTTTTTTTTCTTATCTTCAAATGCTGCTTTGCCTTCTAAAAAGCTCAATTATAGGGCTGTAACATTGGCACTTTTGTCATTACTATCATAATATCTCAGTAAAGTTAGCTTATTAGTTTGCTTAAAATGACTAAGTGCACTTTTGGAATTCTTAATTTGAGGGCATGCTGAGCCCTGGTGGTCCAGTGATCCTGTGACAGCCTTTGGTTTGCACCTCTGCCAGGTGCAGACCATGTGCAGTGCTAGAGAGCTCCACCATTAGTAACATTAATGTATTGCAGTGGTAAACCACAGCAATGCTCTGAATGTGGAGCTCACAAGAGCACTGCACAAGATATGAACCCAGTGAAGGTGCAAGTCAGAGGATCTCTGAGCTACCCCACCAGTGGGTGCACTGGATCAGTGAGGAAGATCTTTCATTAAGAGACACAGAACCCATTTTAATGAACTGGCTAGTGTTCACTTTATGTCCCCCCACTGGGACACTCTTGGGTGGCTGTGTGTGCTGCATAAAGTTATCACCAATAGTGCTTGAAGTGTTCCTTTAAGTCTAAATCACCACAAATCAATTTAAATGCATGCATTTCAAATATGCACCTTTCTATTTGAGTTTTCATTCTCAAATGGAATTTATGGATATGTGTCATTGTGTTCTGTCTTCCATTAGAAAACAATATGTAAATTCAGCAGAATGTGTACAAAATGTATTGCTATCAGATATTTTAGAGATTTAGAACCTTGAAAGCTTTGCCAACACTGTAGGAAATTGATGTATGTCAATTTGATTGTATGATTGCACTACTGAGGCACAGCATGCATTAAAAATGTAGAAGCAACCAAAGTCACTGTTAACCTCTCCCAATTATATGATATTCACTGTGGGCCAAATGCTCAAAAGAGCACACAACAATTTACAGAGATAGAGGGATTTTGATATGACCTGACTGATTCAAATATTACCTGTCAAAAGTGGTTACCTAGAATCTTCTATATTTTTCAGACCCTTTCCATCCCCATTCATAAGGCAGACTTTCTGATTTGCCAAGCTCCTATTAGATAGATTCATCCAGAGTTGTAGGAGACTATGGGTTTGGAGAAAAAGTCTTTACGTCCCAATTAGATGTGGAGGTTTAGGCCTTATATGTCATGCTACTTTCAGGCAGTGCAATTATATTTAAAATTATAATGTACCTTGGTCCAAAAACATAAGGTTAATCTGCAGCACTTGACTTACGGTGGGACCTTTCTTGCCTCCCCGACTGCTCCAACCTTTCTCCATTCTATTTCCTCCACTCAAAAGCTTTAAAACAGTATTACAATAATTTGAAAATATGCAAATACTTGCCTAGGTACCTTGTCTCAACAGATCTTTTAAAGCAGTTCTTTCACAAAAAAAATCTACTTTCTCTGTTTGAATCTCTTTTTATCTTTTTTCCTGAGTGCTCTAATTTACATAAATATAGTAGGGACTACATTTCCTTGCATATAGAGTGAAGTTGACAAAACGTGACCAATGACAAAGCTTAAGCTAGGTTCTGTTGCAATTAACCAGTCAATCAAGTCAGTATTACAGAAGGATTCCATAGATCTAGTGCTATCAAGAAAATAAATATAAATAAATGAAGTTGCAAGAGATAATGTATAGCCATTAACATACAGGTGACAAAAGGTATATAAAACCAAAAGAAAAAATATTCTTCCCTATTACTGTTGATTTTATAAAATGGGAAAGATGAGAGAATGGGCCATACAATATAGGCTCCTGTTTAATTTGTTTCTATTATTTTAATGAGACCAAACATGCTAATGGTTTTAAGAGTTTAAGATGAAAGTTCCAAGAACATCGGCAAAAAAATTTCACATTGCGCTAATCCATGTTGATTGAAATTACTATCACAAGTTTTCCATTAAATTATAATCAATGTACATTTTGACTTTGAATGACTGGAGCTCAGTCAATATTTGTCAGTAAACTCAAATAAAAGTCTAAGTTCTCAAAAGAAATTATGTGGAGGTTCCTAGTAAACACTAGTCACTGACTTAAAATTACTGTTAAGAAATCCATGAACGCCATTTAATTCAAAGTACTGTTAGATTTTCCAGTGTCACTCATCATGCTGACATACACACAGATAGAAACAGCTTTTAGTTTGTTGTTATTCTTAGGGGAAAAAAGTGTCCGTTATTATCAGGGAGTTGAGGAAGCAGGATGTATAAAAACAATATATTGTCCAATACTTATTAAAATCATATGTTATTTCTAGCTTTATCCAATATTACACAGCATGACTTTATATGTACATGTTCTATAGGAAATATATATTTTATTTGAATTTGCTGTAATTTGCAGATTTTTTTTTTTTAAAGTATAAAAAATTCTGCCATATAAAACTTCAAGCTCACGTTTTCCTACAACTGTTCCTAAAATGCCCAAGTATTTTTAGTTAGTTGATATAAGTCTCATAGGTTGCTATCAACATATTGAACAGTATTTTTTTATAGTGCAATATAAAACATAGCCATTTTACCAGAATCACATGATTTGATTGGGGATGATGTACTGCTCTTGTGTTTATACTTGTGTTTATATATGTTTATATATGTTTCCCTTTTTGTTTTTTCAGATATGCATGTCATTGGTGTTTCACATTTGTGCACTCACGCTGTATTGTATGTTTCGGATATTCAGTGTTTATGTTTTTACCTTGTATTACTCCTGACTGTATTGTGTCTCCTGAAGTCATGCTAATTTGTGTGCTCATTTGTGTTTATGACTTAAATTAGTCTATTACCCACTTACTTGTGACTTTATTTGTCTTGATATCAAAAATAAAGAGGGTTTCACTCAATTACAGAAATATACACAGGGTGCTAAACTGAGCATGGGTCAGCAAACCTCATATAATCTACATATAAGAGAAAAAAGCCTCAGGCATTCACTGTTATATATTAAAAAAAGCTTTATTGGATTTTCTTTTCTCTTTCATTTTTCTTGATGTCATTTTAATAAAAACTATATTGGTAAAAAACAAACAAACAAAAAACAAAACATAGCCATTTTAGATTTATAGCAATGTTTACTTTTGGTTGATTGGTTCAGCATGTCATGCTTGTCCAAATGGTCCTCAATGCTACTCAGAAACATTGGATTAGATCAGACATCAATCATCAGGATTCTCTCACAAGAAGAGGAGGAGTGGCAGCCTGGTGGAGGCTACTCAGCACCGAATTACTAATGAGTCAAAAACTGCATAATCTAAAAGTAAGAAACACTAGCATTAAAATATATGTATTTTAATATTAGAATGTTCCTTTACTTACATTTAACATAATCAATCAATATCCCAGACATAGATTTGCATGTTTTCAGTTAAATTGGGACAGAACAGATACATTATAAGGAACATATTAAACATGAAAACAGACATGTAACCAATTAAGACATTTCATTCTAATGACTGGTGTGCTTTCAAATCGGCACACATTAAAGCTCTTTTTTAGAACAAACCAGCAAGACAAAATAAACTGGTAGAATGCCAGGAGGGGAAACGTGAAGTGGATACCAGCAGCCCCCATTTATATCAATGGGAGGCACCAGTGGGTACTATAAAACTATTACCATTGTGTCCTCCTAGAGGATGGTATTGTGTTCCTCAATTCACCATCAGCAGTATTGCCTCAGAGTTGGAATACCTCTTCCGTGGCCACAAGGACTGCTAAAACCCCTGCCATTACTTCCCCCATAAGTATCACTAGTAGTAGTATTCAGTCTCAGTATGAAGATAGTGGGACTAGCATATCTGTTGCATTCAGTTCACTGTCCAGGAAGTTAATGTTTTTTTTTTGTTTTTTTTTGTATTGTAATACTCCAATTGGTGACTGAAAAGTAGCAGATGTATATGTAGTTGCAACAGAAAAGTCAGCTAGGCCCACAGAGAAAACCACCAGGTTCTCAACTACATCTGATGCTGCTTCCACAAGTACTGCAGCTCCTTCTACTACAGCTATTTTAAACATCACAGCTGTTGTGTTTTTATGGTGCTCGAAGCAAGGGATTAGTGAAACCAGTGGACGTCTTGTCGTTACCACTATTACTCCCTTGAGGCATCTTTAATGAAGAGAGAGAGCAGAATACTGAGGTAGTGTCCCTTGTGTTTTTTTTGGTGGTGTTTGTGATAAATCTCACATATATTTCACACTCCCTCTACCACTGCAGACATTTGTTTAAGTCTGTCCTAGGAGAAACTCGAATATGAGCCAAAGGAATTACAAGAGGAGAGTAATGAGGAGAGGCAGCACATTTGTTTCCAACTAGTATGTACTCTGCTCTTGCATTTTTGTCTAAGTTAATGTGCTGTTAAATCACCTCATTACATGGAAACAGCTGGCGCATCATCTGCTAAAAGTGCCAGAAGTAGCCTTGTGAGATTCTGATTATTAACCTCACCCCTTCCCTACCCATTACCATTAGTCAACCAAGTTCTAGTATAGTGTTGCAACAGTTTACAATGTCACCAATGATATCTCACCAGCATTATTATCAGCCAGAAGGCCAGTCAGCGAGTGCACACATTTATGGAATGTTCCTAGTGGCCAGCATACCTTCCTCTTCTTGACAGCACACTTATGGGAGCCCTTAGGTCTGACCTCAAGAGCATGTCAGTCTGAAAGTGAATCTAAAGGGCAGCAGGGCTGTCAATCACTCCTGGTACATGCTATAGTCATTGACAAAAAGCACACATTAGCAATCATTGTACAGGCAATCAGACAAATCGTAAAAAAAATTGATAAGGAGAGCAGGCAGGCACCAATCTGCACAATGTGTTTATGGTAATCTATTATAGTCAAACCTCTGGAAGATGGTTTCTTTTTAGTTCTACACTGTTCTGCACACATCCTGCATCTTGTAATAAAGGACGCAAGACACAAAGGCAACACAAATGTGCAAACAACACTTGATCATTACAGGAGGATTGCCTGCCATTTCCACCATATGAGTGTGAGGACAAGAGTAAAAACAGTAAATCATCATAAAAAATAAATAAATGCAGTTTTCTCTCTTAATGTTTTTATTGGAGATAAACTATTACTATTATGGCAAGCTGATAATTATGAGTTGTCATAGCAACAATGAATTAAGCATTAGGTTAGGCAATATTGCAGTAATCGTTATATTGCAGCACACTAACGCACAGATTTTATGTCCGTTTCAGAAAAAAGTTTTAGTTAAATTGAACAATCTCGTCATGCACAAGTCTAGTATCTACTTAATTTAAAAACAAAAATGCACAATGTAAAAAAATAAAAACCACATGTACGCATTTTGTGATCTGCCTTAATCAAAATAGATAAATTATGTGCAACTAAGTTTATTTTTTTTTAGATATTTTTTTTTTTAGATAAACTGTGTTTAGTGCAAGGATTTTCATGAATCAACAGGATTCAACACATTAAAGGGACACTCCAGGCACCCAGACCACTTCTGCCCATTGGAGTGGCCTGGGTGCCAACTCCCACTACTCTTAACCCTGCAACTGTAATTATTGCAGTTTTTTTTATAAACTGCAATAATTACATTGCAGGGTTAACTCCACCTCTAGTGGCTGTCTACTGGACAGCCACTAGAGGGCACTTCCGTGTCCCTAGCACAGGAAACCTGTGCTAGAGCATTGCTGGATGTCCTCACGCTGTGTGAAGACCTCCAGCATCGCTCATTTTCCCATAGGAAAGCACTGAAAAGCATTTTCAATGCTTTTCTATGGGGAGCACTAATGCCCATGCACGGCATTGCTGCACATGCTCATTAGGTCTCCCCGGCAGGTGGGAGGGATCAGTCTCGCCCACCGGCCGATTCGATCACTGGGAGGAGCTGCGACGTGGGACATCGTTGCTGCCTCTGGTAAGTGACTGAATGGGTTTTCACTCCTTCAGCAACCAGGGATTGGGGGCTAGGAGGGAGAGGGGACCTGCAGTGCCAGGAAAATAGATTGTTTTCCTGGCACTGGAGTTTCCCTGTAAGTAACTGCTAATTTGTTAATTATAATGATAATGAAAGAAAATCCCACTGAGTCTGTTTCTTTTCATTTGATCATATATGACAACCCGATGAAATTAGTTAAATAGCTACAGTGAGGGAAAAAAAGTATTTGATCCCCTGCTGATTTTGAATGTTTGCCCACTGACAAAGAAATGATCAGTCTATAATTTTAATCGTAGATGTATTTTACCAGTGAGAGACAGAATAAAAAAAATCTAGAAAAACGGATGCCAAAAAAGTTATAAATCGATTTGCATGTCAATGAGTGAAATAAGTATTTGATCTCCTAATAATCAGCAAGATTTCTGGCTCCCAGGTGTCTTTTTTTACAGGTAACACGCTGAGATTAGGAGCACTCTCTTAAAGGGAGTGCTCCTAATATCAGCTCGTTACCTGTAATAAAAGACACCTGTCCACAATAGCAATCAATCAATAAGATTCCAAACTCTCCACCATGGCCAAGACCAAAGAGCTTTCCAAGGATGTCAGGGACAAGGTTGTAGACCTACACAAGGCTGGAATGGGCTACAAGACCATCGCAAAGCAGCTTGGTGCGATTATTCACAAATGGAAGAAACACAAATTAACTGTCAGTCTCCCTCGGTCTGGTGCTCCATGCAAGATCTCACCTTGGAGTTTCAATGATAATAAGAACAGTGAGAAGTCAGCCTAGAACTACACAGGAAGATCTTGTTAATGATCTCAAGGCAGCTGGGACCATAGTCACCAAGAAAACAATTGGTTACACACTACGTCATGAAGGACTGAAATCCTGCAGCGAATTCCTAATGCACCCGCAAGGTCCCCCGGCTCATGTACAGGCTCTTCCGAAGTTTGAGAATAAACTGGGTGAAAGTGTAGTGGTCAGATGAGACCAAAATCAAGCTCTTTGGCATCAACTCAACTCGCCATGTTTGGAGGAGGAGGAATGCTGCCTATGTCCCCAAGAACACCATCTCCATTGTCAAACACGGAGGTGGAAACATTATGCTTTGGGGGTGTTTTTCTGCTAAGGGGACAGGACAACTGCACAGCATCAAAGGGACAATAGACGGGGCCATGTACCGTCAAATCTTGGAGGAGAACCTCCTTCCCTCAGCCAGGGCATCGGAAATGTGTTGTGGATAGGTATTCCAGCATTACAATGACCCAAAACATACAGCAAAGGCAACAAAGGAGTGGCTCAAGAAGAAGCATATTAAGGTCCTGGAGTGGCCTAGTCAGTCTCCAGACCTTAATCCCATAGAAAATCTGTGGAGGGAGTTGAAGGTTCGAGCTGCCAAATGTCAGCCTTGAAACCTTAATGAATTGGAGTGGATCTGCAAAGAGCTGTCTGGGCAAACCTGGTGGCCAACAAAAAGAAACGTCTGATCCCTGTGATTGCCAAAAAGGATTTTGCCACCAAGTACTAAGTCAAAGGGGTCAAATACTTATTTCACTCATTGACATGCAAATCAATTTGTTATTCTGTCTCTCACTGTTAAAATACACCTACCATTAAAATTATAGATTGATCGTTTCTTTGTCAGTGGGCAAACATTCAAAATCAGCAGGGGATCAAATACTTTTTTTCCTGACTGTAATTCCTCATTTGAACAATTTTTTTTTGTTAAGTAAATTTTTATGATTACAAACACACACACACACACACATCCATATATATATATATATATATATATATATATAGTGTTCAAGTAGAGATTGTAGCCGTATTAGAAAGGGAGGTTCTCCCGAAAGCTTGTCATTAAAAAATTCTGTTAGTCCAATAAAAAAGGTATTACAAGATAAGAATTTTATCTGTTTTTTACATCTATATATATAAAAATTGTACATACAACAAATATTAGGGTCACAATAGATTGAATTAAGTTTCCATATCTTGTGTACTCATTCACTTCTTTTCTATCCCTCTCTAATTCCCTTTCTAACTTACCCCCTTACTTCAATTATAATTCGACTTAATATATATGAGAAGAAATTATCTTCAGTAGAGGAAACCAGAAGTTAAGAACGAGCATTATGAGCCCTTTCAATAATCATTCATATCCCACTCTGCTATACATCCATATCTTACTACTTAATCGTCTATCTGTCTGGAACTTTCTGATATAGAGGATTTTGATCTTTCCTCCTTCTTATTCCATTAATTCTAAGGAATCATCAGCTAAGCCAAATTTGTTATATTTATTCAAGGCACTCTCCCATCCAGGAATCTCTTCAATATACCCCCACCATGGAGTCCATATTTCATTATATAGAGATAATCTACCATTCAAATTATACAATTGTTTTTCCATTCTACCTTGAAGTGAGATCTGGCTAATAATTTTAATACATGCAGGTGGGTCAGATTTTAGCCAGTCTCTTGCCATACATATTTTGATTGCTAGCAAAATATTTATATATATAAATAAATATATAAAATATTTATTTAGTTTACTTATTGCGGGGAGATCTAAGTGAAAAAGCCATGTTGGTGGTTCCAACTTAATGTTTCCCCTCACTAATTTAGATACTACGCTTTCTGTCAATGATTTTAATTGTTGAATTTTTTTCACAATTCCACCAAATATGCATTAATGTACCTTGTGTATGTGAGCCTCTTCAACATCCCTCTTTGTTTAGTGTGTTAAATTTTCTTATATGCCAAGGGACCATATACCAATGGTTTATTAACTTAAAGAATACCTCCTGCAAGTTCATGGAATGTACACTTTTTTTTACTATTATCCAGGTTTCTATCCATTTTTCCAGTGTATTGCAAACCCCCAAATCTCTCTCCCAATTACTTGCTGATGGCAACTTTAAAGATTGTTGTTTTTTAAATTAAATTTTTGATTTTTAAAATTATTTTGGAGCTAGGAACTTTTACTATAAACTCATCCAGTTTCATTGGTGGTGGAACTGAAATGGTTTTTAAGAAGTTTTTCAGTCTTAGATAATAAAAAATATCTCGATTAGCTAAATCAGTTTTCCTTTTTAGAGCTTCAAAAGATACTATCTCTCCTTCCGAACACAAATCTGCCACTCTATTAACTCCTTTACTACTCCAACTTGATAAATCTAGACCTTCAACTGGTTAAGGACAATTATCGGTGTATCCTGAGTAATATATTCTTTAATACCCATCTTTGCTCCCACCCTTGCGCCCGTTTAATTGCAATGATAATAATAGGGTTTAAAAACTGCAATCGTCTAGCCGCAGAAGGCTTAATCCAGTACAAGTGGGAGGGAATTAGTTTTCCCATCTGATATCTCTCACAATGAAACCAGCCAGTTAACATATTTTTCTCCATGCACCATTCAATCAGGTGTGAAAAAAATTGTTTAATCATGTAGAACACAAAAATCCAGAAAGTTCAACCCAAATTGAGTGCTATCTTTTTTAATAACATTATATGCTATCCATGGTTTATTTTTCTAGATGTATGAGAGAAATATTTTTTTTTTATTTTCTCCAAGGTAGTACCTGGTACTCGCAGTGGAATCATCCTAAACAAAAACAAGACCTTTGGAACCAAATATGCTTTCACAATGTTTACTCTACCCAAAAATGAGTCCTCTACTTTTTTCATTTTGTCTATTTGCAAATTAAGATTCTGAATTAGTCATTTATGATTTACTGGTATATATCTTTCAAGCTCCAGCATTATTTTTACACCCAAATAATCTATCTGGTAGAGTAATATCCATATTCCCTAATACTCAAAATGATTGAAGGGATGGATGTATCGGGTGTTGTTAATGTTAATGTAAGAAGTATGTCATCTGCATACAATGTTATTTTAAAATTATTTCTATTTACTACAATGCCCTCTATCTCCTCCGCTTGTCTTATCATTGAGGCCAAGGTTCAATGGAAAGAGCATAAAGCGTGGGGATAAGGGGCACTCCTGTCTAGTGTCATTATGAACATTGAAAAACGATGAGCTCAAGAAGGGACCTCTAATTTTGGCACTCGCATTGCTATACAAAGCCATGGAGCAATTTTTGAATAATCCTCTAATTCCAAAAGATTCCATCGTTTCAAATTAAAAAATCCCACTGACTCTGTCAAAAGCCTTCTTGGCATTCAATGTCAAGAAGGCTATCGACCCAGACATCTGTTGCACCTCCCACACTAGATTAATTAACCCAACCTATCTTCAAAAATTTTAGAGAAGATTTTGACGTCTATATTTATGATAGATATAGGCCTATAATTTGAAATTAACCCTGGGTCTTTCCCGCTCTTAGGTATTGGACAAACTGAAGCTTGGAGCATCTCTTTGGGAATATGCCCTTTTTCACCAATCTCATTGAAAACTCTCAGCAATAATGGTGAGATCACAGGGTCTGCTATTTTATAAAACATTGCTGTAAATCCATCTGGACCTGGTGATTTCCCCATTTTTAACCCCTTAAGACCGGAGGGCGTACTATTACGTCCTCTAATAGGCGGCTCTAAACGCCGCCGGGCGTAATAGTACGCCCTCCGGTTTTTGTTAACTTACCCGGTCGCCGGCGGTCCCACGCCGGCGATCGCGGTGGGGGGGACTCCCAGGGAGCCCCCCGCGGCACGACCGTCCTCCAGGAAGCCCCCCGGCCGTGTGAGAGTGGGGTCCTAGCGAGGACCCCACAATCACATGGCCGGGGATAGCTGGCTTCTGTATTGCCAGCAGGGGGGCTGCCTGTAATTACAGGGGGTCCCCCTGCTGGCTGAAAATAAAAGTAAAATAAGTTAAAAGTGTAAAAAAATAAAATTATATATACTTAGATCATATATATATATTATATATATATGATCAAAGTATATATATACACATATACATACACACATGTACACCGTCTAGGTGTATTTTACTATTAATATATATATAATTATATATATATATTAATATCAAATTACACGTAGACTGATACTGATTAAATATATATATAATTATTGTTATATATATATTTATATATATTATAAAAATAAATAAAATGTAAATACGTTAAAAAATAAAATTACAAAAATAATTAAAAATAAATAATTAAAAAATATATAGATGTGTGTTATTTCGTTCTAACTGTATTGTGAAATTAATATATATATATATATATCAAAATACACATAGAACGAAATAATATATATATTTATACACATAAATATATACGTATATATCACTATATATATACCTATATATAAATAAAAATATTTAAAAAAAATTATATAGATATATACATATATATACACATACGTATATATATACATATATTGATTCTACATATATATTTATGTAATATTTTTACATAATTAGGTATCTTAATTAATTACAATTAGCAGGACCTGCATGACAACCCATGCCGAAAGTAAAGGGAATTTAATTTGCTAGCACTATATTTAACCCTATAACTTTCCAAGACACCATAAAACCTGTACATGGGGGGTACTGTTCTACTCGGGAGACTTCGCTGAACACAAATATTAGTGTTTCAAAACAGTAAAATGTATTACAACGATGATATCGCCAGTAAAAGTGACGTTTTTTGCATTTTTCACGCACAAACAGCATTAAACGGACAATATTATTGCTATGATACTTTTTACTGTTTTGAAACACAAATATTTGTGTTCAGTGAAGTCTCCCGAGTACAACAGTACCCCTCATGTACAGGTTTTATGGTGTTTTCAAAAGTTACAGCGTCAAATATAAGGCTTGCGTTTCATTTTTTTCACATTAAAATTCGCCAGATTGGTTACGTTGCCTTTGAGACCCTATGGTAGCCCAAGAATGAAAATTACCCCTATGATGGCATACCATTTGCAATAGTAGACAACCCAAGGTATTGCAAACAGGGTATGTCCAGTCTTTTTTAGTAGCCACTTAGTCACAAACACTGGCCAAAATTGGCGTTTTTTGCATTTTTCACACACAAACAAATACTAACGCTAACTTTGGCCAGTGTTTGTGACCAAATGGCTACTAAAAAGACTGGACATACCCCATTTGCAATACCTTGGGTTGTCTACTATTGCAAATGGTATGCCATTATGGGTGTAAATTTCATTCCTGGGCTACTATAAAGTCCCAAAGGCAACGTAACCAATCTGGCGAATTTCAATTTCAAATGTAACGTGCTATATTTGACCCTGTAACTTCCCAAAACGCCATAAAACCTGTACATAGGGGTACTGTTTTACACGTGAGACTTTGCTGAATACAAATATGTGTATTTTATTGCAGTAAAAGCAAACAGTATTATGACACTGACCGTTAAAATGTCATGTAGAACTAAAAAAATCCAAAAAAATCGTATTTTCTCCCATTTTTTTCATATTAAATTATGTTTCATAGCTAAATATTTGATATTAAATGAAAGCCCTGTTTCCCCTGAATAAATGATATATAATAAGGGTGGGTGCATTTACTATGAAAGAGGTGTATTACGGTTGGACAGACATGTAGCGCAAATGCCAGGTTTTGTTTACATTTTGTTTTGTTCACAACGTGTACATTTGGCTCCGTCCTTAAGGGGTTAAAGCACCAATTGCTTTTTTAACTTCTCCCAATGAAAAGGGCTGATTTAACCTTTCAAGTTTTTGTTTTGCTCCGTTATTCTTGGGAGATTTATATTTTGTTAAAACTTTTTCATTTTTAATTTGGCTATCTCATTATGTTTCATATTATATTATGTTATTATTATTATTATGTTATTTAAATAGTACCAACAAATTCTGCAGTACTTTACAGTGGGTGGATGAACAAACATGTAGTTGTAACCAGACAAGTTGGACACACAGGGACAGAGGGGTTAAGGGCCCTGCTCAATGAGCTTACATGCTAGAGGGAGTGGGGTAAAGTGACACAAATGGTAAGGATAGTATTAGACTAATGACAGTTACAATAGAGAAATCAGTTGTGAGCTATTAGTTTAATTTATACGCTTTTATGAAGAAGTGGGTTTTTAATGATTTTTTGAAGGAGTGGAGAGTGGGTGAGTAACTAGCGAAGGAGGAAGGTAAGTTCCACAGGAATGGTGCAGCCCTCGAGAAGTCTTAAAGGCGAGTATCAGAGGTGGGAGTACGGACAGAAAATAGATATAAGTCTTCAGCAGAGCGTAGGGGCCTAGACGGGACATACTTGTGTATTAGGGAGGATAGATAGGTGGGAGCAGCATTATGTAGAGAAAGCAACAACTAGAATTTTAAATTGAGCCCTATATCTTACAGGAAGCCAATGTAGTGACTAACAGAAGGGTGAGGTATGGGAGGTGCGGGCGGACAGGAAGATGAGCCTCGCCACCGCATACATTATGGACTGTAACGGCCAAGTTGGGAGCACGTATGACCACTGAGAAGTGGATTAGAATAGTCAAGGTGAGAAAGGACAGTGGAATGGACTAGCACCTTGCGTTAAGTAGGGCAAATGCGCGCAATGTTTTTGAGATGGAAGCGGCAGGATTTGGCGATAGACTGAGTCGGAGTCAAAGAGAACACCTAGGCAGCGAGTCTGCGTGGTGGAGCTGATGGTAGCACCGTTGACTTGGAGGGAGACAGACACAGGAGTAGCAACACTTGAGGGAGGAAAGACCAGAATTTCAGTTTTGGTCAAGTTGAGTTTAAGGAAGTGGGCAGCCATCCAGTTAGAAATAGCAGAGAGGCAGTCAGAGACACTAGTCAAGAGGGTCGGGAAGAGATCAGGAGAGGACAGATAGATTTGCATGTCATCCACATAGAAATGATATTGGAAGCCAAAGTAGCTAAAGAGTTTACCAGGGGAGGCAGTATAGATAGAGAACAGTAGGGGACCAAGGACTGAACCTTGGGGGACACCAACAGAGTGGAGTTGGGGAGAAATAGCAGAGCCAGAGAAAGAAACACTGAAAGAGAGCTGGAAGAGGTAGGAGGAGCACCAGGAGAGAGCAATCTCTTGTAGACCAATATTGTGGAGGATGAGAAGAAGCTGTTGATGATCAACAGTGTCAAAAACCGCAGAGAGGTCAAGGAGACTTAGGATAGAGTAGTAACGATGAGATTTTGTAGCGAGTAGATAACTGGATACTTTGGGCAGTGCCATTTCCACAGAGTGCTTACTTTTGAGGAGGAAAAAAGTGTGTCTTATGGAGCGAAAAATATGGTATCTTCCGTTAATATCTGACTCATGAAATATATATTTGAATACAACATCCTTAGAGATCATTATTGCAACTCCTCTTTTTTTTCGATCGCCTAATCTAAATTCATACATAACAGGAAATTTCTTATATCTCTTATGTCCCAATCTTCTCTCTTTTTAATAACTCATAAAGATATGCTCTTTTTGCGGAGAGTTTAGTCCCTTACAGTTAATCTTTATTAATTTAAGAATTATTGGATATGAAACTTTATCCCAAAGTGCCTGTTCATTCCAAAGATTCTACCAACAATTCCTTTTTCCTTCATCTCAGATAGACAGCTCTATTAAAACTCAACAACCATCTGCATACACCCCAATCATTCTTAATGCCTAGGAACCAATTTCTTAATGTTCCCCTGAGCATATGTTTCTGAACCATTACCAATCAGATATAAAACTTGTGCAAGTATTTTGTTTTCGAGGAGGAGCTCCATTACTAAATTTACCATATTCTCTATCTGACCTTTACCATATATGTCATAGAGAGGGATAAACCCTCCATATATATAAATAAGTCACTATGAGACTGCTTTTGTCACCCATAAAACATACAAGTGTAATAGCGCGTGTTAAATCTACAAGATTTCTCGTGAATTTAAACACTTTGGGTATTATAATATCTCTTAATTTTGTATTTATTAAGATCTCCTTTTCATGAGTTATGTGCTTTTCTTAGAGTACACCCCTCATTATAATTAAAATCTTCCTAGGTTATGTCTTTTCACCCTTTAAACTTGCTTGTGTAGTAACTTATAATTAATCTACAGTTTCCTTGTGAATTCAATAGTGTATTCTTATTCCTCTGATTTCAGCACTGCATTAAATTCCCAGTCACCTGTGTGTCTTATACCAATATAATTTTTAGTCGTACATATCTCAAATAAGGATTTAATCTCTCTTACTTATAAATAATGTACTATATATTTAAAGTACTCGTCCTTTTAATTAGTGCTTCCTTAACCTCCATCATCTTCAACTATCAAACCAAAGAGAAAAAAAATAGTGAATATTAATAAAAGTTCTATATTGATTTAAAAAAAAATAACTTCTTCTCCCATCTTCTTCCTGATCCTTTGGTCTTCTTATATTTATAATGTTGCTTGTAGTTCTTAATCTTAATATTTCAATACTTTAAAAAGATGATGTATTAGTTCCATTTAGAGTTGAGCGGACTCCTGGATGTTCGGGTTTAGCGGGTTTGGCCGAACTTCAGAAAAAAGTCCGGTTTCGGGCTCGAACTTGACCCCGAACCCAAACCTCATTGAAGTCAATGGGGACCCAAACTTTTGGGCACTAAAATGCCTCTAATAAAGTCCTGGAAAGGGCTATAGGGCTGCAAAAGGGAGTAAAATGGGGGTAAGAGTCGGACAAGTGCCCTGCAAACAAATGTGGATAGGGAAATCACTTAAAATAACATAAAATAACATAAAATAAGCAGCCGCTTACTTGATAACTCCCTAATTCCCACGGTATTAGGGAGCTATCTACCAAAAGGCTGAAAGACCTAAATTGGTCTTTCAGCCACATTTACTAATATTAAGTAAAGATTACTTAGTATTAGTAAATTCAACCCCTACTCGCAATACCGCGAGTAGGGGCGTGTTGAGTAAACAGTGAGAAGCCAGTGGCTGCTCACTGTAAAAACAAAACAAAAACAGAAAACCTTTTGGCCGCCACCACTGAACGGCGGGTGTGGGCCCTAAAGTAAAATAAGGGGGGACTTATTGTCCTCCCTCTGGCCCCCACCCGCTGCGCGGTGGGTGGGGGCCCTAAATAACAATAAGGGGGGACCTACTGTCCTCCCCCCGGCCTTCACCCCTGCATGGTGGGTGGGGGCCCTAAATAACAATGAGAGGTGGGACCTAATTTCCTCCCCCAAGCCAGCACCCCTGAGCGGTGGATGGGGGCCCTAAATACCAATTAGGGGGGGAACTATTGTCCTCCCCCTGGCCCCCACCCCTGAGCGGTGGATGGGGGCCCTAAATTAGAATAAGGGGGGACCTATTGTCCTCCCCCCTGGCCCCCACCCCTGGGCATTGGGTGAGGGCTCTAAATAAAAATGTAACCCCCCCTCCATCACCCCTCTCCCCCCCAAAAATAACCCCTACCTACCCCCTCATTTTAAAAATAATGAGGGGGGACCCTTATCTAAATACCTGTAAAAAAAATGAATAAATAAACTTACCATTTGATGTCTTCTTTCTTCTAAAATCTTTTTTCAGCCCCCAAAAAGGCCAAATAAAAATCCATAATAACCGACGCACTTAAAAAAAAAAAGAAAAAAAATGAGCGCAAAAAAAAAAAAAATCCTTTTTCACCCATGGAGGGCTCTGCACAGACTGAGCTCTACAGGGCGGGGGAAGGCTTATAAAGCCTTGCCGCGCCTTGCAATTAGGCTCAGAGCACTTTAATATTTGTTTTCAAATCTGGTTTTATTTTCTCCCAGAGTTCGTCCAATGCCTTTGATAGCATTATCTGGTTCACTGGAACATTTATTTCCTCTGAGATTTAATTTCCCTCTTCAGAGATAGACTTCTCCATTGGTTAGTTTTGGCTTTGTAGGGATTTCTTACCATTAATCATTGATTTTGGGGAGTAAAAAACACTTATCTGATGCCGCTTTTCTGTATCTTTTTTAGAGGCCATGTTTCTTTAAATTTTTCCACTCAACTTGCAAATGCTTGCTTTTGTTAATTTAGCCAGGAGAAAGCCCTCTCTATTTTCTCTTTTTTTTCTTCTTTGTGTTATTATCGTTCTTCCTTCTCTTGCTCTTCTTTCCCTCTTCCTTCTCCTTCACTTCCTCCTTTCCCCATTTCCTTTTTCTTTTCTCTTTCCTCTTTCTTTCCTTATCCTCCCTCTCCTCTCAGACTCTCTCTCCCTCTACTTATCCTCCCTCATCCTTTATTATCTTATTCTTCTCACTGGAAAAAGAGGCTGGAATAGGGGAAATAGGGGGTCTTTACACCATACAGTGCTTTCTGTTTACAGCTAGGATCACTGGGTCAGGATGTTTTTCAGCTGAGCACCTCACACCAATATGTCCCTGGTTTACACCTCCCTCCTCCCCCCCGGAGTACCTGAGGATTCCTCTTGATGTTAAAATGTTAAACTCCTCCGTGTCTTCCTTTCTCGAGACACGCTGCCAGCATAAATCTACCGGCCCCCTAGCTCCCACCTCTGTACTCCAGTTAAGTTGGGGCTTGCCACATCCACTTCCTCTGCACCAATTCCCTGACTCCCTCTTGCTTCAACCGCCACCTTCTGAGCTGCTTCCAATCCTCCAATCCTTCTTTCCTTCTTGCTTCCCTGCTCCGTCTCACATCCACCGCTCGCTACCTCTCTCCTTCCCCAACACGCCGACACGCCTTTTCCACTCAGGCCTCCTGCACGTCCGCTCACATCATCATGTAAAGCATCATTTGAACAATTTTTAAACATGAGTTCATTCATATTGGATGGGTTAAATTATGTTTAAACCCTATCATGTCATTTGTATTTTCTTTTTTTTTCTTAGCATTAAAATAAATTAAATATAAAAATCAAAAACTACAACTAAACAAAACACTACTGTTATTATTACTACATCCCACAGCCTTTGGTCTAGATTATTTACGTATTTCGGTTTCCGATCTCTGCATTTTATATGTATGTATAGATATATATATATATATATATATATATATATATATTTACCTATCAACCAACAAACTGGAGTTGTGAATAGGTGACTGTTAGTTCTTGTGTTAAGATTGCATGCATTGCATTTGATATCACCTTTAGCAAAGAAAGGAATACTCAAAAGAATTAGCAAATAAATGTTTGGATTACTGTGCATATCTGTTGTACAACACATTTTCCATATATTCTTTGATGGTTACAGGTGGCTTTTTATTAACACAATAAAAATTGACAGTTATCAGTTAGGGACATGCTGCATGCTTTCTTCCTCTGAGTTAAGATTGGAAAGTGGTACCTTTTTGTCATTTGGGATTATTTTGTGAACATTTGGTGAGGGATGTGGTTTGGTCCCCTAGCTCACTTCATAAAAGGTCATATAATAGAATTTGGCAGCCTACAACATATGTAGGTAAACATGCCAGAAATTTTAGAAAATACCTGCCTCGGCAAAATACTGAAAATGTTTTTATAGTTCTGGATAAACAGGAATCATATTTTTTTTTATTGGAGTGAGGGAATCTTTCCAAATGGAAAATATGGAGTGCTTAAAAGTAGATTTGTGCAATTTGAATTCAAATTTAAATTAGTCTGAATCTTGGCAGACTTGGCATTTCAGAAGCATTTGAATTTCCAAATCACAGCAAAACAAAAACTACGATTCATAACAAACCAAATACAATTGTTTCAAATTTTTTTATATTTCAGCTGTCTAGTATATAGCTCCCTAATTTGGCATCCTTATGTTGGGGATAAGGTCTACTCTTAATTTTAAATTATGAATCTGTCAAAATCATGTATGCACAATTCTAGGAGCATTTTAGGGCAATTTGGTAGTGAAGGTGTAAAAAAAAAAAAAGCTTACTTGCATAGAGTATAACATGACTAAATAAGAATTTGAAGTAACTATTAGACTTGGGCATTCTGGCTTTGTTAAAATTAATTTAGGCATAAAACTAAGCAAACGATTTGATGATGACCATACATGTTTAGATGCTTCTTGTTTCAGGGTTCACTTGAGGCACCAAGAAAAAAGTAGTGAAGTGGAAGCTGATTTATTTTTTAAGGGAGGACCAATTAACTGCTTAGTTTGCCCAGAAGTATTACCATTAATGTGCACATCATCTCCTGTAGAATCACGAGGTGGAAAAAAGTTAATTGATGTTTAGGAGATAACCACTAAATATTGAATTTATTCACAGATCAAGTGAGGAGGGACCAATAAAGGGAAAGAAGGAGAACCAGTAAAACATCTTAATTTCCAGCATAATTCTTCTAGAATATGCTTTAACATCAGCTACATCTTTAGTAAGATAGCCCAGCCTTTAGTGATTGCGTCACGTTGCCCTTGTTGTGCCTGTGTGGGAGTGGGAGATAGCCTCTGTCATTGATCCTGGGGTGAGTCTGGATAGATTTATGTTACTGCTTTACTTACCTAGATACTGCCACTTCATGTATAAGTAGGAGAAAGCCTGATTCATTGATCCTATTGTAAGACTGGTTAGGATATTTCTATGCTTAGAAGCTGCTAGTAACCAAGTGCCACTTACAAAAACTTTGGTTTGAAGATATACCTATCCTGTTTAATAACAGAATAGAGGCTAGTGTGTGAGTTAGTTAGTGCTGTTTCACTGCCTAGCTATTGCCAGTGCCACTTACACAGTGTTTGATTCACTTTTTTGGAATTGTGTTGTTCAGTAAAATACTAATAAAAAATAGTTCCTCTTGCCAAGCTACTGCTAGTTTTGCTTACACCAACATTGAGTGGGAGCTAGAAAGCCTGGATTTATGACCAACTAGGTCACTGCTGTGTCTTGCCATTGGCACAGTGCCATTTACACAAACTTTAATCTGGATATAGATGTATCCTGTTTAATAATAGTTTAATTAATCCTGATGTGAGTCTGTTGGAAAGGTTACTGATGTGCTACTGCATAGCCACTTCCAATGCCACTTACACCAAGTTTGATTCACTGATTTACAGCTTGACATGCTTGGTTAACTGTTTGTAGAACATTTTTATTTTTTTTTGTGATTGAGGGTACTGTGCTCAGTCTAGTGCTGTATAGTGTTTCTTAAAGTCAAAGACAATAACATTACAGTACTAGTAAATCCACAATGCAGCCACTCATTTTTTTTTTTTTTAACACAAACATCTATTTGGACTTAATAGCTTTGTGTTACTTTATACAATACGCATTAATATCCCAGTTTATATGACTATTGAAAATAAACATAACAACTAAAATTATATATTCTAATATTCTAATCCAAAAATAAAAGTGACAAAAGATATAGATTGTTTTTCCCAATCCAAGATCATCGGTAGTGCATGGCCAATAGTCTTAGCACTGCTGCCAGCACCACCACCTCTAGTAGTACAATTACTAGTTTAGAGCCTCAGAATAGTGGAACTATCATGCCCATTACATTCAATTCACCATCCAGGACGAAATATTTTTTTCTCTGTCTTTTTTTTCCTGAAAGTAGTGGCTCACAGTTAAGTGCAGTAGAATCTGTGAGCCCACAAATTTGGACTCCCAATCCTCATCACTCCAGTGATGTGGGTTTAATTCCAGGCCCATGTTAAAATAGCTGGCTACCCCCTTCCACCCTACAGATTTCCAAGCTCATTGCTTTATGGGGTCTTCCAATTCCGTGATAGAAGGGGACCCCTTTATGCATCTGTTGCAGGACCTTGTTTCACAATATGCCATTCCATAGTCATGGTTCATAATCATAGGCTCTTTAATGTACATTTTGTGCTACTATTGTCGGAGTAGCTGGCTAAGGCTGCAGGTCAGTGGGGTCGCTTCACCAAACTTATGTGAAATGCTCCTAGTGGACATCATGCATTTCTCTCCTTGATGGCACACTGATAGCAGCCTATGGTGCCTGCACATGGTTGTTGTTGTAATGGAGCATGTTGAATCTTGGCAGCATGGATCTATAGAACCTGCTACATGCTAAAATGATGGAGGAAAGCCATTGTTCAGCACACATCCTACAG
>OW240915.1:227442978-227479818 GCA_933207985.1 Pelobates cultripes
CACACACACACACATACACTAACACACACATACACTCACACTAACACATACACTCACACTAACACACACACATACACTAACACACATATACACTCACACTAACACATACACTCACACTAACACACACACATACACTAACACACATATACACTCACACTAACACACATACACTAACACACACACACACACATACACTAACACACACTAACACACACACACACTCTAACACACACACACTCTAACACACACACACTCTAACACACACACACACATACACTAACACACACACACACACACACACACATACACTAACACACACATACACTCTCTAACAGACACATACACTAACACACACACACATTTTTTTTTCAAATTGAATCCCCCCAGCCTCCATACCTTTTGGAGTGCTGGGGGATTCCCTGGGGTCCAGTGGTGCTGCTGGGCTCCTGTTCACTGGGTGGGCGGGCTGCCTGGCCGGCCGGCGCACAAGGGAGCACTTTCCCCTGTGTGCTCCCTCTTCAGCTCCCTCGCGCGCCGCGTAGGGATGCCGGCGCCGGAAGATGATGTCATCTTCCGGCTCCGGCATCAGTGCGGTGCGCGAGGGAGCTGAAGAGGAAGCACTGAGTGCTCCCTCGCGCGCCCGCCTGCCCGACCGGCCCTGGGGTGGTACATACCGGGTCGCAGGGGCGGTCGGGCCCCCTGGTGGGCCGGGCCCGGTCGCAGCATCGACCCCTGCGACCCTGGTATGTACGCCACTGGCTACAGGTAAGAAGGAGGTGCAATACCCAGTGACTGAAATATCAAAAAGATGGAGTATGAGAAGGTGAAAAAAAGGGTTGAGAGAGGAGTTGGAAAGGATGTGGAAACTGAAGGCAGTGGTAGTTCCAGTTGTGACCCCCAAGTTGGAAGAAAAGCTTCAGCAGATTCCAGATGGAACATCTGCAATCTCTGTCCTTAAGAGTGCAATTCTAGGAATAGCTTGTATACTGTGCAGAATCTGTGCAGGCCTCTGGACTCAAGAATGAGAAATACACAAAATTATCACCCAGAGTGTTGAAAAAGTCAGTTATGTATTATATATAATCTAGATCATCTAGCTCATTTCCTGAAGGGTTCATAAATGAAGAACTCTTTCTTTGGAAGGAGCATTTACAAACCTATGACTCTATGGAGAACTTTCACTGAAATTTTACTAGACTTGCAAATGACATCACAAGCAATTATTGCAGGAATGACACTTGTCTGGAAGTGTATTCTATAAGCTAACCAATTACAAGGAAAATCCCTAAAGTGGCAGGGCGGATAAGCTTTTGGGGTCAGGTAAGGGTTATTTTTTTCATCATTATTTTTGTGTAGTTATTATTTATTATTATTTTATTTGTTGTAGTAAGTTCTGGTGATTTTGTATTCCCATTTTATTTGTGAAGAAAAGATTATTAATATATGAAATCAATGTATTGGCAGGTAAGTATCATTTGATTTTTATTTGCATTTTATTTGGTTATACAATGATACCTGATTAATATTTATAAGAGAGAAAATAGTACCCGCTATTGGTGCCATAAGACAGAACATCAGTGGACCTGATAGGCCTTCATTTGTTATGGATAGTAAATTACATTATGTTGTAAAACTGTAGGATAAGCAGAAAAAACTAGTAAGCTAATAATTTAACCTATTTGGCAAATATATATTTCATGTGCAAATATTACATTTGCATTTAAAAAAAAACTCAGACAAAGAGGATTAACATATGTATATAATATTTTTACCATTTGAAATCAGTCATAATAAGACATGCCTATTAAATAATTATACTATATATGAAAAGATCCATGAACAAAAACAATATTGTCTTTGTTCATTAAGCAATCAAGGTCACAATATTGAATGAAAAATTTGAGTTTAATATTGTTGAACTTGTGAGGCATAGAAGAAATATACATGGATTATAAAACAATTTAGTCAGTACCTATTGATTATGTTCAATTTTTTTGTCTCACCAATATATCATCTAGCATGCTGATGCATGTTTAGTCAATTATTAGTACAATCAGTTAATATTTCCAAACAATTTATTAGAAAAGATTAATGAACTGTCAGTGACTTATAGGAAAGATCATATTATTAAGTTTCTGTAAGTGTTTTGTGATATCATGGAAGCGCTTTGTTTTCTCTTTAATTAAATATAGATGTATGGTTTAGGAGCTCATTTTGACACACACAAAAATAACTAAGCAAAAAAACAGTCAAACAGACTATTGAAGTTAAGTAGATAAATGGGCATCTTAAAAATCAGCATAATCGTGACTATGTGCTGGGTACTCGTTGGTTAAATGGGGCTTCCTTCACGCGCCCCTTTTGCATAATACCTGTTGAGCAAATAACACTGTTGTTTACCACAGTTATTGGTCATAATTTGGGAAAGTAAGGTGGGTATAGGTTGTAAGAACTGGATCAGTTGAAGGTATTATAACATGGAGTAACTAGGTTCAAAAATTCCATAGGTGTTAAAGATTTCCTATTGCACGTTTATAAAGAATCTCGTGATCCACTTAAACTGTTGATGAAAGTGCATGTTGTTACAAAATGTGTCTGCATCTTGTATCTAATCATTATAAAACTGATGGGAGTATACTCAGATATACATAATTCTAAGCACTTTGTGTTCCAATTCCATGGCAAATTGGATTTCTGCAGTCATATTCTGCTCAGTAGTTTCATTTAAGTATGATTGTCTGTACTCAAGCCTTTTATTTTTTCTGTTTACGTTTTGTTCCTAAACTGTGATCTTTATCTAGCTCCCTAATGGAGAACTTTCAGAAACCATTCATTATTCAACAGAGTCCATCAAGGTATTTTGCACGTTAGGTTGGCATGTGTGCTAGAACCTGTGGCTTAAATCTAGCAGCACAGATCTACATTCCTGCTCTCATATAGCCATGGTTATTTCCATGTCCAATGGGACGGAAACCATTTTTTGTTTGTACTTGTATACAAATATATGCCATGACTTAAATTTCTTTGCTCGTTTTTGGTTCGTTTTCCTTACTCTTTATTCATGTCACCATAATGATCAGGTTTGCAACAAATAATTTGTACGAAGCCATAGGGATATGATCTCAATGAGTCACCTTCACTTAAATTGTTTTAAAATGTAATCTTTTCAACTATGATAAATCCATAAACCATACTCAACCCACAGCACACAGAATTTCAGCCATGTCTCACAATGATACAGGGAGTAGAATGAGTTTATCACCAACACCAACACAATACTGTTGGTGTGTATATTAACAAAAACAATTTGAATAATATTTGCACTTAACTTTTACCCTTATTGCATAGTAATTTGTATAATTTATTAGCAATACCTCTAGAGTAATTTACATTTGTTCTACCATAGCGTATATAATATGCCTTATATGCCTTAAAGTACTTTCATATTCAATATACTGTGACTTTCCATTCTTCTGATACAAGTGAATGCATCTCTTAACACTATTAAAATTATACAACACAAGTAAGTTCTTCCTCCAGGGTAAACAGCAGCAATAATCATATAACCCTAATTACTCCCTATGGCTCAATGTTAATGTTATTAGAAGGAAAATAGCTTTTCAACGTGAAATCAGATTTATCTAAAAAGAAATGAGCATTCTGTATGAAGCAAATTGCTGCAATTATTAATCTAATTATTTGTGACAACATAAATTAAAAGGCACTTAGACAAAGGGAGACTAGGGTCCTGCAGCATGCATTCTAGATAAACAAGTAGCAGTTAAGCAGAAGGTATGTGTTTCATGAAAGGCTATATTTGAGCTTGTTTGCTAGGGTCACTGTGTGGGACCCAGAGAACAGCTTTAGAATTTCAAGGGTAGAAGGATGCTAATGATTCAACTATGTTGTGTGAATTACAAATACTAACATATTTAATGTGTTAATAAATTCTGCTTTACATCAAAAGATATTATTACATTTGCATATATCTGCTTTAACCCTATAAACATCTCCAAAAATCTCACAAGCAATACAATTTACTGAGTTTTGTTGCCAGCAAGATGTAGCTAAACACAAAATGTGTTTTTTCTATTATTGATCTTTGCTATATTGAGGTCAAAACGTTGTTTGTACACTTTGTTCCAATAAAAGCTAATATTTCTTGAGCATTTGTATGCCGGGATTTGTCTGGATATCACGGTGACTGAGGGAGTTTGTACCTATTCTGATTGCACCGGTTGCAGCGCCTATGTGGATGTGCAGTCCCTTCTTTTTGATAGCTATGTAAGTTTAATAGTAATCATGAAATCCATGATATTACTTATATGCTTATCACCAAGTGGTAATATAACAAAACATGCAAAATAGTTATTTTTACATATAAAATGCATATTCAATTTAGCTGAGAATATTCTAATTGGGATTTTTGCCATATTTTAGGCTTAAAACAATAATTCACTCCTTCTACTATTTGACTTATAGCGGACAGAAAAACATTGTACTTTAAGATGTATTGTGTATTCTCGAAATCAGGATAAGTTAAATTATTATTATTATTTTTTTAACTACAGTGGTAATTTTTCCAACCACATTTTAATATTTTATTAATAGTTAATTTTGTGTAAAGCACAATTAATGTTGTGTTATGTACATGGTATCTGTTTTATATCCTTGCATCATAAATGTTGCAGAGCTTCCATACTTGCTTCATCCAAACGACATTACCGGCACACACATCCAAACATCTGTTTTCTCACACCAACTTGGTATTGTATTGGATGTTACTTGCTCCAACCTTCGTTACCGACATGAGTTTTAGTGAGTAATTTTTGTGAGATAGCATTAATGACATTGGCATCACTGAAATAATGCAGAAAACTCACAAAAGGTTTATGGCTACTTAAACCCCAATTTACCTGATTACTTTTGCCCTCATGGTTCCCCTTGTGGTGCTCTAATATATAGCATTACATATTGCTATATCTGATTCCTGGCTTTCCAAATATTTGCTTTTCTTGACTATTCTACATTCTATAATCCATGCTTTTGGCTTTGTGTACCTTTCCTTGATCTTGTATTTTGACTTTTGAATTTCTCCTTGCTATTTTATAATATGTCCAGCCATCTCTAAGGACCAATAATATCCACGTCCATCCTCCTTTCCTTTATAAGTGTGATATAATACCGTGTGTTGGGTCATGTCCTATCCTGCCAATATGAAATGCAAAGAAAAGATGAGGGCAATATTGAGGACAGAGAGAATTAATTAAAAGGTGATAATAATACAAACGAATTAAAAATATACTTTACACTATTCATGTAAGTAACATATAAAACACAAATAGAATACAAATATACTTTATAATACAAAGAAATTATTAATTCGAATAACATATAAAATAAAATAGAAGAGACTAAAATGTCTAGATAAATTTTTTTTATTATTATTTAAAAAAAAATTTATATCATAAAATAGATCCTATCTCAAAATCAATGTTTAACCCCTTAGATCATAGGGATTGTAAGTCAAAGATCCAACTGGACTCTTTTTTTACTTAAATTAAACGCAGTGTTACCCCCTCTCCAATGGGTTTTAACCTGTTGGATTGCTACAAATTGTAGCAAAATAAGTACGCACGTGACGTCAACCGGAAATGACGAAACGGACAAAACGGCAGATACGCACGGCCATGTTAGTAGGGGCTGGACTCATACATAGAGGTAATTGAAGGACAGCAGACATGTTGGAAGAGGCGGAAGTACCCGAGAACGGCCGGAAACACTCCATATATGGATAAGGAGGAAGTTAATTGATTCACACTTGTATCTCTGTTTTAATTGATTGTAAAGTGTTTTGTGCTATAAATAAGAAAGTTGTTGTATTCCCAAACACATATGCACCTGAGGAAGACATTTTGTATAAGGTTGAAACGTGTTGTGCTGTTTATTGTTTTTTAGCTTTTAATGTATAAATAAAATAATTTACTATATATCCATCCTGGTTCCCTATCCTCTGATCTACTAAAACAGAGGATTGTCTACACATTCTGTGGGACCCAATACCTGCAAACTTACATCTGACTGATGTACCCTACCTTCATAGTTTAGAGCAAACTCATAAATGCTATAAATATTGTGAGTTTTCTGAATTATTTAATTCTCAGTATTTTGTGTTTGAATTTACTACGCTATGCTGGCTTTTTATATTTACAGATCTTAGAGATTATTAATATAATCCAAGAATTTCATCTACACAAGTGCGCAATCTCCTTTTCTTCATTTTGTATTTCTGTATGTAAGTGTAAAAGAGTGACTATACACTTAGGTAATATTGCTTCATGTTACACTATCTTTAATAAGATATTCTTATTTTATAGCGCCACCCTTTTTCTTCCTTGTTTAGAATGATTACTATAACATTTCAATAAAGCTCAGTAGACATAGCTTTGTTTTCAAGCCTCTTTTTTTCTTCATTCACCACTCTTTCTAATTTTCCCGATATTTAAATCTTCAAATGTGCCTCTAATGAAGGTGCACACTAAATTGCACTGAAACGCGTGTCAGGCATGCTTTTATTATATCATTGTGTACTTTATTTGCAACACTAGGCACTTTGTTTATCATTTCATTTTCTCTGTCTAGTCAGTTTTAACTGGAGAGAGGGACCTTTGCACATTTCTACTTTATGCTGTGCATTTCTATTGATGCTCGTGGAGGCTGAGCCTATATACTCTACATGTTGTTGTTTTTTTTTTTTTTTATATATGAAGTAGCCATTTTGTACATTTACAGTTTTCTGTTCCAAACTACCTAAGAGTATCCATCTGAGACATCATTTTGTTTCTTTTATCACTATCTATCTTGGAACCTAAATGTTGGTTACTTTAACTGCTACTGGTATATAATATATATATAAAATATACATATATATAGGATATTTGCCTGTTATCTCCCTTTTGTGACTCACTTATATATGGCAAGCAGTATATAATATTATTAATATTAATATAGGAGGGGTTAGTTGAACACTTTAAAAAAGCCCTTTTTCTACTCCTCTTATCATTTGATTGATATCTGGGAGTTTAAGTGACCTCTAGACAGATCAGTAATGCTTTTTAAAGCTTAAACTATAATCTTTCACTGGCCATGTATTTCACTAGTACTAGTTTATCATTATAAGGTCTTTTTCTGCTCTACTTTCAATACCGGGCAGCATTTCCCATCTGTTTTCTTTTGGGAACTGCAAATTATTTCTATAGTTGATTTAAATGTTAAGCTCTGAAGTAATACACCTGGTAGGTCCAACTGGTGTACTCTTTTTTTTTTTTTTTCTTATCTTCAAATGCTGCTTTGCCTTCTAAAAAGCTCAATTATAGGGCTGTAACATTGGCACTTTTGTCATTACTATCATAATATCTCAGTAAAGTTAGCTTATTAGTTTGCTTAAAATGACTAAGTGCACTTTTGGAATTCTTAATTTGAGGGCATGCTGAGCCCTGGTGGTCCAGTGATCCTGTGACAGCCTTTGGTTTGCACCTCTGCCAGGTGCAGACCATGTGCAGTGCTAGAGAGCTCCACCATTAGTAACATTAATGTATTGCAGTGGTAAACCACAGCAATGCTCTGAATGTGGAGCTCACAAGAGCACTGCACAAGATATGAACCCAGTGAAGGTGCAAGTCAGAGGATCTCTGAGCTACCCCACCAGTGGGTGCACTGGATCAGTGAGGAAGATCTTTCATTAAGAGACACAGAACCCATTTTAATGAACTGGCTAGTGTTCACTTTATGTCCCCCCACTGGGGCACTCTTGGGTGGCTGTGTGTGCTGCATAAAGTTATCACCAATAGTGCTTGAAGTGTTCCTTTAAGTCTAAATCACCACAAATCAATTTAAATGCATGCATTTCAAATATGCACCTTTCTATTTGAGTTTTCATTCTCAAATGGAATTTATGGATATGTGTCATTGTGTTCTGTCTTCCATTAGAAAACAATATGTAAATTCAGCAGAATGTGTACAAAATGTATTGCTATCAGATATTTTAGAGATTAATAACCTTGAAAGCTTTGCCAACACTGTAGGAAATTGATGTATGTCAATTTGATTGTATGATTGCACTACTGAGGCACAGCATGCATTAAAAATGTAGAAGCAACCAAAGTCACTGTTAACCTCTCCCAATTATATGATATTCACTGTGGGCCAAATGCTCAAAAGAGCACACAACAATTTACAGAGATAGAGGGATTTTGATATGACCTGACTGATTCAAATATTACCTGTCAAAAGTGGTTACCTAGAATCTTCTATATTTTTCAGACCCTTTCCATCCCCATTCATAAGGCAGACTTTCTGATTTGCCAAGCTCCTATTAGATAGATTCATCCAGAGTTGTAGGAGACTATGGGTTTGGAGAAAAAGTCTTTACGTCCCAATTAGATGTGGAGGTTTAGGCCTTATATGTCATGCTACTTTCAGGTAGTGCAATTATATTTAAAATTATAATGTACCTTGGTCCAAAAACATAAGGTTAATCTGCAGCACTTGACTTACGGTGGGACCTTTCTTGCCTCCCCGACTGCTCCAACCTTTCTCCATTCTATTTCCTCCACTCAAAAGCTTTAAAACAGTATTACAATAATTTGAAAATATGCAAATACTTGCCTAGGTACCTTGGCTCAACAGATCTTTTAAAGCAGTTCTTTCACAAAAAAAATCTACTTTCTCTGTTTGAATCTCTTTTTATCTTTTTTCCTGAGTGCTCTAATTTACATAAATATAGTAGGGACTACATTTCCTTGCATATAGAGTGAAGTTGACAAAACGTGACCAATGACAAAGCTTAAGCTAGGTTCTGTTGCAATTAACCAGTCAATCAAGTCAGTATTACAGAAGGATTCCATAGATCTAGTGCTATCAAGAAAATAAATATAAATAAATGAAGTTGCAAGAGATAATGTATAGCCATTAACATACAGGTGACAAAAGGTATATAAAACCAAAAGAAAAAATATTCTTCCCTATTACTGTTGATTTTATAAAATGGGAAAGATGAGAGAATGGGCCATACAATATAGGCTCCTGTTTAATTTGTTTCTATTATTTTAATGAGACCAAACACGCTAATGGTTTTAAGAGTTTAAGATGAAAGTTCCAAGAACATCGGCAAAAAAATTTCACATTGCGCTAATCCATGTTGATTGAAATTACTATCACAAGTTTTCCATTAAATTATAATCAATGTACATTTTGGCTTTGAATGACTGGAGCTCAGTCAATATTTGTCAGTAAACTCAAATAAAAGTCTAAGTTCTCAAAAGAAATTATGTGGAGGTTCCTAGTAAACACTAGTCACTGACTTAAAATTACTGTTAAGAAATCCATGAACGCCATTTAATTCAAAGTACTGTTAGATTTTCCAGTGTCACTCATCATGCTGACATACACACAGATAGAAACAGCTTTTAGTTTGTTGTTATTCTTAGGGGAAAAAAGTGTCCGTTATTATCAGGGAGTTGAGGAAGCAGGATGTATAAAAACAATATATTGTCCAATACTTATTAAAATCATATGTTATTTCTAGCTTTATCCAATATTACACAGCATGACTTTATATGTACATGTTCTATAGGAAATATATATTTTATTTGAATTTGCTGTAATTTGCAGATTTTTTTTTTTAAAGTATAAAAAATTCTGCCATATAAAACTTCAAGCTCACGTTTTCCTACAACTGTTCCTAAAATGCCCAAGTATTTTTAGTTAGTTGATATAAGTCTCATAGGTTGCTATCAACATATTGAACAGTATTTTTTTATAGTGCAATATAAAACATAAAAAAGTGGGTGATCCCAAGCTGAAGTAGCAACAGGAGCACATGGGAGAAAGTTATACAATGAACTATGTTACAAAATGATAAATGGAATAACTTTATTGAGGGAATCTACTAATATCTGGGATCATACTCTTTAGTAGATTCCCTCAATAAAGTTATTCCATTTATCATTTTGTAACATAGTTCATTGTATAACTTTCTCCCATGTGCTCCTGTTGCTACTTCAGCTTGGGATCACCCACTTTTTTATTATACTGTATATATACAAGGGTTACCCCCTAGAAAGTTCGACTCACACACTCCAGTTGGGTTTTTCGGCACCTTGATGCCTTCCCTTCTTTCTACTTTTCAATATAAAACATAGCCATTTGATCACTTCCGTGTCCCTAGCACAGGAAACCTGTGCTAGAGCATTGCTGGATGTCCTCACGCTGTGTGAAGACCTCCAGCATCGCTCATTTTCCCATAGGAAAGCACTGAAAAGCATTTTCAATGCTTTTCTATGGGGAGCACTAATGCCCATGCACGGCATTGCTGCACATGCTCATTAGGTCTCCCCGGCAGGTGGGAGGGATCAGTCTCGCCCACCGGCCGATTCGATCACCGGGAGGAGCTGCGACGTGGGACATCGTTGCTGCCTCTGGTAAGTGACTGAATGGGTTTTCACTCCTTCAGCAACCAGGGATTGGGGGCTAGGAGGGAGAGGGGACCTGCAGTGCCAGGAAAATAGATTGTTTTCCTGGCACTGGAGTTTCCCTGTAAGTAACTGCTAATTTGTTAATTATAATGATAATGAAAGAAAATCCCACTGAGTCTGTTTCTTTTCATTTGATCATATATGACAACCCGATGAAATTAGTTAAATAGCTACAGTGAGGGAAAAAAAGTATTTGATCCCCTGCTGATTTTGAATGTTTGCCCACTGACAAAGAAATGATCAGTCTATAATTTTAATCGTAGATGTATTTTACCAGTGAGAGACAGAATAAAAAAAATCTAGAAAAACGGATGCCAAAAAAGTTATAAATCGATTTGCATGTCAATGAGTGAAATAAGTATTTGATCTCCTAATAATCAGCAAGATTTCTGGCTCCCAGGTGTCTTTTTTTACAGGTAACACGCTGAGATTAGGAGCACTCTCTTAAAGGGAGTGCTCCTAATATCAGCTCGTTACCTGTAATAAAAGACACCTGTCCACAATAGCAATCAATCAATAAGATTCCAAACTCTCCACCATGGCCAAGACCAAAGAGCTTTCCAAGGATGTCAGGGACAAGGTTGTAGACCTACACAAGGCTGGAATGGGCTACAAGACCATCGCAAAGCAGCTTGGTGCGATTATTCACAAATGGAAGAAACACAAATTAACTGTCAGTCTCCCTCGGTCTGGTGCTCCATGCAAGATCTCACCTTGGAGTTTCAATGATAATAAGAACAGTGAGAAGTCAGCCTAGAACTACACAGGAAGATCTTGTTAACCCCTTAAGACCGGAGGGCGTACTATTACGTCCTCTAATAGGCGGCTCTAAACGCCGCCGGGCGTAATAGTACGCCCTCCGGTCTTTCAGTACTTACCCGGTCGCCGGCGGTCTCACGCTGGCGATCGCGGTGGGGGGGACTCCCAGGGAGCCCCCCGCGGCACGAGCGGCCTCCAGGAAGCCCCCCGGCCGTGTGAGAGTGGGGTCCTAGCTAGGACCCCACAATCACATGGCCGGGGATAGCTGGCTTCTGTATTGCCAGCAGGGGGGCTGCCTGTAATGACAGGTGGTCCCCCTGCTGGCTGAAAATAAAAATGAAATAAATAAATAGTGTAAAAAAATAAATAATATATACTTAGATCATATATATATATTATATATATATGATCAAAGTATATATATACACATATACATACACACATGTACACCGTCTAGGTGTATTTTACTATTAATATATATATAATTATATATATATATTAATATCAAATTACACGTACACTGATACTGATTAAATATATATATAATTATTGTTATATATATATTTATATATATTATAAAAAAAATTAAAATGTAAATACGTTAAAAAATAAAATTACAAAAATAATTAAAAATAAATAATTAAAAAATATATAGATGTGTGTTATTTCGTTCTAACTGTATTGTGAAATTAATATATATATATATATATCAAAATACACATAGAACGAAATAATATATATATTTATACACATAAATATATACTTATATATCACTATATATATACCTATATATAAATAAAAATATTTAAAAAAAATTATATAGATATATACATATATATACACATACGTATATATATACATATATTGATTCTACATATATATTTATGTAATATTTTTACATAATTAGGTATCTTAATTAATTACAATTAGCAGGACCTGCATGACAACCCATGCCGAAAGTAAAGGGAATTTAATTTGCTAGCACTATATTTAACCCTATAACTTTCCGAGACACCATAAAACCTGTACATGGGGGGTACTGTTCTACTCGGGAGACTTCGGTGAACACAAATATTAGTGTTTCAAAACAGTAAAATGTATTACAACGATGATATCGCCAGTAAAAGTGACGTTTTTTGCATTTTTCACGCACAAACAGCATTAAACGGACAATATTATTGCTATGATACTTTTTACTGTTTTGAAACACAAATATTTGTGTTCAGTGAAGTCTCCCGAGTACAACAGTACCCCTCATGTACAGGTTTTATGGTGTTTTCAAAAGTTACAGCGCCAAATATAAGGCTTGCATTTCATTTTTTTCACATTAAAATTCGCCAGATTGGTTACGGTGCCTTTGAGACCCTATGGTAGCCCAAGAATGAAAATTACCCCTATGATGGCATACCATTTGCAATAGTAGACAACCCAAGGTATTGCAAACAGGGTATGTCCAGTCTTTTTTAGTAGCCACTTAGTCACAAACACTGGCCAAAATTGGCATTTTTTGCATTTTTCACACAAACAAATACTAACGCTAACTTTGGCCAGTGTTTGTGACCAAATGGCTACTAAAAAAGACTGGACATACCCCATTTGCAATACCTTGGGTTGTCTACTATTGCAAATGGTATGCCATTATGGGTGTAAATTTCATTCCCGGGCTACTATACAGTCTGAAAGGCAACGTAACCAATCTGGCGAATTTCAATTTCAAATGTAACGTGCTATATTTGACCCTGTAACTTCCCAAAACGCCATAAAACCTGTACATAGGGGGTACTGTTTTACACGTGAGACTTTGCTGAATACAAATATGTGTATTTTATTGCAGTAAAAGCAAACAGTATTATGACACTGACCGTTTAATTGTCATGTAGAACTAAAAAAATCCAATAAAATCGTATTTTCTCCCATTTTTTTCATATTAAATTATGTTTCATAGCTAAATATTTGATATTAAATGAAAGCCCTGTTTCCCCTGAATAAAATGATATATAATAAGGGTGGGTGCATTTACTATGAAAGAGGTGTATTACGGTTGGACAGACATGTAGCGCAAATGCCAGGTTTTGTTTACATTTTGTTTTGTTCACAACGTGTACATTTGGCTCCGTCCTTAAGGGGTTAATGATCTCAAGGCAGCTGGGACCATAGTCACCAAGAAAACAATTGGTTACACACTACGTCATGAAGGACTGAAATCCTGCAGCGAATTCCTAATGCACCCGCAAGGTCCCCCGGCTCATGTACAGGCTCTTCCGAAGTTTGAGAATAAACTGGGTGAAAGTGTAGTGCTCAGATGAGACCAAAATCAAGCTCTTTGGCATCAACTCAACTCGCCATGTTTGGAGGAGGAGGAATGCTGCCTATGTCCCCAAGAACACCATCTCCATTGTCAAACACGGAGGTGGAAACATTATGCTTTGGGGGTGTTTTTCTGCTAAGGGGACAGGACAACTGCACAGCATCAAAGGGACAATAGACGGGGCCATGTACCGTCAAATCTTGGAGGAGAACCTCCTTCCCTCAGCCAGGGCATCGGAAATGTGTTGTGGATGGGTATTCCAGCATGACAATGACCCAAAACATACAGCAAAGGCAACAAAGGAGTGGCTCAAGAAGAAGCATATTAAGGTCCTGGAGTGGCCTAGTCAGTCTCCAGACCTTAATCCCATAGAAAATCTGTGGAGGGAGTTGAAGGTTCGAGCTGCCAAATGTCAGCCTTGAAACCTTAATGAATTGGAGTGGATCTGCAAAGAGCTGTCTGGGCAAACCTGGTGGCCAACAAAAAGAAACGTCTGATCCCTGTGATTGCCAAAAAGGATTTTGCCACCAAGTACTAAGTCAAAGGGGTCAAATACTTATTTCACTCATTGACATGCAAATCAATTTGTTATTCTGTCTCTCACTGTTAAAATACACCTACCATTAAAATTATAGATTGATCGTTTCTTTGTCAGTGGGCAAACATTCAAAATCAGCAGGGGATCAAATACTTTTTTTCCTGACTGTAATTCCTCATTTGAACAATTTTTTTTTGTTAAGTAAATTTTTATGATTACAAACACACACACACACACACATCCATATATATATATATATATATATATATATATAGTGTTCAAGTAGAGATTGTAGCCGTATTAGAAAGGGAGGTTCTCCCGAAAGCTTGTCATTAAAAAATTCTGTTAGTCCAATAAAAAAGGTATTACAAGATAAGAATTTTATCTGTTTTTTACATCTATATATATATATATATATATATATATATATATATATAAAAATTGTACATACAACAAATATTAGGGTCACATATTAGGGTCACAATAGATTGAATTAAGTTTCCATATCTTGTGTACTCATTCACTTCTTTTCTATCCCTCTCTAATTCATTTTCTAACTTACCCCCTTACTTCAATTATAATTCGACTTAATATATATGAGAAGAAATTATCTTCAGTAGAGGAAACCAGAAGTTAAGAACGAGCATTATGAGCCCTTTCAATAATCATTCATATCCCACTCTGCTATACATCCATATCTTACTACTTAATCGTCTATCTGTCTGGAACTTTCTGATATAGAGGATTTTGATCTTTCCTCCTTCTTATTCCATTAATTCTAAGGAATCATCAGCTAAGCCAAATTTGTTATATTTATTCAAGGCACTCTCCCATCCAGGAATCTCTTCAATATACCCCCACCATGGAGTCCATATTTCATTATATAGAGATAATCTACCATTCAAATTATACAATTGTTTTTCCATTCTACCTTGAAGTGAGATCTGGCTAATAATTTTAATACATGCAGGTGGGTCAGATTTTAGCCAGTCTCTTGCCATACATATTTTGATTGCTAGCAAAATATTTATATATATAAATAAATATATAAAATATTTATTTAGTTTACTTATTGCGGGGAGATCTAAGTGAAAAAGCCATGTTGGTGGTTCCAACTTAATGTTTCCCCTCACTAATTTAGATACTACGCTTTCTGTCAATGATTTTAATTGTTGAATTTTTTTCATAATTCCACCAAATATGCATTAATGTACCTTGTGTATGTGAGCCTCTTCAACATCCCTCTTTGTTTAGTGTGTTAAATTTTCTTATATGCCAAGGGACCATATACCAATGGTTTATTAACTTAAAGAATACCTCCTGCAAGTTCATGGAATGTACACTTTTTTTTACTATTATCCAGGTTTCTATCCATTTTTCCAGTGTATTGCAAACCCCCAAATCTCTCTCCCAATTACTTGCTGATGGCAACTTTAAAGATTGTTGTTTTTTAAATTAAATTTTTGATTTTTAAAATTATTTTGGAGCTAGGAACTTTTACTATAAACTCATCCAGTTTCATTGGTGGTGGAACTGAAATGGTTTTTAAGAAGTTTTTCAGTCTTAGATAATAAAAAATATCTCGATTAGCTAAATCAGTTTTCCTTTTTAGAGCTTCAAAAGATACTATCTCTCCTTCCGAACACAAATCTGCCACTCTATTAACTCCTTTACTACTCCAACTTGATAAATCTAGACCTTCAACTGGTTAAGGACAATTATCGGTGTATCCTGAGTAATATATTCTTTAATACCCATCTTTGCTCCCACCCTTGCGCCCGTTTAATTGCAATGATAATAATAGGGTTTAAAAACTGCAATCGTCTAGCCGCAGAAGGCTTAATCCAGTACAAGTGGGAGGGAATTAGTTTTCCCATCTGATATCTCTCACAATGAAACCAGCCAGTTAACATATTTTTCTCCAAGCACCATTCAATCAGGTGTGAAAAAAATTGTTTAATCATGTAGAACACAAAAATCCAGAAAGTTCAACCCAAATTGAGTGCTATCTTTTTCAATAACATTATATGCTATCCATGGTTTATTTTTCTAGATGTATGAGAGAAATATTTTTTTTTTATTTTCTCCAAGGTAGTACCTGGTACTCGCAGTGGAATCATCCTAAACAAAAACAAGACCTTTGGAACCAAATATGCTTTCACAATGTTTACTCTACCCAAAAATGAGTCCTCTACTTTTTTCATTTTGTCTATTTGCAAATTAAGATTCTGAATTAGTCATTTATGATTTACTGGTATATATCTTTCAAGCTCCAGCATTATTTTTACACCCAAATAATCTATCTGGTAGAGTAATATCCATATTCCCTAATACTCAAAATGATTGAAGGGATGGATGTATCGGGTGTTGTTAATGTTAATGTAAGAAGTATGTCATCTGCATACAATGTTATTTTAAAATTATTTCTATTTACTACAATGCCCTCTATCTCCTCCGCTTGTCTTATCATTGAGGCCAAGGTTCAATGGAAAGAGCATAAAGCGTGGGGATAAGGGGCACTCCTGTCTAGTGTCATTATGAACATTGAAAAACGATGAGCTCAAGAAGGGACCTCTAATTTTGGCACTCGCATTGCTATACAAAGCCATGGAGCAATTTTTGAATAATCCTCTAATTCCAAAAGATTCCATCGTTTCAAATTAAAAAATCCCACTGACTCTGTCAAAAGCCTTCTTGGCATTCAATGCCAAGAAGGCTATCGACCCAGACATCTGTTGCACCTCCCACACTAGATTAATTAACCCAACCTATCTTCAAAAACTTTAGAGAAGATTTTGACGTCTATATTTATGATAGATATAGGCCTATAATTTGAAATTAACCCTGGGTCTTTCCCGCTCTTAGGTATTGGACAAACTGAAGCTTGGAGCATCTCTTTGGGAATATGCCCTTTTTCACCAATCTCATTGAAAACTCTCAGCAATAATGGTGAGATCACAGGGTCCGCTATTTTATAAAACATTGCTGTAAATCCATCTGGACCTGGTGATTTCCCCATTTTTAAAGCACCAATTGCTTTTTTAACTTCTCCCAATGAAAGGGCTGATTTAACCTTTCAAGTTTTTGTTTTGCTCCGTTATTCTTGGGAGATTTATATTTTGTAAAAACTTTTTCATTTTTAATTTGGCTATCTCATTATGTTTCATATTATATTATGTTATTATTATTATTATGTTATTTAAATAGTACCAACAAATTCTGCAGTACTTTACAGTGGGTGGATGAACAAACAAACATGTAGTTGTAACCAGACAAGTTGGACACACAGGGACAGAGGGGTTAAGGGCCCTGCTCAATGAGCTTACATGCTAGAGGGAGTGGGGTAAAGTGACACAAATGGTAAGGATAGTATTAGACTAATGACAGTTACAATAGAGAAATCAGTTGTGAGCTATTAGTTTAATTTATACGCTTTTATGAAGAAGTGGGTTTTTAATGATTTTTTGAAGGAGTGGAGAGTGGGTGAGTAACTAGCGAAGGAGGAAGGTAAGTTCCACAGGAATGGTGCAGCCCTCGAGAAGTCTTAAAGGCGAGTATCAGAGGTGGGAGTACGGACAGAAAATAGATATAAATCTTCAGCAGAGCGTAGGGGCCTAGACGGGACATACTTGTGTATTAGGGAGGATAGATAGGTGGGAGCAGCATTATGTAGAGATTTGAAAGCAACAACTAGAATTTTAAATTGAGCCCTATATCTTACAGGAAGCCAATGTAGTGACTAACAGAAGGGTGAGGTATGGGAGGTGCGGGCGGACAGGAAGATGATCCTCGCCACTGCATACATTATGGACGGTAACGGCCAAGTTGGGAGCACGTATGACCACTGAGAAGTGGATTAGAATAGTCAAGGTGAGAAAGGACAGTGGAATGGACTAGCACCTTGCGTTAAGTAGGGCAAATGCGCGCAATGTTTTTGAGATGGAAGCGGCAGGATTTGGCGATAGACTGAGTCGGAGTCAAAGAGAACACCTAGGCAGCGAGTCTGCGTGGTGAGCTGATGGTAGCACCGTTGACTTGGAGGGAGACAGACACAGGAGTAGCAACACTTGAGGGAGGAAAGACCAGAATTTCAGTTTTGGTCAAGTTGAGTTTAAGGAAGTGGGCAGCCATCCAGTTAGAAATAGCAGAGAGGCAGTCAGAGACACTAGTCAAGAGGGTCGGGAAGAGATCAGGAGAGGACAGATAGATTTGCATGTCATCCACATAGAAATGATATTGGAAGCCAAAGTAGCTAAAGAGTTTACCAGGGGAGGCAGTATAGATAGAGAACAGTAGGGGACCAAGGACTGAACCTTGGGGGACACCAACAGAGTGGAGTTGGGGAGAAATAGCAGAGCCAGAGAAAGAAACACTGAAAGAGAGCTGGAAGAGGTAGGAGGAGCACCAGGAGAGAGCAATCTCTTGTAGACCAATATTGTGGAGGATGAGAAGAAGCTGTTGATGATCAACAGTGTCAAAAACCGCAGAGAGGTCAAGGAGACTTAGGATAGAGTAGTAACGATGAGATTTTGTAGCGAGTAGATAACTGGATACTTTGGGCAGTGCCATTTCCACAGAGTGCTTACTTTTGAGGAGGAAAAAAGTGTGTCTTATGGAGCGAAAAATATGGTATCTTCCGTTAATATCTGACTCATGAAATATATATTTGAATACAACATCCTTAGAGATCATTATTGCAACTCCTCTTTTTTTTCCATCGCCTAATCTAAATTCATACATAACAGGAAATTTCTTATATCTCTTATGTCCCAATCTTCTCTCTTTTTAATAACTCATAAAGATATGCTCTTTTTGCGGAGAGTTTAGTCCCTTACAGTTAATCTTTATTAATTTAAGAATTATTGGATATGAAACTTTATCCCAAAGTGCCTGTTCATTCCAAAGATTCTACCAACAATTCCTTTTTCCTTCATCTCAGATAGACAGCTCTATTAAAACTCAACAACCATCTGCATACACCCCAATCATTCTTAATGCCCAGGAACCAATTTCTTAATGTTCTCCTGAGCATATGTTTCTGAACCATTACCAATCAGATATAAAACTTGTGCAAGTATTTTGTTTTCGAGGAGGAGCTCCATTACTAAATTTACCATATTCTCTATCTGACATTTACCATATATGTCATAGAGAGGGATAAACCCTCCATATATATAAATAAGTCACTATGAGACTGTGCTTTTGTCACCCATAAAACATACAAGTGTAATAGCGCGTGTTAAATCTACAAGATTTCTCGTGAATTTAAATACTTTGGGTATTATAATATCTCTTAATTTTGTATTTATTAAGATCTCCTTCTCATGGGTTATGTGCTTTTCTTAGAGTACACCCCTCATTATAATTAAAATCTTCCTAGGTTATGTCTTTTCACCCTTTAAACTTGCTTGTGTAGTAACTTATAATTAATCTACAGTTTCCTTGTGAATTCAATAGTGTATTCTTATTCCTCTGATTTCAGCACTGCATTAAATTCCCAGTCACCTGTGTGTCTTATACCAATATAATTTTTAGTCGTACATATCTCAAATAAGGATTTAATCTCTCTTACTTATAAATAATGTACTATATATTTAAAGTACTCGTCCTTTTAATTAGTGCTTCCTTAACCTCCATCATCTTCAACTATCAAACCAAAGAGAAAAAAAATAGTGAATATTAATAAAAGTTCTATATTGATTTTAAAAAAAATAACTTCTTCTCCCATCTTCTTCCTGATCCTTTGATCTTCTTATATTTATAATGTTGCTTGTAGTTCTTAATCTTAATATTTCAATACTTTAAAAAGATGATGTATTAGTTCCATTTAGAGTTGAGCGGACTCCTGGATGTTCGGGTTTAGCGGGTTTGGCCGAACTTCAGAAAAAAGTCCGGTTTCGGGCTCGAACTTGACCCCGAACCCAAACCTCATTGAAGTCAATGGGGACCCAAACTTTTGGGCACTAAAATGCCTCTAATAAAGTCCTGGAAAGGGCTATAGGGCTGCAAAAGGGAGTAAAATGGGGGTAAGAGTGGGACAAGTGCCCTGCAAACAAATGTGGATAGGGAAATCACTTAAAATAACATAAAATAACATAAAATAAGCAGCCACTTACTTGATAACTCCCTAATTCCCACGGTATTAGGGAGCTATCTACCAAAAGGCTGAAAGACCTAAATTGGTCTTTCAGCCACATTTACTAATATTAAGTAAAGATTACTTAGTATTAGTAAATTCAACCCCTACTCGCAATACCGCGAGTAGGGGCGTGTTGAGTAAACAGTGAGAAGCCAGTGGCTGCTCACTGTAAAAACAAAACAAAAACAGAAAACCTTTTGGCCGCCACCACTGAACGGCGGGTGTGGGCCCTAAAGTAAAATAAGGGGGGACTTATTGTCCTCCCTCCGGCCCCCACCCGCTGCGCGGTGGGTGGGGGCCCTAAATAACAATAAGGGGGGACCTACTGTCCTCCCCCCGGCCTTCACCCCTGCATGGTGGGTGGGGGCCCTAAATAACAATGAGAGGTGGGACCTAATTTCCTCCCCCAAGCCAGCACCCCTGATCGGTGGATGGGGGCCCTAAATACCAATTAGGGGGGGAACTATTGTCCTCCCCCTGGCCCCCACCCCTGAGCGGCGGATGGGGGCCCTAAATTAGAATAAGGGGGGACCTATTGTCCTCCCCCCTGGCCCCCACCCCTGGGCGTTGGGTGAGGGCCCTAAATAAAAATGTAACCCCCCTCCATCACCCCTCTCCCCCCCAAAAATAACCCCTACCTACCCCCTCATTTTAAAAATAATGAGGGGGGACCCTTATCTAAATACCTGTAAAAAAAATGAATAAATAAACTTACCATTTGATGTCTTCTTTCTTCTAAAATCTTTTTTCAGCCCCCAAAAAGGCCAAATAAAAATCCATAATAACCGACGCACTTAAAAAAAAAAAGAAAAAAAATGAGCGCAAAAAAAAAAAAAATCCTTTTTCACCCATGGAGGGCTCTGCACAGACTGAGCTCTACAGGGCGGGGGAAGGCTTATAAAGCCTTGCCGCGCCTTGCAATTAGGCTCAGAGCACTTTAATATTTGTTTTCAAATCTGGTTTTATTTTCTCCCAGAGTTCGTCCAATGCCTTTGATAGCATTATCTGGTTCACTGGAACATTTATTTCCTCTGAGATTTAATTTCCCTCTTCAGAGATAGACTTCTCCATTGGTTAGTTTTGGCTTTGTAGGGATTTCTTACCATTAATCATTGATTTTGGGGAGTAAAAAACACTTATCTGATGCCGCTTTTCTGTATCTTTTTTAGAGGCCATGTTTCTTTACATTTTTCCACTCAACTTGCAAATGCTTGCTTTTGTTAATTTAGCCAGGAGAAAGCCCTCTCTATTTTCTCTTTTTTTTCTTCTTTGTGTTATTATCGTTCTTCCTTCTCTTGCTCTTCTTTCCCTCTTCCTTCTCCTTCACTTCCTCCTTTCCCCATTTCCTTTTTCTTTTCTCTTTCCTCTTTCTTTCCTTATCCTCCCTCTCCTCTCAGACTCTCTCTCCCTCTACTTATCCTCCCTCATCCTTTATTATCTTATTCTTCTCACTGGAAAAAGAGTCTGGAATAGGGGAAATAGGGGGTCTTTACACCATACAGTGCTTTCTGTTTACAGCTAGGATCACTGGGTCAGGATGTTTTTCAGCTGAGCACCTCACACCAATATGTCCCTGGTTTACACCTCCCTCCTCCCCCCCGGAGTACCTGAGGATTCCTCTTGATGTTAAAATGTTAAACTCCTCCGTGTCTTCCTTTCTCGAGACACGCTGCCAGCATAAATCTACCGGCCCCCTAGCTCCCACCTCTGTACTCCAGTTAAGTTGGGGCTTGCCACATCCACTTCCTCTGCACCAATTCCCTGACTCCCTCTTGCTTCAACCGCCACCTTCTGAGCTGCTTCCAATCCTCCAATCCTTCTTTCCTTCTTGCTTCCCTGCTCCGTCTCACATCCACCGCTCGCTACCTCTCTCCTTCCCCAACACGCCGACACGCCTTTTCCACTCAGGCCTCCTGCACGTCCGCTCACATCATCATGTAAAGCATCATTTGAACAATTTTTAAACATGAGTTCATTCATATTGGATGGGTTAAATTATGTTTAAACCCTATCATGTCATTTGTATTTTCTTTTTTTTTCTTAGCATTAAAATAAATTAAATATAAAAATCAAAAACTACAACTAAACAAAACACTACTGTTATTATTACTACATCCCACAGCCTTTGGTCTAGATTATTTACGTATTTCGGTTTCCGATCTCTGCATTTTATATGTATGTATAGATATATATATATATATATATATATATATATATATTTACCTATCAACCAACAAACTGGAGTTGTGAATAGGTGACTGTTAGTTCTTGTGTTAAGATTGCATGCATTGCATTTGATATCACCTTTAGCAAAGAAAGGAATACTCAAAAGAATTAGCAAATAAATGTTTGGATTACTGTGCATATCTGTTGTACAACACATTTTCCATATATTCTTTGATGGTTACAGGTGGCTTTTTATTAACACAATAAAAATTGACAGTTATCAGTTAGGGACATGCTGCATGCTTTCTTCCTCTGAGTTAAGATTGGAAAGTGGTACCTTTTTGTCATTTGGGATTATTTTGTGAACATTTGGTGAGGGATGTGGTTTGGTCCCCTAGCTCACTTCATAAAAGGTCATATAATAGAATTTGGCAGCCTACAACATATGTAGGTAAACATGCCAGAAATTTTAGAAAATACCTGCCTCGGCAAAATACTGAAAATGTTTTTATAGTTCTGGATAAACAGGAATCATATTTTTTTTTATTGGAGTGAGGGAATCTTTCCAAATGGAAAATATGGAGTGCTTAAAAGTAGATTTGTGCAATTTGAATTCAAATTTAAATTAGTCTGAATCTTGGCAGACTTGGCATTTCAGAAGCATTTGAATTTCCAAATCACAGCAAAACAAAAACTACGATTCATAACAAACCAAATACAATTGTTTCAAATTTTTTTATATTTCAGCTGTCTAGTATATAGCTCCCTAATTTGGCATCCTTATGTTGGGGATAAGGTCTACTCTTAATTTTAAATTATGAATCTGTCAAAATCATGTATGCACAATTCTAGGAGCATTTTAGGGCAATTTGGTAGTGAAGGTGTAAAAAAAAAAAAAGCTTACTTGCATAGAGTATAACATGACTAAATAAGAATTTGAAGTAACTATTAGACTTGGGCATTCTGGCTTTGTTAAAATTAATTTAGGCATAAAACTAAGCAAACGATTTGATGATGACCATACATGTTTAGATGCTTCTTGTTTCAGGGTTCACTTGAGGCACCAAGAAAAAAGTAGTGAAGTGGAAGCTGATTTATTTTTTAAGGGAGGACCAATTAACTGCTTAGTTTGCCCAGAAGTATTACCATTAATGTGCACATCATCTCCTGTAGAATCACGAGGTGGAAAAAAGTTAATTGATGTTTAGGAGATAACCACTAAATATTGAATTTATTCACAGATCAAGTGAGGAGGGACCAATAAAGGGAAAGAAGGAGAACCAGTAAAACATCTTAATTTCCAGCATAATTCTTCTAGAATATGCTTTAACATCAGCTACATCTTTAGTAAGATAGCCCAGCCTTTAGTGATTGCGTCACGTTGCCCTTGTTGTGCCTGTGTGGGAGTGGGAGATAGCCTCTGTCATTGATCCTGGGGTGAGTCTGGATAGATTTATGTTACTGCTTTACTTACCTAGATACTGCCACTTCATGTATAAGTAGGAGAAAGCCTGATTCATTGATCCTATTGTAAGACTGGTTAGGATATTTCTATGCTTAGAAGCTGCTAGTAACCAAGTGCCACTTACAAAAACTTTGGTTTGAAGATATACCTATCCTGTTTAATAACAGAATAGAGGCTAGTGTGTGAGTTAGTTAGTGCTGTTTCACTGCCTAGCTATTGCCAGTGCCACTTACACAGTGTTTGATTCACTTTTTTGGAATTGTGTTGTTCAGTAAAATACTAATAAAAAATAGTTCCTCTTGCCAAGCTACTGCTAGTTTTGCTTACACCAACATTGAGTGGGAGCTAGAAAGCCTGGATTTATGACCAACTAGGTCACTGCTGTGTCTTGCCATTGGCACAGTGCCATTTACACAAACTTTAATCTGGATATAGATGTATCCTGTTTAATAATAGTTTAATTAATCCTGATGTGAGTCTGTTGGAAAGGTTACTGATGTGCTACTGCATAGCCACTTCCAATGCCACTTACACCAAGTTTGATTCACTGATTTACAGCTTGACATGCTTGGTTAACTGTTTGTAGAACATTTTTATTTTTTTTTGTGATTGAGGGTACTGTGCTCAGTCTAGTGCTGTATAGTGTTTCTTAAAGTCAAAGACAATAACATTACAGTACTAGTAAATCCACAATGCAGCCACTCATTTTTTTTTTTTTTAACACAAACATCTATTTGGACTTAATAGCTTTGTGTTACTTTATACAATACGCATTAATATCCCAGTTTATATGACTATTGAAAATAAACATAACAACTAAAATTATATATTCTAATATTCTAATCCAAAAATAAAAGTGACAAAAGATATAGATTGTTTTTCCCAATCCAAGATCATCGGTAGTGCATGGCCAATAGTCTTAGCACTGCTGCCAGCACCACCACCTCTAGTAGTACAATTACTAGTTTAGAGCCTCAGAATAGTGGAACTATCATGCCCATTACATTCAATTCACCATCCAGGACGAAATATTTTTTTCTCTGTCTTTTTTTTCCTGAAAGTAGTGGCTCACAGTTAAGTGCAGTAGAATCTGTGAGCCCACAAATTTGGACTCCCAATCCTCATCACTCCAGTGATGTGGGTTTAATTCCAGGCCCATGTTAAAATAGCTGGCTACCCCCTTCCACCCTACAGATTTCCAAGCTCATTGCTTTATGGGGTCTTCCAATTCCGTGATAGAAGGGGACCCCTTTATGCATCTGTTGCAGGACCTTGTTTCACAATATGCCATTCCATAGTCATGGTTCATAATCATAGGCTCTTTAATGTACATTTTGTGCTACTATTGTCGGAGTAGCTGGCTAAGGCTGCAGGTCAGTGGGGTCGCTTCACCAAACTTATGTGAAATGCTCCTAGTGGACATCATGCATTTCTCTCCTTGATGGCACACTGATAGCAGCCTATGGTGCCTGCACATGGTTGTTGTTGTAATGGAGCATGTTGAATCTTGGCAGCATGGATCTATAGAACCTGCTACATGCTAAAATGATGGAGGAAAGCCATTGTTCAGCACACATCCTACAGGCAATCAGACAAATACTGACAAATTGGTTAGAAGAGCAGGCAGTCACCCATGTCATGTGCATAGCCTAATGGTTAAGAACTTTGTTTGTCATTCTGGCATCCAGGAATCAAATCTTGTATGAGCATAAAATGTATTTTTCTATTTGAGATAAAAACAAGCCATTTATTGAGGAATTACATGCAGTGAATGTATTAGTTTATTTATATCTAGTGAACGCTCTCATTCAAAAATTATATTAATAAGGTAATATAAACATTCTAACTCTATTTCATGTGTTGAAAAAATAAAACATGAATCTGAACCATCTGAATCTGATTTGTGTAAAATGCACAAAAAACAGACAATCACACCACGCTGGTAACTTACTAAATTCTACACAGTTTTTCCAGAAAGCCATCATTTTCAGTGAGTCGATTTACCCTGTAGTGAAAGAAGCAGAGGAAATTATAGCACCGTGGTGCTGTGTGGTGAATGTTTATAATTTAGCATTGAAATATGCAAGTAGCCCTTCCCCAAATGGAAATGATGTTAGTTAATAACACTAGTTTTACCACTGTGATAAAAGTTTTTTTTTTTATTATTATCTTAACAATTATCTTAACTGCAATATTGAACATTAATTAATTTTCAAGGACACTTAAAAAAATCACAACCATGAATAATTTAAAACTTTTATTTGTTCACCCATTAATTTTTAGAAAGATTGGGGAATCATTTTTTTCAAGTATAATATGGAATTATCTTTCTATATTGCAATACTTCAGACAGTGCCTGCATTTAAGTATAGAAACAGAAATACAGTTTTGTCACAAAAACATGTTGAAAATTAATAATTAAAAATAGTTCCAAATCTTGATTATATATTCTTATAAGATGCTTGATGTAATTTTGAAAGTACAGCTTCTTAAAATATTAAATAGTATAGTACATATAGTACAATTTTATATGGGTTTAGTCCTGTGAAATATATTCATTTATTTTGAGACACAATATAAATTACAGTTATTTTATTTTAAAGTAAATGTTTTTCTTTCTTAAAATATAATTTTTTGTTACATTTTAATGGACATATCTGCATAACAAAACTACTTAGTTTAACAGATGTAATAGATTGTTTTAGATAATTATTTTATTAGGAATGAGAAATAAATACAAAGGACGTTAAGGAAAACATGCAAAACATGTAAATTACAATGAATACTAGTAAAAAGTAAGTATAGAAAAAATATGCAGGCATAAACAGAATAAATAACAATATAGTTTCATAATAGTTTAAATTATAACTAATATTCAGTACATATTAAATTTGCTATTTAAGCATAATATTAGCAAATGCTTGGTATCAACAGCATGAATTGCATATCTCAGGACATAAGAAAATGTGCAATATTGATTTTGAGGCATGCTCAAAAATGAAAATGTCATGCTAGTGCCTATACATTTAATATATAGCAGAGAGGAAGAAATTGTGCATGAAATAAAAAGATAACTTCATTACTGAAAGCAGAAAATAGAACATTTCAAAATAGACCATGAAAGAAATGTTATGCTTGGCCTGTTACCATTTACAAAAAGAAAGATAGATCAGTAATATAGTTCAATGTTCTAATTTATATCAATATTTTTTCTATTTCTATTTAAACTTTTATTGATACAAATGATAAGAAATTATTAGTATGTGTTCACGGTATTCATTTATTTTAATGTGGGTTATTGGGTATTGAAAGAAAGCCAGCTTATTAATTCTAAAGATCCAAAATAACACATTATAAAGCACACCGTCATTCTAATACTGAAGAAGTAGAATACTGAGGTTAGTGCATTTTATAACATGAATTCTAAACAACATTTCATAAATGAATGCTGCCCAGGGGCGGACTGACAACTCACAGTGCCTTCAGGAAATGGGATACCAAGGGCCCCCTTCTGGTGCAAAGTCTTTTCCCCTTCTTTGTGTGGCTCACACACAGATATTATATACATGCTGCTCTGCACCCATATTGGCTGTGTGAGAACTATGACTTCCATCTGCAAAGCCTCCAAATAGGCTCAGATTTGCTTTTAAGAGATTAATCCAACCAAAAACAGTGTTTTAATAAAACACTGTTTTTGAATGGAGTAACCCTTACTGGCATGCCATGACCCCCCCCCATCCCACTAAAATAAAGACATAAAGAAAATTTAATTACATGCTTCCTCTGTGTTTGCTGGTGACATCACAAGCAGCCCCAGCACCCCCCACATTTATTTTCAACCATACAAGTCCATACAAGTAGCTTTCAAACACATGTGTTTGTAGGCTACTAGAGGGGTTCAGTGTGTGGGATTCTGCTTGTGATGTTGTGTTCAACATGTGTTAGAATTGTTTGTATTCTTTTACCTATTGTACTGCGCTGAAGAATTTGTTGGCACTATATAGATGGTTGTAGTAAGTGTATGTGTGTGTGTAAAGAGGCTGTATGCAGTATTGCAATGGTGGGGAGGTTGCATGTTACTATGTTATAACTATGTTATTATTTATATAGTGCCAACAAATTCCGCAGCTCTTTACAGTGGGTGGACAAACAAACATGTAGTTGTAACCAATTAATTTAAAAAGGAGAGCGCAAAAGTAGTAAAATAAAATGAAATGGGGGTTGAGGTTAGTGAAGGGGTGTCTGGAGGATTTACATACCTGTTGCTTCAGCCGCTTAGCAGGAAAGGAGGAGAGGAGGGGGCAGGAAGTGATGTAACTTCACTTCCCCTAGGCCCCGCCTTCTCCCCTCACACTGAAGCTCTGCACAGGAAAAGGATGGAGGACACCTGGTACAAAGCAAGAATGCTGCAAGGTCTTATTCAGAAGGTGAGAGGGACACTTCAGGGGCTTGTTGTGCAATTTTGCCTCCCTGGCTGGGGAGATCTCTAATCGCAGTCTTCCCTCCCTCCCTCCAACTCTCTCCCTCCATCTCTCTCTCCATATGTACTTACCCGATCGTCGCCATTCCCCCGCCGGCGATCATTGTTCTTCTTCTATGGGGAGACTGTCTAACAGCCCAGACAGTCCCTCCACTGCAAATTAGGACCCCCAGGGGCCAAGTGATCACATGGCCGCAATAGGTGTCCATAGTGCTGCCAGCAGGGGTATATATATTAATGTCTTATATATAATGTCATACAACATTTTTTTCATTAATATATACATATATTAATATAAAAATACACTTAGAGTAAAATTGCACACATATATATAGATATAGATATATAAAAAATAATAATAAATTAAAATTAAATAAAAACAATGTAAAAATAATATATATATATTATATATATATATTTATATATATATATATATATATATATTTATTTTACATTGTTTTTATTTAATTTTAATTTATTATTATTTTTTATATATCTATATCTATATATATATGTGTGCAATTTTACTCTAAGTGTATTTTTATATATATATATATATATATCACAAAAAATGGCACTCACCCTTCCTGATGTAATGAATAGTAAAGTGCCCTGGTGCAATCTTATGCTGATAAATAATTATATAGAAGAAAGATGCACTCTTTGGTCTTTTTAAGAATATTAACGGTCTTTAATCCATCAAAGGTTTACAGGTTGTTTGATCAAACAACCTGTAAACCTTTGATGGATTAAAGACCGTTAATATATTTATATATATATATATATATATGTAATTTTATTCAAACTGTATTTTGTTATAAATATATATACACTTAGAATAAAATTATATATATATAAATAAATAAAAAATATGAAATATACATATGTCCATATATATATATATATATATATATATAACAAATAATTTCATAAATATACATGTAGACTTCAAATATATAAATATGTATATATAGTTAAATTCTACGTGCATATTTATGTAATATTTTTACATATTTAAGTAATTTTATTAATTGTAATTTGGAGGACCTGCCTGACAACCCAGGCAGAAAGTCCAGAGAATTTGATTTGCTTGCACTATATTTAACCATTTATATCTTTATATCTAACCATGTAACTTTCCAAAACACTCTAAAACATATACATGGGGGATACTGTTTTACTCGGTAGAATTAGCTGAACACATATATTAATTAAACAGTAAAACATATCACAGCGATGATATTGTCAGTGAAAGTGAAGTTTTTTGCATTTTACACACACAAAAGGCAGTTTCACTGATGATATCATTGTTGTGATACGTTTTACTGTTTTGAAACACTAATATTTGTGTTCAGTAAAGTCTCCTGAATATAACAGTAACCCCCATGTACAGGTTTTATTGTGGTTTTGAAAGTCACAGGGTCAAATATAAGGACGTTTTTTCACATAAAAATTTGCCAGATTGGTTATGTTGCCTTTGAGAGCATATGGGAGCCCAGGAATGAGAATTACCCCATGATGGCATACCATTTGCAAAATAAGACAACCCAAGGTATTGCAAATGGGGTATGTTCATAATTTAGCGTTCATAATTGTTTTTTGAAATTTTAACACACAAACAAATATAAATGCTAGCTTTGGCCACTGTTTGTGTCTACGTGGCTACTAAAAAAGACTGGAAATACCCTATATTGAATACCATGGGTTGTCTACTTTTGAAAAATATATAGTTTGATGGGCATAAATTACATTGGCCGGTTTCAAAAATGTCCCAAAACATGGGTGCATGATGACCAGCTGTGAAAGTTCCAAGTTGGAAAACTGGAATGCGCACTCTCCAAATAAGGTCTTTTAGCCCCCCAGAAAACCCAACACACCTATATGTGGGTGGTATCACGGTACTCAGGAGATTTTGCTTACCACATATTGGGGTGTTCTTTGGCAGTAACCCTTAACGTTCTCAGTACATGTATTCTTAAATTGGTATGTGTGTCAAAAAAATCACCAATTACTATTATTTTTTGGGCATTTTAAAATTTGGCATAGATCAGTGGTAAAATGGCTGCAGGAATAGAGTCAAAATACCCCAAGTTTAATACCGTAGGTTGTCTTCTTTTAAAAAATATATACATGTGAAGGGTTATTCAGGAATTCCTGACAGATATCAGTGTTACAATGTAACTTGCTTTCATTTTGAAAAAAAATGGTTTGGAAATAGCAAAGTGCTACTTGTACTTATAGCCCTATAACTTTCAAAAAAGCTAAGAACATATTACCCTTGGGTATTTCTAAACTCAGGACAAAATTTAAAAACTAATTTTATAAAAAACTAGTTTTTTTGCGGTTGTAGATGTGTAACATATTATGGGGGTCAAAGTTGGAAAAAGTGTGTTTTTTTACATTATTTCATCATATTTTATAAAAAAATTTATAGTAAATGATATGATATGATGTAAATAATGGTATCTTTAGAAAGATCACTTTATGGCTAGAAAAACAGTAAATAATATGTGTGGGTACAATAAATTAGTAACAGGAAAATTACAGCTAAACACAAACACCGCAGAAATGTAAAAACAGTCCTGGTCCCAAACGGTAAGAAAATTGAAAATCAGTCTGGTCACTAAGGGGTTAAATTCACTTTTGAGTGACACCAAATTCAACAGCTGCAACATTATTTCAGTTGGTTTTCTAAGTTGAAATTATATTGTTTTAAACATGAGGTCAATGTGTAAAACTAAAAACAGTGCAAACTTAATATAGTGTAATAGTGAAAAAGTTATGCCTAAAGACAGAATTGCCTTTCACAGTTCCAAGTACAAATTTTTGTGTGCAAATTTGCTCACACAGTCGAGTTCAGGTGCATCAAATTTATGTTACGTTGAAATATTGGAAATAAAAGCACTCTTATGATGCTTGGAATAAAAGCACCCTCAGGTGATATATATATAAAAAAAGGGAGAGAGAAAGAAACAAATAAAAACCTGTTATAGTATAGTATTTAATGCGGCATAAAATATAAAATATAAAACTAATAGATGGGCACTTACAAGTAAATGGCACAAAATAAAATGAGCAAACAATCGCATTGCCCCCGGGCGGGAGGGGACACCATAGTATCTCGAAGACAGTATAGGCCGTGGGTCCATGAGGTCTTTTAATTCACTATTTCAGAAATATGATTTTTACACAAAATATGTCTGTCTCTATTGGATTTATAGTTTATGTTGCATTAAATACTACACTATAACTGTGTTTTTATTTGTTTCTTTCTCTCTTCTCTTCATACATATAATCTGCTTTTATTGCTAGTATTTTAAGGTAACACATATTTTAAGCACCTGTACTTTATTAATGTGTGAACACAATGTGCACAAAAATTCCCTTGTGTCAAAGACATGTCTTTCTTTGTTTTAAACATGGCCAATTTACATAGAAACTAAATATTAAATAAATATGTTATGCTAAGTTTCAAAAACTCCAAACCAAGACCCATGCTATTTAAAATATATTGAGAAATAATCTGTTTCCTTTAGTGCATTTATTAAGACAAAAGATAAAATGCATTGGAATGTATGCAATAGATTAAAAAGGTTGTGGGAGAATTGAGTAAACTAGCTAAATTGTGATTTACATACATAACTAGACAGAAGGATAACTGATCTGTCTTTGGATTTAGAGCTTAGTAGTAATACAGGCTTGTAATGTGAAGCCACACACAACAAGATACCCATCATGTACTATAGTGGACAGTTTTGTATAATAAATTAAATGAATGTAGAAAAATAATTTTGTCTGACAAAAGATGAAAAAAAGGTGATAACCCTAAGTTTTCTAATTAGATGAATTCTAAAGAAACCTTTGATTTAAGGAACATTGTTTAGACAAAACAGGGTTATAAAAGAACATGATGGCACATATAAATAGACTTATGTTTTCGCCACAGTTCTTTTTAAACTTTATTTCCTTTTCTGAGTTATAAAAGTATAAAAATGTGAGAAGTGTTTAAAATCAGAAAGGCCCTCTTAAATTGCAGGTTAATTGCATGGAATTCATTAAAAATTCTTTTTTGTCTATATTTATTTTTATATCTGTTAATCCATTTTAAGTCTTTTGTTTTAATTTCTATAAAACACTTGACTGTATTTAAAATAAGTAATGCAAGTTACCACATTGCTTGTTTTGATAAAGTCTTATCTACTCACTTTGGTAACATCAAAATCAGCATCTGTGTGAAGTGAATTATTTTCAACAGTTTATGATATTTACAGTAGTCTCATGTGACCAATACTGTGCCAAACGAAGAAAAAGTCCGTTCATGACTGGCACACAGTCAATTTGTCATTTCTTAATACATTTTTTTAGAGAATTTTATCTCGTTTTGCCAAATTATTGGTTATGCATTTTTATTGCTTCTATTTAAATTAAACATAAAAAATAAATGTAGTCTATAATTCAGAAATATACATACATATTATAGCAGAATGATGAACATAAAGAGAGAATTGATTAAGATTTATCCTGAACATACATAAAAAGAGAATTATTTGTTGTTTGTGTTGTGTACTAATTTTAGTAATAATTTATTTCAGTGCCACTGCCAGTGTAAAATAATGAATGCTGATGTAACAGCAACTTACAAGAACATACTCAGTTTTGACATGCAAGGAAGTGGAAAAGAATGTCTCAATGTCACTAATTTCTTCTATTTAAGAAGATCCAGACAACTTACACAAGGCTTCGGGCTATTAAAAATGTTGGTGCCTAAGTGTACTTGATTATTGCATAAACAATTTCCTATAGAATAAATAGAGAGTTTTCAGATACAATAATACAGTTAGCTTCAACTTTTCTCATTGCATCTAGTTAATTTTTATAAGATACCAGCAACTAGTAAACTTAAGCTACTAGGATGGAAATAAGACCCTAACAGGGTTATTCACTAAAGTGAAAATTCAAAGTGAATTTCAGGTAAAGCCAAAATAGCTGAATAGCTGAAAATAGCCTTAAATTTGAAATTAAATTTGAATTCCCTCTGAATTCTCACTTTTGTAACTCTCTTAAGATCTCCTATTATTGTATATGGGAGACATTTAAAATCTGGCCAACAAGAAATTACCAGTTGCATTTAGCAAGATGTTGTAGTAAGGAAACACGTCTTGGCTGCTAATGGTAGTGACACCTATTTTAATAATCACTGACACTGTAATCCCCAGACACAAGGTTTGTGTACAGAGCCCAAGCTCAGGAGGGGCACTGCTAGATTTTGTGACAAATTCACCGTATTCAAATTATTGATCCAAAACATGGCAAACCCTCAATAAATAACAAAAAACATCTATTTGTAGTGATGGCCAACTATACTTCAAAAATGGAGGGAAAATATTTCTTGCCTAAGAATAACAATCAGATTTCTCCTCGGTTCAACACTCCTCATTCATCCTAATTATATCCTTAACCGCTTCAGAACTGAGGCATTTGTACATGTTTTGATGAAAACAAAATAAAAACAAACCCTACAATTTAACTGTATGTCTGTTCATCCATAATTCAACACTTTCATATTAAGTGCACCCAAGCTTATTATATATCAGTTAGTTCCGGAGAAACAGGAAATTAATTTCACCTTAAACATTTATACATGAAACATAATTGTATAGGAATAAAAACTAAAAAAGAGTGAGAAATTAAGAATTAAAAAAAAAATTTCTGCATGGCATTTTTACTGTGAATGATATAATATGGTTAGCTTTTACTGCAATGAAATATACATATCTGTGCTTTGTTTTCTTTGCATTATAGTTTCCCTTTAAGCTACAGTTGCTCTTCTATATGATCAGACCTGATAGACTAGATTTCGCTCCCCATGTGCCTTCGGTTCTCTTAACCCTGTTCATCAGCTGTCCTTTGCACCACTTTTGATAGATACTTACTACTGCATACCGGGAACACCACATTTTGGAGATGCTCTGACCCATTAGTCTAGGAATTACTATTTAGCCTTTGTCAAAGTCACTCAGATCTTAGTGCTTGTCCCTGCTTCCAACATATGAAATTAAAGAACTGATTGTGAGTGGTTTTAATGTTGTGGCTAATTAGTGTACATATAAACGTATTGTATATATAAATGTATTGTATATATAAATGTTGGAGTTATAGTCCAACTAATGTGAACAAAAAGCTTTTTTATCTTGCGAAGTTAAACATTCTTTTTTTTTTTACTTATTGTTTAAAGAAAATATTTTACTCTCTAAACAGATGTTAAATCTTTGCATACATACTCAATTTAAATATTTCATTAACGATATTTCTCCAAAAAAACAGAGGTCTAAAACAAACCTATTATTTGAAGTACACGTAGTAGTTGAATATGCATGAATTTTGTTTATATTCTCTTGTTGCTGTCAAATTCTGAATGATGCACAGTTCTTTAAGTTTACCGAGAAAGCATTCTAGAAAAAGAACACTCCATGTGTTTAAAATATTTTATTGAACTGTGAAATTATTATCATGCAGAATAAAATAAAGATAATATTAAAAAGGAAAGGGAGAACAATAGAATGTCTGTGTTATAATACATAGTCAAGGCAAATAATTTACATTTCAGTGAGAACAATAGTATTTTATAATGAAATGACTTCATTTTCTAACATCCTGCATTATTCATGCTGTATTACAAGGAACTTTTCAAACAGCCCATCATTTTACTTTTTGCCAGACATAACTGGAGGCATTTTAGAAACACTATTTGTTGCATAAAACATACATTACAAAGTGGATACTCTGTCTGACTTAAAATGTATAATTTATTAAAATATTAATAATGACCTAATTTCAAGACAAACGTGACATCAGGTAAAACTGTCATTAGTAGGTTCCCTTTATTTATTAAATAATGTTGGCAGCTGCTCAGGGCAAACAATAATTGCTAGACATGTTGTTACACTTTTACAGGGCTTAAAGAGGCATTTGTTAAGGCAGTGGTTAAGAACTATAACCACTACAGCATACAGTTATGATGCCAGGACTCCCCCGGTACAACCTCACTGGTAAGAGTCAAACAGTTTTGAAACGCTTTGGCTCTTATATTGATCGTCACTTTTTCACAGGTATTGTTAAATAATAAGTAACACATTTCCCTGTCACTAGCTAGTTCAATTCTGCCTGTCTTTGAACAGAATTTGGTGTTTACAATATAAATGCTATATTAGGGACTGAATTGAGGATTAAGCTAATGTTTGATTTAAACCACATTGTTCCAGAGAATTATAAGTTCTTATTTCAAGATCTTAACCAGCAGATTACTAAACTGAAAGCAACCGAAGTATCATGGTTGGGAAGAATTGATCTGGTTAAAGCTTAACCGGTTTTCCAAGATACTTTTGTTTTGTTCAGAATGATTGCAAGTCGCGTCCTAGTGGTCGTTATAGAAAGATTAAGTTAATTATTACTTTCTTTTGTTTGGAAAAGTAAGAAACCCAGAATTGAAAGATATGGTACTCAAATAGGCCTAAGTTTTTCAAACCTAAACTTATTACATGATGCAACAGTATTTACACGTGTATTGGCTTGGGATTTCAAGAAGAATAGGAATGCTGGTTGGTTCCATTGTGAAGGCTTTCAGCTTGGAACTTAAAATTTATTTTGGATCAGGCCTTCCATGATTAAATATCTAAATTTAAATAATCCACTCATGGGAGATGCAATAAAGACTGTAGCAAAGATTAGAGCTAGGTTTGGTATCAAAGAGTATTTTACTCAATCTACACCCATCAAAAATTTTAAATATTACATGCAGGTTATGGATATGTCCAGCTGAATCAATAATGGTATAATTATCTTAGCAGACATTAAATCAGATGAGAGTATATTGCCGTTTGGTGTTTTACAAGGCAAATTTAAACTACCAAACCGAGAATTTTTTTTACTTTTGAATTTTTATATATATTTTTTAGAGTTAACTGTATTTCCCTTCCAACTCAATTACATGACTTTAATGGTAGTTAACATAATAGCAAATTAAGATCTAAGATTTCTTCTTTGTACACAAAAGGCCTATTTCTCTCAAATATTGTTCACAAATCTGTCTAAATCTGTGTTAGTGAGCACTTCTCCTTTGCCGAGATAATCCATCCACCTCACAGGTGTGGCATATCAAGATGCTGATTAGACAGCATGATTATTATGCAGGTGTGCCTTAGGCTGGCCACAATAAAAGACCACTCTAAAATGTGCAGTTTTACTGTATTTGGGGTGGTCCGGGGAGGTGCGGAGGGATCCGAAAACCAATCAGTATCTGGTGTGACCATCATTTGCCTTACACAGTGCAACACATCTCCTTCGCATATTGTTAATCAGATTGTTGATTGTGGCCTGTGGAATGTTGATCCACTCCTCTTCAATGGCTGTGTGATGTTGTTGGATATTGGCAGGACCTGGAACACACTGTC
>OW240915.1:227479918-227534643 GCA_933207985.1 Pelobates cultripes
GTATACGCCCGTCCAGAGCATCCCAAACATGATTAATGGGTGACATGTCCCATGAATATGCTGGCCATGCAAGAGCTGGGATGTTTTCAGCTTCAAGGAATTGTGTACAGATCCTTGCAACAAGGGGCATGTGTCACGGCAAGGGTGTATAATTTATTATGACACTATGGAATATCATCTTTTAATGTGATTTCTTGTAGTAAATGGCACAAATTACAGAGATGCTATTGCTGAGGTCAACAGGGGTTACATCTTTTGAAGCTGGGACCCCCACAGAGGGCAGATGACAGAAGGGGTAGTGTGAATGGCATAGGAATGTGAAAAGGATTTTACTGTATGGATGTGAAGTCTGCAAGGTGTGAGGTTCTACACTTGGAAAAAGTCTGAATGTCTCTTGATCCATTTGGCCTGTACTTTGTAAGTGGTGAGTAAATCTCTTTGATATGTAAATGCCATTAGCTTTGTTCTAGTATCATATCCAAATGAAGGACAAAAAACATTCATATTTACCCCCACAGAATAATAATTAAGCCTCATTTTTGTTATATTTGGAATGTGACAAGCGCCATCTTCTAACCAAGTCCAAACATGAGTGGCCTAACTTGACCCTAGGGAAAGGAATTGTGATGTCCGTCCTATTGGATCGTGGGTGGGACGTGCAACATGTCTATGGAATGGGAAAATAATAACAAATTTGTAGATGCAATTATTATTTCTGTGGCAGGTACAAAAAAGAAGATAGAGTCAAATGTTTCCATTTGGATTGACAGTGGTCTGGAACAAAGGAGGTGGTCAGTTATTATTTCTGTAGGTACGCCTTAACTCCACCCCTGGGCAAGACTTGATAAACCACAGGGTATATATCTAATGATCCTGAAGGGTGTTGGTGTACTTGCTTGGGGCCAAGATCTAATTTTGGGTGAGTCACCATCTTTCCTTGCCAGAGACCCCCTGGACAGAAGTTGTACTTTGAAAACCTAAGTGAGTAATTAGGACTTCTGTATTTTATCCTTTTTGTTTTTATCTGTTGTTGGTGTAAATAATTTGTTTATCATATATTTTTATATGCACTGTGACTATCTTTTGCTCATAATAAACATTCATTTATTAAGTTTTGCCTTTGTCTGGTTAAGAATCACGTTACCTGAAGAGACTAGTTAGTATTTTTATAATTCCTTAAATATTGTACTAAGTAATATTTGGTGGGTTTTATTATTGATTTACCTGGGGGACCAAGGCACCCCATTTATAAATTGTCTTGGTGGTGGCAGCGTTAAAGTAGTAATAGTTATATTATTATGTTTAAGTGTGGGTGGTGTTAAAGGGGGATTTTGTCATTATTTCCGGTCTAGTGCAGACAAATAGTGTACTTTAACCCTTTCACCACCACAACTACGTCACACACACTCTTGGAGTAGGGTGCGTTCGTGACAAATTGGTGGCATAGCGGTGGGATAACTAAAAAGATTTTTCATCTTTTTGTACCAGATTTTAGTGTTGCTGGATTTGTTGGTTAATCCAGGCACTAAAAGAAATTGTGTCTCAATTTCCAAAGGCTGAACTCAGTGCATATATAATATATTTACACCTCAACAGTCCCCCCCCCTTCTCTGTTTTTTCTTTGCTATCTTTTATTTACTAAATGGAGTACCAGGCGCAATCCAAGGCAGCGCTAGACCAGCTTTGCCGGGAGAGATCTATTCCCTGTCGGGGGAAAACAAAAGAGGAACTATTACAAGCACTGGTGGACTATGATATGCAACAAGCAGTGCAAAGTGATGCCTCAAACACTGCAGAGGAGATACCTGTAGCTTTTGTCAGTGATGTACCAAGATCTGGAGATCCTCTGGATTGTTACTTACAAACTGTGTTGAAATATGTGGACTCAGCAGACACAAACCAAAGACTACAGCTTATCCTTCAGTATCAGGAGGCTGAGAAAGAGCACCAAGCTGAGAGAGAGCGCAAAGCTGAGAGAGAGCGCCAAGCTGAGAGAGAGGCCGCGGAGCGCCAAGCTGCCAGAGATCATGAACTAAAAATGGCTGAGTTGGAGAGGTTGACTGCCTCCCCTACAAGTATTAATTCCAGAGACTCTTCTGCACCCAAACCACGTGCAGAAAACTTTCCAACTTTGGACAAAGATGGTGATTTGGATGTTTTCCTGCGCAGTTTTGAAAAAGTTTGCAGGCAGTACCAGCTACCAAAGGACCAATGGGCAAAATACCTCACCCCTGGTCTCAGAGGTCCTGCACTGGAAGCATTTGCTGCGCTTCCAGCAGAATTTGACCAGGACTATGATGCAATTAAGGCTGCCTTGCAAAAACAGTACAACCTTACTCCTGAGGTGTACCGAAAGAAATTCAGAACTTTGCAAAAGCATCCCACAGAAAGGTATGCAGCAGTTGTGGGGCACCTGGCGACCACATTCCGACAGTGGACTACAGGGCTAGAGATTACCACTTTGGAAAGTTTGCAAGACCTGTTAGTAAAAGAACAGTTTTTGCAGCTCTGCCCAGCCGATGTACAGGAATGGTTGCTGGACCGGAACCCCAAAACGGCATTGGAGGCAGGGAGCTGGCAGATTTCCACACTGCCAATCGAGCAACAGTGGACCGGAGCAGAGGTTTTGCCAAGGGAACATCCAGCTGGAGGACCACACCACCACGACTCCCCATCACCAGGCCTAGCGGGCCATCTTTTGTTTCAGCTCCTACCTCAGGGAGAGGGGGAGCTAGTGCCATGTCTGCGCAAGGAGATAGTCGCAGATGTTTTATTTGCAACCAAGTGGGGCACATTAGTGTTGCTTGCCCTGTGAAACGGCAGCCAGCATCATCAGCTGGGGAGGGACGCTCCTCAGAACCAACGTCCTCTGTGTTGTTTGTAACCAGATCAGAAGGCAGCAACAATGTGAATCTGCAACCTGTGACAGTTGGAAGAGAGGTAACTGTGGGACTCAGGGACACTGGGGCAGATGTGACTCTTGTGCGTCCAGAGCTAGTGTGCTCTGAGGACTTAATTCCTGGCAGGACTCTAGCAGTTAAAGGAATTGGGGGGGTACGACTTGTAGTGCCAATGGCACGAGTTTATTTGGATTGGGGAGCGGGGAAGGGTTTCAGAAATGTGGGGGTAGATGAGAATATCCCTGCAAATGTATTACTTGGTACTGACTTAGGTAGATTGTTATCCCAGTATGTGCCAGAAAGTAATGTGTGTTATAAACCCAAGCCTCATAGGGGCCCTACTGTGCAGAGGGCAGTATGTGAAAATGAATGCAGACAATTGTGCTGGGAGGGAGGGCAGAATAAGCATGTGTGCGGGTCTGTGCCTGAACCAGAGGTGTCTGCAATATCATGTGAGAGTGTGCCAAGACAAAGTTGCTGGGAGGGAGGGCAGAATGAGCATGCGTGCCAGGCTGGGCCAAAACCAGAATTGTCTGTGTTATCAGGTGAAAGTTTGCCAGGGCAACTTCGCTGGGAGGGAGGGCAGAATGTGTGTCAATCTGTGCCAGAACCAGGGGTGTCCGTGGAAACTTGTGAAAATGTATGCAGACAATTGTGCTGGGAGGGAGGGCAGACTGAGCATGTGTGCTGGTCTGTGCCTGAACCAGAAGTGTCTGCAATATCATGTGAGAATGTGCCAAGACAAAGTTGCTGGGAGGGAGGGCAGAATGAGCAGGTGTGCCAGGCTGTGCCAAAACCAGAGTTGTCTGTGGAAACAGGTGAAGGTGTATGCCGGCAATTGTGCTGGGAGCGAGGGCAAATTGAGCATGTGTGCGTGTCTGTGCCAGCACTAGGGGTGCCTGTAATACCATGTGTGAGTGGGCAAAAACAGCTGCACAGCGAGGCGGGGCTGGATGAGCGTGTGTGCCTATCTGTGTCAGTGCCAGGGTTGTTTAAGATGCCAGGTGAAAACACAAGTGGATCAAACCATTGGGAACCAGGGCAGGATGAGTTGATGTGTTCACCTGTATCTCAGTCAGGAGTATGTCAGGTGCCAGAACAAGGACAAAGTGAGTGGCTATGTGAGATTATGGAAGGATGGCCTGGCTGGGAGAGGAAATTACGTGAGTGTGTTTCACATCCAGTGCCTGACCAAGGGGTGCTAAAGGTGTTATGTGACAATGTGCAGGAAGAGAATTCTAGGGAGAGAGGGTTGAATGAATATGTGTGCCAAAATCTGCCTGACGCCAATGTATTGGCTGGGCTGTGTGAAAGTGTGGAGGGAGAGCATGGCTTTGAGGGAGGGCAGAGTGTGTGTGAGCCTTACTCTGCACAAGACTCAGCCAGTTCCCAAGGTGCTGTGTGTGTGAGGACATGGAGTGGAGGTGAGGGAGAGACAGAGGTTCCATCAGTAGATAGGGGGACCCGTCCACGATCTGCCCAAAGTGAGGGGCATGGACAGTCTCAACCTGTGGGTCCAGGGAAAATGGCCGCAGGGGAACATACTGATGGGGGAACCACCATCCTTGTCAGCATATCACAATCACACCTCCAACATACACCCAAGCCAGCTCAGGAGAAGGCGTCTGTCTCTAAGCAACTTTTTGATTCTGAACCAAAGGTTCAGAGTAAAAAGGTGCAACGAGCCCAGCAGACAGACCACAAAATAAAACAGATAAGGAGTGTGGATACAGTGCAGGTACCCTGGGAGTGTCCTCTGTCTCATCTTGTGTGTGCTTACAGGGGAGTACTGCAGAAATCGGTTGGTTTCTTCCCCTTAGAGCTACTACACGGGCGCAGTGGGTGTGGCCTGAGAGATGTGATCAGAGCGCAGTGGGAGATGGAAACAGGCAAATCAGGCATGCGTGTTGTGGATATGGCTGTGATATGGCTTAGGGACAAAGGGCAAGCCTTTTTGGGGGAGGTGTGTGAACACGTGAGGGTTACCCCATTCATGTAGAATCAGAGTTCTGAAAAAGATGAGTATATGAGGTGGAGGCAAAAAAGGAACAAGTGTTGATACACAAGGTAGAGGCACGTGAGCCTTCTCCCATTGCGTCTCTTATTTGGGGGAGGTGTCACGGCAAGGGTGTATAATTTATTATGACACTATGGAATATCATCTTTTAATGTGATTTCTTGTAGTAAATGGCACAAATTACAGAGATGCTATTGCTGAGGTCAACAGGGGTTACATCTTTTGAAGCTGGGACCCCCACAGAGGGCAGATGACAGAAGGGGTAGTGTGAATGGCATAGGAATGTGAAAAGGATTTTACTGTATGGATGTGAAGTCTGCAAGGTGTGAGGTTCTACACTTGGAAAAAGTCTGAATGTCTCTTCATCCATTTGGCCTGTACTTTGTAAGTGGTGAGTAAATCTCTTTGATATGTAAATGCCATTAGCTTTGTTCTAGTATCATATCCAAAGGAAGGACAAAAACATTCATATTTACCCCCACAGAATAATAATTAAGCCTCATTTTTGTTATATTTGGAATGTGACAAGCGCCATCTTCTAACCAAGTCCAAACATGAGTGGCCTAACTTGACCCTAGGGAAAGGAATTGTGATGTCCGTCCTATTGGATCGTGGGTGGGACGTGCAACATGTCTATGGAATGGGAAAATAATAACAAATTTGTAGATGCAATTATTATTTCTGTGGCAGGTACAAAAAAGAAGATAGAGTCAAATGTTTCCATTTGGATTGACAGTGGTCTGGAACAAAGGAGGTGGTCAGTTATTATTTCTGTAGGTACGCCTTAACTCCACCCCTGGGCAAGACTTGATAAACCACAGGGTATATATCTAATGATCCTGAAGGGTGTTGGTGTACTTGCTTGGGGCCAAGATCTAATTTTGGGTGAGTCACCATCTTTCCTTGCCAGAGACCCCCTGGACAGAAGTTGTACTTTGAAAACCTAAGTGAGTAATTAGGACTTCTGTATTTTATCCTTTTTGTTTTTATCTGTTGTTGGTGTAAATAATTTGTTTATCATATATTTTTATATGCACTGTGACTATCTTTTGCTCATAATAAACATTCATTTATTAAGTTTTGCCTTTGTCTGGTTAAGAATCACGTTACCTGAAGAGACTAGTTAGTATTTTTATAATTCCTTAAATATTGTACTAAGTAATATTTGGTGGGTTTTATTATTGATTTACCTGGGGGACCAAGGCACCCCATTTATAAATTGTCTTGGTGGTGGCAGCGTTAAAGTAGTAATAGTTATATTATTATGTTTAAGTGTGGGTGGTGTTAAAGGGGGATTTTGGTCATTATTTCCGGTCTAGTGCAGACAAATAGTGTACTTTAACCCTTTCACCACCACAACTACGTCACACACACTCTTGGAGTAGGGTGCGTTCGTGACAGCATGCATTATCTTGCTGCAACATGAGGTAATGGTCGTGGATGAATGGCACATCAATGGGCCTTAGGATCTCATCACGGTATCTCTGTGCATTCAATATGACATCAATAAAATGCACCTGTGTTCATTGTCAATAACATACGTCTGCCCATACCATAACCCCACCGCCACCATGGGCCACTCGATCCACAACATTTACATAAGTAAACCGCTCACCCACACGATGCCATACACGCTGTCTGCCATCTTCCTTGTATCGTGTAAACCGGGATTCATCCATGAAGAGAACACCTCTCCAAAGTGCCAGATGCCATCAAGTCTGTTATGACGACTAACTACAGTCAGATCAAGACCCCAATGAGGGCGATGGGCATGCAGATGAGCTTTCCTGAGACGGTTCCTGACAGTTTGTGCAGAAATTCTTTGGTTATGTAAACCGATTGTTGCAGCAGTTGTCAGGGTAGTTGATGATCTTGGAGGTGAAGATGCTGGATGTGGAGGTTCTGGGCTGGTGTGGTTACACATAGAAACATAGAAACATAGAATGTGATGGCAGATAAGAACCATTCGGCCCATATAGTCTGCCCAATTTTCTAAATACTTTCATTAGTCCCTATCCTTATCTTATAGTTAGGATAGCCTTATGCCTATCCCATGCATGCTTAAACTCCTTTACTGTGTTAACCTCTACCACTAGAGCTGGAAGGCTATTCCATGCATCCACTACCCTCTCAGTAAAGTAATACTTCCTGATATTATTTTTAAACCTTTGTCCCTCTAACTTAACCACAGACTTGGTCTGTGGTTGTGAGGCCGGTTGAATGTACTGCCAAATTCTCTGAAACGTCTTTGGAGATGGCTTATGGTAGAGAAATAAACATTTAATTCATGGACAACAGGTGGAGATTATAAGGTGGGCATTCTTGCAGGCAGCATACCAATTGCACAATCCCTCAAAACTTGCAACATTTGTAGTATTGTGTTGTGTGATAAAACTGCACATTTTAGAGTGGCCTTTGCAATAATCATGCTGTCTAATCAGCATCTTGATATGCAACACCTGTGAGGTGGATGGATTATCTCAGATTTAGACAGATTTGAGAACAATATTTGAGAGAAATAGCCTTTGTGTACATAGAAAAAGTCCTAGATCTTTGAGTTCAGCTCACGAAAAATTGGGGCAAAAACAAAAGTTTGTTCAGTGTATATTGACTTCCACTATGATGAAATGGGAAAAGGACATAGAGGTTATAAATCCATTTGAGAATTGGAAGGAGGAATGGACACTTGCTAAAAAAAAAACTATTATGAGTTATTAAGTTGTTGTCATTTTGTTCCTATATGTATTAGAAAGTTTCATAAATTAACTACTAGTTGCTGCTGGAGATGCTCTCATGTCCAGAGTGCATTATATTATATATGGTGGGATTGTGTAAAATTACAGCAAACTAATGCTAAAATGGCCAAAATATTGAATGATATACTCGATGTAAGTTTTTAGTTAACCTGCAAATATGGCTCTTTCATTTAGACTTACCAAAGAATAACAAATACAGTAAGAATCTTGCAGTTAATATTTTGTTGGGTCCTAAAATCTGTATTGCCAGATGTGACGAAGTGCCCTTCGCCACTTGTGCCTGGAGAGGACTGCTTGCCTGCCTCTTGCCCTGTGACTATGGCCCCTGGGATGTATTGCCCTTTAAAGACATGATTTAGGCATAATGGATTTGTGTTGTGCTACTGCTGGCCCTTTAAGAACCATCTGGGGACATACTGTGGAGTTACTGGGTGGCCACCATTTCCTGTATCAGAAGCACATGGTGAGAACAATGGATGGCGGCCATTTTAACTCACAGACACTGTTTGGACTTTTCAACACGGTGCCATCTCGCCAGTATTTGGTGCACAGAGACATCGTGCAGTGGTTTTGGACTATACAGCAGGGGACACATTATACAGTAATTGTTTTTCATTTAGCCTGTATATGTTCTGCAGAATCTGCATTAAACTGTATTTTCCAAAGTACTGAACGGATCTGGGTGAATTTTGGATATGTGGTTCACCCAGATCCCCCGGTTCCAAGGATATACTTTTTATGGGGTTATTGCATGTTTTGGGGTCCCTGTGATGTATATTTTAGAAGTTATGAATGCTGTAAAAATTGTAATGTTTCTGGCCAGCAGATAATTGAGCTTTGTGTATTGTAGAAACTCAATTATCTAGCCTGGCCCAGAGGAGGAGTTTTGTGTTGCATAAATTGTGAGTTCTGTGTGCCAGTAAATCAGTCTTGTTCCATCATTAAGCCTTGGCTCATGTTTGGGGGAAGGGATACCTACACTCTGGGGATTGCTATAATCACTTACTCCCCAGAGGAAGCTCTTGCAATAGCTTGATTTGTTCCTGTTCCTGCTCTCTGGGGAAAGAGAGGTTCACCCACTGGAAGCTGGATCCTGGCCTTGGGTCCAGGGTGGGTGGAAACAGCAGAGACCCCGGCGCAGTTGCATCGCTGGAAGTGGGGTCTGCAGTGCTGATGGTGTCGGTTGGAGTGCTTGGAGTCCTCAGCGAGCACTAGGAGCATCGATTGGCGGAGGTACTCAGTCGGAGTGCCAGCGTTCCGTCACACCAGATATTGGTGTAAACCATACCCTTCAGCGTGGCCTTTAATAGCTAATCAAATATCACATCATAGGATATATGGAAAAACATTTTTTTTAATCAAAAATGTGAATTCATCATCATAAAGATATCTGGTCCCTGAGGTTTCAATATATTTCTGATACCTAACTCCTTAGATGGGAGAGTGCCTATACTTTTTATTATATATTTATCATTTTGGTTATGTTATTTGGTATTTTGTACCTGAGGAGGTCTGATTATATACTTCCTTCTTAGTATAAGTACTTCACTTATAATAAATGTAATTTCATGATGTATTGTAGGATGGGTTATGAGTGATAATTAGATATACGTAGTAAACTTAACATTTTTGCTTGTTTATTTGTTGGATATTCTCTCTAATATTCGGTGTCTAGCAATGCTCATGGAATGCAATCTTTTTTATATATGTTTCTCTTGGTTTGCTCTTTTTATGAATTTTATATATGTTCAATATTGTATTATTGTATTGCATTTTTTCCATTGTACTAAAAATCTCTCAGATATCTTTAAGACATACAGTATCTCACAAAAGTGAGAACACCCCTCACGTTTTTTAAAATACCAGTAGGGGTGAGAACATCAATTTTGTTTTTTTTATATAGAATCTCATAAAAGTGAGTACGCCCATCACATTTTTGTAAATATTTTATTATATCTTTTCATGTGACAACACTGAAGTAATGAAACTCTGCTACAATGTAAAGTAGTAAATGTACAGCTCAGTTTCAGGGTCTTGGCAATCTTCTTATAGCCTAGGCCATCTTTATGTAGAGCAACAATTATGTTTTTCAGATTCTCAGAGAGTTCTTTGCCATGAGGTGCCATGTTGAACTTCCAGTAACCGGAGTGTGAGAGCGATAACACCAAATTTAACACACCTGCTCCCCATTCACACCTGAGACCTATCGAGTCACATGACACCAGGGAGGGAAAATGGCTAATTGGACCCAATTTGGACATTTCCACTTAGGAGTGTACTGACTTTTGTTGCCAACGGTTTAGACATTAATGGCTTTGTGTTGAGTTATTTTGAGGGGACAGACAATTTACACTGTTATACAGGCTGTACACTTACTACTTTACATTGTAGCAGTGTGTCATTTCTTCAGTGTTGTCACATGAAAAGATTTTATAAGATATTTACAAAAATGTGATGGGTGTACTCACTTTTGTGAGATTCTATATATAAAAAACAAAATTGATGTTCTCACCCCTACTGGGTGATTTGTTTATTCCTCATTCTGGGGTCCTTTACCAGAGGCCTGGGATTCTGGAGATTCTGTGCAGAATCTTAACTGTTCCTAGAACTGCACTCTTCTGGACAGCGATCTCAGATGTCCCATCTGGAATCTGTTGAAGCCACTCCCCCAACTTAGGGAGTCACAGCCCCGAGTGCTCCTATCACAACTGGGACTACTACTGCCTTCACTTTCCAAAGACGCTTTGTGGTATCTCCCATCTGGCAGTTCCAATTCATATTCTGTGCAGATGTTTTGGTACACAATCCCAGCAACTTGGTTGTGTCTCTCTGTATATGCTGTTCCTGCTAACATCTTGCATCCAGCTACTAGGTGCTGGACTGTCTCAGAAGCCTCTGCACCTTGGATCTTGCCTGGTGTGGTAGATCCAGGTTCTATTGATCTGGTGCTGACTGCCTGTTCCTGTGCTGTTAGGATTAGTGCCTCAGTGCTTTTTTCCTGCCTTTTCTGACCACTTGTAGGATATTTTAGCATTTACAATTGTAATCAAAATTAGTCAACCCCCAGGTATATTATCAATATTTACACACTTTCAGCTGTTTGCAATGAACAAATCAAACAACGAATGCTTCAAGTGGTTTCCCCAAATTCAACTAAAAATGGAACTTATAATGAATTCTCCAGTCTCAAAATTATTTAACCCATTCATGGTAAACATTTTAGTACTAGGTAGAGCACCCTTTGCTGTTATTACCTGCTGCAAATGAGATGAATAGCTAGATGTTAACGTATGGCAATATTCCTGAGGACTCTTGCATAATGGTCTCCAGTTCAGTAATATTCTTGGGTTTGAGTGCTGAAACTGCCTTCTTCAAATCCCACCATAGATTTTCTATGGGGTACAAGTCAGGTGACTATGGCTACTGTAACATTTCCCAGGACTTCTTCTACAACCAAGCCTTGGTAGAATTTGAGGTATGATTGGGCATTGTCCTGTTGGGGAGTCCACTCCACTGATGCCCAAGCTTCAGCTTCCTCACAGATGGCATGATGTTTTCTCCTAGGATTTCATGATACTTCAATAATTCCATCTTGCTGAAGTTATATTGATGATAATTGATTGATCACTCCTGAGCAAACCAGATATTACTAATTGTTGATTGGTGTGTAAACCTGATATTAATTGTTATTTAGTAACACTAATTGAAATTGAACAAACCTAATATTAATTAAGTAAATTGGTGTCACAACATGTCCAAGCATGTCACAAAACACAGGCCTGGATGCGTCGCAGATGAATTCAGACATAAGCCATAAAATGACACAGCATGAGTAAACAGGGTCAGGGTAGGTGCAGGACTTGGAATAAGCCCAAAGAGAACATCAGATAATAGAGTAGTAAAAGATAGATAAGCTAACCACACAGACATGATGTCTTGGGTGGTCCTGAACAGCCTGGCTAGTCCCATCAAACGCTTGTGACAGGTCTTTGCTAGGCTGCACTGATATGAGAATCTAAGGTGGACCAGTACAGATGCCCACTCTTGTAAAAGTTATAAAAGACTAGGAAACTTGGCACTCGGATGGGAGCTACCAACCTGTATTGCAGACACGTGGTGCATGTCTTTGTTGCTTTCCCAGTGGAGGGGGTCTCTCCATCCTTACTGCCATAGTTTCCCCAGTCGTGTGCAGCGTAGTCACAAAGAACTACTCTTATGGTGATATATTTTAAGCTGATATTGATATGTTTAAGCTTTTTGATCATTTAAGCTGAATGCATGCAAAATTATAAATCATTAGATGCATCTTAAGTTAAGACTAATTTGGATACCTGTGTATTCAATAAAGTGTGATGTGAATTCTTATGTACAATTGGTCTCTGTGTGATTTCACTTGCCTATTGCTCAACCTACACATCCTGAACAGGGCAGTGTGCCCTTCAGTATCGCTATAAACCTTATTAGGTGATTGTTATTCATTTTGGTGTACTGATGCTTCATGAATTTAATGATTAGTCACAACATTTTGGCATTACAGACAGGATGCGTGTTGGTTAAGTTGGGGATCTGAAATCTTTAAATAAAAATTGTTATTAAGCTGTGTTAAATGCTTCAGCATAGGCGCTGAGCAAAAGTTAAAGTGAAACTAACTAAGCTAATTTCTGAAGAGTCATGAAGGAAAAAGAGTTTTAAAAGCTGTCAGTTTTTTTCCTTCTCACGCAAAAGTCTAAATTGTTTCTAAAAATTCTGTTTCACATTGTGCAACCCGTGCATTGAATGATGTGAATAAAAGTGAATCAGAGAATTTGTGTTTAGTCAGTAGACGTACCTATACTCTCCATGGAGAACTGTAGAAAGCCAGTGCTGACTGGGGGACAAGTGTTTTGAGTAATTGTTTTGTTGTGCTCAGTTGGTAGATGCACCTATACTCTCTACAGAGAGCTGTAGAAAGCCAGTGCTAACCTTAAGCCAGAATAGTTGCCTGGATAAAATCTGATTGCCTTGATAAAATAATAAGTCAGTGCCAGGCAACTGGATAAGCGCCAAAGTATGAATAACTGTGGCAGCCATAAGCGAGAGTAGATACCTGGATAAGGACTGACTGTTATGTAAATAAATAAGCCAAACATTAGCAGTCTGGATAAGTACACACTCAAGTGAAAAAACTAAAAACACATTTAGATCAATGTGGGTTTATTAAGGGCAGGAGCACAAATGATAACACCAGAAAAGTGATAAATATAATATATCATATAAAACAAGAAGAGGAATCGTCTTTGATGGACCTCAATGGAGGGGGAGGACAGAAGAAGGAAGGGACGGCGATCCTCTCAATACACTAAGCACCCATTCCAAACCACTGGAGAATTGACATTTCCCTCCCCTATCCACTCCCCCATCCCTCTAACATCGCGTCTCATTATTTTCAGTTCTTTCTTCAAATATGTATTGTAGTTATATATTTCTAAATAAGTGTCTGTGTGAGTTTTACCGTCTATTTGAAAACTGTGCCGTTATTCTTGTTATATCTATTCGAGCCATTGCACCCCACAATCTCTGCACCCCCAACCATTCCCTCCCTCTTCAACACACGGTGTTATTTGTGAGAATACCTAGAGTGTTTTTCTATTTAAAATTTTAAATCAATGCTATACATAGGACACAAGGTCACACATTTAGGCTGGAAGAAAGGAGATTTCATCTAAGGCAAAGAAATGTGTTTTTTTTTACAGTAAGAGCAATATTATGTATTTTTACTCACCTTTGATTTTATATTAATAATAAATAGTGGATTTTAGTACTATTTGGTAGTCTGTCCGATTCCAGGTTCTAGAATGGGGAGTGTCACCCCACAAATTGACACCAGGCGTTTACACCTGAGAGCCAATGCATATATGGGCTCTTATTAAGGTGAGAGTCCTCTTTTATGAAGTGATTTTAGCTTATTATAAGCACAGACATACTACATCATAATCTCCTATGTTTTGCTTGCCTTGAGATTCCTGTTTATCCAAGAAGGTGGGGTGCTACCTATAACAGCACAGCTGTGTCATTGTAGAGCCTTACCCTCAGGCTCTGAAGATTGTGAGTGTGTCTACCTTTATTTATTTTGCATCTAGTATATTGCAAATACCATCTGCACTAGATTTGTTTTATGTTTTTTTCTCTTTTATGTATCACTCCACATCGAGATTTATATTACCATTCAGGGGGGTAAGCTAATATTTGCCTGTCTATTATTCAGCGCTCCACCCACTGATTAAAGGGTTTATCCAGTTAATCATTTTTCTCTATGTATTTATGGTGAGAGAAGAGCAGCTATTCACACGTTGATTTTGAAGCACTATTTAGTGTTCACACTGAGCTCACTTGTGAGTCACTTCTATTAAACATATACACAAAGCTTATTAGAGATCCCATAATGAGAGTTCGTTTTAAGTTCTTGAGAATCTTTAAAGAAATAAGAAATGTCTTGAAATGTATCCAGTAGGGCTGTGGAAAAATGTCCATATGACGGTCTGCCAAGGTATTACCGCCATGCATACTCTTTTCCCATAGTAATCATACGCCAATAATCCATAGGTTACAGTATCACCGGTATCGCCCACACATGAGTCAAAACTTAATGCTGGGACAAGACTGGTTTAATGGTAAACAGGAATTCAATTTATACAGTGAAGAAACTCCTCCTCTGAGCCAGGGAGATAATTGAGTCAGAGAATGTACTAAACTCAATTATCTCCTGGTACAGAAAAAGTTATAATTTTACAACACCCCGAAAGTACCCCCAAAATGCATGGGAACTTCACATATCCCTGTGTAGCATGGATCTAGGGGAACAATATATCCGAAAATCAGCCAGATCCATTTGGTAGTTTGTGATCGGCACCGCAGGGAAGATATGACCGGTCTGCCACAAGGTCGAAGCCCAGGAACAGTTCCATGAAAAGTGTGGCAAGAGCTGGTCTCCGTTCATGGGGTTTTGCACAAAAACCACATAAGACAAAGTCTAGCATTGTGGAGAATGCTCCCTGTGTTCAGTATTCTGCAACTCACGAACACCGTTCGTCTAAGTGAATGGAAAGGAGAACGTAGAGTAAATCAATGGAGACCGGTGTTCGTGAGAGTGCCTGGCCGAAATGAGTTCCAGGCACTCGACGACCACCATCCATTGTCCCAACCACTTGTATTCGTATGCACGAAATGGCAGCCACCCAGTGGAGCATTCGATTAATGATTTTCTCTGTGGTTTTCATACAAAATACACAGCATTCCATGTTCTAATTGGTCTATTGGGTGGTCTCGGTATTCACCCATTTCCTCTATAGATATGAATTCTTCAAAAAATGTATTGAGAAAATTGATTTTGTTGTACAGCTTCTGGTATGCCTCTAAGGCAAATGTTCTTGTGTCTTGCCCTATTTTCCATATTGGTTATTTTATCTTCCAAACTTTTTAGTTTAAATTCCATTTTTAGATAAGAATCTTGAAGCAACTTTGCTCTTGAATTGAGGTTAGAGTGTTTGCTTGAACATTGAGAGTTTATACTAAGGAAGTTATTTCAGATCTCAGTTCTCCAAAATTAAGTTCAATATCTTTCTTAATTTTGGTGTATAATTTGCCGAAAAGTGCTGATAATAGTGGTTGGGTGATCCCTTGGGAATTAGAGCACATAATGGAAGTGTCTTCTTCAAATATGTCAGTAACTTCAGGAGGTCCATGCTTAGCTATCTCCTTAGTCTCTCTCTGGAAGAGATTTTCTGTGTTTGTCCTGATAACTTTCAGTTTATTTCGGGGAGTAAAAAGTGCTTATAGGTCGATTTTTCAGAAGAAGTGAGCCATTTTGTTCTGGCCTTCGTACTTTACCAAATGTTACCAATCCATATATCCGTGTATTGATTTTTATTTGAAGAGTAAAAAGACAGCCATAATTCCACGTAAGGCACTCCAAATGATGCAATACTATTGTTTAAATTATTTGGCAGTCCAATTCTTTCTCTCCTACTTCCTCAATCTCCTTTCCTACCCTTCCTTTTTCAGCTGCAAGATCATTTCATAATGAAATGGTCTTGTATAGTCACAATAACGAACCAATATAAATAAAGGACTTAATTGAGCACAAAAAAATAAATAAAAATAAAGGCAAAAAGAGCTACACAAACATGTATGTAGCAATTTTCAGGAACCTTTCAGACTTTCAGATATTTTTTGCCTGCTTGAAATGAACCAGCATCATTTGCAGATCTCTTCTTATCCTTCTTAAAAGCCCCTGCTGGTATTGCTGGTACTGCCTCACTGTGACCATATATACTGAGAACGAGAAACCATCAGATAAGAAAAAAGACAAAAAGATGACCTCAATTAATTCTGCATTAATTCCAATAACGCCAAAGAGGTTCGGTCTCCTCAAATTGCGGCGTGAACAGAGGCATCTCAGCAGAAAGCTCCTTGTCTATCAATTTAAATAAATAAGTTCCAGGCCCATATTGACATGAAAGAGTAAGATTTGGGTAGGAAGTTTTATTGAAAATATAGGAAAGGCATACCAACTTTCTTAATTCCAATTCTATACTTAATAGCCATCTGTCTGGTTTCTTCTTTACTAAAACATTTTTAATCCATATGCCCATTATCTTTTAATTGCTGACAAAGTAAATTCAAATACTTATGCACTCTATTCATCTTGACCTCTCTGTTGTATTTAACACTGTGTTAACACTGTAGACCATCTGCTTCTTTGTCTTACCGTTTGTATCCTTGGTCTTCATAATCCTTCTTTTTTTCTGGATTTAACCTTACCTCTTTTCATAGTATCAAAGAGAAACCTGGGCAAACAAGTCATAGATTAAACAACTTAATGTAAACAAGTCATGGGAAAACATATCAACTTAATTCCAGAGTTTTTTTCCCCAAGTCATACTACCTCAACATACTATGTGCATTTATATAATCAAGTAATTAGTTACAGTAGCCTCATCAATACAGAGATGCTGCTAATGGAGGGCAGAAATTACATAACACCATAACACCATGCCAGTACAAAACTGGAAATGATATAATAAGCAAATCCATAACAATGAATGTAATAGAGAAAAGGCATCTCTAACAAATATTGAAATCTTACAAAAAGCCCCTAGGACTCATATGAGTAGTACAAGAAACTAGTGTACATGAAATGCAAGTCCATGATATAAAAAAATACCAATTGAATAACACAAAAAAAGAAAGAAAACCTTCTCATCAAAGAATAACACTTCATTGTAGTAACATATATGCAATTACTGTATTTAAAGATTGTATCCATCAAATAAAAGTAGGGTTAGGGTAGGGTTAGGATTAGGAGTAGGGTTAGGATTGGGTTAGGAGTAGGGTTAGGGTTAGAGTAGGGTTAGAGTTAGGGTTGGATTAGGAGTAGGGTTAGGGTTAGTAGTAGGGTTAGGGTTCGGTTAGGACTAAGGTTAGGGTTAGGAGTAGGAATAGGGTTGGGCTATGTGTAAGATTAGGGTTTGGAGTAGGGTTAGGGTAGGGTTAGGAGTAGAGTTAGGATTGGGTTAGGAGTAGGGTAAGTGTTAGGGTTAAGAGAAGGGTGAGGGTTGGGTTAGGAGTAGGGTTAGGGTTTGGGTTAGGAGTAGGGGTAGGAGTAGGGTTAGGGTTGGGTCAGGAGTAGGGTTTGGGTTAACCCTACACCTACTCTTAACCTAACCCTAACCCTACCCCTAACACTACTCCTAACCCTATCCCTAACCCTACCCCAACCACAATCCTACCCCTACCCACTTTGACACTTTTCAGAAGTCCGAAGCACTTTGGCACTTCGGAAATTCAGTTCGGTTCTGCACTTCGGTTGGGTTCAGCACTTCCGAAATTCAGCACTTCGGACATTTGGAAGCATCCGAATGTCCGAATGTCTGAAATTCATCCAAATTTCCATTCGGACTGAACCGAATTGCACATGTCTAATAAAAGCTATGTGTACAAACATAATGTAAAATTATAGCATCAATAAAAGTGACAAGAAATTGAAGTGTGAATTAAGAATTTATATAGTACAGTGTTGGCATTTGAATGCAGGCATTGATTTGTATGTAGTGGTTTTCAATGCAGGAGTATGTTTTTTATATCATGTTGGGGTTTTAATACAGAGGTCTGTTGCATGCAATGTTGAGGTTTTAATGCAGGGGTCTATTTGTTTGTAGTTTGATGTTTGAATGCAGGGGTGTATTTGTGTGTAGTGTTGGCGAGATGCTGAGATATATGCAAATACACACATATACACGCACTGAGGCACATTCGGATACTCATACAGATACACACATGCAGATATATAAACAGACATATACACACTGACACAAAGACAGATACACAGAAACACAGGTGCACACACTTACACACATACAGATACACAGATTCACAGTTATACTTATGCAGATACACATGCACACAGATACACACAGACAGATCCACGGATGCAAATACACAGACTTACATACTGATACAAACACTGATACATGGACAAAGATACACAGGTACACACACTGACACACATACAGATACACTGACACACATGCAGATACACAGAGACACACACTGATACACATGCCGATACACAGACACATACTGACACACATGCAGATACATCTATACACAAGTACACACATACAGGTCAAAATGTACACATGCATTAAACCACTGTATAACCTTGCTTCAGATATACAGATATATTATACTGTGTGCATATATCTGTTTTGTAACTCTGTGTATCAATCTCAATAACCTTAGTTATGGGCATCTCCTTATTGTGCCCAGTTCTGTGTGTAGTAACTAGATAATGCACTTATTCCTATCTGATGTTTGGTTATCTTTGAGTCATACCCAGCTCTGTGTATTTTATGGTTATCGTGTTGTGCCCGGCTCTTTGTGTGGTACTCAGTTCTGTGTAATGTATAGGCATCTCTGTATTGTACAAAGCCATGAGTAATGTATGAATATCTCTGATTTGTATGCAACTCTGTATATTGTATTGGTACTACCATTAGAGGTTAAGTACATAATCATAAACGGACAGATTGTTAAGGTCAGAGGATAGTGGCTACAGAGTTAATAGGTGGAGTCCACCAGCAGCCATTATATAAAGCATAGGATTTGTATATTTAGCACAGAATTTCAAGTTTTACTCTTTACAAATACAGTAGCAAGAACTGCCTTTTCCAGTTGAATCTACAAATATCATCAATATTTACCTTGAGGCAGTGCAAGTAGACCGGGGCAAAAATTAAAATAATCAATTTTTAAAAAGTAATACATTTGATAAATCATATATGTAAATGAATAATGTTATATAAATGTAAAAACGTAAATAAATATATATTTAATTGTTGGGGTATATTTGACCAGTGTTTAGAATTATCCCAAAGATAGCTTCCATGGAGTTATCTATTAAAATGGTTATTGTAATTTTATAATGGCAGCTTGTATTAGAAAAGTTCTACAACTTTTACAGGACCAAATTTGGAGGCAGCCATTTACCAGTACTGCATATGTTAATGTATTTTTGCATTGAATTGCATATTTCTTTTCAAATAACTTTTATTGATAATTTTTTATATAACATAACAATATAATTTTAGCATATTCTATCAATCGATTTTGGATTTCAGGTGTATTTTTTTTTCTATACTTTAAGTGTAATTTGTAAATTGTATTGCAAAATCCAAATATTGATAGATCTCGAAAATAACGATATAATTATCTAGTCATTGATGGTAATCTACCTTGAGGCATTCGTCATTTTAGATATTTGAGATATGAAAGCATTTTTTTCACTAAGCTCCAGGTTTCTATATAGGTTTAGAATCTTTGAAAGTAGATTTGCCTAACAGTTTTCATGCATATAGAAATAGACGTTTAAGATAACATGGTATGAAATGAACAGACATCTGCATGATTCCTTAGTTTAAATAAGCATGTGTAAAATGTATTATATACTTGTTTTCTCTGTTAATTGTATCAAGCCAATAAAAATTACATTTTCTATTATGCACATTATATGAGACCAATTTATTGCATAAGCAGTATTTTATTTAACTGATATAACTACTCTAAAGTGTGAAAAATTAAATCAGAATGCAATAATACAATATAAATGAATCTCAAAGACAGAGTGTGTCCAAAATCAATGATATAATAAAGCCACATGTTAACACTGTTCTAACTAGTTGGCATTTGCAAAAAAACGCAGTACTATTTATCTAGAAAGTGATAGATAAGAGAGCACTCTATATGACTTGTTATATGACTTGTTATAGAATTGTAATCATTGCTTTTTTATACACTCAAAAAATACAATGATGATCTGCTACAGATATATCCAAGGTTACCTGGCTATAGGAGACCCGTATTGCCAAATGCAAGTTCCTACTAGACTTGTACAAGGCATGATTGGTCTGTTCAGCTGCATCCATGAGATGGCTCAGCTGGAGTGAACATCATTCATAAAAATATTCAGGTAGCATTCAGATATCCAAATAGCTGAGGACAAAAAATAAAATAAAAAAACTATTATCGTACTGCTTTGAAAAATTGGCTATGTTATTGCCTAGCCTAATAGCAAGGCAATATCAACTATTTTTGCAACACCAATTTGAATTGTCAACTTGTAATACTTATATTATCATGTCTCTATTAAAACTGAGAGAACTGTATATAAAAACTAAAGATAGTATAACTACTTCAAATCATTGAAGTTGTTTGTTTATGCCTGGCCAATCCTCCCCTGTCTAAATAGAAAAGTCTAATGTTTAATCTTCTTTTATTGCACAGTGTGTTTAATTTACATATTTTTTTTTTGTATCTCCTATTCTGTTAATTATTATGTTGCTGCTATGTCCTGCAAGAGCCTTGCGTGTCTGATTAAAATTCCATTAACAGAACAGATAGAAAAAAACACACTGCATTGTAAAGTAAAACCATTTTTTTGTTAATGGAGGCAATGTGAATCATAGTGATGAAGAGGTGCGGCTAGGGCTGCATAAACAAAAATAAAACTGATCTAACTCATACATTGCAGAGCATTGAGCAGTAAGATTACATGTGCATGACATATACACCAGGACTTTAGCTTGTGGTCTTAATATTTAAATTGTTATATGACTGTATCTAAGATATTGTCTTAATTTTTACTGATACTTTGTTATTAATTATATCTCCATATGAGCGAAATTGCACGGACTTTAATGTCAGTTTTAAAAATGGCATCTTAATATGATGGACTTCCGGTTATATATTTCATCCGGGTCAGAGAGAGAACGACGCAAGATATATTGATCACGTGGTGACGCCGGAATGCAGAAGTAACGTCGGAATGTGGAAGTAAAAGAAATCGCGCGGGAAGTCCAATTTCCGAATAGGACTTATTTAAATGACGCTGGGAACGTTCATCACTTATGCACTTTTGAAGAAGACGGAAGTCGAAACGCGTTGTGCTTTATTGTATGTTGTATTTTATTTTATGCCAGTAATACATTTTTATACCTTTACCTATTTGGCTGCGATATTCGTGGCGTGGAGAAAGAGGAGAGGAAAACATCTGTCGAAAATCCATTAGCAGAAACAGCTTGGAGGAGCTGATTGTTTGAAAGCTGTTATAGTTACAGCCTGCTTTCTAAGACTCTACATATCGTGAGTGACCCATTACCTCTGTACTACATGTGTATAATATCTCTTTTTACAGTATTATTCTATGTATATTATTTTATCCTTTTCAGATTGATCCTGTGATTTACTGATATAAGTATACTATAGGATTATTATCTTTTGCACCCCCCTCCCCTTTTTTCTTTTCACTTTTATTTACATTTAGAAGATGTTGCTTTGAACCCATAACATGCAGTCAAGGGAGCTCTCAAAGCAAGAGAAACAGGCAATCCTTAGGCTTAGGCTACAATAAAAATAGCCGTCAGAGAGATAGCAGTAACATTAGGAGCGGCCAAATCAACAGTTTGGTACATTCTGAGAAAGAAATAGGCACTCTGCTATACAAAAAGGCCTGGACTTTCACGGAAAACAACAGTGGTGCATGATTGCAGGTCATTTGCATGGTAAAGGAAAACCCTTTCACAACATCCAGCCAAGTGAAGAACACTCTCCAAGAGGCAGGCATTTCATATCCAAGTAAAGAGGGGACTTAATGAGATGGTTCACCAAAAGGTAAAAAACATTCTTAAGCATGAAGAATAGAAAGGCCAGATTAGACTTTGTAAAAAAAAATATAAAAAACAGTCCAGCTCTGGAACAGTATTATTTGGACGGATGCTAGTAAGATCAACCTGTACAAGAAGGATGGGAAGAGAAAAATATGGAAAAGGCTTGGAATGGCTCATGATCTGAAGCATACCACATCATTGGTATAACACGATGGAGGCATTGTGATGGCATGGTCATGCATGGCTTCCAATTGCACTGGGTCACTAGTGTTTACTGATTATGTGACAGAAAACAGAAGCAGCCGGATGAATCCTGAAGTGTATAGGCATGTACTGCCTGCCCAGATTTAGCCAAATTCAGAAAATTTGATTAGACAATGCTTCACTTTACAAATAGCCAATGATCTAAAACATACTGCGAAAGCAACCCAGGAGTTTTTTAAGTGAAAAAAGGGGAATATTCTGCAGTGGCCAAGTCAATCAATTGGTCTTCCCTTGCTGAAGACAGAAATACTTATGAACAAACAACAACTGAAGACAGCTGCAGTAAAGTCCTGGCAAAGCATCGTAAAAGAGGAAACCCAGCATTTGGTGATGTCCATGTGTTCTAGACTTCAAGCAGTGATTGCCTGCAAAATTATTCTCGACAGAGTATTAAAAATTAACATTTTATTTAGGATTGTGTTAATTTAACCAAGTACATTTGAACCCCAGAAATAAGGGGACTGTGTATAAAATTGGCTGCAATTCATAAATGTTTCATATGATATTTTTGTTCATCCCCTTGAATTAAAGCTGAAAGTCTGCACTTCAATTACATCTCAGTTGTTTCATTTCAAAACCATTGTGGTGGTTGATTTTTGGGCCAAATGGTTCGACCAAAACAAATAATTTTTGGGGCAAGTCTAGAATCAAGCCCAATATTTCTGTCAATTAAATATCAATTTCCCCATACACTGAAATAGGACAATTGATTTTTTATTACCGGTTCTATTTTAAATGTTATGCTTTTTCCTCAATTAAATATTCTGATTTGCTTTTCTTTGCTTTTAATCTTTCACACAGTTCTTTTACTCTAAGCTACCTGAGGGCATTGTTCAAAGATGAATGAATACGATTCTCTCTACACACTCTTTTAGATTCCTCAGTAGCTTGTTTTATTTTCCTAGAATATCATTTAAATCAATCTTGCATACTGGGCAGTGATTTGCCTTTTTCAAAATTTTAGCAATGTTGTTCTTTGCTAATGCTCTTTGGCTTGTTTCTCTAGTTAAATTTGTATATGTTTCTCATTCTATATCTTTATCCTTTTCTTTTTGGTTTCTTACCACTTCCTCTTTCATTTATTGTTTTTATTGACAGAATTAGTTCAAGTGGATATTTTGTTTATTGAGTGTCCTGTGAAGCCTAAGCATATATAAATATATATATAGCATATATATATATATATATATATATATATATATAGCAAAAATAGATGATAGGTGCACTCACAGCTCTTGTTCCAAAGTTTATTTTATTTACTTGTGCAAATTACATGTGCAAAATAAATAATCTCTGATTATTTTGCACATGTAATTTGCACAAGTAAATAAAAGAAACTTTGGAACCAGACCTGTGAGTGCACCTATCATCTATTTTTGCTTTATATACAAATGCTGAGGTTTGCACCCAGGCAAGACATTTTTTCGTCATTGATTGGTTACAGGTGAGTGCCAAGGTTACTTTCTTTTTATATATATATATATATATATTTATATATATATATATATATATATATATATATATATATATGTGTAAGGGGAAAATAGCCGTATATGGAGTAAGGTGTTAGTATAAGCGTAGGATAGTATAAGAGAACAAGTCGGTTGTGGTGTGCCGAGACCGACGATACGGTTGGCCTGTAAATAAAGAGGGCCCATCAAGGAGTAAGAAAAGTAAAGAAATAGAAAGAGAAAGAAAAGTGTTGAGAATGAGGAGTGGGTGGGAGGGTCATTCAGAAGCTGACCTCGAGTGGCATGGAGTCAGGTAAGGGGTGTACCTTATATAGGTAAGTGAATTAACTTAAGCCCCTCCCACAATTACAGGCAAAACAGCCTTAATACTTGAGTAAGGGGCAAATAGCCGTATATGGAGTAAGGTGTTAGTATAAGCGTAGGATAGTATAAGAGAACAAGTCGGTTGTGGTGTGCCGAGACCGACAATATGGTAGAATCCAACAAATTAGTATAGTTAAAAAACATATACCACCGGGGGCGCCACAATCACACACGTGTAATTATATTTACCAAATGGTAGACACAAGGTATCATGTAAAGAGATAAAAATGGAACAGTATATAGTGAAGTATTTAATGGTACAAATACAAATATTAAAAAAGATAAAAAATACACTCACAAAAGTATTGGCACAATAGGGACATATGTCTAAATTGTGCTATAAAAGCTTGTCAGCCCCTTGGGCTAAATACCCTTTGTACAGTGGATCCGATTTCTTCAGATTCAGTAATGGTCAGTCCTTATTCGGCTGGAGTCCAAATCTGTCCAATAAATATCAGTAGGGGTGTTTAAGCTGCTCGACGCGTTTCGTCTCACCGACTTTCTCAAGAGCTGTACATGGCTTCTTTCTTCCGGCTTTTTAAATCCTGTGTTTCGCGCGTTCTTTTCATTGCGCGCATGCGCATCGCGGCTGAAATGTCCATACCCATAGCCGCGCGTGCGCATGTGTTCCACCTTGGAACGCAAACAACTTTATTGGCAATTTGTCCATACTGGTTAAATATGTATCAATCTTAACCCATTAAGTGCCGTATGTAAGTGAACCATATTACCAGTTACGTATATACAGATGCGTGTGCTACTGTGTAATAATATGTGTATTTATAACAGATATTGATATACTGCTTGCTATGTGAATTGTTGTATGCCTTATTGAATGGCAAGTGAACATGGAGTTGCAAAATGCAAGTGCACTGGAGATCTGCCGAGTGCCCTATAGGTGGCAGTGTAGTTGATACTGATTGGTATGTGAAATGTTGTTTGTCTGTTGACCTATAGGGGTCAGTGTTTTGGTGTTTGTAAAACCCCATGAAAATTGTCAATGTACTTGACAGACCTGTAGGTGGCAGTGTTGATAGAACCACTGTTAGTCTTAATGTGAAATGTAAATTATTGTGAATTAAACCTGAAGTTGAGCCTGTGTTGGAGTTTAATTCATGGTTTATGGTTATGTTTAAAACAATCTTATGTGTAATTTATATTGGCTGGTAATTGTATATGACATGTGAAGACAGTTTTGCTGTTGACCAGTAGGGGTCAGAAATGCTGATTGTATGGTAAAATACCCTTTAACCCCTGAAGGATACATGACATGTGTGACATATCATGATTCCCTTTATTCCAGAGTTTGGTCCTTAAGGGGTTAATCCAAATGCAAGGTTAACGTGAGATTTTGAGAGTGACCTGTAGGGGTCAGTGTGGTTTATGTGAAACATTGTTTGTGAGCTATGCCCCAGCATTATAGTTGTGTGACAGGGAAACAAAGTGCCCGTTTGACAATATACAATAAGTGAACATAATAGCTTAATAACAGTCATTGTAACAAACCAAAGTTCTGTTCGTGGGTTGTAAACGCACGAAACGTGTGTGTAGTACAATAGTAAATGCATGAACTAGTACCCGTTTGGTAGAAAATTGCACGAACCGTGAGCATGGTATGCCAGGGAAACAAAACGAAATGAGCAGTGATATTCGAAATGCACGCACAGAATTGCCGAGTATGTTTAGGCAATTGAAACAGAATGAGTTCCCGTTTGGGAGTATGCTAATGCTCGAAATGAGCCAGTGACAGATATAAACAAGTGAATTTAAACGAATGATATGCATGAACATCCAATGGTTTTAGGACAGATTTAGACAAAATGCAGCCGTAAAGTGAGGACCTGACCCGTGCATGGTGCCGTGGGACTGATGCCTGGCGTAACGGGTAGGTCGACTTACGGTTTGTGAGTCACTTGGACACCATCCACAGCGATAGATTGAAGAAAGAAGGTGGTAGGCCGGAAAAGCCTGTGGCTGGATTCCTGACACAGCTCAGCTTAGAAAACCTCATGGAGTAATCAGGTAAAATGGCGTCTGGATGACCCGGAAGTGGAAATCATTCTGATGCTGACCTCAAGCGATATGAGTCAGGTAAGGGGTGTCCCTTATATAGGGGAGTGAATTAATTTAAGCCCCTCCCACAAATACAGGCCAAATGGCCTTAAAACATATATATATATATATATATATATGAAATTCTGGCACTCTACCCATATATTATCAAAAAAAGGGAAAACAAGAAATCGACCAGGGTGCTTCTCTGTGCTCCCATATACAAACAGAAAAAATTAGAGCACTCGATGGATTTGTAATAAATCTTATATATTAAATCATGAGCAACGAAGTGAATCAACGTTTCAACCATCAAGCGGTCTTTATCAAGATGCCACAACAATTAAACAAGTGAAATATAACACATACAGTATTCAAATTAAGTTAAACTTACCCAATCACCAAGAAACCCATTTTTTTTGATAATATATGGGTAGAGTGCCTGAATTTAGGATATTTATATGGATAGTGTGTAGTGCCACACTTTCTGAGCACCTCCAATTTTGAATTTTTTCTTGTTAAACTTGCACTATATCAAAGTGCAACCAATATTATCAAGGCTGATTAGGGAGGATTTCCTAATGAGGGCGGGTGCCCTAGCTGAAACAGCTGAAATAGTACAAATCTCAGCCCAAGATGCAGAAATATCCTTTGGCCGAACACCACTGCTAATCTTGCACACACTGACTCTATTAAAGACCTGTATAATGACCTTATGAAACTTAAAAGGCGAGATGTGGATTTGGATCTACACAGAATTTTCATTTCCAATTATTATCGTGCAAAAAGGATTCCCAGAGGATTTAGGGTAAGAAATTCACCCACTATTGGGAGGCAAAACCCAGAATTTTGCAAAAAAATTGATGGGAATCGCAAATAAATGCTCCCTAGATTGGATGATAATTGTGGTGGAGGAGGTTAAAAATGAATTAATCCTCACTAAAGAATCAATTAATAAATTTGAAATGACACATGTAACCACCTTGAATGATGCAGCATCCACTCAACACGTTAAATTGCAAGACGAAATTATGAGATATAGAAATGATCTCATTCGTTTTAAAAAACAAAAATTAGATAGAGTCAATTTTGATTATACACACCACCAAGTGTACCATTGGATCAGTGGAGAAAGGCAAAAAACATATTTTCAAAGAAATAGACGAGTACGCAAACCACAGTTTATATCCATTGACACAAGTTTTGCAGAGTCTACATCAGAAACAGAAACAAGGGATCAACTAAGTCAAGCATCCTCTACCAGATCATCTTACCAATCACGTTCCTCTACTTTTTTAGAGATGGAACAACATACAAACGACCCACCTGGCATATTCACATGTGCAAGGAGAGGTTTAAAAGAAGGAGACCAATTAGAAGAGGACAAAGGAACAAAATATATAAACACAAGATCCAAACCACCAACCAAGAGGAAATAAATCTTATTTTTAATTTATTGTCTAAGATCTTAACCAGTGATCACATTAAAGTTTTGTCTAAAGGACTCTCATTCGTACCTACAGCCAAGCCAGACCACTTTAAGATGGATATTGAATTAAGATCAACAGAATTTTGAATATACAAGCCTTAAAAAACACATGGACACCAGGAGCTACACCTCAGTTCAAACTTAAAAGTACATGGGAACTTAAGAATGTGCATCATTCAATTAAAACCTTCTCAACTACCATTAAAACAGATATGGATAAGATCATTTCTAAACAGTTAAAAAGACCAGATAATTTAACACAGGCTGAAAGAATTGCCCTTAAGGATTTAAGTGAAGATGATAAACTGGTGATCCGTTCTGCGGACAAAGGAGGAGCCATCGTCCTTCAGGATTATGACAACTATAGAAAATAAATCTTGACCCAATTGGTGGACATGAAGACATACAAAAAAGTATTTTTTGATCCCACAAAAAAGATTATGAACAAAATACAGAATTGGATTAACACAGGGGTCACAGCCAATTGGTTAGATCACAATACAGCGGAATTTTTACTGAATACACATCCGAAAACTCAGATTCTATATACCCTACCAAAGGTACACAAGAATCCACAAAATCCACCCGGCAGACCAATTGTATCGGCCCAGGGTGAGGTGCTTGAACCAGTAGCCAAATTTGTAGACTTTTATTGTAAATCTACAGTGACACGTATTCATTCATGTCTAAGAGACACCCAATATTTTTTGAACAAAATAAAAAATTGTAAGACACTGAATCCACATTGTAATTTTGCTACAGCAGATGTTAAAAACCTTTATACCGTTATACCACATGACAAGGGTATAGAAGCAATGCGTAATTTGTTGACACATTCACAGTTTTATGAAGGACCCCCCATTGAATTTCTTTTGGAAGGTTTGGAATTAACCTTGTCTAACAATTATTTTCATTTTGAAAAATGATTTTATATTCAAGAGACTGGTACAGCGATGGGATCAGCAATAGCACCAACCTATGCTAACAGTTTTATGTTTGCATATGAAAACATGTACATATTATCGAAGTATAGTGAAAAGCTGATTCAATATCATAGATTTGTGGACGACATCTTCATTTTATGGAAAGGCACGGCAGCAGAATTGAAGAATATGATAGCTGAATTAAACAGTTTGGATTCACCTATCAAATTGAGCCTCACATTCAATACAGAGAAGATACAGTTTTTGGATGTGAAAGTGTATCGCAGTAACCAGAATATAGGACACAGATTGTATAGAAAACCATCAGATCGTAACACCCTTCTACACGCAAATAGTTTTCATCCTAATGCTTTAAAAAAGTCTTTACCCATTTCACAATTCTTGAGAGTGTTTAGAAACAACTCAGAGGAGAGTACCTGTACATCCCAACTCCAGGATATGACCAGATCTTTTTTGGAACGCGGGTACAAGCATAATGTTTTACAGAGTTGCCTTGAGAAGGCTGAAAAAAAAGTCTTTAAAGGCACAGAAATAAAACAAAGAACTGATCCAAGTATTACAAATCCTGTACAATTTCACTGAGAAAGCCAGAGATTTTCACAAATCATCAAAAAGAGATGGGATATATTATCTTCCGACAAATCACTGAACACCATCTTTTCTCAACATCCTCGGATCGCATTTCAGTGCAATAAAAACTTAAAAGATATTCTAGTGAAAACCGATACACCTAGTTGTTACACCACCCAGACAGAAAAGGTACGGAAAGGTTGTTTCAAGTGTCCAGGCTGTGTCACTTGTGGACACATGCTCACAGGATCTTCATTTACACATCCACATACAGGCAAATGGATTCAGATTAAACATTGTTTAACCTGCCTTAGTGATCATGTCATTTATCTCATCTCATGCCCTTGTGGCAAGTATTATGTGGGCAAAACGGACATCACAGTATGAGATCGCATCAGAGGCCATAGGTCAGGTATTATGACGGCCTTTCGGGATGGAAAGACTGAGAAGCCTGTTGCGAAGCACTTCCTTGAATTTCAACATCGCTTACCAACCCTCAAATTCATTGTGATTGATCATATTCCACCATTGGTCAGGGGTGGCGATAGATCGAAGGCTTTATTACAGAGAGAGACTTTCTGGATTAAAAATTTGGATACAATACAACCGAAAGGACTAAATTAGTATAATTAATTTAGCTGTTTTTTGGATTCTCGTTGAATGTTTATTATTATTTTTACAAGTACAGAGTGCTGTCTGATTAGAGATGATGGTTCATGTAGAGGTGTGCTATCGTCTATAGTAAAATAATTCATTTTGGCAGTTGATGACAATATGTATTTGCTGGTTTTGTCTTTTGTCACTCTTTTACAATATTAGACTTACCAGGTGGTTTCTTAATAATTTCATCTCTCCTCGCATTGTACTGTCACTTAGACACATTTGTTGCATGATACATTTGTTGCCCGATGCTTCTTTCACAGTGAGCTGTTTTGGCTTTTTGACACTTTATATCCACACTACACATTTTCATAACATTTACAAAACACACTGTCATTTCTTACATTTTTATACTTCATATTACATGGTTAGCATTCACATCCACACCATACATATTGTTGTGGCATCTTGATAAAAACCGCTTGACGGTCGAAACATTGATTCACTTCGTTGCTCATAAATAAGATTTATTACAAATCCAGTGAGTGCTCTCATTTTTTCTGTTTGTATATATATATATATATATATATATATGTATATATATATATATATATATATATATATACAGGGAGTGCAGAATTATTAGGCAAATGAGTATTTTGACCACATCATCCTCTTTATGCATGTTGTCTTACTCCAAGCTGTATAGGCTCGAAAGCCTACTACCAATTAAGCATATTAGGTGATGTGCATCTCTGTAATGAGAAGGGTGTGGTCTAATGACATCAACACCCTATATCAGGTGTGCATAATTATTAGGCAACTTCCTTTCCTTTGGCAAAATGGGTCAAAAGAAGGACTTGACAGGCTCAGAAAAGTCAAAAATAGTGAGATATCTTGCAGAGGGATGCAGCACTCTTAAAATTGCAAAGCTTCTGAAGCGTGATCATCGAACAATCAAGCGTTTCATTCAAAATAGTCAACAGGGTCGCAAGAAGCGTGTGGAAAAACCAAGGCGCAAAATAACTGCCCATGAACTGAGAAAAGTCAAGCGTGCAGCTGCCACGATGCCACTTGCCACCAGTTTGGCCATATTTCAGAGCTGCAACATCACTGGAGTGCCCAAAAGCACAAGGTGTGCAATACTCAGAGACATGGCCAAGGTAAGAAAGGCTGAAAGACGACCACCACTGAACAAGACACACAAGCTGAAACGTCAAGACTGGGCCAAGAAATATCTCAAGACTGATTTTTCTAAGGTTTTATGGACTGATGAAATGAGAGTGAGTCTTGATGGGCCAGATGGATGGGCCCGTGGCTGGATTGGTAAAGGGCAGAGAGCTCCAGTCCGACTCAGACGCCAGCAAGGTGGAGGTGGAGTACTGGTTTGGGCTGGTATCATCAAAGATGAGCTTGTGGGCCTTTTCGGGTTGAGGATGGAGTCAAGCTCAACTCCCAGTCCTACTGCCAGTTCCTGGAAGACACCTTCTTCAAGCAGTGGTATAGGAAGAAGTCTGCATCCTTCAAGAAAAACATGATTTTCATGCAGGACAATGCTCCATCACACGCGTCCAAGTACTCCACAGCGTGGCTGGCAAGAAAGGGTATAAAAGAAGAAAATCTAATGACATGGCCTCCTTGTTCACCTGATCTGAACCCCATTGAGAACCTGTGGTCCATCATCAAATGTGAGATTTACAAGGAGGGAAAACAGTACACCTCTCTGAACAGTGTCTGGGAGGCTGTGGTTGCTGCTGCACGCAATGTTGATGGTGAACAGATCAAAACACTGACAGAATCCATGGATGGCAGGCTTTTGAGTGTCCTTGCAAAGAAAGGTGGCTATATTGGTCACTGATTTGTTTTTGTTTTGTTTTTGAATGTCAGAAATGTATATTTGTGAATGTTGAGATGTTATATTGGTTTCACTGGTAATAATAAATAATTGAAATGGGTATATATTTGTTTTTTGTTAAGTTGCCTAATAATTATGCACAGTAATAGTCACCTGCACACACAGATATCCCCCTAACATAGCTAAAACTAAAAACAAACTAAAAACTACTTCCAAAAATATTCAGCTTTGATATTAATGAGTTTTTTGGGTTCATTGAGAACATGGTTGTTGTTCAATAATAAAATTAATCCTCAAAAATACAACTTGCCTAATAATTCTGCACTCCCTGTATATATATATATATATATAAAAATATGTGTGTTTGTGTGTGTGTGTATGTATAAAGTATACCATGTTCTACACTGTCTGCTTGTTTTTTTCTCCCTCTCCCCCTCACTCTGATCTTCAGAAAGATATTTACAACCCTATGTTGTCTATTTTCTATCAAACCTGTGTCTTATCTGCACTCATGTCACTTTAACCCCTGTATCACAACTCAACTTTGAATTCTATGTGTCGTCTTGCTCAGATATGCTTCAGACTTGAGAAAGGTAGGTTCTCCCGAAAGCTTGTCTTTAAAAAAAATTCTGTTAGTCCAATAAAAAAGGTATTACAAGATACAAATTTTATCTGTTTTTTACATCTACATAAATGGACTAATATGGCTACAATCTCTACTTGAACACTATATATATATATATATATATATATATATATATATATATATATATAAATATATATACGTGTGTGTCTGTGCCTCCTTCTGAAAATGTAGAACAAGAAAAGTAAACATAGTTACAATAATCCAATGAGTCTGAACAAAGATCAATCAATCACACAGTGAGATATGTGTAGTATTTTAATCCCTAGTCCAAAAGACAGACCTCATTGCTTTTCTAGTAAGGGTATAATTGCCTCAGCCTTATGCTTTGAGTGAGTTCATCACACATTCAAAAATAAAACTAATCCGATCTAATAAGTGAACATGATGGGCTCATAGAAAAAGTTACAGTTATGACACACTCAGACTCAATAGGAGTACAACATAATTAAATATATAAATCGTATACTCTAGAATTCTAGAATGCAGGATACAAACCAAAGATAAGATAGTATATAAAATAATAGGGAGAAAATAACTAAATCTCCAGAGAGTTCCCTCCACTTTTTATCAAGTATCAGGGAAGTCCATGACTCTCTGATAGTAAATAACACAACAGGCATAAAAACCTACAGTATTATCTCTAATAATACTACATTACACAATCTATACACTGGTAGAATGTGACTACAACCACTGCACACTGGCAGAGTCTCCCTACACCTCAACAGGTATAAAAACCTACAGTATTATCTCTCATAATCAGGGCCACCATCAGGGGGTGACAACCGTGACTGTTTCTCAGCACACATAGATAGCGAATCTCGCTATCTATGTGGGCAGCCGCGGGCCCCCGGCTCCCTGTTACCGCAGAGGGGGCCCAGGCAGCACACTGCTTCTCCTCCTCTCTTCTCTCTTCTCATAACTCTCGCGAGACCCGGTTACCATGGCAACGCTCCGCGGGTCTCGCAAGAGTTATTAGAAGAGGAGAAGCTGTGTGCTGCCTGGGCCCCCTCTGCGGACGGTAACAGGGAGCCGGGGGGCCCCATGCCACCGGGCCACCACAGATGGAATCTCCCCCCTCCCTGGATACAGGTAAGCAGGGAGGGGGGAGAAACATTTAATTAAATTAATTCAAAATTAGTGTTAAAATGCCCCTTCCCCCCCTCCCCCCCCCAGATCACACATTTACACAACACACACTGCATACACTAACACACACATACACTGCATACACTAACACAACACACTGCATACACTAACACAACACACACACACTGCATACACTAACACAACACACACACTGCATACACTAACACACACTGCATACACTAACACACACTGCATACACTAACACAACACACACACACACTGCATACACTAACACAACACACTGCATACACTAACACAACACACACTGCATTCACTAACACAACACACACACTGCATACACTAACACAACACACTGCATACACTAACACAACACACACTGCATACACTAACACAACACACACACTGCATACACTAACACAACACACACACACTGTATACACTAACACAACACACACTGCATACACTAACACAACACACACAATACATACACTAACACAACACACACACTGCATACACTAACACAACACACATTGCATACACTAACACAACACACACACACGCTGCATCCACTAACACAACACACACACACGTTGCATCCACTAACACAACACACACACTGCATTCGCTACACATTAACACACTCTGCATTCACTACACTAACACACACTCTGCATCCGCTACACACTAACACACACTCTGCATCCACTATACTGACACACACTCTGCATCCACTATACTGACACACACTCTACATTCGCTACACATTAACACACTCTGCATTCACTACACTAACACACACTCTGCATCCGCTACACACTAACACACACTCTGCATTCACTACACTAACACACACTCTGCATCTGCTACACACTAACCCACTCTCTGCATTCACTACACATTAACACACTCTGCATTCACTACACTAACACACACACTCTGCATCCGCTACACACTAACACACTCTCTGCATTCACTACACATTAACACACTCTCTGCATTCACTACACTAACACACACTCTGCATCCGCTACACACTAACACACTCTCTGCATTCACTACACATTAACACATTCTGCATTCACTACACATTAACACATTCTGCATTCACTACACTAACACACACTCTGCATTCACTACACATTAACACACACTCTGCATTCACTACACATTAACACACACTCTGCATTCACTACAAATTTACACACACTCTGCATTCACTGCATTAACACACACACTACATTCATTACACTGACACACTCTGCATTCACTACACACTAACACACACTCTGCATTCACTAAACTATGCATACACTATGGATTCACTATACTGACACACACTCTGCATTAACTGAACACACAATGCATCTGCTACACAAACACACACTCTGCATTCACTGTACAAACAATATCTAATACACGCAAACACTACATCCATTACACACATTCTAATTCACTTCCACTATACACACCACATTCAGTCCTGCATCATTGTCAGCGGACCAGGTAGAGCGTGTGCGGGCCCGGGAGGGAGGGAGGGAAGGGGGGGGGGGGCAAACCTTGTGCTTTGTCAGGGGCCCCAAAATTTCTGATGGCGGCCCTGCTCATAATACTACACTACACACTCTACACTTTGGTAGCAGGTGACTACAACTAATGCACACTGGCAGAGTCCTACTACTTCACAATTTACAACAATAACAGGTTTAAAATTGACAGAAAAACAAGACAGCTGCTGTGAGTATATAAAACACACAGAAAGTAAATTCTGTGTACTTACCAGCAGTTGTCAGTGTTCCACTGTCAATCATGAATGAGCGAATTCTCAGGTTTACATTTAATAATCTCTACACACCAAGTGCGACAAAATAGATTCACTAATTAGTCCTAATTGTTAAAATGCCCGGCATGTCTTGGATTTCAGTTAATTTTTAGAAGTTCTAAAACAAATATTGCAAGTAGTGAATTACGGTTTTAAAGATAAAACATTGTAAAATTTGGCATGCTGAGATTACAACTTACAATTTATAGTAGTCACAGAATACAAAATCGCTACACAATTTTATATTTGTAGAACGTACATCCTCCAGGCTATTTAATTACCCCTTAAGGACACATGACATTTTATTCCAGAAGTTTGGTCCTTAAGGGTTTAAACAAAAGTATTTTAACACTTTTCATTTAACCATTTTATCACGAACCAAGGTGAAAATATTAAATTCTTTGTTGGGGTTTTCACAGATTTTATTTTTGGAAAAATTCACAGACCACACATATCCCAATACTTTAGCCATCTCCTAACTCAACCCCTAATCCAACCACTAATCCTGTCCCTAATCTATCCCCTCTGTAAGAGTGCTTCACATAGCTCATCTGTCAGTCTTGGGGCACTATCTTTGGTTCCAGCTGACAGAGGGGACCCTCAAGTATTTACTAATATCTAATATTCCTGTGGGAGTTTTTAATGCATGCATGCATTGTATGCCTGCATAAACATCATATGCTCCTTATTGGGTTAAGATTCAACAGGCCTAAGGAAAGCAAAACTCAAAGAAAGAAAGAAAAAAATTAAGTACTCCTTTGCATATTATAGGTAAAACAAAAAGGCAGCCATTTTATTGCAGTCTTTAGATAAAATGATTGTTCTGCATGGTTGTATAACAGTCAAACAATCTAAGGTAATATTAAACGATATACCCAGACATATAGCAGTATTGGGATACTGCACAATTAAATTTTTTGAATTATTGGAATTGTGTGTAATGTTTTATATATGGATTCAGTATTGTGATTAATTAATATGTCTGTATCTTTAATTTCAAGCTCCACTGTAGTTGCTCTTTCTAATGAAATTTTCATAGTTATCTTTTGTAATAATTTTTTTTTTTCAAACAGATTGATTATTTAATCACATGCCTCTAAGGCACCATGCATCTAAGGTAACTGACAGCTATTCTATGAATTTACATATTATTTTACGTTTCTAAACCTTGTTGAATATACATTAATTTAATTTCCATTCTCCCTATTTCTAGCAGTTTCTGTCAGAAATGGCCAGTAAGTGCATTAATGAGTCCAGTTAAACCAGATTTGCATGGTTATAATAATAATTTTATATTAGTTGTGTTGAATATGGGGGTGAAGCAGGAGGTTTTCAGGATGGCTCTGTATTGTTCCTTTCCAGTCTCCATGTTTTGGATCTCTAGCAAGGCAGAGTATTTTGAAAAGTATGTTGTGAAGCATAAGAGACAAATATTTCCCCCAGAGCAGGAAATGAAAAATGAATTTGAAGATCAACGAGAAAAATTCAGAAAACAGAGAGAAGAAATGATGGACAAAATGAAATAGATCTATTGGCTACTCTATGTCCTTTTTATCCAGAAATGATAGCCCATTTTACAGCATGCATGTTGTTATTTTTTGTATAAAAATAAATCGAGATGTGGATGTTTGTAAGACTGTTCTCATTTAAAACAGAGAGAGGGTACTTCATTATTTTAGTATTTTTTATTCTTGTGTCAAGAAGTGGTCTGTTGAGTTGATTCATGGAGAGGAAAAAACATTGTGTTAGGCCTAGTACACTTTAAAACAAACATAATAAATACCTACCAACTGTGAAAAAAAAAAAAAATAATTTCATATCACATGGAATTCCTCACTAACAAGGTTATTTACAAGAGAGTGAATTCAAAGTAAATATCAAATTTAAATTCAATATAGCCTAACTGGAGAGATTCTCTAAGTCAGATACGCTTTCAGTTTGGCTGTTTTGGCCTTTAACTTTAAATTCACTTTGAATTATCACTTTAGTTAATAACCCATTTACATAAGTTTAAAATGAATTGTAATTAGTCCAAATTATCGGTGGGTTGTACAAATTCTGTAACTCAAAAGGATCATGTTGACATATTATGGATTTGCTTCATGATGCAATATTTGGACAAGCCGACCAATATGGACAATATTTAAATGAGTTGAACCACAGTCAGTGAAATTTGGTCGACCAAATATTTTCGGTGCAACTGAACTCTTCCTGTATTCAAAGTCTATTAACTAGATACATTTACTTAAGTTAGACTGCCAGAATATTTATTACATATAGGATTCTATTTTCACAATTTTTAATTCACAAACTTTTCTTTTTAACTATATTTAAGTAATATAGTGTTGCAAGAAGAGAATTTCATTTTGAACACTATTACTAATATAACTCCTCCATAGTTCACACAAAGGTCTTTGGTGCCACAGGCTAACTAAGATTCAGTGCCTCTATCTTAACTATCATCATTAAAAATACCCAGTAGTTGGTAGGTCCCTGCTGGAATCATTGCCCTCTATAGCATAAAGTGCTGATATTCCATCTAGTTACTTAGTAAGTTTGGCTAATAATGAATATCTCTGTCATTAAAGTATATCAGCAAGTCAGAAAAGCATAAGTAGCTTATAACATTATCGTTATGGTGCTTATCATATATTGTTTAATGAAAAGTAGTCCTTTTTTTCTGCATAACATAAAGAAAAAAAGAACTAACTTGAATTTCAGAATAAAAACAAGGGAAATTGAAGGACGAGAAAGGATGAATCTAAAAACAAAAACTGCAAAGTGACAGCGCCACTTTACTAATTGAAAGCAGATATTGTAAGTTGAAGGTATCCTTCAAAGACAATGTTCACTGATAGGCACTACTACAAAAAGGGCCCACCCACATGTCACATTGTAAAAATAATAAAAAAGGATAACACATATCAATAGGAGAAGGTCCAGTGACCGTCCCAGCTTAATAGGCAACACAAACTCTGAAAGTGGGGCCAGCTAATGGACTATTTTTCTTCATGTCGTGAGCTGGGGATAGTCACAAATCTAATCACATTAAAATAATTTGTTAGTAGAGAATAAAAAAAATAGATTAAAAGAATATCAAAAAATACTCCATCAGGAGAAAAACAAAGTATTACTGAAAGAATGCAAAGGCTCTGTGGTCTAATGCATTGTAAGGTTATTATATATGTATTTAAAATTTAAATTAAAAAAATTCTGTTAGTCCAATAAAAAAAGGTTTTTTATATAATTGTCTTTTTTTAATAGTAAATAAGCACATAATAAATATACCACTATAGAAAACATTGAAAATGAAAAAAAAGTTTTAAAAAAAGACACTACCTTGAAAATATTAAAACAACATACATGTTAACTAGCAGCAGTTAATGTAACAGCATGGAGTTCTGTTTGAAAGTGTGGACTGGTGCTTAATTAGTGAATATAATGCTGTGAGTGTTTACTCAATAAATTATACACACAGACATGAGGTCTCAATCCAGAGGTTGTGTATTACTTACTGTACACAGGATGAGTAAACAGAAGGCTTTCTTACTATATACACTATACAGTTTACTAACCTATAACCATTGCCTCAGTGTCTTCCCAAGTTGATTGGATTCAGTTAACCAACAAGTTGGCTGCTGCTTCCTGATAACCAGTACATCCTCCTACTCCCAGCATGCACTGCAGCATGAAAAAGGGGAGGGACATTATGCGACTCCCAATCTGGGAAAACTCAGACAGACAGTGAGTCTGTCTAAACCTTATCTCCTTCCCTTAAAAAAATTAAAATGGGGGGCGGAGCTAGCACCAGAGCTGCACGGACGTAAACCTAGACAGCTCCGGCTGGCCGATGACAATCTTACCAATATCCCAGCACACTCACGCAATCGGTCAGCCCAACACCCTGCAAAAGACGCAGGATCTACACCTGCACCGATTGTTGCCCTTCTTTCTCCTCAAAAATGCACCCAGTCGGAAACGCAGGCCTTGGGCCTACACCACACGAGAGACGCCGGACTGGGGGACCCTCCTCAGCGGAGTGTATGATACCTGGGACCCTGCTAACCTGCCTGAACCAATGCCAGAACCCGAACCGGAGGCCCAGATGGCTGCCATGGGAAGGCGATCCCAAAAGCAGAACTCTTCGTCCGCTCACCAAGATATCGGAGCCCTTCTCCAGAAACAAGCACAGCCCAAGATGGCGCCCGCGGAGAGCACCCCCGCTGCCCCACCGGCCGCAGCACCTGAGCACTCCCCACACTTCAAACACCCGTAGAGACCGCTGAGGACTCCGGTTCCACAACTAAACGCGACCTGAAGTTCTTGCTGCACGACTTCCACAAGGTGCTCGCATATATGCAAAACACAACTGACAGAGTGCGGGCCACTGACGAGGACATTGTGGACATCCATGCTGACCTCTCCCAGGTACACACAGCTTACCAAGTCACATCAAGCCCTATCCCTGCAGCTGACTAACCCCCTCCTAATATACGTTGTTCAGACATGTTTAATGTTAAAAATGTATGCCATTTCATCATGTCACGTGAAAAGCTAAACTGCAAAACTGCATCTTACTACGGTGACATAACCGATATCAATGTTGTATTACTCTGGCATGAAAAATAAAGAATTAAAAAAAAATAAAAACATATAATAATAATATTAATAAATAAAATTACAAGCAAACAAAAGAAAAAGAAAAAGCAAACAAGCTAACACAAGTAAGAGAAAACAAGGAACTGAATACATATAGTATAAGACTGGAAACAGAATCAGTCCAGCAGGGTCGTATCTTCAGGACCTTTCGGTGTCTCCCTTAACACTTAACAAACTTTTTGACTCTGCCGTTGAATATCAGATGTATTCTGTAAGGTTTAATTGCTTTGCCAAAAATTAGCCTGATGTCTATGATGAGTAGACATACGAAGTTGTACAGCACTGTTATTTCTCAATGTCATTGGAGTAGTAAGTGTTGTTCCAATGGATGTATCAGTTTCTATAGCGTCAGGCAAATTTCCAGATTCCTCATGAATATGGTCGCTAACAACATCATGGTTTGTATGCAGACTTGAGGTATCATGCCATACACAATGCCATATGTCACAGGCAGAGTCTGGCGTGGAAACTTGTGGTTAGTTGAATTGATTGTTTGAGTTACTGGTCTTTGGTGAAAGTTTGTGTTGGTGAATACAAGTGCTGTTAGTGAGGCTAACTATGTTTCCAGAAAGTCAATGAGGCCATCTTAGGTAATTCCAAATCCATACAGGACCACTAATTTTAAATCCGGGGCAAAACAGTGAATGATATGTTGTTAAATGTTTTTCTGGACAAACAAAATCAAGTTTGGTCCGGTGATGCCGTCTTAACATGAGCAAAGCCAGTGCCACCCCAGTAGGTGAGTGTGGAGTGTTTCGGTATGTGGTCAAGAATTACAGCAGCATCTCTTCATATTTTCCATTCTGGTTCATAGTAGGTGCTTCTTAAAAGTCTGAACAAACCATTCTGCTAGGTCATTCAAGGATGGATGATATGGAGCTGCTTTGTAGTGGGTGATGTTCCAGAGCTGAGGAATGATTGAAATTCAGGTGACGTAAATTGTGACCCATTGTCTGTGACTATGGCTACAGGCAATCCATATTGGGAAAAAAGCTTCCTTAAGATCAAAATGGATGCATTAGAGGTGATAGAAGGCATTTGGAAAACGTAAGGCCATTTTGAATGTGCATCCACTATGATTAAGTAAATTTTACTTTTGATTGGCTCTGCAAAATCTAGATGGAGTCTTGACCATGGGTCTGTCAGCCATGACCAAGGTTGACTACTATGCTTCTTTTGGACATCAAGCTACATAATCCCGAATTGCTTTATTCATTTATTGCCACCAAACATAGCCTTTGGCTCGCTGCTTCATGCATACAATACCTGGGTGGTCCTTATGCAGGATCTTTAGCATTGTAGGTTGAAGATTCTGGGGTATGAGTACTCTATTGCCCCATTGTAGGCATCCAACATTTTTAACAAGCTCACATTTTCTTATGAAGTATGGTTGAAATTCACATGGTACTATTTCTGGCAATCCAGCCTTAACATTTGGGAAAATCTGAGATAGGCATGGGTCCGTTACTGTGTTTCTGGCTATCAATGTAGTAGATATGATAGTCTTCGGCCTTTGTATTTCAACTATGCGTATGACTCTTAGCTGGTGTTCCGCAATTGGTAATATGGAGAATGCATCTGCCTTACCATGAGCATCATGTGAGCGATGTCTGGTGAAATAATTATAAGCTCCCAAGAATAAAGCGTATCTTTGTAAGTGAGATCCAGTTGTTGTAGATATCCCTTTTTGAGGGTTGAGAATTGACAGCAGAGGTATGGGATCAGTGATTAGTGTGAAATAACGACCATAGATGTAGGCATGAAATTTCTTGGTGGCCCACACAATGGCTAATGCCTCCTAATCTATATGTGAGTAGTTTTGTTCTGTTGAAGTTAAGACCTGGAAGCAAAAGAAATGGGCCACTCTGTGCCAACCAGCATGATATGTGAAAGCACAGCTCCTTGCCCATACGGCCAGGCATCACATGCTAATGTACCTGGTTTCATTAGGTCATAGTTGACCAGAACCTGAGAAGACAGAATCAGCTCCTTAGAATACTTGACTGTCCATATCCATTTCGCCCTTCTTTCTAATAATCGATATAGTGGATATAGTTTGGTGAGAAACGTTGTTAGTAATTTAAGAAGCCAAGATAAGACCTGAGCTGTGTTACATTTTGAGGAGTTGGGGCATAAGTAAGGCACGTTTTCTTTGGTAGTATGCAACCCACTTCAATCTACAGTATGGGCACAAAATTCCAATTGTCTCTCCCCAAGTTTGGAGCCTCTCCAGCACAGATACCACATTCTTCATGTGTTCTTCAGTAATGAGCATGTCATCTAGTAGACATTAAGTGTAAGGTATTCCTGATAGGACTTCATCCATGATACGCTGCCAGATCGCTGGGGCCATACCAAAAACCATGTGGGTATATTGGAATAATTATTTATGAGTATTATTTGTCAATAAATGGCATGATGCTGGGTGTACTTTCAATTGTACAAAGAAAAGAGGAAGAGCAGGAGAAACATGATTCAGATAGAGTATCCTAGGGAGTGGGGTTCCCTACTGGTAATGGGAAATTAAATAGGGTACATACAAGAACATAAAGTGCAACCTCTATAACGTAGGTATGACAGCCTTCCTAGGTATAAGTCTAATAAAGAAAAAAATCCTGTATATTCATTTCCTTATATTTTTACCTCCGCTATTTGACTAGCATTATCCCTTGTGCATATCCTGCACTCCTTAGACACTATCAGATGAGCATTACGGGTTCCTGTTAGAGATCCATGATACATGTATTTTCACCGTGCTGAGATTTTTCTTTTTTCGTAGAGGGCTATTCCCCTCTCTATGTTATATCTGTATTGGTACTTCCATGTTGTGCACAGACAATTGCCACATCAGATAGTACCTTTACTTGCTGTAAGTTTCCAATGAGTGCTCATTCTACCTTGTTGTGATTCCTTACAGAAGACAGCAGTTTACAATCCTTCTCTTCAAACTTTACAAAGGGAATATCCCCTACTTAACAATAATCTTGAACCGTGGTCTCTAAGCACAGTTTAGACAATAATCCTCACACCAGAATGTGCTTCTACTCATTGCAAGTTTCAGATATGTGCTGACCCTACCCTCCTGAGACTTTTTTTCACCTAATAGAAGTGGGCATTCTTTTTCCTAGATATTATCTGAAACTGTAGCTACCACACACACTATAATACCCATACTATGTTGGCTATCTTGGTGTTAGTCTCAGACAGGTGTTATTTTTATTAGTACACTTATTTTTAATACATGTGTTTTAGGTGGTGTTTCTCACCTTGTTTCTTTATTATCCTAATAAAAGTTACGTTTTAATACATACGTTTCCCGTTACCAGTAGGAAACCCGAATCGTGTTTCTCTCGCTCCTCTTCTTTTCTCTGTGCTTACCCCCACTAAGGAGAAAAAGTTATTTGGTACCTTTTCACCTTTTGACTTACTTTCAGTTGTAGGTAAGCTTGCTTTAAGTCTATTTTTGTAAACTTTTGGCCTCCAGCTAAGGAACTAAAAAGATCTTCAAATCGAGGCAATGGGTTTTGATCTACAAGAATCTGGTTATTTAAAGCCATCCTGAAATCCCCACAAATCCTGACATAATTAGTTACTTCACTCCTTTCAACTATTGTTATGATCTTTTGGGCTAATAGGTGGTCCTTCGCAAAGCAAATGCTACTGATCTAGCTATACAAAAACAAAGGCGGTCACCCAGTTTAAATTGGAGTTGGACTAGTTTTCCTCTTACTGTACCCAGAGAGTCTTCAAAATCTTCTTTAAATCGTGACTTCAAAGACTCCACCCAGGAGTCCAACTCAGAAAGCAATGTACACAGGGCAATAGCAAGGGGAAGCATGCCCAGGGCTTTAATCCAGTCTCTGTCACATAGTGGGGACTTCCTAAGTATCACATAAAGGCATAAAGATTAACTACATTTTCAAAGGTGACAAAAGGTTGCACGTAACCCATGGGTTCCAATAGCTCCTTGTTGTAAGTTTGTAATTTTAGATTTGTAGGTCTTAGTAATAGTGACAGGCCTAAAGCCTTCAAATCAGTCCATGAAATAAAAGAAACCACTGCCCCTGTATCAACATGCATGGAGAGATGAAATACTGGAGTTTTTGCTACCAGAATCTACATGAAATGTCTGTTAGCTCAGTAATAGAGGAGCGTGAGCTGCGGCAAACAGATTTAACATGACCAGTCTTGCAACAAAGGAACCAACTGCATCTTTGAATTTGCAAACAGGTGATTTATGACTAGTTTCACCACAACGGTAGCATGTTTGTGTAGCAGAGACAGAGGAATTACTTAAACATGGTTTAGGATTACTTGGAAATGGCTGTCTGGTATGTTTTCAGTAACAGAATTACTAAAAATGTCTTCTCCCTGGCTCACAGGGTTTTCATGGTACGCTTAAAATAGTGTAGCATCTTTGGAGGCTAATTCCATAACACTGGCAAGTTTAGTAGCTTATTTTTATTGTCAAATCAGGTACTGTGAGTAAGTGTTTCTGTATGGCGGGGTCATTGAGCCCCATAACAAACATGTCATGGAGAGAGGTCTGTAAGTAGTCTCCAAACTGACATGTGGCAGCCATCTTACATAAGCTAATCAGATAAGTCTTTACGTCTTCTCCTGTAAGGCGCATTCTACTGTAGATGTTAAAACATTCTGCAATTTCCAAGGGCTTTGGAATATTGTGCTCATGTAACTTCTCAGGTAACTAAGGCAGGGGTGTAAAAGCCAGTTTATCATGAGCAGTACCATAAGCAGTTTGACATAACACTGTGAGGAAAACTGCAACTTGCTTTTCTGCAGCAACACAATTTGCTTCCATGTACTGCTCCAGCCTCTCCACTCACAAGCTTCATACTTTAGTAGCAAGTTCCTATGGCTGCATAGAGCCTATTAATGCCATGTGTGTTACAATTCACAATCATTCTCGCCACTGTTCTGTCCTAAAGTGTGTACTGGTGCTTAATTAGTTAAGGAAATGCTGCAATACATTATACACGCAGGTATGAGGTCTCAATCCAGAGGTTGTGTATTACTTACTGTATACAGGATGAGCAAACACAAGGCTTTCTTGCTATATACACTATATAGCATCCTAACCTATAACCATTGTCTCAGTGTCTTCCCAAGTTGATTGAATTCAGTTAACCAACAGGATGGCTGTTGCTTCCTGATGACCAGTACATCCTCCTACTCCCAGCATGCACTGCAGCATGAAAAAGGGGAGGGGCATTATCCCAGTTCCAACCTGGGAAAACTCTGAGCCAGACAGTGAGTCTGTCTAAACATTACACATAGCATATTTTTAAAATTACAGTAGCATCAGAAAAAAAAAAATTATCTATATATTCTGATGAAAATGTGTAGGAATAAACTGAAACATAGATTTTTGCTTTGTGAGCAAATAAAAGCTACGTTTTATGTTTGGATTAAGACCTGGGAGTGCTACCTTGTTATACTTCTTTGTAATATTGCTGACAAGCACTGGGAAAGTAAAGTTGAATGCAAGGAGTGCAGTGCTATCTGTTTTTTTATATAAATATATACAAGATGTTAAGATGTGGTCAGCTCCTCTGTACTATTTTCTATAATTTACTTGGCACTGAGACTTACACAATAATGTATTTATTTCTAATCTTAGAAATAAAGTTTCCAAATGCCAAAATGATTGGAAACAAAAAGACAAATGTCCATGCTAGATCAATTTCCCAGAAGTGTTAATGTGGTTTTATAATGATAATTCTTGCTTTAACAGTAAGCCATTTAATATACACATATATTGAAATAGACACATGCGAATACCTGGAAGCCTTTTAACGAGCTGACAATCAGGCATCTTTATAATATTAAATATATTGACCCTATAATGACATATTATACGTTATGACCCACCAAATACATAACCCTAACAGTTCAAATGCATGTCCCAATTGTAACTGTTAATTGAAATTTCTGCCTTACAGTGGAATTATGATATATTAGTAAGTTATTTTCCAATATTGATATGATGAACACACACTAAGAGGGGCAAGCGCACTCAACAGCAATTCCAGGAAGAGATCAATCACAGATTAGTTCTTTATTTCACCATTGTTAATCCATAACGTGCATAGATAATAGGGAAACAGTACTGCAATAAGTAAAAGCATGCTTTTAAAATGTGAAACTCTGATGATCCATCAATTTATACTGAATCCTGTTTTGAATAAAATCCATTAGGTATGCAGGTATATTTTAGAAAATACTGTGAAAAAATATGCTGTTTTTGTGATATTTCATTTGATATATGCTTATGACAAAGGAGACTTTGTAAAGTATTTCTCATATTTCTCATATTCAGTGAGGTCATTTATATTCAAGAGCATTGCTAGTGTCCAAAAACAACCAGCGCTTTAGCCCAAAAGAAATAAACCTCCTCAAAGCCCATAACTGGTCCCTTTAACATCTGTAGTATATGCATCTTGACACATTTACGTCTTGGATACATACGTAAAGGCACATACTCACTGCTTGATATTACAGATAGAAAGAAACACAAAAAAAAGGTCACAGAAATTCACAGATGTATGCATATACATATATATATATATATATATATATATATATATACACACACACACACACACACACACAAAGATACACAAACACAGGCACATAAGGGCACAGACACACGCAGACATAGACTTGCTACATACATACACAAACACACAGGCTACACTAACATAGATAGGCACACTTACAGTGATACACAGGCATATCCAAGCAGGCACACACACACACACACACATACAAACACACACATATTCAAGCAGGCACACACACACAGGCTACACTGGCACAGAAATAGATAGGCAGACACATATGCACTGGAATACACAAACAGGCATGCACATATGCAGGCAAACAGAGACAACACTGTCATAAGGAAAATACACACACTATAATATTTTTCTTCCCATCCCTACCTGTACTCTATGCAGGGATTGGTGAGCTGTTGCAATCGTCTCCATCTATAGCATGGAAAGAGCAAGGGAGAGGAGGCAGAAAGTTAATGCTGGCCATGATAGAAAGGTGTCAGAATACACAGTGCATTATAGGACTAACCGGTCAGAGCGCCACAGACTGGTTTGAGTGCCAATGATGACCCCTCTCCAGTACCTAGAGTGCCTTCAAAAGCTATATGAGTATCAGAACAGGACTATGGAGTAATGAATGAAGGTTGTTGAATCACATTTTTGTTTAGATAAGTTGGATGGCCAGGTATGTGTGTGTTGTGTGGAAAAGATGGCAGCAGGATACACTATGGGAAGAAGGCGGGCTGGAGAAGACAGTGTTATTCTCTGGACAATATTCTGCTGGGAAACCTTGGGTCCTGTCATTCATATGGATATTACTTTGACACATACAACCTACCTAGAGATTGTTGCAGACCACATATCCTCTTTATGTCAATGGTGTTCCCTGATGTCAGCTGCCTCTTTCAGCAGGACAATGCTCCCTGCCATACTGGAATAAATGTTTATGAATGGTTTGTGGAACATAACGATTTCAAGGTATTGCCAGCTTTACCCCTTCATGAAGTTTTGGCTCATGTTTGGGGGGATTGGATAACTACACTCTTGGGGATTGCTATAATCACAATACCCCCCCCTGAATAGAATCACTAAGCTCTTCTAAGAGCTTGTTCCTGCAATGCTCTCTGAAGTAGGAGAGGTCTGCCCACTGGGAGCTGGATCCTGGTCTTGGGTCCAGGGTGGGTGTAGGACGGCGAGACCCCAGCGCAACTGCATTGCTGGAAGTGGGGTCTGCAGTGCTTATGGTGTCTGGTGGAGTGCTTGGAGCCCTCAGAAAGCACTAGGAGCATCGACTGATGGAGGTATCCGGTCCGGGTGCCAGGCGGTCGGTCACACCTAGGGTTTTTGGTGGGGCCGGAAGAGCCAGGAGCCGTCTGTCCAGCCGTGTTAACAGAAGTTAATTTAGGCAGAACCGAGGCTCCTATAAAGCGCAGTCCAGTTTCCTACACCGCAATACTCTGGCCTTTTTCCCACAGCATGGGTGACCCTGGGTTGTTCGTGGATCACGAGGCGCTCACTAAGGACGATGACCTTATGGTAAGTCCTATCAATCTTCAGTCTTCCTTACTGGCAGTGGGGGGCAGACTCAAACATTTTTTCCATGCATGGTCTCTCATTTCATCAGATACTTGGGTATTAAACACTGTAAAACGGTATTTTATAGAGTTCCTGTCCTTGCCAGTACAATATTCCCCAACAAGGGAAATAGTTTTTTCCCGACAAGATGCAAACCTTGTCACCAAGGAAATATTGGATCTGAGGCACAAACAAGCAATCATAGAAATCCCTATGTTTACACCGGGCTACGTGAGCAACCTATTCCTGGTTGCCACAAAAGCAGAGGTGTCCGCCCAGTGATAAATTTGAGGCAACTCAACGCTTATGTAACCTACAACCATTTCAAGATTGAAGGAATACATTGTTTACGAGATCTTCTCCAACCGTCGGACTGGATGGCGAAGTTAGATCTACAAGATGCCTATCTCACAGTGCAGATTGCATTACAACACCAAGACTTCCTGCAGTGACAAGGAAGGAAATGGAGGTTCACCTGCCTCCCATTCGGACTGTCTTCAGCCCCGTGGTGCTTCACCAAATTCATGAATCCCGTGATCACTCTATTATGGAGTTGAGGAGTACATCTCATAATATACTTGGACGACATCCTCATCCTGGCTCAATCTATTCAACTCATTAAGACCCATCTGAACTTGACTCTGACTCTGTTGCAGAATACAGGCTTCCTAATCAATTGGTAAAAGTCCATCTTGGTTCTCACACAATGCATAGAATTTTTGGGTGTCATCATAGATTCTGCTCCTTAGACTCTGCATCTTCCAATGACAAAACTGACCAGTATCAAGAAGGAAATCAAGCTCATTCTGGCAGCCCCTTAACTTACTCTCAAACAATTGGTGAGCCCTACAATGCATACAGACCTCCCATCTGAAGGACGGTGTATCCTACACAGATATGGTCACTCTGGACTCAGAAGCGAAAGACTAACTGAAATGGTGGCTTCTTCTCATGGAAGCTTGGAACGGTTGCGCCATTTTCGGTGCAGCACCAGATTTAATAATAGAATGCTGTGCTAGTTTACATGATTGAGGTGCTCGCTGTGAAAATGTCTCTACTGGTGGCAAATGGTCCGATTTGCAATCTGCAGTTTCTCCTCAACTCAGGCCCAGTGCTCTATCCTCCTGAAGATGGACAATATATCAGCTGTCTGTTTAATCTACCACCTAGGAGGCACCAAATTGAAGGTCCTAGCAAACATGGCATGAGATTTTTGGCAGTTCTGCCAGGCACAGCACATTTCTGTTACCATAGAATATATTCCCAGTCTCTGCAACACCAAGGCGGATTGGTACTCATGACACCTCAGAGACCCCAGCAATTGGCATCTGGATTCCAGATTCTTCCAAGACATCCAGTATATATGGGGCCCTCAGGACAAATACCTTTTTGCTTCGCGCTTGAATACACAACTTCCCAGGTTCTTCAGTTGGAGACCGGACCCATCAGCACTAGCAACAGATGCTTTCACCAAAGATGCTTTCACCAAAGACTGGTCATTTTCACCAAAGACTGGTTGTCCCCGTTGCCTACTGCAGTTATTATTAGTATGTTATTATTTATATAGTGCCAACAAATTCCACAGCGCCTTACAGTGGGTGGACGAACAAACATGTCGTTGTAACCAGAAAAGTTGGACACACAGGAACAGAGGGTTTGAGGGCATGGGCGTCCGCAGGAATTTTTCCAGGGGGGGGCATAATTGTAATGACATCCATGCTTGGTACCTTTTTGACAGTGTCATGAAAGGGAAGGGGCATAGCCATTATCACATAAAGCCAGGGTGAATAGCGTTTTCACAACTATGGTGTCAGGAATATATGTTTGTATTCCTGACACTATAGTGTTCCTTTAAGCAAATTAAAGAACCATTCTGGTCACCATAACAACTTCACCTAAATGAAAATGCTATGATGCCAGGAAGCCCCTGGGTGCTCGCTTTCCTTTAAGGGGTTAAATCGCTCTCAAATGGTTTAACCCCAAAGGCTTCCTCCAGCTCCAGGTCGCTCAGTGGTATTTGGCTTCTGAAACAGTGTCAGGAAGTGCAGATTGACGTCAGGCATGGGTGCCGCTGATTGGCTAGAGTGGACAGTTGACGCTCTAAGCCAATAGCTAGTTCCCGGTTCATAAAATATTTTCACTTTTTTATGAATGGGGAGCTACTGATTGGCTTAGAGTGCCAACTGACCGCTCTAGCCAATCAGCAAGCCAACGGCACTCTGTGCTTCCTGACACTCAGTAAATAAAAGTGAACACATTAATACTGATATTTTTTTACCTTTGGAGATGAGAAGGTCCAGCGTTTCCCTGCCTGGCCCAGGTACCAAAGCCTTATGATGTGGTGTCCAGAAAAAAAGTGGAGGTTCACTTCATTTGTCCTTCCTGCTCCAATCTCCTTTTCCTCTCCTTCATTTGACAGTCTTTTTTTTCTTCTGACACTGTTTTCTATCCTTGGCCCCTTCTGCTCTTTTACCTTTCTGCTACTTTCTGCTTATTTAGCGCCCTTCTGCTCCTTTCTCATTCTGTTCCCTTTCTGCTCCCTTTTCTATTTTACCTTTGTGCTCCTTCCTGCTCCTTGCAGGCCCTTCCTGCTCATTCTCCTATTTTACCTTTGTGCTCCTTCTGCCCCTTCCAGCTCATTTCTGACCCTTTCTGCTCCTTCTACTTTACCGTTGTGTTGCTTTACCTTCCAGCTCCTTGCTGACCCTTCCTGTTCATTTCTGATCCTTTGTGCTCCTTCTCCTACTTTACCTTTTATGCTCCTTGCTGTCCCTTCCAGCTCCTTGCTGCCCCTTTCTGCTCCTTGATGTCCCTTCCTGCTCATTTCTGTTCCTTCTCCTTTTCTTACTTTACCTTCCTGCTCCTTGCTGACTCTTCATGTAGGCTGTCTCCCCATCCCTCACTTCCATAGGCGTGCGCACGGGGTGTGTCGGGTGTGCCTGGGCACACCCTAATCCCCGCGGCACGCCAATGGATTGAGACCGGCAGGGGAGATCTCTGGATCTCCCCGGTCGGCTCATGCAGAGCCGACGCTATCCGAGCGGCGGCTCTGGTCTAAGCCTCCATGGGCCGGTGGGGAGATCAAAGTTCTACCTCACCGGTCCACAGCAGCATGGAGGGAGGCAGCAGAGAACCCGGGCTAGAGTTCACTCTCCACTGAACCACCAGGGAAGGCAGCAGGACTGGGATATTAACTAATCTGCCCCCCACCTCCACCCAAACATACAGCACACACACCCACACAACACCCACACACAACCCACAAACAGCACCCACACACATACATCACCCTCGCACACACAGCACCCACACACATACAACACCCACACACACCGAGCACACTAACAGCATCTTCACAAACACACAAAACCCACACACAACACCCGCACAACACCCACACACAAACAGCACCCTGACAAACACACAACACCCACACACAGCACACTAACAGGACCAGAACAAACACGCACACACAAACACCCTCTCATACACACACACACAGCACACTACCAGTTCCCTCACACACAGCACACAAACAGCACCCTCACACACACACAGCAGTGTGTATATATATATATATATATATATATATATACACACACATACATATACACATGGCGAGTGTTTGTGCTTTAGGGTGCACACCCTAATGCAATAGGCTGCGCACGCCTATGTTCACATCCCTAATCTATAGGCTGCCCCCCCATGCCTCACTCCCCTAATCTACAGGCTGCTGCCCCCCAGCCTCACTCCCCTAATCTATAGGATGCCCCCCCTCACTCTCCTAATCTATAGGCTGCTGCCCCCCCAGCCTCACTCCCTAATCTATAGGCTGCTGCCCCCCCTTACTCCCCTAATCTATAGGATGCCCCCCCTTACTCCCTAATCTATAGGCTGCTGCCCCACCAAAAAAATCTATAGGCTATCTCAAACCCTCCCCCCATCCCTCACTCCCCTGATCTGTAGGCTGTCTCTGGCTGCATGTGTTGTTCCCCTGCGGTTTCAATCAGCAGAGAGAAGCAGGGATAAGATGCAGCTTCCTATCCCTGTCTCTCTCCATACACAGCGCCACCTACTGGAGTTGCAGTTCATTTTAAATCTCACACAAAATAGCAGAACAAGCTCAAAAATCCAGGGGGGGGCAAGTGCCCCCCCTTGCCCCCCCCTGCGGACGCCCATGTTTGAGGGCCCTGCTCAATGAGCTTACATGCTAGAGGGAGTGGGGAAAAGTAACACAAAAGGTAAGGTTAGTATTAGACTAATGACAATTGAAAGAGAAGAATCAGTCAGGAGCTATTAACAGTTTAATTGATATGCTTTTATGAAGAAGTGGGTTTTTAATGATTTTTTGAAGGAGTGGAGACTGCGTGAGCATCTAACAGAGGAGGGAAGTGAGTTCCACAGGAATGGTGCAGCCCTTGAAGTCTTGAAGACGAGCTTCAGAGGTGGGAGTACGGACAGAAGATAGACGTAAGTCTTCAGCAGAGCGTAAGTGCCTCGATGAGACATACTTATTAGGAAGGATAGATAGGTGGGAGCAGCATTATGTAGAGATTTCAAAGCAAGGACCATAATTTGAGCCTTATATCTTACAGTAAGCCAATGTAAGGACTGACAGACGGGTGAGGCGTGGGAGGTGAGCCTCGCCGCCGCATTCATTATGGACTGTAATGGCACAAGTTGGGAGCACGTGAGACCACTGAGAAGCGGATTACAGTAGTAAAGGTGAGAAAGGACAGTGGAATGTACGAGCACCTGAGTTGGATCTGGTGTTAAGTAGGGTTGGATGCACGCAATATTTTTGAGATGGAAGCGACAGGATTTGGCGATAGACTGAACATGAGGCATGAAGGAGAGGTCAGAGTCAAAGAGAACACCTAGGCAGCGAGCCTGAGTAGTGCAGCTGATGGTAGCACTGTTGACTTGGAGGGAGTAGCAACACTGGAAGGAGGAAAGATCACAATTTCAGTTTTGATCAAGTTGAGTTTAAGGAAGTGGGCAGCCATCCAGTTAGAAATAGCAGAGAAGCAGTCAGAGACACTAGTCAAAAGGGACGGGGAGAGATCAGGAGAGGACAGATAGATTTGCGTGTAATCCGCATAGAAATTATATTGGAAGCCAAAGGAGCTAATGAGTTTACCAAGGGAGGCAGTATAGATAGAGAACAGTAGGGGACCAAGAATTGAACCTTGGGTGACACCAATAGAGAGGAGTTGGGGAGAAGAAACAGAGCCAGAGAAAGAAACACTGAAAGAGCGCTAGGAGAGGTAGGAAGAGCACCAGGAGAGAGCATTATCTTGAAGACCAATATTGCAGAGGAAGCTGTTGATGATCAACAGTGTAAAAAGCTGCAGAAAGGTCAAGGAGAGTTAGGCTAGAGTAGTGACCATGAGATTTTGCTGCAAGTAGATCATTGGATACTTTGGTCAGTGCCATTTCCACAGAGTGCTTAGCGCGTGAACCAGACTGAAGCGGGTCTAGCAGAGAGTTGGACATGAGGAAGTCTGCCAATCTCTCATATACAACTCTTTCAAGGATCTTGGATGGAAAAGGCAGTAGTGAGATCGGACGGTAGTTGGAGGGGGAGTTAGGGTCAAGGTTGAGCTTCTTTAGAATTGGGGTTACAGTTGCATGTTTGAAGGGCGATGGAAAGATGGAAAGACAGAGAGAGATTGAGAATTTCATTTATTCAGCCAGTCCAGAAGTCAAGTGATAGTGGCTCCCTTGTGGCCGTCCCAACCATGGTTTCCTCCTCTCCTAGAGATGGGTATCGGTTTGCCCCGTCTCCTTCCATGCCTCAACTGCTTGCTTCAGGATCCAGATGGTATGTTCCATCCCCTCATTCAGCAGGGCCTTCTACATCTCACGGTGTGGTTGATTTCAGGGGACCTTGGTCAATCGAGGTAGTTTCGGAATCAACTCTCCGCCTTCTCAAGGGTGCATGGGCACCCGGCACGAGACAGGCTTATAAGTCTACTTGAAGCAGATGGCATGATTGGTGCTCATCTGACCTTGATTCTCCACTTCCTAACCTCACTATTTGATGATGGTAAAGCCTACCGAACAGTGAACCTCTACCGTTCAGTGAACGCCATCCTACGGTGTGTAGACTCCTACGTGGTATCAGATTTGCACACCCACCATTGTTATTCAGTATTATGGGTTATATCATCATCCTGTACTTACTCGAATCCTGGCCGACTAATACCTTTCTATCCCTGAAGCAACTGCCGTAAACTAGTCATGCTCCTCTGTCTAATATCCTGCAAGAGGGTTTCTGATGTCAGAGCTCTGGATATTACCACTCGTTCCTATATTCCAGAAGGGGTACTTTTCGATATATCTCAAGGAACTAAGACTTCATCGAAAAAAGTTTTATATCCATCTTTTCCTGTTAGACCTCTCTTATGTCCGGTCACATGTCTACGAACATGAACTTCACACCTCTTCATTACGAGACCCATTGAAATACAAGCTCTTAATTTCCTTCCAGAAACCACATCAGCCAGTGTCTAACCCTACCCTGGCTCGTTGGGCCACATGGATTATGTCTCTAGCTGGTATTGATACCTCACTATTTTCACCTCATTCAGTTTGAGGAGTTATGGCATCTAAGGCCTCCTCAATTGGTGGCCACCTTGAGGACATTTTGAAAGTGGCTGACTGGTCCTCGGAGTCTTCACAGGGACTGTAGTTTCCCAGATTTAATCCAGCATAATAGGAGCCTCTGTGTCTTTTTAAAATTCCCAGATTTTACTATTAACATGATGTAAAGTCATGATTTTATTAACAACATGGAGGCGAGTATTATCCCTCCCTCACATCCCGAGGATTGATTGAATATGGGTAAATTGACAT
>OW240915.1:227534743-227553571 GCA_933207985.1 Pelobates cultripes
ACTGTAACTTTTTCTATGAGCCCATCATGTTCACTTATTAGATCGGATTAGTTTTATTTTTGAATGTGTGATGAACTCACTCAAAGCATAAGGCTGAGGCAATTATACCCTTACTAGAAAAGCAATGAGGTCTGTCTTTTGGACTAGGGATTAAAATACTACACATATCTCACTGTGTGATTGATTGATCTTTGTTCAGACTCATTGGATTATTGTAACTATGTTTACTTTTCTTGTTCTACATTTTCAGAAGGAGGCACAGACACACACGTATATATATTTATATATATATATATATATATATATATATATATATATATATATATAGTGTTCAAGTAGAGATTGTAGCCATATTAGTCCATTTATGTAGATGTAAAAAACAGATAAAATTTGTATCTTGTAATACCTTTTTTATTGGACTAACAGAATTTTTTTTAAAGACAAGCTTTCGGGAGAACCTACCTTTCTCAAGTCTGAAGCATATCTGAGCAAGACGACACATAGAATTCAAAGTTGAGTTGTGATACAGGGGTTAAAGTGACATGAGTGCAGATAAGACACAGGTTTGATAGAAAATAGACAACATAGGGTTGTAAATATCTTTCTGAAGATCAGAGTGAGGGGGAGAGGGAGAAAAAAACAAGCAGACAGTGTAGAACATGGTATACTTTATACATACACACACACACAAACACACATATTTTTATATATATATATATATATATATATATATATATACAGGGAGTGCAGAATTATTAGGCAAGTTGTATTTTTGAGGATTAATTTTATTATTGAACAACAACCATGTTCTCAATGAACCCAAAAACTCATTAATATCAAAGCTGAATATTTTTGGAAGTAGTTTTTAGTTTGTTTTTAGTTTTAGCTATGTTAGGGGATATCTGTGTGTGCAGGTGACTATTACTGTGCATAATTATTAGGCAACTTAACAAAAAACAAATATATACCCATTTCAATTATTTATTATTACCAGTGAAACCAATATAACATCTCAACATTCACAAATATACATTTCTGACATTCAAAAACAAAACAAAAACAAATCAGTGACCAATATAGCCACCTTTCTTTGTAAGGACACTCAAAAGCCTGCCATCCATGGATTCTGTCAGTGTTTTGATCTGTTCACCATCAACATTGCGTGCAGCAGCAACCACAGCCTCCCAGACACTGTTCAGAGAGGTGTACTGTTTTCCTCCTTGTAAATCTCACATTTGATGATGGACCACAGGTTCTCAATGGGGTTCAGATCAGGTGAACAAGGAGGCCATGTCATTAGATTTTCTTCTTTTATACCCTTTCTTGCCAGCCACGCTGTGGAGTACTTTGGACGCGTGTGATGGAGCATTGTCCTGCATGAAAATCATGTTTTTCTTGAAGGATGCAGACTTCTTCCTGTACCACTGCTTGAAGAAGGTGTCTTCCAGGAACTGGCAGTAGGACTGGGAGTTGAGCTTGACTCCATCCTCAACCCGAAAAGGCCCCACAAGCTCATCTTTGATGATACCAGCCCAAACCAGTACTCCACCTCCACCTTGCTGGCGTCTGAGTCGGACTGGAGCTCTCTGCCCTTTACCAATCCAGCCACGGGCCCATCCATCTGGCCCATCAAGACTCACTCTCATTTCATCAGTCCATAAAACCTTAGAAAAATCAGTCTTGAGATATTTCTTGGCCCAGTCTTGACGTTTCAGCTTGTGTGTCTTGTTCAGTGGTGGTCGTCTTTCAGCCTTTCTTACCTTGGCCATGTCTCTGAGTATTGCACACCTTGTGCTTTTGGGCACTCCAGTGATGTTGCAGCTCTGAAATATGGCCAAACTGGTGGCAAGTGGCATCGTGGCAGCTGCACGCTTGACTTTTCTCAGTTCATGGGCAGTTATTTTGCGCCTTGGTTTTTCCACACGCTTCTTGCGACCCTGTTGACTATTTTGAATGAAACGCTTGATTGTTCGATGATCACGCTTCAGAAGCTTTGCAATTTAAGAGTGCTGCATCCCTCTGCAAGATATCTCACTATTTTTGACTTTTCTGAGCCTGTCAAGTTCTTCTTTTGACCCATTTTGCCAAAGGAAAGGAAGTTGCCTAATAATTATGCACACCTGATATAGGGTGTTGATGTCATTAGACCACACTCCTTCTCATTACAGAGATGCACATCACCTAATATGCTTAATTGGTAGTAGGCTTTCGAGCCTATACAGCTTGGAATAAGACAACATGCATAAAGAGGATGATGTGGTCAAAATACTCATTTGCCTAATAATTCTGCACTCCCTGTATATATATATATATATATATATATATATACATATATATATATATATATATATATATACAAACAGAAAAAATGAGAGCACTCACTGGATTTGTAATAAATCTTATTTATGAGCAACGAAGTGAATCAATGTTTCGACCGTCAAGCGGTTTTTATCAAGATGCCACAACAATATGTATGGTGTGGATGTGAATGCTAACCATGTAATATGAAGTATAAAAATGTAAGAAATGACAGTGTGTTTTGTAAATGTTATGAAAATGTGTAGTGTGGATATAAAGTGTCAAAAAGCCAAAACAGCTCACTGTGAAAGAAGCATCGGGCAACAAATGTATCCTGCAACAAATGTGTCTAAGTGACAGTACAATGCGAGGAGAGATGAAATTATTAAGAAACCACCTGGTAAGTCTAATATTGTAAAAGAGTGACAAAAGACAAAACCAGCAAATACATATTGTCATCAACTGCCAAAATGAATTATTTTACTATAGACGATAGCACACCTCTACATGAACCATAATCTCTAATCAGACAGCACTCCGTACTTGTAAAAATAATAATAAACATTCAACGAGAATCCAAAAAACAGCTAAATTAATTATACTAATTTAGTCCTTTCGGTTGTATTGTATCCAAATTTTTAATCCAGAAAGTCTCTCTCTGTAATAAAGCCTTCGATCTATCGCCACCCCTGACCAATGGTGGAATATGATCAATCACAATGAATTTGAGGGTTGGTAAGCGATGTTGAAATTCAAGGAAGTGCTTCGCAACAGGCTTCTCAGTCTTTCCATCCCGAAAGGCCATCATAATACCTGACCTATGGCCTCTGATGCGATCTCATACTGTGATGTCCGTTTTGCCCACATAATACTTGCCACAAGGGCATGAGATGAGATAAATGACATGATCACTAAGGCAGGTTAAACGATGTTTAATCTGAATCCGTTTGCCTGTATGTGGATGTGTAAATGAAGATCCTGTGAGCATGTGTCCACAAGTGACACAGCCTGGACACTTGAAACAACCTTTCCGTACCTTTTCTGTCTGGGTGGTGTAACAACTAGGTGTATCGGTTTTCACTAGAATATCTTTTAAGTTTTTATTGCACTGAAATGCGATCCGAGGATGTTGAGAAAAGATGGTGTTCAGTGATTTGTCGGAAGATAATATATCCCATCTCTTTTTGATGATTTGTGAAAATCTCTGGCTTTCTGAGTGAAATTGTACAGGATTTGTAATACTTGGATCAGTTCTTTGTTTTATTTCTGTGCCTTTAAAGACTTTTTTTTCAGCCTTCTCAAGGCAACTCTGTAAAACATTATGCTTGTACCCACGTTCCAAAAAAGATCTGGTCATATCCTGGAGTTGGGATGTACAGGTACTCTCCTCTGAGTTGTTTCTAAACACTCTCAAGAATTGTGAAATGGGTAAAGACTTTTTTAAAGCATTAGGATGAAAACTATTTGCGTGTAGAAGGGTGTTACGATCTGATGGTTTTCTATACAATCTGTGTCCTATATTCTAGTTACTGCGATACACTTTCACATCCAAAAACTGTATCTTCTCTGTATTGAATGTGAGGCTCAATTTGATAGGTGAATCCAAACTGTTTAATTCAGCTATCATATTCTTCAATTCTGCTGCCGTGCCTTTCCATAAAATGAAGATGTCGTCCACAAATCTATGATATTGAATCAGCTTTTCACTATACTTCGATAATATGTACATGTTTTCATATGCAAACATAAAACTGTTAGCATAGGTTGGTGCTATTGCTGATCCCGTCGCTGTACCAGTCTCTTGAATATAAAATCATTTTTCAAAATGAAAATAATTGTTAGACAAGGTTAATTCCAAACCTTCCAAAAGAAATTCAATGGGGGGTCCTTCATAAAACTGTGAATGTGTCAACAAATTACGCATTGCTTCTATACCCTTGTCATGTGGTATAACGGTATAAAGGTTTTTAACATCTGCTGTAGCAAAATTACAATGTGGATTCAGTGTCTTACAATTTTTTATTTTGTTCAAAAAATATTGGGTGTCTCTTAGACATGAATGAATACGTGTCACTGTAGATTTACAATAAAAGTCTACAAATTTGGCTACTGGTTCAAGCACCTCACCCTGGGCCGATACAATTGGTCTGCCGGGTGGATTTTGTGGATTCTTGTGTACCTTTGGTAGGGTATATAGAATCTGAGTTTTCGGATGTGTATTCAGTAAAAATTCCGCTGTATTGTGATCTAACCAATTGGCTGTGACCCCTGTGTTAATCCAATTCTGTATTTTGTTCATAATCTTTTTTGTGGGATCAAAAAATACTTTTTTGTATGTCTTCATGTCCACCAATTGGGTCAAGATTTATTTTCTATAGTTGTCATAATCCTGAAGGACGATGGCTCCTCCTTTGTCCGCCGAACGGATCACCAGTTTATCATCTTCACTTAAATCCTTAAGGGCAATTCTTTCAGCCTGTGTTAAATTATCTGGTCTTTTTAACTGTTTAGAAATGATCTTATCCATATCTGTTTTAATGGTAGTTGAGAAGGTTTTAATTGAATGATGCACATTCTTAAGTTCCCATGTACTTTTAAGTTTGAACTAAGGTGTAGCTCCTGGTGTCCATGTGTTTTTTAAGGCTTGTATATTCAAAATTCTGTTGATCTTAATTCAATATCCATCTTAAAGTGGTCTGGCTTGGCTGTAGGTACGAATGAGAGTCCTTTAGACAAAACTTTAATGTGATCACTGGTTAAGATCTTAGACGATAAATTAAAAATAAGATTTATTTCCTCTTGGTTGGTGGTTTGGATCTTGTGTTTATATATTTTGTTCCTTTGTCCTCTTCTAATTGGTCTCCTTCTTTTAAACCTCTCCTTGCACATGTGAATATGCCAGGTGGGTCGTTTGTATGTTGTTCCATCTCTAAAAAAGTAGAGGAACGTGATTGGTAAGATGATCTGGTAGAGGATGCTTGACTTAGTTGATCCCTTGTTTCTGTTTCTGATGTAGACTCTGCAAAACTTGTGTCAATGGATATAAACTGTGGTTTGCGTACTCGTCTATTTCTTTGAAAATATGTTTTTTGCCTTTCTCCACTGATCCAATGGTACACTTGGTGGTGTGTATAATCAAAATTTTTGCAAAATTCTGGGTTTTGCCTCCCAATAGTGGGTGAATTTCTTACCCTAAATCCTCTGGGAATCCTTTTTGCACGATAATAATTGGAAATGAAAATTCTGTGTAGATCCAAATCCACATCTCGCCTTTTAAGTTTCATAAGGTCATTATACAGGTCTTTAATAGAGTCAGTGTGTGCAAGATTAGCAGTGGTGTTCGGCCAAAGGATATTTCTGCATCTTGTGCTGAGATTTGTACTATTTCAGCTGTTTCAGCTAGGGCACCCGCCCTCATTAGGAAATCCTCCCTAATCAGCCTTGATAATATTGGTTGCACTTTGATATAGTGCAAGTTTAACAAGAAAAAATTCAAAATTGGAGGTGCTCAGAAAGTGTGGCACTACACACTATCCATATAAATATCCTAAATTCTGGCACTCTACCCATATATTATCAAAAAAATGGGTTTCTTGGTGATTGGGTAAGTTTAACTTAATTTGAATACTGTATGTGTTATATTTCACTTGTTTAATTGTTGTGGCATCTTGATAAAGACCGCTTGATGGTTGAAACGTTGATTCACTTCGTTGCTCATGATTTAATATATAAGATTTATTACAAATCCATCGAGTGCTCTCATTTTTTCTGTTTGTATATGGGAGCACAGAGAAGCACCCTGGTCGATTTCTTGTTTTCCCTTTTTTTGATAATATATGGGTAGAGTGCCAGAATTTCATATATATATATATATATATATATATATATATATATATATATATATATATACACTGCTCAAAAAAATAAAGGGAACACTTAAACAAAACAATGTAACTCCAAGTCAATCACACTTATGTGAACTGTCCACTTAGGAAGCAACACTGAGTGACAATCAATTTCACATGCTGTTGTGCAAATGGGATAGACAACAGGTGGAAATTATAGGCAATTAGCAATACAGCCCCAATAAAGGAGTGGTTCTGCAGGTGGTGATCACAGGCCACTTCTCAGTTCATATGCTTCCTGGCTGATGTTTTGGTCACTTTTGAATGCTGGCGGCGCTTTCACTCTAGTGGTAGCATGAAACGGAGTCTACAACCCACACACGTGGCTCAGGTAGTACAGCTCATCCAGGATGGCACATCAATGCGAGCTGTGGCAAGAAGGTTTGCTGTGTGGGGGCGTTACCAGGAGAAAGGCCAGTACATCAGGAGAAGTGGAGGAAGCCGTAGGAGGGCAACAACCCAGCAGCAGGACCGCTACCTCTGCCTTTGTGCAAGGAGGAGCAGGAGGAGCACTGCCAGAGCCCTGCAAAATGACCTCCAGCAGGCCACAAATGTGCATGTGTCTGCTCAAACGATCAGAAACAGACTCCATGAGGGTGGCATGAGGGCCCGACGTCCACAGGTGGGGGTTGTGCTTACAGCCCAACACCATGCACGACATTCGGCATTTGCCAGAGAACACCAAGATTGTCAAATTCGCCACTGGCGCCCTGTGCTCTTCACAGATGAAAACAGGTTCATACTGAGCACGTGACAGTGAGTCTGGAGATACCGTGGAGAACGTTCTGCTGCCTGCAACATCCTCCAGCATGACCGGTTTGGCAGTGGGTCAGTAATGGTGTGGGGAGGCATTTCTTTGGGGGGGGCCGCACATCCCTCCATGTGCTCGCCAGAGGTAGTCTGACTGCCATTAGGTACCAAGATGAGATCCTCAGACCCCTTGTGAGACCATATGCTGGTTTGGTTGGCCCTGGGTTCCTCCTAATGCAAGACAATGCTAGACCTCATGTGGATGGAGTGTGTCAGCATTTCCTGCAAGACAAAGGCATTGATGCAATGGACTGGCCCGCCCGTTCCCTAGATCTGAATCCATACAGGCACGTGGAGGCCACACACACTACTGAGCCTCATATTGACTTGTTTTAAGGACATTACATCAATGTTGGATCAGCCTGTAGTGTGTTTTTCCACTTTCATTTTAAGTGTGACTCCAAATCCAAACCTCCATGGGTTGAAAAATTTGATTTCCATTTTTTTATTTTTGTGTGATTTTGTTGTCAGCACATTCATCTATGTAAAGAACAAAGTATTTCAGAAGAATATTTTATTCATTTAGATCTAGGATGTGTTATTTTTGTTTTCCCTTTATTTTTTTGAGCAGTGTATATATATATATATATGTAGATGTAAACGCATAAACACATGAACACATAAACATAAACACATATACATACATGAATATGAACTCATATACTCAAATATAAATGCACAGTAATATATATATATATATATATATATATATATATATATATATATATATATACAAAAAAACGGAATGCACTCCAGGGTCTTTGTAAAGTAATTCATATACAAAAAAATCATCATAATGTTGTTATTTTTTTTATTTTGTATATGAATTAAAAGTTCAATTTTACTTTACAAAGACCCAGGAGTGCATTCCGTTTTTTTGGACACCTATGATTTTTTGCTGGAATCACACAGGGCATCACAGTCATTATATACCTGGAGTGCAAACTCCTTGGATTTATATATATATATATATATATATATATATATATATGTAAGCTCATTGAACAGGGCCTTCCACCTCTTTGTTCCTGTACGTCCATTTGTCTGTTTACAATTACATGTCTGTTAATCCACCCATTGTACAGCACTACGGAATCTGATGGCGCTATATAAATAATAAAATAATAATATGTATAAAGTGGCTTTAACGCCTGTTTCACAACTCAGCTTTGAATCCTATGTGTTGTCTTGCTCAGAAATGCTTCAGACTTGAGAAAGGGAGGTTCTCCCGAAAGCTTTTCATTAAAAAATTCTTAGTCGAATAAAAAAGGTATTTTTTAAGATTTTGTAAGATATGAATTGTATCTGTTTTTTACACACATATATATATATATATATATATATATATATATATATATATATATTTGTGGTCAGGGCATAAAGCCGTAGCATTAGTAACATAAAACAAACAGGGGATGGAAAAGTCAGTTGTGGTGTGTCGGAACTGACGAGGTAGTAGGCCTGAAATAAAAGAGGGACAACCTCATGAAATGCTTAGAAAAGGAGGTGTGGTGGGTGGGACAAATCACCAGACCTAAGACGGTAGTGAGGGAAGGGCTGGTGCTCCTTAAGAAGGGGAACCAAGCTCCTCCCACAACTTCAGGCCCTGCCTTCCATATATATGTATGTGTGTGTGTGCCTCCTTCTGAATATATATATATTCAAGCTTTTTTAATTGTTTATAAGCGTATAAGACTATTTTAATAATTTAATTGCCACTGTATTTAAGACTAATCCACACTTTATATGTGTTGTTAACATAATTTAATAATTAATATTTTTTCATATTTCTAAGAATATTTACAAGATTAGTTATGAGTTGTTATTGGTAAATCCATGAACCAAGTTGGCCATATCTTCCCCAAAATATAAGGTATAATACAACTGTTGATGTGTCACCCTCCCCCTCTCTTCCTGGGGCTTAAGGACGTAGACAGAAGAAAGTTTTTGAACTTAAGGGCATGAAATTAAAAAGCAGCACAATTTTGCTTCTGGTGCCAAAGTGCAGTAAATGCCATATATGTTGGTAGAAGATAGGGTGGTCATTAAGGCCCCCTAAGTATTTCCATCTTGAAAAATAATAATAATAAATACATAAAAAATAAATAAATAAAAAGAAACACCCTCTTGGGTTGAAAAAGGGTTACCACTAACATGTAATTGAATATTTCTGACTATATGTGTTCTTTTACATTGTGAACTAGGTGAAATTGGTTAAATGAGATGCTGAAATTTTTATTCCTTGTGACCACAACTGACAACTCAATGTGTGTTGGGTTTAAAGTTTTGGTCTCAGGGGCTGGATCAGAAAATCTCAGGCAGGTGTCAAATTTGCATTTGTATGGCCCTTGGACATTCAACCTGATCGATCAACTCAAACTTTCACCATAAATTATAAAATGGCCCTAATGTAAAAAATGTTTTGAATGTCTGAGAGTCTAGAAATAAGCAGTTGAAATCAGGTCTGGTCCAACTATTTATTTAATATGAATATTGTTAGGATTGGCTAACTATCTAAATTTATGGCCAAGAATACGGATCCTTGTAACATCTCAAGCTTGACTAGTGTAAGAAAAAAAATAAAAATAATAATAATAATAATTTTTGATAGATTTTGCATAGCCAGAGTGGCCTGCATATATAAAAACAAATTAGATACCACATGAAACCTTATAAATCGCTACCCATGTTTTCTGTGTGTAACGGTGACTGTGTTAATGTGTGGGGTTTGGATACCCATTATGAAGTGTAAAATAAGAGCTATAGAGAAAGGGATAGCACTGACAACACCTGCTAGAAGTAATATTTTGGGAGACAGCTAACCCCAAAAGTAGGGGTTTCCCTCTTCCCTGCTTATGGAGACAGTAAACAAAGTAAAAACAACAGAAGGGGTAGTGCCACAGAATAGAAATACCTAATGCACAGGTATTTACATACCTATAGATAGAAAATATGATTATATATACAAAAATGCTCAGATTATAAAGTCCAGAGGTAGGAAAAGTCCAAAACTAGTATTCCAATATGGATGCAAATGTACGTTAGCCAGGGGTGGTTTGAGAAGTATTCTTCCATGGGGATGTCAGAGATGGTTAGCAGTGAGTCCGTATATGGAAAAAGAAAGGAGATGATGGTGCAGTATAAACTGTCAGGGAGAGAATAAAATATAAAATAGATATAGTTCTTGTAACAGAACTTTACTTTCTACCTGGAACTATTGAACACTGACCGAGACTATTGAGACAAGGGAATATGCTTACCTGGTTTCCGTGGATTATTATAGCAGTTCGGGACCTTTTGTTACCAATATTCGTCTATTTGTGCCATTCATGCAGTGGGAACTCAGCAAGCCCACAGACGAATACAAACTACCGAACACTGGACGAACCTGCTATCCAATTATACGGTATTTTACGTCCCAGACCGGCATATGGCATTCGTATGAGAAATGCACGAATCCTTTGTTTCAGATCCTAGGTGGCCGCCATTTTCGGGACTTTGCACGTGTTCGCAGCCATCTTAACACACGAACAGCGGTGATTTGTCGTCGAGTGTCTGGAACTAAAATCGGACACTCGAGTAGGCGAACACCGCTGAAACCTCCATAACACCGTAAATTTGTACTGAAACTACCGAACACCTTGCCGTTCGGTAGATAGGATATACTACATAAGGGGATTCTAGCGACCAGCAAGATATGCATGGATGGCAGGATTTTCGTGACTTTTCACCACACGAACGAGGACCAACCGCAAGACCAAAACGTATGGAACTCTTTTCGGCTAGTGTGTCTATGCGGTCGGTCAAAACTTCAAAGTCCCATAACTCCCGAACACTTTAACCGAATGGGATGATTTTTTAATATGTTGTTTCCCTAACTGAGGACTATCTGGGGATACTGAATTTAAGGGTGTACCCAAAGTATTTGGGGTACATCCAAAACTTGGGTAAAACTGTGTGTGTGGGGGTTTTTAAACTTGTTAAATGACACCTTCATGTCACAACTTGTACAAGCACCAACTAGAATGGACGCTTGTCTGGACCTGCTTTTAACAAACAACTTTGATCTTTTGACCAACATTCAAGTAGGTGAGCACTTGGGAAATAATGATCACAATATAGTGTCCTTTGAAATAAACTCAAAAAAACAAAAGCACATGGGGAATACTAAAACATATCATTTAAAAAAAGGCCAATTTCAATAAGTTAAGGGAAGCTTTTTTTTTTTGCGTGCAAAAAGGCAATTAGACTTGCTAAACTTCAAAATGAAATTATAGCTAAAGAGAGCAAAACCAACCCCAAAGCATTTTTTTTTAAGTACATAAATTCTAAAAAAAAACAAAATGAAAGTGTAAGTACACTAAAAACTGAAACGGGGGTGTTAGTTAATGAAGACGAGGAAAAGGCAGGAATTTTAAATAACTATTTCTCCTCCGTATATATTAAGGAAGAACCCATGGCAATAGATGTGCAAATGATTGCTCCTAAAAACTTGCAGAATAATTGTAATTGGTTAACTCAAGACAAGGTGCTGCAGCAACTAAAGAAAGTTAATATAAACAAAGCTCCAGGGCCTGACGGTATCCATCCATGTGTACTTAAGGAACTAAGTGTAGAAATAAGTCAACCTCTGTTTTTAATCTTTCAAGATTCTTTTCTTTCAGGAAGTGTTCCGGAGGATTGGAGGAAGGCAGATGTGGTTCCTATATTCAAAAAGGGTTCAAAATCCTTGCCTGGAAATTATAGACCTGTGAGCTTAGCTTCTGTGGCTGGTAAAATATTTGAAAGGCTATTAAGGGATAATATTCAAGAATTCCTTGAGAAGAACATGGTTAGCAAAAATCAGCACGGTTTTATGAAGCACAGGTCATGTCAGACTAACTTGATTGCTTTCTACAAAGAAGTAAGTAGAAGTATAGATCAGGGTGTTGCTGTGGATGTGATCTATTTGGATTTTGCCAAGGCATTTGATACAGTTCCACACAATAGATTAGTGTTCAAACTCAAGGAAATTGGTCAAGATGAAAATGCTTGTTCTTGGGTAGAACATTGGCTTAAAAACAGAGTACAAAGAGTTGTCATTAATGGTAAATTTTATCAAGCTGGACAGAGGTGGCAAGTGGTGTCCCTCAGGGGTCTGTTCTGGGACCCCTTCTATTTAACATGTTTATAAATGATCTTGAAGACCGCATTGAAAGTCATGTTTCAGTGTTTGCAGATGACACCAAACTTTGTAAAACAATACAATGTGAGCAAGATATTACTTTGCTGCAGAGGGATTTAGATAGACTGGGCACTCAAATAGCAGATGAAATTTAATATTAAAAAAATGCAAAGTTATGCACTTCGGCGTAAAGAATACACATGCAACGTATACCCTTAATTGAAGCGAATTAGGGATAACAACACACAAAAAGGACTTGGGAATTGTTATAGACAACAAACTATGCAACAATGTGCAATGTCAATCAGCAGTGGCCAAGGCCAGTAAGGTATTGTCATGCATGAAAAAGGGCATTCATTCTCGGGACAAGAATATAATTTTGCCTCTTTATAAATTACTGGTAAGACCCCATATTGAATATGCTGTGCAATTTTGGGCACCTGTTCTAAAGAAGGATATTATGGCACTAGAAAAAGTGCAGAAGCGGGCTACAAAATTAATAAAAGGAATGGAACATATCGGCTATGAAGAAAGGTTAACAAATTTAAACCTATTTAGTTTAGAAAAACGTCGCCTGAGAGGGGATATGATAACATTCTACAAATATATTCGGGGCCAATACAAACCATTGTGTGGAAATCTATTCACAAACCGGACTTTACATAGGACACAAGGTCATGCGTTTAGACTGGAAGAAAGAAGATTTCGTCTAAGGCAAAGGAAAGGTTTTTTTACTGTAAGAACAATCAGGATGTGGAATTCTTTGCCTGAAGAAGTGGTTTTATCAGAGTCCATACAGATGTTCAAACAGCTACTAGATGCATACTTGCAAAAACAGAATATTCAAGGATATAATCTTTCAATGTAGGGTAATAATTGCTTGATCAAGGATAAATCTGACTGCCATTCTGGGGTCAAGAAGGAATTTTTTTCCTAGCTTGTTGCAAAATTGTGCTTCAAACTGGTTTTTTTTGCCTTCTTTTGGATCAACAGCAAAAAACAAATGTGAGGTAGGCTGAACTTGATGGACGCAAGTCTCTTTTCAGCTATGTAACTATGTAACTATGTAACTGTTTATCTGAGGGGAGGAGACGTGTGGGATGTACCATGTTTGTTATTGGGTACTGTACTAATTATGTAGGTGTCGCCCTCCCAAGGGCAGAATTGCATAAAAAGAGACTCCCTGTCAATAAAAGTTATTCTGCTTGACCCTTCAAACCGTAGCCTTGTCTTGTTCTTGGAAGGGGATTTACTACACCATTACTTTGCTCAATTTTACAGCTATGCCTGCTTTTACCCTTGGATCTCGTGGATGGAATAAGAACAACTCCATTATTATACAGCACCTTGCCAGGGAAAGGACGTCTTCAACGGCTGATACCCTCTCATCACCTGGGTAGCCGTTACAGTTCTACTCATGTTTTATGGAGCTAGAACTAGCTCCAGTATAGATAGTGGTAGAATCCCCACTTATAAAGGATACGTGAATATAGCTTCTCAGTTGGGTGAGGACAATAAAATATAAAAGGAAATTACAAATATTGCTCACAGTTTAAAATACCAGGAATATGAATAGCGAATATTTTACTCACTTATTCCAGAGCAGGCAAACTGCTCTATGGATAGGGCATGGGTGGAATAATACCGAGGATATTGCTTGGAAGTGATGTTCACTGGAAATAAAATCAGGTGCCAGGCAGTAGAGGATAAAAATAATAAAATAATAACAAAAATAAAATGTAGAATAAAAAAAAGAGTTAAATTTCACAGGAAGTAACCAAAATACCTTTATTCATACATAATAAAATATCCAGATAAAACCACAACACATTTCACTTTAAAAAAATTCTCTTTTATCTTTTTTTTTAAGGTGAAAAGCATTGTAATTTTTATCTGGATATTTTAAGGTGAAACATGCTGTGGTTTTTATCTGGATATTTTATTATGTATGAATAAAGGTATTTTGGTTACTTCCTGTGCCGTTTTACTCTTTTTTAAAAATCAATAATAATATGCCCTAAGCATAGAAACCTAAATGTTGTCTTATTGTAATGTTTCATTTTTTCCTCTAAAGAACACAGTGTGAAATGCATTTGCTTGTTTTATTAACTTATTTTGGATTAGTTGTGAAATAAGTGAACCTCTGTTTTTAATCTTTCAAGATTCTTTTCTTTCAGGAAGTGTTCCGGAGGATTGGAGGAAGGCAGATGTGGTTCCTATATTCAAAAAGGGTTCTAAAGAACACAGTGTGAAATGCATTTGCTTGTTTTATTAACTTATTTTGGATTAGTTGTGGTTTATTTGCACATCCATGAATGTTGTTTGCCACCTCTGCAAGGCATCCATTCTATGTATCTACTATGTCTTTTGTCTTTCTGTTTTGTGAAATGAAAACAAGAGTTATATTGTAATGTTTGTGGAGTATGAATTCTATGTTTTGTAATTAATTGGTGTGTTATGTGTTAATGTCCATTGTCTTCTGAGTATAAATAGTAAAGAATATTTGCATGTCATTAACGCAAGCCTATGAGACATATGAGACTATGCAAGAAAAGCACTTGTTACATCTTACATGAAGGAGGCCCAACAAAATGGTACTAATCAAATACTGATTTACGTCTTCCATCACACAGTGCCTTGTCTGACCCTTGTGCTAGATTAGGGGAGTATTATTTTGTACAAGACTACTTATTGTATTTAATTATCAGTACTGAATTTTTAATATCAATCCATCTGATTGTCCCAAAAGTTTTTTGTCAGTTTGAGTTTTATTTATCAAAAGAGTTTTATTTATCACAGGTGTCAAGAGCGGCTTTATAGCCCTGTCCTCTTTGGTGATAGATTATGATTTTATTATTCAGCCACAGAATTATTTATATTGCCATATAATAGCCTGGTTATGGTATCCTGGTTATGGTACCCTGTTTGGCTCCACCCTACAAAAATAAAAAATGGATGGGAAGTATGATGGATTTATCCAAAAGTAAGGTATTTTCAAGTGTACCTCATTGATCATAGGGCAATGGTATTTTTAATAAAGATCAGAAAATTTATACTGAGATTATTACTGACGGTAGTCACCATCACTTTACAAAGGTTCCTAAATTGTTCCTATGTCTAAGTCACCCTGTACCCATTATAGGTGCAGGGTGTTTATAATGTGTTTGTATATTGTTAATTGTTTTGTGTGCTCTCCTGTCCTGCTGATGCTTGTTACCAACTTGTGGATTTGGCTATGGAGCCTGTAAAGCACCCTCTGTTGGTAGCATCAGCAATATGCACTACCTGAATATCAAGGCTAGTTGTAACGGATCACCTAGCACTTCAACTGGGCACCTCCATTGACGGATGCTTCCTATCTGATGTGGAGGACTATAAGCACCGCACTGGACACCACAACCACCGCAGACTCCACAACCTTTGTATCTTAACTGGAATCTTGCCATCTTCCCTCCACCCTGGATCAACCTCTGACATCCAGGACCATGTGGGAGAGACTTCTCCACTAGGAGAGCATAACAGGAACAGCTCTTAAAATAGCTAAGTGATTAGAGCCCAGGGGAGTATACAAAGTATAGCAATCCCCAGTGTGATTATAGTAGTTCCCCTCCAATCACGAGACAAGACTACGTGTTGAGGGTCAAACAGGAACATCAGATCTGAGGGTTTATTGAACAGCTTGGTCTTTTATACAGTTTTTCCCACAAGCTTACCACCCAGGTGGACCTTGTGGAGCACAGGGACACAGGAACAACAAGAAAATAAAAACATAGTTTTACAATCAGTCACTCCCATACAGTGTACACAATCCCTACCCTCTGCCTGTGATATAATTAACAAAGACAATGGACAAACTCAATTAACTCTAAAAAGAAAAAAAACATACATTTTCACAAACCCCAAAAAGTACCCCAAAATACAACATATCCCCTGATACCCGATCTGGGTGAACAACATATCCCCAAATCACCCAGATCGGTTTAGGGGTTCAGGAAATTCCTGGAAGTCTTATTTTTGCCCCACCGTGCACATGGTCCCATGCCCAAATCAGTTCCATACACTCAACGACAATTTAAGATGGCCGCCACATGTTTGAATCTGTTCCAGTTAAAAGTCCAAGGGGCAGAAATAGTACTTTTGAACATGGGTTATCACAGTGCCCATAGACCCAGGGAAGGAGGCTGGCAAACAGGTCCCTCCAAAAACCAGTGGCGAAGTTGCCTTTGTCACACTAGTTAATTTGCATATTCAGGTAGATTTGTATATTGCTAAATCTACAGGCAGGAGAGAGATTTTGTGTTAGTTATTGACTTCCCCACCCCTTTGTAGATATGTTATTGTGTTATTATAAAGCCCTTTATGTTTTCTGATATGTTTTGATTATTTGTATTTTTATTTAATTGTCACCATAAGTTATATGTAAGGAGCATTTGGGCCAGTCCCAAGAAAAAATAAAGTTTTGTATGTTAGTTCCATTTGGAACATAATCCTGTGTGGATTTTTAGGGATCCCAACCACAAAGTTGTCTTACCTATTGGCTGGCTGCATGATACCTCTAGCCCTGGGATAAATCAAGAGAGCTAGCCCTGAGAGCAGCATGTGCCTTTGTAAAGGCAATAGAAATCAAATTGCAGGCAGAATTGGATGCCTGCCTGAAAGAAGGGCTGTAGTGGAATATGCAGAGGAGACAATACCTGCCTGGAAGAAGAGCTGCAGAGGAATAGGCAGAGGGGACGATACTTGTCTGGAAGAAGAGCTGCAGCCTGATCCAGTGAAAAAGCTCCAGAGGGACCCCAGTCAAGCCATGGCGACTGGGGCATAAACGCCGTACGTTTTCCCCAGTTCCAACTAGGAAGCGATCCTGGGTGGAGGTACCCACCCGGGGTACAGGGAGCTCTACTACAATTAAATTTATAAGCAAGTTAACTAAAATCTGTGAAATTAATGTATTGCATTGGTAAACTGAAAGCATTTTGCTGGAAGATCCAATTAGAACAAATTTCAGCAAAATGACCAAAAACAGGATATAAATAAATAATATACTAATTTAACAAAGAGAGTGTGTTGTGTAAGTAATCTCTTCCTATCAATGTTTATCACTGTGAATTAAAGCAAGAAGTTAGATTTTTGCAGTTAGAGGTTAATTATTAACTGTAGAACCCAGTACTGAGGACTGATATTTTTCTGTCCTTATGCTGTTCACGCTGTGAAGAAGGGGACGACAGAGATGGAGATGGATAGATGAAGTCACTGAAGCCATGAACATGAAGTTGTTGGAGCTCACAGGGGCAGTGACTGACAGATGTACCTGGCTTGCAATGGTCCATATTGTCACGGAGAGTCGGACACGACTGAACGACTAAACAACAAATCTTTGTAAAACATTTCCTCTAAGCGTGTAAATTGCAAGAAATAACTGATTAGGACATCCAGCGTCAGCTATTTCCCTCTAGGAAAACATTGATTCAATGCTTTCCTATAGGGAAGGCCTAATGCGCGACGTATGTGCATTGGTGCCCGCTCGTCATGGGACAGAGGAGGAGGCACAGCTGCGACACAGCACCGATGGTCATCAGTGCAAAAATAAGGTTAGTAAATAAAGGGTTTTTACCCTTTATTCACTGACTGGGAAGGAGTGAGTGAGAGGGCTATACAGGTATACAGTTTTGTATTCCTGGCACTTATATTATCCCTTTAAGACTGCCCCTAGAGGTGCTTCCTTTTTAGCTCTGTGAAACAATGCTGGACATCCTCACACTTTGCATGAGGACATCCAGTGTCTTCTAAATCCCCATAGGAAAGAATTATATAGGATCCCACAGGATTATAAGTGTGCATTTTCTGCTGTCGTTTTTTTTACTGTTAATGTTGAACACGAATTAAGAAATGCATTTAAAGAAATGTCTGCTTAATTTATATATAATTGATGACTGTATTAAATCTACGCTTTTGCCCTCTTTATTTACAGGCCTACCATATTGTCGAATATAAAATAGAGGAACGGTAAGTGGGAATAAAAGTGCTTAAAATCGTGCAGGCTAGCCACTCCAAAATAGGGATCACTCCCAATCCCAAACAGTACAATCCAACAAATTAGTATAGTTAAAAAACATATACCACCGGGGGCGCCACAATCACACACGTGTAATTATATTTACCAAATGGTAGACACAAGGTATCATGTAAAGAGATAAAAATGGAACAGTATATAGTGAAGTATTTAATGGTACAAATACAAATATTAAAAAAGATAAAAAATACACTCACAAAAGTATTGGCACAATAGGGACATATGTCTAAATTGTGCTATAAAAGCTTGTCAGCCCCTTGGGCTAAATACCCTTTGTACAGTGGATCCGATTTCTCCAGATTCAGTAATGGTCAGTCCTTATTCAGCTGGAGTCCAAATCTGTCCAATAAATATCAATAGGGGTGTTTAAGCTGCTCGACGCGTTTCGTCTCACCGACTTTCTCAAGAGCTGTACATGGCTTCTTTCTTCCGGCTTTTTAAATCCTGTGTTTCGCGCGTTCTTTTCATTGCGCGCATGCGCATCGCGGCTGAAATGTCCATACCCATAGCCGCGCGTGCGCATGTGTTCCACCTTGGAACGCAAACAACTTTATTGGCACAAATTGCCAATAAAGTTGTTT
>OW240915.1:227553671-227592455 GCA_933207985.1 Pelobates cultripes
CCCTAACCAAGTCCCCTGTCACCCATCACTAAGTCCCCTGTCACCCATCACTTAGTCCCCTGTCACCCCCTACCTAAGCCCCCTGTCACCCCTAAGTCCCCTGTCACCCCTCACCAAGCCCCCTGTCACCCCTAACCAAGTCCCCTGTCACCCATCACTAAGTCCCCTGTCACCCATCACTTAGTCCCCTGTCACCCCCTACCTAAGCCCCCTGTCACCCCTAAGTCCCCTGTCACCCCTCACCAAGTCCCCTGTCACCCCTCACCCAAGCCCCCTGTCTTGCCCCCTAACTAAGTCCCCTGTCACTCCCTAAGTCCCCTGTCACCCATCACTAAGTCCCCTGTCACCCCCTACCTAAGCCCCCTGTCACCCCTCACCAAGTCCCCTGTCACCCCCTACCTAAGCCCCCTGTCACCCCTCACTAAGCCCCCTGTCACCATCACTAACTTCCCTGTCACCCCCCACCAAGCCCCTGTCGCCCCCTCACCAAGTCCCCTGTCGCCCCCTCACCAAGCCCACTGTCACCTCTCACTAAGCCCGCTGTCATCCTCTCACTAAGCCCGCTGTCACCCCCTCCCTCCCTGACTCTGCCCTCTGTCACCCCCTCACTCTGCCCCCTGTGAGCCCCTCCCTCACTGACAACTGTCACCCCCTCACTGTGGCCCTCACTCTGCCACCTGTCACCCCCTTTACCCTAATTCTAACACCTGTCACCACCTCCTTCCCTCACTCTGTCCCCTGTCACCCCCACCTTCCCTCACTCTGTCCCCTGTCACCCCACCTTCCCTCACTCTGTCACCCCATCGCAAAGCCCCCTGTCACCCCCTCCTACCCTCCCTCAGCCACCTGCCCACCCTTCACTCTGCCACCCCCTAACTCTGTCACCCCATCCCTCCCTCAGCGACCTGTCACCCCCTTTCACACTCTGTTAATCCCTTCCACAATCTGTCACCCCCTTCCACACTCTGTCACACCTCTCCACACTCTGTCAGCCCCCTCCACTCTCTTTCACGTCATCCCCTCCACTCACACACACAGTCTCCCCTTTCAACACCCTGTCACCTCCCTCCACACACCCTGTCACCATTCCCCACAGACAAAATGCACAAAGGCCACAGTCCATATTCAAAAAATACCGCAAGCAGCTACCACACACACATACGGTCCTAGACACAAACATACACATGCTCACAGAAACATACATTCACATACAAGGGTACTCACTGTCAGACGCACTCTCAGGCACATACACAGATAGACAATGACAGACACATTTAGAAATACACACAGCCAGATAAACACATTGTGACTGTATGTCTGTATTAGTCAATATGTATGCATCAGTGTGTTTATGTGTGTGTGTGTGTGTGTGTAAATGCATGTGCATGTATCAGTGTGTATATGTATTTGTGTATTAGTGTTTAAATGTGTGCGTGTGTCTGCAGTGTGGTTGTGGTATGATATGGGCAATGCAAAGATAAAGTTGCAAGCAACATATATATATATATATATATATATATATATATACATACATACATACATACATAATACATAGGGAAACACATATATGATAATATACATGTTAAGGAATTTAGAATATGTGGGGAAATGTCAGGCTATACAACCATACCCAGCAATCGTATACAAATGATTAGCAATTTATGTAATATCTACAGTAAGTGCTCACAACGCAGCGGCATAGGGAGTTGCGGCAATTTTTTTCACTAATGGTGTAAATGGGGGGCCTCATGTTTGACTTTCGCCTAAGGCCTTGCAAAGTCTAGAGCCGCCTCTGTGGCCAGGCATAAACAAACAACTTCAATGATTTGAAGTAGTTATACTATCTTTAGTTTTTATATACAGTTCTCTCAGTTTTAATGGAGACATGATAATATAAGTATTACAAGTTGACAATTCAAATTGGTGTTGCAAAAATAGTTGATATTGCCTTGCTATTAGGCTAGGCAATAACATAGCCAATTTTTCAAAGCAGTACGATAATAGTTTTTTTATTTTATTTTTTGTCCTCAGCTATTTGGATATCTGAATGCTACCTGAATATTTTTATGAATGATGTTCACTCCAGCTGAGCCATCTCATGGATGCAGCTGAACAGACCAATCATGCCTTGTACAAGTCTAGTAGGAACTTGCATTTGGCAATACGGGTCTCCTATAGCCAGGTAACCTTGGATATATCTGTAGCAGATCATCATTGTATTTTTTGAGTGTATAAAAAAGCAATGATTACAATTCTATAACAAGTCATATAACAAGTCATATAGAGTGCTCTCTTATCTATCACTTTCTAGATAAATAGTACTGCGTTTTTTTGCAAATGCCAACTAGTTAGAACAGTGTTAACATGTGGCTTTATTATATCATTGATTTTGGACATACTCTGTCTTTGAGATTCATTTATATTGTATTATTGCATTCTGATTTAATTTTTCACACTTTAGAGTAGTTATATCAGTTAAATAAAATACTGCTTATGCAATAAATTGGTCTCATATAATGTGCATAATAGAAAATGTAATTTTTATTGGCTTGATACAATTAACAGAGAAAACAAGTATATAATAAATTTTACACATGCTTATTTAAACTAAGGAATCATGCAGATGTCTGTTCATTTCATACCATGTTATCTTAAACGTCTATTTCTATATGCATGAAAACTTTTGGCAAATCTACTTTCAAAGATTCTAAACCTATATAGAAACCTGGAGCTTAGTGAAAAAAATGCTTTCATATCTCAAATATCTAAAATGACGAATGCCTCAAGGTAGATTACCATCAATGACTAGATAATTATATCATTATTTTCGAGATCTATCAATATTTGGATTTTGCAATACAATTTACAAATTACACTTAAAGTATAGAAAAAAAAATACACCTGAAATCCAAAATCGATTGATAGAATATGCTAAAATTATATTGTTATGTTATATAAAAAATTATCAATAAAAGTTATTTGAAAAGAAATATGCAATTCAATGCAAAAATACATTAACATATGCAGTACTGGTAAATGGCTGCCTCCAAATTTGGTCCTGTAAAAGTTGTAGAACTTTTCTAATACAAGCTGCCATTATAAAATTACAATAACCATTTTAATAGATAACTCCATGGAAGCTATCTTTGGGATAATTCTAAACACTGGTCAAATATACCCCAACAATTAAATATATATTTATTTACGTTTTTACATTTATATAACATTATTCATTTACATACATGATTTATCAAATGTATTACTTTTTAAAAATTGATTATTTTAATTTTTGCCCCGGTCTACTTGCACTGCCTCAAGGCAAATATTGATGATATTTGTAGATTCAACTGGAAAAGGCAGTTCTTGCTACTGTATACTGTATTAAGAGTAAAACTTGAAATTCTGTGCTAAATATACAAATCCTATGCTTTATATAATGGCTGCTGGTGGACTCCACCTATTAACTCTGTAGCCACTATCCTCTGACCTTAACGATCTGTCCGTTTATGATTATGTACTTAACCTCTAATGGTAGTACCAATACAATATACAGAGTTGCATACAAATCAGAGATATTCATACATTACTCATGGCTTTGTACAATACAGAGATGCCTATACATTACACAGAACTGAGTACCACACAAAGAGCCGGGCACAACACGATAACAATAAAATACACAGAGCTGGGTATGACTCAAAGATAACCAAACATCAGATAGGAATAAGTGCATTATCTAGTTACTACACACAGAACTGGGCACAATAAGGAGATGCCCATAACTAAGGTTATTGAGATTGATACACAGAGTTACAAAACAGATATATGCACACAGTATAATATATCTGTATATCTGAAGCAAGGTTATACAGTGGTTTAATGCATGTGTACATTTTGACCTGTATGTGTGTACTTGTGTATATATGTATCTGCATGTGTGTCAGTATGTGTCTGTGTATCGGCATGTGTATCAGTGTGTGTCTCTGTGTATCTGCATGTGTGTCAGTGTATCTGTATGTGTGTCAGTGTGTGTACCTGTGTATCTTTGTCCATGTATCAGTGTTTGTATCAGTATGTAAGTCTGTGTATTTGCATCCGTGGATCTGTCTGTGTGTATCTGTGTGCATGTGTATCTGCATAAGGATAACTGTGAGTCTGTGTATCTGTATGTGTATAAGTGTGTGCACCTGTGTTTCTGTGTATCTGTCTTTGTGTCAATGTGTATATGTCTGTTTATATATCTGCATGTGTGTATCTGTATGAGTATCCGAATGTGCCTCAGTGCGTGTATATGTGTGTATTTGCATATATCTCAGCATCTCGCCAACACTACACACAAATACACCCCTGCATTCAAACATCAAACTACAAACAAATAGACCCCTGCATTAAAACCTCAACATTGCATGCAACAGACCTCTGTATTAAAACCCCAATATGATATAAAAAACATACTCCTGCATTGAAAACCACTACACACAAATCAATGCCTGCATTCAAATGCCAACACTGTACTATATAAATTCTTAATTCACACTTCAATTTCTTGTCACTTTTATTGATGCTATAATTTTACATTATGTTTGTACACATAGCTTTTATTAGACATGTGCAATTCGGTTCAGTCCGAATGGAAATTTGGATGAATTTCAGACATTCGGACATTCGGATGCTTCCAAATGTCCGAATGTGCTGAATTTCGGAAGTGCTGAACCCAACCGAAGTGCTGAATTTCCAAAGTGCAGAACCGAACTGAATTTCCGAAGTGCCAAAGTGCTTCGGACTTCTGAAAAGCGTCAAAGTGGGTAGGGGTAGGATTGTGGTTGGGGTAGGGTTAGGGATAGGGTTAGGAGTAGTGTTAGAGGTAGGGTTAGGGTTAGGTTAGGAGTAGGTGTAGGGTTAACCCAAACCCTACTCCTAACCCAACCCTAACCCTACTCCTACCCCTACTCCTAACCCAAACCCTAACCCTACTCCTAACCCAACCCTCACCCTTCTCTTAACCCTAACACTTACCCTACTCCTAACCCAATCCTAACTCTACTCCTAACCCTACCCTAACCCTACTCCAAACCCTAATCTTACACATAGCCCAACCCTATTCCTACTCCTAACCCTAACCTTAGTCCTAACCGAACCCTAACCCTACTACTAACCCTAACCCTACTCCTAACCCAATCCTAACCCTACTCCTAATCCTAACCCTACCCTAACCCTACTTTTATTTGATGGATACAATCTTTAAATACAGTAATTGCATATATGTTACTACAATGAAGTGTTATTCTTTGATGAGAAGGTTTTCTATCTTTTTTTGTGTTATTCGATTGGTATTTTTTTATATCATGGACTTGCATTTCATGTACACTAGTTTCTTGTACTACTCATATGAGTCCTAGGGGCTTTTTGTAAGATTTCAATATTTGTTAGAGATGCCTTTTCTCTATTACATTCATTGTTATGGATTTGCTTATTATATCATTTCCAGTTTTGTACTGGCATGGTGTTATGGTGTTATGTAATTTCTGCCCTCCATTAGCAGCATCTCTGTATTGATGAGGCTACTGTAACTAATTACTTGATTATATAAATGCACATAGTATGTTGAGGTAGTATGACTTGGGGAAAAAAACTCTGGAATTAAGTTGATATGTTTTCCCATGACTTGTTTACATTAAGTTGTTTAATCTATGACTTGTTTGCCCAGGTTTCTCTTTGATACTATGAAAAGAGGTAAGGTTAAATCCAGAAAAAAAGAAGGATTATGAAGACCAAGGATACAAACGGTAAGACAAAGAAGCAGATGGTCTACAGTGTTAACACAGTGTTAAATACAACAGAGAGGTCAAGATGAATAGAGTGCATAAGTATTTGAATTTACTTTGTCAGCAATTAAAAGATAATGGGCATATGGATTAAAAATGTTTTAGTAAAGAAGAAACCAGACAGATGGCTATTAAGTATAGAATTGGAATTAAGAAAGTTGGTATGCCTTTCCTATATTTTCAATAAAACTTCCTACCCAAATCTTACTCTTTCATGTCAATATGGGCCTGGAACTTATTTATTTAAATTGATAGACGAGGAGTTTTCTGCTGAGATGCCTCTGTTCACGCCGCAATTTGAGGAGACCGAACCTCTTTGGCGTTATTGGAATTAATGCAGAATTAATTGAGGTCCTCTTTTTGTCTTTTTTCTTATCTGATGGTTTCTCGTTCTCAGTATATATGGTCACAGTGAGGCAGTACCAGCAATAACAGCAGGGGCTTTTAAGAAGGATAAGAAGAGATCTGCAAATGATGCTGGTTCATTTCAAGCAGGCAAAAAATATCTGAAAATTGCTACATACATGTTTGTGTAGCTCTTTTGCCTTTATTTTTATTTATTTTTTTGTGCTCAATTAAGTCCTTTATTTATACTGGTTCATTATTGTGACTATACAAGACCATTTCATTATGAAATGATCTTGCAGCTGAAAAAGGAAGGGTAGGAAAGGAGATTGAGGAAGTAGGAGAGAAAGAATTGGACTGCCAAATAATTTAAACAATAGTATTGCATCATTCGGAGTGCCTTACGTGGAATTAAGGCTGTCTTTTTACTCTTCAAATAAAAATCAATACACGGATATATGGATTGGTAACATTTGGTAAAGTACGAAGGCCAGAACAAAATGGCTCACTTCTTCTGAAAAAGAAAAGGAAAAAAATCGACCTATAAGCACTTTTTACTCCCCGAAATAAACTGAAAGTTATCAGGACAAACACAGAAAATCTCTTCCAGAGAGAGACTAAGGAGATAGCTAAGCATGGACCTCCTGAAGTTACTGACATATTTGAAGAAGACACTTCCATTATGTGCTCTAATTCCCAAGGGATCACCCAACCACTATTATCAGCACTTTTCAGCAAATTATACACCAAAATTAAGAAAGATATTGAACTTAATTTTGGAGAACTGAGATCTGAAATAACTTCCTTAGTATAAACTCTCAATGTTCAAGCAAACACTCTAACCTCAATTCAAGAGCAAAGTTGCTTCAAGATTCTTATCTAAAAATGGAATTTAAACTAAAAAGTTTGGAAGATAAAATAACCAATATGGAAAATAGGGCAAGACACAAGAACATTTGCCTTAGAGGCATACCAGAAGCTGTACAACAAAATCAATTTTCTCAATACATTTTTTGAAGAATTCATATCTATAGAGGAAATGGGTGAATACCGAGACCACCCAATAGACCAATTAGAACATGGAATGCTGTGTATTTTGTATGAAAACCACAGAGAAAATCATTAATCGAATGCTCCACTGGGTGGCTGCCATTTCGTGCATACGAATACAAGTGGTTGGGACAATGGATGGTGGTCGTCGAGTGCCTGGAACTCATTTCGGCCAGGCACTCTCACGAACACCGGTCTCCATTGATTTACTCTACGTTCTCCTTTCCATTCACTTAGACGAACGGTGTTCGTGAGTTGCAGAATACTGAACACAGGGAGCATTCTCCACAATGCTAGACTTTGTCTTATGTGGTTTTTGTGCAAAACCCCATGAACGGAGACCAGCTCTTGCCACACTTTTCATGGAACTGTTCCTGGGCTTCGACCTTGTGGCAGACCGGTCATATCTTCCCTGCGGTGCCGATCACAAACTACCAAATGGATCTGGCTGATTTTCGGATATATTGTTCCCCTAGATCCATGCTACACAGGGATATGTGAAGTTCCCATGCATTTTGGGGGTACTTTCGGGGTGTTGTAAAATTATAACTTTTTCTGTACCAGGAGATAATTGAGTTTAGTACATTCTCTGACTCAATTATCTCCCAGGCTCAGAGGAGGAGTTTCTTCACTGTATAAATTGAATTCCTGTTTTCCATTAAACCAGTCTTGTCCCAGCATTAAGTTTTGACTCATGTGTGGGCGATACCGGTGATACTGTAACCTATGGATTATTGGCGTATGATTACTATGGGAAAAGAGTATGCATGGCGGTAATACCTTGGCAGACCGTCATATGGACATTTTTCCACAGCCCTACTGGATACATTTCAAGACATTTCTTATTTCTTTAAAGATTCTCAAGAACTTAAAATAAACTCTCATTATGGGATCTCTAATAAGCTGTGTGTATATGTTTAATAGAAGTGACTCACAAGTGAGCTCAGTGTGAACAGTAAATAGTGCTTCAAAATCAACGTGTGAATAGCTGCTCTTAAACACCTATGAGGGGATACCTTTCTTCTTCTCTCACCATAAATACATAGAGAAAAATGATTAACTGGATAAACCCTTTAATCAGTGGGTGGAGCGCTGAATAATAGACAGGCAGATATTAGCTTACCCCCCTGAATGGTAATATAAATCTCGATGTGGAGTGATACATAAAAGAGAAAAAAACATAAAACAAATCTAGTGCAGATGGTATTTGCAATATACTAGATGCAAAATAAATAAAGGTAGACACACTCACAATCTTCAGAGCCTGAGGGTAAGGCTCTACAATGACGCAGCTGTGCTGTTATAGGTAGCACCCCACCTTCTTGGATAAACAGGAATCTCAAGGCAAGCAAAACATAGGAGATTATGATGTAGTATGTCTGTGCTTATAATAAGCTAAAATCACTTCATAAAAGAGGACTCTCACCTTAATAAGAGCCCATAAATGCATTGGCTCTCAGGTGTAAACGCCTGATGTCAATTTGTGGGGTGACACTCCCCATTCTAGAACCTGGAATCGGACAGACTACCAAATAGTACTAAAATCCACTATTTATTATTAATATAAAATCAAAGGTGAGTAAAAATACATAATATTGCTCTTACTGTAAAAAAACCCACATTTCTTTGCCTTAGATGAAATCTCCTTTCTTCCAGCCTAAATGTGTGACCTTGTGTCCTATGTATAGCATTGATTTAAAATTTTAAATAGAAAAACACTCTAGGTATTCTCACAAATAGCACCGTGTGTTGAAGAGGGAGGGAATGGTTGGGGGTGCAGAGATTGTGGGGTGTAATGGCTCGAATAGATATAACAAGAATAACGGCACAGTTTTCAAATAGACGGTAAAACTCACACAGACACTTATTTAGAAATATATAACTACAATACATATTTGAAGAAAGAACTGAAAATAATGAGACGCGATGTTAGAGGGATGGGGGAGGGGATGGGGGAGGGAAATGTCAATTCTCCAGTGGTTTGGAATGGGTGCTTAGTGTATTGAGAGGATCGCCGTCCCTTCCTTCTTCTGTCCTCCCCCTCCATTGAGGTCCATCAAAGACGATTCCTCTTCTTGTTTTATATGATATATTATATTTATCACTTTTCTGGTGTTATCATTTGTGCTCCTGCCCTTAATAAACCCACATTGATCTAAATGTGTTTTTAGTTTTTTCACTTGAGTGTGTACTTATCCAGACTGCTAATGTTTGGCTTATTTATTTACATAACAGTCAGTCCTTATCCAGGTATCTACTCTCGCTTATGGCTGCCACAGTTATTCATACTTTGGCGCTTATCCAGTTGCCTGGCACTGACTTATTATTTTATCAAGGCAATCAGATTTTATCCAGGTAACTATTCTGGCTTAAGGTTAGCACTGGCTTTCTACAGCTCTCTGTAGAGAGTATAGGTGCATCTACCAACTGAGCACAACAAAACAATTACTCAAAACACTTGTCCCCCAGTCAGCACTGGCTTTCTACAGTTCTCCATGGAGAGTATAGGTACGTCTACTGACTAAACACAAATTCTCTGATTCACTTTTATTCACATCATTCAATGCACGGGTTGCACAATGTGAAACAGAATTTTTAGAAACAATTTAGACTTTTGCGTGAGAAGGAAAAAAACTGACAGCTTTTAAAACTCTTTTTCCTTCATGACTCTTCAGAAATTAGCTTAGTTAGTTTCACTTTAACTTTTGCTCAGCGCCTATGCTGAAGCATTTAACACAGCTTAATAACAATTTTTATTTAAAGATTTCAGATCCCCAACTTAACCAACACGCATCCTGTCTGTAATGCCAAAATGTTGTGCCTAATCATTAAATTCATGAAGCATCAGTACACCAAAATGAATAACAATCACCTAATAAGGTTTATAGCGATACTGAAGGGCACACTGCCCTGTTCAGGATGTGTAGGTTGAGCAATAGGCAAGTGAAATCACACCAATTGTACATAAGAATTCACATCACACTTTATTGAATACACAGGTATCCAAATTAGTCTTAACTTAAGATGCATCTAATGATTTATAATTTATAATTTTGCATGCATTCAGCTTAAATGATCAAAAAGCTTAAACATATCAATATCAGCTTAAAATATATCACCATAAGAGTAGTTCTTTGTCACTACGCTGCACACGACTGGGGAAACTATGGCAGTAAGGATGGAGAGACCCCCTCCACTGGGAAAGCAACAAAGACATGCACCACGTGTCTGCAATACAGGTTGGTAGCTCCCATCCGAGTGCCAAGTTTCCTAGTCTTTTATAACTTTTACAAGAGTGGGCATCTGTACTGGTCCACCTTAGATTCTCATATCAGTGCAGCCTAGCAAAGACCTGTCACAAGCGTTTGATGGGACTAGCCAGGCTGTTCAGGACCACCCAAGACATCATGTCTGTGTGGTTAGCTTATCTATCTTTTACTACTCTATTATCTGATGTTCTCTTTGGGCTTATTCCAAGTCCTGCACCTACCCTGACCCTGTTTACTCATGCTGTGTCATTTTATGGCTTATGTCTGAATTCATCTGCGACGCATCCAGGCCTGTGTTTTGTGACATGCTTGGACATGTTGTGACACCAATTTACTTAATTAATATTAGGTTTGTTCAATTTCAATTAGTGTTACTAAATAACAATTAATATCAGGTTTACACACCAATCAACAATTAGTAATATCTGGTTTGCTCAGGAGTGATCAATCAATTATCATCAATATAACTTCAGCAAGATGGAATTATTGAAGTATCATGAAATCCTAGGAGAAAACATCATGCCATCTGTGAGGAAGCTGAAGCTTGGGCATCAGTGGAGTGGACTCCCCAACAGGACAATGCCCAATCATACCTCAAATTCTACCAAGGCTTGGTTGTAGAAGAAGTCCTGGGAAATGTTACAGTAGCCATAGTCACCTGACTTGTACCCCATAGAAAATATATGGTGGGATTTGAAGAAGGCAGTTTCAGCACTCAAACCCAAGAATATTACTGAACTGGAGACCATTATGCAAGAGTCCTCAGGAATATTGCCACACGTTAACATCTAGCTATTCATCTCATTTGCAGCAGGTAATAACAGCAAAGGGTGCTCTACCTAGTACTAAAATGTTTACCATGAATGGGTTAAATAATTTTGAGACTGGAGAATTCATTATAAGTTCCATTTTTAGTTGAATTTGGGGAAACCGCTTGAAGCATTCATTGTTTGATTTGTTCATTGCAAACAGCTGAAAGTGTGTAAATATTGATAATAAACCTGGGGGTTGACTAATTTTGATTACAATTGTAAATGCTAAAATATCCTACAAGTGGTCAGAAAAGGCAGGAAAAAAGCACTGAGGCACTAATCCTAACAGCACAGGAACAGGCAGTCAGCACCAGATCAATAGAACCTGGATCTACCACACCAGGCAAGATCCAAGGTGCAGAGGCTTCTGAGACAGTCCAGCACCTAGTAGCTGGATGCAAGATGTTAGCAGGAACAGCATATACAGAGAGACACAACCAAGTTGCTGGGATTGTGTACCAAAACATCTGCACAGAATATGAATTGGAACTGCCAGATGGGAGATACCGCAAAGCGTCTTTGGAAAGTGAAGGCAGTAGTAGTCCCAGTTGTGATAGGAGCACTCGGGGCTGTGACTGCCTAAGTTGGGGGAGTGGCTTCAACAGATTCCAGATGGGACATCTGAGATCGCTGTCCAGAAGAGTGCAGTTCTAGGAACAGTTAAGATTCTGCACAGAATCTCCAGAATCCCAGGCCTCTGGTAAAGGACCCCAGAATGAGGAATAAACAAATCACCCAGTAGGGGTGAGAACATCAATTTTGTTTTTTATATATAGAATCTCACAAAAGTGAGTACACCCATCACATTTTTGTAAATATCTTATAAAATCTTTTCATGTGACAACACTGAAGAAATGACACACTGCTACAATGTAAAGTAGTAAGTGTACAGCCTGTATAACAGTGTAAATTGGCTGTCCCCTCAAAATAACTCAACACAAAGCCATTAATGTCTAAACCGTTGGCAACAAAAGTCAGTACACTCCTAAGTGGAAATGTCCAAATTGGGTCCAATTAGCCATTTTCCCTCCCTGGTGTCATGTGACTCGATAGGTCTCAGGTGTGAATGGGGAGCAGGTGTGTTAAATTTGGTGTTATCGCTCTCACACTCCGGTCACTGGAAGTTCAACATGGCACCTCATGGCAAAGAACTCTCTGAGAATCTGAAAAACATAATTGTTGCTCTACATAAAGATGGCCTAGGCTATAAGAAGATTGCCAAGACCCTGAAACTGAGCTGTACATTTACTACTTTACATTGTAGCAGAGTTTCATTACTTCAGTGTTGTCACATGAAAAGATATAATAAAATATTTACAAAAATGTGATGGGCGTACTCACTTTTATGAGATTCTATATAAAAAAAACAAAATTGATGTTCTCACCCCTACTGGTATTTTAAAAAACGTGAGGGGTGTTCTCACTTTTGTGAGATACTGTATGTCTTAAAGATATCTGAGAGATTTTTAGTACAATGGAAAAAATGCAATACAATAATACAATATTGAACATATATAAAATTCATAAAAAGAGCAAACCAAGAGAAACATATATAAAAAAGATTGCATTCCATCAGCATTGCTAGACACCGAATATTAGAGAGAATATCCAACAAATAAACAAGCAAAAATGTTAAGTTTACTACGTATATCTAATTATCACTCATAACCCATCCTACAATACATCATGAAATTACATTTATTATAAGTGAAGTACTTATGCTAAGAAGGAAGTATATAATCAGACCTCCTCAGGTACAAAATACCAAATAACATAACCAAAATGATAAATATATAATAAAAAGTATAGGCACTCTCCCATCTAAGGAGTTAGGTATCAGAAATATATTGAAACCTCAGGGACCAGATATCTTTATGATGATGAATTCACATTTTTGATTAAAAAAAATGTTTTTCCATATATCCTATGATGTGATATTTGATTAGCTATTAAAGGCCACGCTGAAGGGTATGGTTTACACCAATATCTGGTGTGACGGAACGCTGGCACTCTGACTGAGTACCTCCGCCAATCGATGCTCCTAGTGCTCGCTGAGGACTCCAAGCACTCCAACCGACACCATCAGCACTGCAGACCCCACTTCCAGCGATGCAACTGCGCCGGGGTCTCTGCTGTTTCCACCCACCCTGGACCCAAGGCCAGGATCCAGCTTCCAGTGGGTGAACCTCTCTTTCCCCAGAGAGCAGGAACAGGAACAAATCAAGCTATTGCAAGAGCTTCCTCTGGGGAGTAAGTGATTATAGCAATCCCCAGAGTGTAGGTATCCCTTCCCCCAAACATGAGCCAAGGCTTAATGCTGGAACAAGACTGATTTACTGGCACACAGAACTCACAATTTATGCAACACAAAACTCCTCCTCTGGGCCAGGCTAGATAATTGAGTTTCTACAATACACAAAGCTCAATTATCTGCTGGCCAGAAACATTACAATTTTTACAGCATTCATAACTTCTAAAATATACATCACAGGGACCCCAAAACATGCAATAACCCCATAAAAAGTATATCCTTGGAACCGGGGGATCTGGGTGAACCACATATCCAAAATTCACCCAGATCCGTTCAGTACTTTGGAAAATACAGTTTAATGCAGATTCTGCAGAACATATACAGGCTAAATGAAAAACAATCACTGTATAATGTGTCCCCTGCTGTATAGTCCAAAACCACTGCACGATGTCTCTGTGCACCAAATACTGGCGAGATGGCACCGTGTTGAAAAGTCCAAACAGTGTCTGTGAGTTAAAATGGCTGCCATCCATTGTTCTCACCATGTGCTTCTGATACAGGAAATGGTGGCCACCCAGTAAGTCCACAGTATGTCCCCAGATGGTTCTTAAAGGGCCAGCAGTAGCACAACACAAATCCATTATGCCCAAATCATGTCTTTAAAGGGCAATACATCCCAGGGGCCATAGTCACAGGGCAAGAGGCGGGCAAGCAGTCCTCTCCAGGCACAAGTGGCGAAGGGCACTTCGTCACACATCTTCCCTTTGGGGGGAAGACTAAACAGGTACCTGACCTTCTGCCGGTCAGTACCTAGATTAGTCGGGCAGCCCACCCACAAAGAAAAATACGCAGAGTAACCCCCCCACAATAAATGGTACTGGCCTGTAGGTTCAAGTTTGTAGTGGGACAGCGCAGCACTCTCGGTCTCCCTGGTGCAGCTAGGCAAACTGCTGGTGTTGCTTGGGGGGCAGAGGCCAGCGGCGCTCTGCCCTGCTGCCAGCTCTTCCACTGGGGTAACCCGTGGTAAGTCAGGCTCTGATACAGGGGAAAAGGGGGGGCAGAGGCTAACAGAGCTCTGCCCAGATGCCAGCTCTTCTGCTGGGAGGGGGTCAGTGGGTATCGCAGGCTCATCCACTGCCCCCAGGACCCAGTTGGGATGTAGCTGGGGAGGGGAAGTTTCGCTTACCTCCTCCTCCTGGCATCCCTGCGGGGTTGGTTGGGGATCTGGACCGCCCGTCCAGCCTCCCTGTAGGACTGGCACAGAGACCGCGGTCCCATCTGCGCCAGTGTGGTTAGGTTTGTCTTCCCCCTCTCCCGGTATCTCTGGCTGCTGTTGGAGGGGGAGGCTGGTTGCCCCCACTCCCCAGGACGCTGGTTGCTGTAAGGTGGAGGGATCGACCATCACCTCCTCCTGGAACTCAGGCCGCCGCTGGGGAGAGAGACCAGTTGTCTCCTCTCCCTGTATATTATACTGCCGCTGGGGACCTGGGCTGACTGCCCAGCATCCCTGTAGGGCTGGCAGAGAGACTTCAGTCCCATCTCCACTTGCCATCTCTCTGTGTCCCCAGGACAAGTCTATGAGGTCGCCCACCTCCGGCTGCTGTTGGAGAGGGAGGCCGGTTGCCTCCCCTCCCCAGGACGCTGGTTGCTGTACGGGGGAGGGATCTACCATCACCTCCTCTTGGAACTCAGGCCGCCGCTGGGGAGAGAGACCGGTTGTCTCTTCCCTCTATACGGTGCACTGCCGCTGGGAAGGAAGGTCGCTGCTCTCCTCTCCCTGTAACTCACTCTGTCGCTGGAGACGGGGTGTCAATACCCCCAAACTCCACAGTTGGTACTCGTAGTTCCGTGCGTCTTGGTTCTCAGCACTCAACAGGTGCATCACTTGATGGACCACCTCATCTGAAGGGTTTGGGCCAAACCAGACCAGCCGCGCCTTTACTTCCTTCATGAAATCAGCACCCTCATAGCACTGTGACAGGCGGATTTGCAATTCACTGGCTGCTGTCCAGGGTCTTGCTAGCTCCATGTTGCTGTAGGTAGGGACGCTGCGCAGAGGCTAGCGTTGCCCTCAATTATAAATCTGTAACTCCACACGTTACCGGTGTCTCTGAGCTGCTGGTCCTCGCACTAGGACGCCATCCCACTGCTGCCACCAAATGTGACAGAACGCTGGCACTCCGACTGAGTACCTCCGCCAATCGATGCTCCTAGTGCTCGCTGAGGACTCCAAGCACTCCAACCGACACCATCAGCACTGCAGACCCCACTTCCAGCGATGCAACTGCGCCGGGGTCTCTGCTGTTTCCACCCACCCTGGACCCAAGGCCAGGATCCAGCTTCCAGTGGGTGAACCTCTCTTTCCCCAGAGAGCAGGAACAGGAACAAATCAAGCTATTGCAAGAGCTTCCTCTGGGGAGTAAGTGATTATAGCAATCCCCAGAGTGTAGGTATCCCTTCCCCCAAACATGAGCCAAGGCTTAATGCTGGAACAAGACTGATTTACTGGCACACAGAACTCACAATTTATGCAACACAAAACTCCTCCTCTGGGCCAGGCTAGATAATTGAGTTTCTACAATACACAAAGCTCAATTATCTGCTGGCCAGAAACATTACAATTTTTACAGCATTCATAACTTCTAAAATATACATCACAGGGACCCCAAAACATGCAATAACCCCATAAAAAGTATATCCTTGGAACCGGGGGATCTGGGTGAACCACATATCCAAAATTCACCCAGATCCATTCAGTACTTTGGAAAATACAGTTTAATGCAGATTCTGCAGAACATATACAGGCTAAATGAAAAACAATTACTGTATAATGTGTCCCCTGCTGTATAGTCCAAAACCACTGCACGATGTCTCTGTGCACCAAATACTGGCGAGATGGCACCATGTTGAAAAGTCCAAACAGTGTCTGTGAGTTAAAATGGCCGCCATCCATTGTTCTCACCATGTGCTTCTGATACAGGAAATGGTGGCCACCCAGTAACTCCACAGTATGTCCCCAGATGGTTCTTAAAGGGCCAGCAGTAGCACAACACAAATCCATTGTGCCCAAATCATGTCTTTAAAGGGCAATACATCCCAGGGGCCATAGTCACAGGGCAAGAGGCGGGCAAGCAATCCTCTCCAGGCACAAGTGGCGAAGGGCACTTCGTCACATCTGGCAATACAGATTTTAGGAGCCAACAAAATATTAACTGCAAGATTCTTACTGTATTTGTTATTCTTTGGTAAGTCTAAATGAAAGAGCCATATTTGCAGGTTAACTAAAAACTTACATCGAGTATATCATTCAATATTTTGGCCATTTTAACATTAGTTTGCTGTAATTTTACACAATCCCACCATATATAATATAATGCACTCTGGACATGAGAGCATCTCCAGCAGCAACTAGTAGTTAATTTATGAAACTTTCTAATACATATAGGAACAAAATGACAACAACTTAATAACTCATAATAGTTTTTTTTTAGCAAGTGTCCATTCCTCCTTCCAATTCTCAAATGGATTTATAACCTCTATGTCCTTTTCCCATTTCATCATAGTGGAAGTCAATATACACTGAACAAACTTTTGTTTTTGCCCGAATTTTTCGTGAGCTGAACTCAAAGATCTAGGACTTTTTCTATGTACACAAAGGCTATTTCTCTCAAATATTGTACACAAATCTGTCTAAATCTGAGATAATCCATCCACCTCACAGGTGTTGCATATCAAGATGCTGATTAGACAGCATGATTATTGCAAAGGTGTGCCTTAGGCTGGCCACAATAAAAGGCCACTCTAAAATGTGCAGTTTTATCACCCAACACAATGCTACAAATGTTGCAAGTTTTGAGGGATTGTGCAATTGGTATGCTGCCTGCAAGAATGCCCACCTTATAATCTCCACCTGTTGTCCATTAATTAAATGTTTATTTCTCTACCATAAGCCATCTCCAAAGACGTTTCAGAGAATTTGGCAGTACATTCAACCGGCCTCACAACCACAGACCAAGTCTGTGGTTAAGTTAGAGGGACAAAGGTTTAAAAATAATATCAGGAAGTATTACTTTACTGAGAGGGTAGTGGATGCATGGAATAGCCTTCCAGCTCTAGTGGTAGAGGTTAACACAGTAAAGGAGTTTAAGCATGCATGGGATAGGCATAAGGCTATCCTAACTATAAGATAAGGATAGGGACTAATGAAAGTATTTAGAAAATTGGGCAGACTATATGGGCCGAATGGTTCTTATCTGCCATCACATTCTATGTTTCTATGTTTCTATGTGTAACCACACCAGCCCAGAACCTCCACATCCAGCATCTTCACCTCCAAGATCATCAACTACCCTGACAACTGCTGCAACAATCAGTTTACATAACCAAAGAATTTCTGCACAAACTGTCAGGAACCGTCTCAGGAAAGCTCATCTGCATGCCATCGCCCTCATTGGGGTCTTGATCTGACTGTAGTTAGTCGTCATAACAGACTTGATGGCATCTGGCACTTTGGAGAGGTGTTCTCTTCATGGATGAATACCGGTTTACACGATACAAGGCAGATGGGAGACAGCGTGTATGGCATCGTGTGGGTGAGCGGTTTACTTATGTAAATGTTGTGGATCGAGTGGCCCATGGTGGCGGTGGGGTTATGGTATGGGCAGACGTATGTTATTGACAATGAACACAGGTGCATTTTATTGATGTCATATTGAATGCACAGAGATACCATGATGAGATCCTAAGGCCCATTGATGTGCCATTCATCCACGACCATTACCTCATGTTGCAGCAAGATAATGCATGCCCCTTGTTGCAAGAATCTGTACACAATTCCTTGAAGCTGAAAACATCCCAGCTCTTGCATGGCCAGCATATTCATGGGACATGTCACCCATTAATCATGTTTGGGATGCTCTGGATGGGCGTATACGACAGTGTGTTCCAGGTCCTGCCAATATCCAACAACATCACACAGCCATTGAAGAGGAGTGGATCAACATTCCACAGGCCACAATCAACAATCTGATTAACAATATGCGAAGGAGATGTGTTGCACTGTGTAAGGCAAATGATGGTCACACCAGATACTGATTGGTTTTCGGATCCCCCTGCACCTCCCCGAACCACCCCAAATACAGTAAAACTGCACATTTTAGTCTTTTATTGTGGCCAGCCTAAGGCACACCTGCATAATAATCATGCTGTCTAATCAGCATCTTGATATGCCACACCTGTGAGGTGGATGGATTATCTCGGCAAAGGAGAAGTGCTCACTAACACAGATTTAGACAGATTTGTGAACAATATTTGAGAGAAATAGGCCTTTTGTGTACAAAGAAGAAATCTTAGATCTTAATTTGCTATTATGTTAACTACCATTAAAGTCATGTAATTGAGTTGGAAGGGAAATACAGTTAACTCTAAAAAATATATATAAAAATTCAAAAGTAAAAAAAATTCTCGGTTTGGTAGTTTAAATTTGCCTTGTAAAACACCAAACGGCAATATACTCTCATCTGATTTAATGTCTGCTAAGATAATTATACCATTATTGATTCAGCTGGACATATCCATAACCTGCATGTAATATTTAAAATTTTTGATGGGTGTAGATTGAGTAAAATACTCTTTGATACCAAACCTAGCTCTAATCTTTGCTACAGTCTTTATTGCATCTCCCATGAGTGGATTATTTAAATTTAGATATTTAATCATGGAAGGCCTGATCCAAAATAAATTTTAAGTTCCAAGCTGAAAGCCTTCACAATGGAACCAACCAGCATTCCTATTCTTCTTGAAATCCCAAGCCAATACACGTGTAAATACTGTTGCATCATGTAATAAGTTTAGGTTTGAAAAACTTAGGCCTATTTGAGTACCATATCTTTCAATTCTGGGTTTCTTACTTTTCCAAACAAAAGAAAGTAATAATTAACTTAATCTTTCTATAACAACCACTAGGACGCGACTTGGAATCATTCTGAACAAAACAAAAGTATCTTGGAAAACCAGTTAAGCTTTAACCAGATCAATTCTTCCCAACCATGATACTTCGGTTGCTTTCAGTTTAGTAATCTGCTGGTTCAGATCTTGAAATAAGAGCTTATAATTCTCTGGAACAATGTGGTTTAAATCAAACATTAGCTTAATCCTCAATTCAGTCCCTAATATAGCATTTATATTGTAAACACCAAATTCTGTTCAAAGACAGGCAGAATTGAACTAGCTAGTGACAGGGAAATGTGTTACTTATTATTTAACAATACCTGTGAAAAAGTGACGATCAATATAAGAGCCAAAGCGTTTCAAAACTGTTTGACTCTTACCAGTGAGGTTGTACCGGGGGAGTCCTGGCATCATAACTGTATGCTGTAGTGGTTATAGTTCTTAACCACTGCCTTAACAAATGCCTCTTTAAGCCCTGTAAAAGTGTAACAACATGTCTAGCAATTATTGTTTGCCCTGAGCAGCTGCCAACATTATTTAATAAATAAAGGGAACCTACTAATGACAGTTATACCTGATGTCACGTTTGTCTTGAAATTAGGTCATTATTAATATTTTAATAAATTATACATTTTAAGTCAGACAGAGTATCCACTTTGTAATGTATGTTTTATGCAACAAATAGTGTTTCTAAAATGCCTCCAGTTATGTCTGGCAAAAAGTAAAATGATGGGCTGTTTGAAAAGTTCCTTGTAATACAGCATGAATAATGCAGGATGTTAGAAAATGAAGTCATTTCATTATAAAATACTATTGTTCTCACTGAAATGTAAATTATTTGCCTTGACTATGTATTATAACACAGACATTCTATTGTTCTCCCTTTCCTTTTTAATATTATCTTTATTTTATTCTGCATGATAATAATTTCACAGTTCAATAAAATATTTTAAACACATGGAGTGTTCTTTTTCTAGAATGCTTTCTCGGTAAACTTAAAGAACTGTGCATCATTCAGAATTTGACAGCAACAAGAGAATATAAACAAAATTCATGCATATTCAACTACTACGTGTACTTCAAATAATAGGTTTGTTTTAGACCTCTGTTTTTTTGGAGAAATATCGTTAATGAAATATTTAAATTGAGTATGTATGCAAAGATTTAACATCTGTTTAGAGAGTAAAATATTTTCTTTAAACAATAAGTAAAAAAAAAAAGAATATTTAACTTCGCAAGATAAAAAAGCTTTTTGTTCACATTAGTTGGACTATAACTCCAACATTTATATATACAATACATTTATATATACAATACGTTTATATGTACACTAATTAGCCACAACATTAAAACCACTCACAATCAGTTCTTTAATTTCATATGTTGGAAGCAGGGACAAGCAATAAGATCTGAGTGACTTTGACAAAGGCTAAATAGTAATTCCTAGACTAATGGGTCAGAGCATCTCCAAAATGTGGTGTTCCCGGTATGCAGTAGTAAGTATCTATCAAAAGTTGTGCAAAGGACAGCTGATGAACAGGGTTAAGAGAACCGAAGGCACATGGGGAGCGAAATCTAGTCTATCAGGTCTGATCATATAGAAGAGCAACTGTAGCTTAAAGGGAAACTATAATGCAAAGAAAACAAAGCACAGATATGTATATTTCATTGCAGTAAAAGCTAACCATATTATATCATTCACAGTAAAAATGCCATGCAGAAATTTTTTTTTTAATTCTTAATTTCTCACTCTTTTTTAGTTTTTATTCCTATACAATTATGTTTCATGTATAAATGTTTAAGGTGAAATTAATTTCCTGTTTCTCCGGAACTAACTGATATATAGTAAGCTTGGGTGCACTTAATATGAAAGTGTTGAATTATGGATGAACAGACATACAGTTAAATTGTAGGGTTTGTTTTTATTTTGTTTTCATCAAAACATGTACAAATGCCTCAGTTCTGAAGCGGTTAAGGATATAATTAGGATGAATGAGGAGTGTTGAACCGAGGAGAAATCTGATTTTTATTCTTAGGAAAGAAATATTTTCCCTCCTTTTTTGAAGTATAGTTGGCCATCACTACAAATAGATGTTTTTTGTTATTTATTGAGGGTTTGCCATGTTTTGGATCAATAATTTGAATATGGTGAAGCTTGGGCTCTGTACACAAACCTTGTGTCTGGGGATTACAGTGTCAGTGATTATTAAAATAGGTGTCACTACCATTAGCAGCCAAGACGTGTTTCCTTACTACAACATCTTGCTAAATGAAACTGGTAATTTCTTGTTGGCCAGATTTTAAATGTCTCCCATATACAATAATAGGAGATCTTAAGAGAGTTACAAAAGTGAGAATTCAGAGGGAATTCAAATTTAATTTCAAATTTAAGGCTATTTTCAGCTATTCAGCTATTTTGGCTTTACCTGAAATTCACTTTGAATTTTCACTTTAGTGAATAACCCTGTTAGGGTCTTATTTCCATCCTAGTAGCTTAAGTTTACTAGTTGCTGGTATCTTATAAAAATTAACTAGATGCAATGAGAAAAGTTGAAGCTAACTGTATTATTGTATCTGAAAACTCTCTATTTATTCTATAGGAAATTGTTTATGCAATAATCAAGTACACTTAGGCACCAACATTTTTAATAGCCGAAGCCTTGTGTAAGTTGTCTGGATCTTCTTAAATAGAAGAAATTAGTGACATTGAGACATTCTTTTCCACTTCCTTGCATGTCAAAACTGAGTATGTTCTTGTAAGTTGCTGTTACATCAGCATTCATTATTTTACACTGGCAGTGGCACTGAAATAAATTATTACTAAAATTAGTACACAACACAAACAACAAATAATTCTCTTTTTATGTATGTTCAGGATAAATCTTAATCAATTCTCTCTTTATGTTCATCATTCTGCTATAATATGTATGTATATTTCTGAATTATAGACTACATTTATTTTTTATGTTTAATTTAAATAGAAGCAATAAAAATGCATAACCAATAATTTGGCAAAACGAGATAAAATTCTCTAAAAAAATGTATTAAGAAATGACAAATTGACTGTGTGCCAGTCATGAACGGACTTTTTCTTCGTTTGGCACAGTATTGGTCACATGAGACTACTGTAAATATCATAAACTGTTGAAAATAATTCACTTCACACAGATGCTGATTTTGATGTTACCAAAGTGAGTAGATAAGACTTTATCAAAACAAGCAATGTGGTAACTTGCATTACTTATTTTAAATACAGTCAAGTGTTTTATAGAAATTAAAACAAAAGACTTAAAATGGATTAACAGATATAAAAATAAATATAGACAAAAAATAATTTTTAATGAATTCCATGCAATTAACCTGCAATTTAAGAGGGCCTTTCTGATTTTAAACACTTCTCACATTTTTATACTTTTATAACTCAGAAAAGGAAATAAAGTTTAAAAAGAACTGTGGCGAAAACATAAGTCTATTTATATGTGCCATCATGTTCTTTTATAACCCTGTTTTGTCTAAACAATGTTCCTTAAATCAAAGGTTTCTTTAGAATTCATCTAATTAGAAAACTTAGGGTTATCACCTTTTTTTCATCTTTTGTCAGACAAAATTATTTTTCTACATTCATTTAATTTATTATACAAAACTGTCCACTATAGTACATGATGGGTATCTTGTTGTGTGTGGCTTCACATGACAAGCCTGTATTACTACTAAGCTCTAAATCCAAAGACAGATCAGTTATCCTTCTGTCTAGTTATGTATGTAAATCACAATTTAGCTAGTTTATTCAATTCTCCCACAACCTTTTTAATCTATTGCATACATTCCAATGCATTTTATCTTTTGTCTTAATAAATGCACTAAAGGAAACAGATTATTTCTCAATATATTTTAAATAGCATGGGTCTTGGTTTGGAGTTTTTGAAACTTTGCATAACATATTTATTTAATATTTAGTTTCTATGTAAATTGGCCATGTTTAAAACAAAGAAAGACATGTCTTTGACACAAGGGAATTTTTGTGCACATTGTGTTCACACATTAATAAAGTACAGGTGCTTAAAATATGTGTTACCTTAAAATACTAGCAATAAAAGCAGATTATATGTATGAAGAGAAGAGAGAAAGAAACAAATAAAAACACAGTTATAGTGTAGTATTTAATGCAACATAAACTATAAATCCAATAGAGACAGACATATTTTGTGTAAAAATCATATTTCTGAAATAGTGAATTAAAAGACCTCATGGACCCACAGCCTATACTGTCTTCGAGATACTATGGTGTCCCCTCCCGCCCGGGGGCAATGCGATTTTTTGCTCATTTTATTTTGTGCCATTTACTTGTAAGTGCCCATCTATTAGTTTTATATTTTATATTTTATGCCGCATTAAATACTATACTATAACAGGTTTTTATTTGTTTCTTTCTCTCTCCCTTTTTTTATATATATATCACCTGAGGGTGCTTTTATTCCAAGCATCATAAGAGTGCTTTTATTTCCAATATTTCAACGTAACATAAATTTGATGCACCTGAACTCGATTGTGTGAGCAAATTTGCACACAAAAATTTGTACTTGGAACTGTGAAAGGCAATTCTGTCTTTAGGCATAACTTTTTCACTATTACACTATATTAAGTTTGCACTGTTTTTAGTTTTACACATTGACCTCATGTTTAAAACAATATAATTTCAACTTAGAAAACCAACTAAAATAATGTTGCAGCTGTTGAATTTGGTGTCACTCAAAAGTGAATTTAACCCCTTAGTGACCAGACTGATTTTCAATTTTCTTACCGTTTGGGACCAGGACTGTTTTTACATTTCTGCGGTGTTTGTGTTTAGCTGTAATTTTCCTCTTACTAATTTATTGTACCCACACATATTATTTACTGTTTTTCTAGCCATAAAGTGATCTTTCTAAAGATACCATTATTTACATCATATCATATCATTTACTATAAAATTTTTTATAAAATATGATGAAATAATGTAAAAAAACACACTTTTTCCAACTTTGACCCCCATAATATGTTACACATCTACAACCGCAAAAAACTAGTTTTTTATAAAATTAGTTTTTAAATTTTGTCCTGAGTTTAGAAATACCCAAGGGTAATATGTTCTTAGCTTTTTTGAAAGTTATAGGGCTATAAGTACAAGTAGCACTTTGCTATTTCCAAACCATTTTTTTTCAAAATGAAAGCAAGTTACATTGTAACACTGATATCTGTCAGGAATTCCTGAATAACCCTTCACATGTATATATTTTTTAAAAGAAGACAACCTACGGTATTAAACTTGGGGTATTTTGACTCTATTCCTGCAGCCATTTTACCACTGATCTATGCCAAATTTTAAAATGCCCAAAAAATAATAGTAATTGGTGATTTTTTTTGACACACATACCAATTTAAGAATACATGTACTGAGAACGTTAAGGGTTACTGCCAAAGAACACCCCAATATGTGGTAAGCAAAATCTCCTGAGTACCGTGATACCACCCACATATAGGTGTGTTGGATTTTCTGGGGGGCTAAAAGACCTTATTTGGAGAGTGCGCATTCCAGTTTTCCAACTTGGAACTTTCACAGCTGGTCATCATGCACCCATGTTTTGGGACATTTTTGAAACCGGCCAATGTAATTTATGCCCATCAAACTATATATTTTTCAAAAGTAGACAACCCATGGTATTCAATATAGGGTATTTCCAGTCTTTTTTAGTAGCCACGTAGACACAAACAGTGGCCAAAGCTAGCATTTATATTTGTTTGTGTGTTAAAATTTCAAAAAACAATTATGAACGCTAAATTATGAACATACCCCATTTGCAATACCTTGGGTTGTCTTATTTTGCAAATGGTATGCCATCATGGGGTAATTCTCATTCCTGGGCTCCCATATGCTCTCAAAGGCAACATAACCAATCTGGCAAATTTTTATGTGAAAAAACGTCCTTATATTTGACCCTGTGACTTTCAAAACCACAATAAAACCTGTACATGGGGGTTACTGTTATATTCAGGAGACTTTACTGAACACAAATATTAGTGTTTCAAAACAGTAAAACGTATCACAACAATGATATCATCAGTGAAACTGCCTTTTGTGTGTGAAAAATGCAAAAAACTTCACTTTCACTGACAATGTCATCGCTGTGATATGTTTTACTGTTTAATTAATATATGTGTTCAGCTAATTCTACCGAGTAAAACAGTATCCCCCATGTATATGTTTTAGAGTGTTTTGGAAAGTTACATGGTTAGATATAAAGATATAAATGGTTAAATATAGTGCAAGCAAATCAAATTCTCTGGACTTTCTGCCTGGGTTGTCAGGCAGGTCCTCCAAATTACAATTAATAAAATTACTTAAATATGTAAAAATATTACATAAATATGCACGTAGAATTTAACTATATATACATATTTATATATTTGAAGTCTACATGTATATTTATGAAATTATTTGTTATATATATATATATGGACATTTGTATATTTCATATTTTTTATTTATTTATTTATATATATATAATTTTATTCTAAGTGTATATATATTTATAACAAAATACAGTTTGAATAAAATTACATATATATATATATATATATAAATATATTAACGGTCTTTAATCCATCAAAGGTTTACAGGTTGTTTGATCAAACAACCTGTAAACCTTTGATGGATTAAAGACCATTAATATTCTTAAAAAGACCGAAGAGTGCATCTTTCTTCTATATAATTATTTATCAGCATAAGATTGTACCAGGGCACTTTACTATTCATTACATCAGGAAGGGTGAGTGCCATTTTTTGTGATATATATATATATATATATATATATATATATAAACATATATATATATATATAAATATATATATAATATATATATATATTATTTTTACATTGTTTTTATTTAATTTTAATTTATTATTATTTTTTATATATCTATATCTATATATATATGTGTGCAATTTTACTCTAAGTGTATTTTTATATTAATATATGTATATATTAATGAAAAAAATGTTGTATGACATTATATATAAGACATTAATATATATACCCCTGCTGGCAGCACTATGGACACCTATTGCGGCCATGTGATCACTTGGCCCCTGGGGGTCCTAATTTGCAGTGGAGGGACTGTCTGGGCTGTTAGACAGTCTCCCCATAGAAGAAGAACAATGATCGCCGGCGGGGGAATGGCGACGATCGGGTAAGTACATATGGAGAGAGAGATGGAGGGAGAGAGTTGGAGGGAGGGAGGGAAGACTGCGATTAGAGATCTCCCCAGCCAGGGAGGCAAAATTGCACAACAAGCCCCTGAAGTGTCCCTCTCACCTTCTGAATAAGACCTTGCAGCATTCTTGCTTTGTACCAGGTGTCCTCCATCCTTTTCCTGTGCAGAGCTTCAGTGTGAGGGGAGAAGGCGGGGCCTAGGGGAAGTGAAGTTACATCACTTCCTGCCCCCTCCTCTCCTCCTTTCCTGCTAAGCGGCTGAAGCAACAGGTATGTAAATCCTCCAGACACCCCTTCACTAACCTCAACCCCCATTTCATTTTATTTTACTACTTTTGCGCTCTCCTTTTTAAATTAATTGGTTACAACTACATGTTTGTTTGTCCACCCACTGTAAAGAGCTGCGGAATTTGTTGGCACTATATAAATAATAACATAGTTATAACATAGTAACATGCAACCTCCCCACCATTGCAATACTGCATACAGCCTCTTTACACACACACATACACTTACTACAACCATCTATATAGTGCCAACAAATTCTTCAGCGCAGTACAATAGGTAAAAGAATACAAACAATTCTAACACATGTTGAACACAACATCACAAGCAGAATCCCACACACTGAACCCCTCTAGTAGCCTACAAACACATGTGTTTGAAAGCTACTTGTATGGACTTGTATGGTTGAAAATAAATGTGGGGGGTGCTGGGGCTGCTTGTGATGTCACCAGCAAACACAGAGGAAGCATGTAATTAAATTTTCTTTATGTCTTTATTTTAGTGGGATGGGGGGGGGTCATGGCATGCCAGTAAGGGTTACTCCATTCAAAAACAGTGTTTTATTAAAACACTGTTTTTGGTTGGATTAATCTCTTAAAAGCAAATCTGAGCCTATTTGGAGGCTTTGCAGATGGAAGTCATAGTTCTCACACAGCCAATATGGGTGCAGAGCAGCATGTATATAATATCTGTGTGTGAGCCACACAAAGAAGGGGAAAAGACTTTGCACCAGAAGGGGGCCCTTGGTATCCCATTTCCTGAAGGCACTGTGAGTTGTCAGTCCGCCCCTGGGCAGCATTCATTTATGAAATGTTGTTTAGAATTCATGTTATAAAATGCACTAACCTCAGTATTCTACTTCTTCAGTATTAGAATGACGGTGTGCTTTATAATGTGTTATTTTGGATCTTTAGAATTAATAAGCTGGCTTTCTTTCAATACCCAATAACCCACATTAAAATAAATGAATACCGTGAACACATACTAATAATTTCTTATCATTTGTATCAATAAAAGTTTAAATAGAAATAGAAAAAATATTGATATAAATTAGAACATTGAACTATATTACTGATCTATCTTTCTTTTTGTAAATGGTAACAGGCCAAGCATAACATTTCTTTCATGGTCTATTTTGAAATGTTCTATTTTCTGCTTTCAGTAATGAAGTTATCTTTTTATTTCATGCACAATTTCTTCCTCTCTGCTATATATTAAATGTATAGGCACTAGCATGACATTTTCATTTTTGAGCATGCCTCAAAATCAATATTGCACATTTTCTTATGTCCTGAGATATGCAATTCATGCTGTTGATACCAAGCATTTGCTAATATTATGCTTAAATAGCAAATTTAATATGTACTGAATATTAGTTATAATTTAAACTATTATGAAACTATATTGTTATTTATTCTGTTTATGCCTGCATATTTTTTCTATACTTACTTTTTACTAGTATTCATTGTAATTTACATGTTTTGCATGTTTTCCTTAACGTCCTTTGTATTTATTTCTCATTCCTAATAAAATAATTATCTAAAACAATCTATTACATCTGTTAAACTAAGTAGTTTTGTTATGCAGATATGTCCATTAAAATGTAACAAGAAATTATATTTTAAGAAAGAAAAACATTTACTTTAAAATAAAATAACTGTAATTTATATTGTGTCTCAAAATAAATGAATATATTTCACAGGAATAAACCCATATATAATTGTACTATATGTACTATACTATTTAATATTTTAAGAAGCTGTACTTTCAAAATTACATCAAGCATCTTATAAGAATATATAATCAAGATTTGGAACTATTTTTAATTATTAATTTTCAACATGTTTTTGTGACAAAACTGTATTTCTGTTTCTATACTTAAATGCAGGCACTGTCTGAAGTATTGCAATATAGAAAGATAATTCCATATTATACTTGAAAAAAATGATTCCCCAATCTTTCTAAAAATTAATGGGTGAACAAATAAAAGTTTTAAATTATTCATGGTTGTGATTTTTTTAAGTGTCCTTGAAAATTAATTAATGTTCAATATTGCAGTTAAGATAATTGTTAAGATAATAATAAAAAAAAAAACTTTTATCACAGTGGTAAAACTAGTGTTATTAACTAACATCATTTCCATTTGGGGAAGGGCTACTTGCATATTTCAATGCTAAATTATAAACATTCACCACACAGCACCACGGTGCTATAATTTCCTCTGCTTCTTTCACTACAGGGTAAATCGACTCACTGAAAATGATGGCTTTCTGGAAAAACTGTGTAGAATTTAGTAAGTTACCAGCGTGGTGTGATTGTCTGTTTTTTGTGCATTTTACACAAATCAGATTCAGATGGTTCAGATTCATGTTTTATTTTTTCAACACATGAAATAGAGTTAGAATGTTTATATTACCTTATTAATATAATTTTTGAATGAGAGCGTTCACTAGATATAAATAAACTAATACATTCACTGCATGTAATTCCTCAATAAATGGCTTGTTTTTATCTCAAATAGAAAAATACATTTTATGCTCATACAAGATTTGATTCCTGGATGCCAGAATGACAAACAAAGTTCTTAACCATTAGGCTATGCACATGACATGGGTGACTGCCTGCTCTTCTAACCAATTTGTCAGTATTTGTCTGATTGCTTGTAGGATGTGTGCTGAACAATGGCTTTCCTCCATCATTTTAGCATGTAGCAGGTGATAAGGAAGGCCCTTATGTTCTATAGATCCATGCTGCCAAGATTCAACATGCTCCATTACAACAACAACCATGTGCAGGCACCATAGGCTGCTATCAGTGTGCCATCAAGGAGAGAAATGCATGATGTCCACTAGGAGCATTTCACATAAGTTTGGTGAAGCGACCCCACTGACCTGCAGCCTTAACCAGCTACTCCGACAATAGTAGCACAAAATGTACATTAAAGAGCCTATGATTAGGGACCATGACTATGGAATGGCATATTGTGAAACAAGGTCCTGCAACAGATGCATAAAGGGGTCCCCTTCTATCACGGAATTGGAAGACCCCATAAAGCAATGAGCTTGGAAATCTGTAGGGTGGAAGGGGGTAGCCAGCTATTTTAACATGGGCCTGGAATTAAACCCACATCACTGGAGTGATGAGGATTGGGAGTCCAAATTTGTGGGCTCACAGATTCTACTGCACTTAACTGTGAGCCACTACTTTCAGGAAAAAAAAGACAGAGAAAAAAATATTTCGTCCTGGATGGTGAATTGAATGTAATGGGCATGATAGTTCCACTATTCTGAGGCTCTAAACTAGTAATTGTACTACTAGAGGTGGTGGTGCTGGCAGCAGTGCTAAGACTATTGGCCATGCACTACAGATGATCTTGGATTGGGAAAAACAATCTATATCTTTTGTCACTTTTATCTTTGGATTAGAATATTAGAATATATAATTTTAGTTGTTATGTTTATTTTCAATAGTCATATAAACTGGGATATTAATGCGTATTGTATAAAGTAACACAAAGCTATTAAGTCCAAATAGATGTTTGTGTTAAAAAAAAATAAAAAATGAGTGGCTGCATTGTGGATTTACTAGTACTGTAATGTTATTGTCTTTGACTTTAAGAAACACTATACAGCACTAGACTGAGCACAGTACCCTCAATCACAAAAAATAAATAAAAATGTTCTACAAACAGTTAACCAAGCATGTCAAGCTGTAAATCAGTGAATCAAACTTGGTGTAAGTGGCATTGGAAGTGGCTATGCAGTAGCACATCAGTAACCTTTCCAACAGACTCACATCAGGATTAATTAAACTATTATTAAACAGGATACATCTATATCCAGATTAAAGTTTGTGTAAATGGCACTGTGCCAATGGCAAGACACAGCAGTGACCTAGTCGGTCATAAATCCAGGCTTTCTAGCTCCCACTCAATGTTGGTGTAAGCAAAACTAGCAGTAGCTTGGCAAGAGGAACTATTTTTTATTAGTATTTTACTGAACAACACAATTCCAAAAAAGTGAATCAAACACTGTGTAAGTGGCACTGGCAATAGCTAGGCAGTGAAACAGCACTAACTAACTCACACACTAGCCTCTATTCTGTTATTAAACAGGATAGGTATATCTTCAAACCAAAGTTTTTGTAAGTGGCACTTGGTTACTAGCAGCTTCTAAGCATAGAAATATCCTAACCAGTCTTACAATAGGATCAATGAATCAGGCTTTCTCCTACTTATACATGAAGTGACAGTATCTAGGTAAGTAAAGCAGTAACATAAATCTATCCAGACTCACCCCAGGATCAATGACAGAGGCTATCTCCCACTCCCACACAGGCACAACAAGGGCAACGTGATGCAATCACTAAAGGCTGGGCTATCTTACTAAAGATGTAGCTGATGTTAAAGCATATTCTAGAAGAATTATGCTGGAAATTAAGATGTTTTACTGGTTCTCCTTCTTTCCCTTTATTGGTCCCTCCTCACTTGATCTGTGAATAAATTCAATATTTAGTGGTTATCTCCTAAACATCAATTAACTTTTTTCCACCTCGTGATTCTACAGGAGATGATGTGCACATTAATGGTAATACTTCTGGGCAAACTAAGCAGTTAATTGGTCCTCCCTTAAAAAATAAATCAGCTTCCACTTCACTACTTTTTTCTTGGTGCCTCAAGTGAACCCTGAAACAAGAAGCATCTAAACATGTATGGTCATCATCAAATCGTTTGCTTAGTTTTATGCCTAAATTAATTTTAACAAAGCCAGAATGCCCAAGTCAAATAGTTACTTCAAATTCTTATTTAGTCATGTTATACTCTATGCAAGTAAGCTTTTTTTTTTTTTTTTTACACCTTCACTACCAAATTGCCCTAAAATGCTCCTAGAATTGTGCATACATGATTTTGACAGATTCATAATTTAAAATTAAGAGTAGACCTTATCCCCAACATAAGGATGCCAAATTAGGGAGCTATATACTAGACAGCTGAAATATAAAAAATTTTGAAACAATTGTATTTGGTTTGTTATGAATCGTAGTTTTCGTTTTGCTGTGATTTGGAAATTCAAATGCTTCTGAAATGCCAAGTCTGCCAAGATTCAGACTAATTTAAATTTGAATTCAAATTGCACAAATCTACTTTTAAGCACTCCATATTTTCCATTTGGAAAGATTCCCTCACTCCAATGAAAAAAAGTATGATTCCTGTTTATCCAGAACTATAAAAACATTTTCAGTATTTTGGCAGAGTTTACAATACTGCCGAAGCAGGTATTTTCTAAAATTTCTGGCATGTTTACCTACATATGTTGTAGGCTGCCAAATTCTATTATATGACCTTTTATGAAGTGAGCTAGGGGACCAAACCACATCCCTCACCAAATGTTCACAAAATCCCAAATGACAAAAAGGTACCACTTTCCAATCTTAACTCAGAGGAAGAAAGCATGCAGCATGTCCCTAACTGATAACTGTCAATTTTTATTGTGTTAATAAAAAGCCACCTGTAACCATCAAAGAATATATGGAAAATGTGTTGTACAACAGATATGCACAGTAATCCAAACATTTATTTGCTAATTCTTTTGAGTATTCCTTTCTTTGCTAAAGGTGATATCAAATGCAATGCATGCAATCTTAACTTATGTTCCCTACTCATTTAGAGTTCTGTACATTTTAGCACAAGAACTAACAGTCACCTATTCACAACTCCAGTTTGATAGGTAAATATATATATATATATATATATATATATATATATATATATATCTATACATACATATAAAATGCAGAGATCGGAAACCGAAATACGTAAATAATCTAGACCAAAGGCTGTGGGATGTAGTAATAATAACAGTAGTGTTTTGTTTAGTTGTAGTTTTTGATTTTTATATTTAATTTATTTTAATGCTAAGAAAAAAAAAGAAAATACAAATGACATGATAGGGTTTAAACATAATTTAACCCATCCAATATGAATGAACTCATGTTTAAAAATTGTTCAAATGATGCTTTACATGATGATGTGAGCGGACGTGCAGGAGGCCTGAGTGGAAAAGGCGTGTCGGCGTGTTGGAGAAGGAGAGAGGTAGCGAGCGGTGGATGTGAGACGGAGCAGGGAAGCAAGAAGGAAAGAAGGATTGGAGGATTGGAAGCAGCTCAGAAGGTGGCGGTTGAAGCAAGAGGGAGTCAGGGAATTGGTGCAGAGGAAGTGGATGTGGCAAGCCCCAACTTAACTGGAGTACAGAGGTGGGAGCTAAGGGGCCGGTAGATTTATGCTGGCAGCGTGTCTCGAGAAAGGAAGACACGGAGGAGTTTAACATTTTAACATCAAGAGGAATCCTCAGGTACTCCGGGGGGGAGGGGGGAGGTGTAAACCAGGGACATATTGGTGTGAGGTGCTCAGCTGAAAAACATCCTGACCCAGTGATCCTAGCTGTAAACAGAAAGCACTGTATGGTGTAAAGACCCCCTATTTCCCCTATTCCAGACTCTTTTTCCAGTGAGAAGAATAAGATAATAAAGGATGAGGGAGGATAAGTAGAGGGAGAGAGAGTCTGAGAGGAGAGGGAGGATAAGGAAAGAAAGAGGAAAGAGAAAAGAAAAAGGAAATGGGGAAAGGAGGAAGTGAAGGAGAAGGAAGAGGGAAAGAAGAGCAAGAGAAGGAAGAACGATAATAACACAAAGAAGAAAAAAAAGAGAAAATAGAGAGGGCTTTCTCCTGGCTAAATTAACAAAAGCAAGCATTTGCAAGTTGAGTGGAAAAATGTAAAGAAACATGGCCTCTAAAAAAGATACAGAAAAGCGGCATCAGATAAGTGTTTTTTACTCCCCAAAATCAATGATTAATGGTAAGAAATCCCTACAAAGCCAAAACTAACCAATGGAGAAGTCTATCTCTGAAGAGGGAAATTAAATCTCAGAGGAAATAAATGTTCCAGTGAACCAGATAATGCTATCAAAGGCATTGGACGAACTCTGGGAGAAAATAAAACCAGATTTGAAAACAAATATTAAAGTGCTCTGAGCCTAATTGCAAGGCGCGGCAAGGCTTTATAAGCCTTCCCCCGCCCTGTAGAGCTCAGTCTGTGCAGAGCCCTCCATGGGTGAAAAAGGATTTTTTTTTTTTTTGCGCTCATTTTTTTTCTTTTTTTTTTTAAGTGCGTCGGTTATTATGGATTTTTATTTGGCCTTTTTGGGGGCTGAAAAAAGATTTTAGAAGAAAGAAGACATCAAATGGTAAGTTTATTTATTCATTTTTTTTACAGGTATTTAGATAAGGGTCCCCCCTCATTATTTTTAAAATGAGGGGGTAGGTAGGGGTTATTTTTGGGGGGGAGAGGGGTGATGGAGGGGGGGTTACATTTTTATTTAGAGCCCTCACCCAATGCCCAGGGGTGGGGGCCAGGGGGGAGGACAATAGGTCCCCCCTTATTCTAATTTAGGGCCCCCATCCACCGCTCAGGGGTGGGGGCCAGGGGGAGGACAATAGTTCCCCCCCTAATTGGTATTTAGGGCCCCCATCCACCGCTCAGGGGTGCTGGCTTGGGGGAGGAAATTAGGTCCCACCTCTCATTGTTATTTAGGGCCCCCACCCACCATGCAGGGGTGAAGGCCGGGGGGAGGACAGTAGGTCCCCCCTTATTGTTATTTAGGGCCCCCACCCACCGCGCAGCGGGTGGGGGCCAGAGGGAGGACAATAAGTCCCCCCTTATTTTACTTTAGGGCCCACACCCGCCGTTCAGTGGTGGCGGCCAAAAGGTTTTCTGTTTTTGTTTTGTTTTTACAGTGAGCAGCCACTGGCTTCTCACTGTTTACTCAACACGCCCCTACTCGCGGTATTGCGAGTAGGGGTTGAATTTACTAATACTAAGTAATCTTTACTTAATATTAGTAAATGTGGCTGAAAGACCAATTTAGGTCTTTCAGCCTTTTGGTAGATAGCTCCCTAATACCGTGGGAATTAGGGAGTTATCAAGTAAGCGGCTGCTTATTTTATGTTATTTTATGTTATTTTAAGTGATTTCCCTATCCACATTTGTTTGCAGGGCACTTGTCCGACTCTTACCCCCATTTTACTCCCTTTTGCAGCCCTATAGCCCTTTCCAGGACTTTATTAGAGGCATTTTAGTGCCCAAAAGTTTGGGTCCCCATTGACTTCAATGAGGTTTGGGTTCGGGGTCAAGTTCGAGCCCGAAACCGGACTTTTTTCTGAAGTTCGGCCAAACCCGCTAAACCCGAACATCCAGGAGTCCGCTCAACTCTAAATGGAACTAATACATCATCTTTTTAAAGTATTGAAATATTAAGATTAAGAACTACAAGCAACATTATAAATATAAGAAGATCAAAGGATCAGGAAGAAGATGGGAGAAGAAGTTATTTTTTTTAAAATCAATATAGAACTTTTATTAATATTCACTATTTTTTTTCTCTTTGGTTTGATAGTTGAAGATGATGGAGGTTAAGGAAGCACTAATTAAAAGGACGAGTACTTTAAATATATAGTACATTATTTATAAGTAAGAGAGATTAAATCCTTATTTGAGATATGTACGACTAAAAATTATATTGGTATAAGACACACAGGTGACTGGGAATTTAATGCAGTGCTGAAATCAGAGGAATAAGAATACACTATTGAATTCACAAGGAAACTGTAGATTAATTATAAGTTACTACACAAGCAAGTTTAAAGGGTGAAAAGACATAACCTAGGAAGATTTTAATTATAATGAGGGGTGTACTCTAAGAAAAGCACATAACCCATGAGAAGGAGATCTTAATAAATACAAAATTAAGAGATATTATAATACCCAAAGTATTTAAATTCACGAGAAATCTTGTAGATTTAACACGCGCTATTACACTTGTATGTTTTATGGGTGACAAAAGCACAGTCTCATAGTGACTTATTTATATATATGGAGGGTTTATCCCTCTCTATGACATATATGGTAAATGTCAGATAGAGAATATGGTAAATTTAGTAATGGAGCTCCTCCTCGAAAACAAAATACTTGCACAAGTTTTATATCTGATTGGTAATGGTTCAGAAACATATGCTCAGGAGAACATTAAGAAATTGGTTCCTGGGCATTAAGAATGATTGGGGTGTATGCAGATGGTTGTTGAGTTTTAATAGAGCTGTCTATCTGAGATGAAGGAAAAAGGAATTGTTGGTAGAATCTTTGGAATGAACAGGCACTTTGGGATAAAGTTTCATATCCAATAATTCTTAAATTAATAAAGATTAACTGTAAGGGACTAAACTCTCCGCAAAAAGAGCATATCTTTATGAGTTATTAAAAAGAGAGAAGATTGGGACATAAGAGATATAAGAAATTTCCTGTTATGTATGAATTTAGATTAGGCGATGGAAAAAAAAGAGGAGTTGCAATAATGATCTCTAAGGATGTTGTATTCAAATATATATTTCATGAGTCAGATATTAACGGAAGATACCATATTTTTCGCTCCATAAGACACACTTTTTTCCTCCTCAAAAGTAAGCACTCTGTGGAAATGGCACTGCCCAAAGTATCCAGTTATCTACTCGCTACAAAATCTCATCGTTACTACTCTATCCTAAGTCTCCTTGACCTCTCTGCGGTTTTTGACACTGTTGATCATCAACAGCTTCTTCTCATCCTCCACAATATTGGTCTACAAGAGATTGCTCTCTCCTGGTGCTCCTCCTACCTCTTCCAGCTCTCTTTCAGTGTTTCTTTCTCTGGCTCTGCTATTTCTCCCCAACTCCACTCTGTTGGTGTCCCCCAAGGTTCAGTCCTTGGTCCCCTACTGTTCTCTATCTATACTGCCTCCCCTGGTAAACTCTTTAGCTACTTTGGCTTCCAATATCATTTCTATGTGGATGACATGCAAATCTATCTGTCCTCTCCTGATCTCTTCCCGACCCTCTTGACTAGTGTCTCTGACTGCCTCTCTGCTATTTCTAACTGGATGGCTGCCCACTTCCTTAAACTCAACTTGACCAAAACTGAAATTCTGGTCTTTCCTCCCTCAAGTGTTGCTACTCCTGTGTCTGTCTCCCTCCAAGTCAACGGTGCTACCATCAGCTCACCACGCAGACTCGCTGCCTAGGTGTTCTCTTTGACTCCGACTCAGTCTATCGCCAAATCCTGCCGCTTCCATCTCAAAAACATTGCGCGCATTTGCCCTACTTAACGCAAGGTGCTAGTCCATTCCACTGTCCTTTCTCACCTTGACTATTCTAATCCACTTCTCAGTGGTCATACGTGCTCCCAACTTGGCCGTTACCGTCCATAATGTATGCAGTGGCGAGGATCATCTTCCTGTCCGCCCGCACCTCCCATACCTCACCCTTCTGTTAGTCACTACATTGGCTTCCTGTAAGATATAGGGCTCAATTTAAAATTCTAGTTGTTGCTTTCAAATCTCTACATAATGCTGCTCCCACCTATCTATCCTCCCTAATACACAAGTATGTCCCGTCTAGGCCCCTACGCTCTGCTGAAGATTTATATCTATTTTCTGTCCGTACTCCCACCTCTGATACTCGCCTTTAAGACTTCTCGAGGGCTGCACCATTCCTGTGGAACTTACCTTCCTCCTTCGCTAGTTACTCACCCACTCTCCACTCCTTCAAAAAATCATTAAAAACCCACTTCTTCATAAAAGCGTATAAATTAAACTAATAGCTCACAACTGATTTCTCTATTGTAACTGTCATTAGTCTAATACTATCCTTACCATTTGTGTCACTTTACCCCACTCCCTCTAGCATGTAAGCTCATTGAGCAGGGCCCTTAACCCCTCTGTCCCTGTGTGTCCAACTTGTCTGGTTACAACTACATGTTTGTTTGTTCATCCACCCACTGTAAAGTACTGCAGAATTTGTTGGTACTATTTAAATAACATAATAATAATAATAACATAATATAATATGAAACATAATGAGATAGCCAAATTAAAAATGAAAAAGTTTTTACAAAATATAAATCTCCCAAGAATAACGGAGCAAAACAAAAACTTGAAAGGTTAAATCAGCCCTTTCATTGGGAGAAGTTAAAAAAGCAATTGGTGCTTTAAAAATGGGGAAATCACCAGGTCCAGATGGATTTACAGCAATGTTTTATAAAATAGCGGACCCTGTGATCTCACCATTATTGCTGAGAGTTTTCAATGAGATTGGTGAAAAAGGGCATATTCCCAAAGAGATGCTCCAAGCTTCAGTTTGTCCAATACCTAAGAGCGGGAAAGACCCAGGGTTAATTTCAAATTATAGGCCTATATCTATCATAAATATAGACGTCAAAATCTTCTCTAAAGTTTTTGAAGATAGGTTGGGTTAATTAATCTAGTGTGGGAGGTGCAACAGATGTCTGGGTCGATAGCCTTCTTGGCATTGAATGCCAAGAAGGCTTTTGACAGAGTCAGTGGGATTTTTTAATTTGAAACGATGGAATCTTTTGGAATTAGAGGATTATTCAAAAATTGCTCCATGGCTTTGTATAGCAATGCGAGTGCCAAAATTAGAGGTCCCTTCTTGAGCTCATCGTTTTTCAATGTTCATAATGACACTAGACAGGAGTGCCCCTTATCCCCCCGCTTTATGCTCTTTCCATTGAACCTTGGCCTCAATGATAAGACAAGCGGAGGAGATAGAGGGCATTGTAGTAAATAGAAATAATTTTAAAATAACATTGTATGCAGATGACATACTTCTTACATTAACATTAACAACACCCGATACATCCATCC
>OW240915.1:227592555-227682284 GCA_933207985.1 Pelobates cultripes
CACATCAGTACTGGGGACATCATTATGGATATCAGTCTTATTAATAACTATAGTAATGTTAAAGCAGTTAGGGAACATGAAAGAGACACTTTAAGCACAAAATAACCTTTAGCTTGAAAGGACACTATAGGCACCCACATGGGCGTCCGCAGGAATTTTTCCAGGGGGGGGGGGCATAATTGTAATGACATCCATGCTTGGTACCTTTTTGACAGTGTCATGAAAGGGAAGGGGCATAGCCATTATCACATAAAGCCAGGGTGAATAGCGTTTTCACAACTATGGTGTCAGGAATATATGTTTGTATTCCTGACACTATAGTGTTCCTTTAAGCAAATTAAAGAACCATTCTGGTCACCATAACAACTTCACCTAAATGAAAATGCTATGATGCCAGGAAGCCCCTGGGTGCTCGCTTTCCTTTAAGGGGTTAAATCGCTCTCAAATGGTTTAACCCCAAAGGCTTCCTCCAGCTCCAGGTCGCTCAGTGGTATTTGGCTTCTGAAACAGAGTGTCAGGAAGTGCAGATTGACGTCAGGCATGGGTGCCGCTGATTGGCTAGAGTGGACAGTTGACGCTCTAAGCCAATAGCTAGTTCCCGGTTCATAAAATATTTTCACTTTTTTATGAATGGGGAGCTACTGATTGGCTTAGAGTGCCAGCTGACCGCTCTAGCCAATCAGCACCCCTACCCAACGGCACTCTGTGCTTCCTGACACTCAGTAAATAAAAGTGAACACATTAATACTGATATTTTTTTACCTTTGGAGATGAGAAGGTCCAGCGTTTCCCTGCCTGGCCCAGGTACCAAAGCCTTATGATGTGGTGTCCAGAATAAAAGTGGAGGGTTCACTTCATTTGTCCTTTCTGCTCCAATCTCCTTTTCCTCTCCTTCATTTGACAGTCTTTTTTTTCTTCTGACACTGTTTTCTATCCTTGGCCCCTTCTGCTCTTTTACCTTTCTGCTACTTTCTGCTTATTTAGCGCCCTTCTGCTCCTTTCTCATTCTGTTCCCTTTCTGCTCCCTTTTCTATTTTACCTTTGTGCTCCTTCCTGCTCCTTGCAGGCCCTTCCTGCTCATTCTCCTATTTTACCTTTGTGCTCCTTCTGCCCCTTCCAGCTCATTTCTGCCCCTTTCTGCTCCTTCTACTTTACCGTTGTGTTGCTTTACCTTCCAGCTCCTTGCTGACCCTTCCTGTTCATTTCTGATCCTTTGTGCTCCTTCTCCTACTTTACCTTTTATGCTCCTTGCTGTCCCTTCCAGCTCCTTGCTGCCCCTTTCTGCTCCTTGATGTCCCTTCCTGCTCATTTCTGTTCCTTCTCCTTTTCTTACTTTACCTTCCTGCTCCTTGCTGACTCTTCATGTAGGCTGTCTCCCCATCCCTCACTTCCATAGGCGTGCGCACGGGGTGTGTCGGGTGTGCCTGGGCACACCCTAATCCCCGCGGCACGCCAATGGATTGAGACCGGCAGGGGAGATCTCTGGATCTCCCCGGTCGGCTCATGCAGAGCCAACGCTATCCGAGCGGCGGCTCTGGTCTAAGCCTCCATGGGCCGGTGGGGAGATCAAAGTTCTACCTCACCGGTCCACAGCAGCATGGAGGGAGGCAGCAGAGAACCCGGGCTAGAGTTCACTCTCCACTGAACCACCAGGGAAGGCAGCAGGACTGGGATATTAACTAATCTGCCCCCCACCTCCACCCAAACATACAGCACACACACCCACACAACACCCACACACAACCCACAAACAGCACCCACACACATACATCACCCTCGCACACACAGCACCCACACACATACAACACCCACACACACCCAGCACACTAACAGCATCTTCACAAACACACAAAACCCACACACAACACCCGCACAACACCCACACACAAACAGCACCCTGACAAACACACAACACCCACACACAGCACACTAACAGGACCAGAACAAACACGCACACACAAACACCCTCTCATACACACACACACAGCACACTACCAGTTCCCTCACACACAGCACACAAACACACACACACACACACACACACACACACAGCAGTGTGTATATATATATACATAAACACACACATACACATGCACCCCCATGCCTCACTCCCCTAGTCTATAGGCTGCTGCCCCCCCCCTCACTCCCCTAATCTATAGGATGCCCCCCTCACTCTCCTAATCTATAGGCTGCTGCCCCTCCTAATCTACTGCTGCCTCACTCCCCTAATCTATAGGCCCCCCTCACTCCCTAATCTATAGGCTGCCCCCCCAGCCTCACTCCCCTAATCTATAGACTGCCCCCCTTCACTCCCCTAATCTATAGGCTGCTGCCCCCCCTCACTCCCCTAATCTATAGGATGCCCCCCCTTACTCCCTAATCTATAGGCTGCTGCCCCACCAAAAAAATCTATAGGCTATCTCAAACCCTCCCCCCACTTACCTGATCTGTAGGCTGTCTCTGGCTGCATGTGTTGTTCCCCTGCGGTTTCAATCAGCAGAGAGAAGCAGGGATAAGATGCAGCTTCCTATCCCTGTCTCTCTCCATACACAGCGCCACCTACTGGAGTTGCAGTTCATTTTAAATCTCACACAAAATAGCAGAACAAGCTCAAAAATCCAGGGGGGGGCAAGTGCCCCCCCTTGCCCCCCCCTGCGGACGCCCATGTTTGAGGGCCCTGCTCAATGAGCTTACATGCTAGAGGGAGTGGGGAAAAGTAACACAAAAGGTAAGGTTAGTATTAGACTAATGACAATTGAAAGAGAAGAATCAGTCAGGAGCTATTAACAGTTTAATTGATATGCTTTTATGAAGAAGTGGGTTTTTAATGATTTTTTGAAGGAGTGGAGACTGGGTGAGCATCTAACAGAGGAGGGAAGTGAGTTCCACAGGAATGGTGCAGCCCTTGAAGTCTTGAAGACGAGCTTCAGAGGTGGAAGTACGGACAGAAGATAGACGTAAGTCTTCAGCAGAGCGTAAGTGCCTCGATGAGACATACTTATTAGGAAGGATAGATAGGTGGGAGCAGCATTATGTAGAGATTTCAAAGCAAGGACCATAATTTGAGCCTTATATCTTACAGTAAGCCAATGTAAGGACTGACAGACGGGTGAGGCGTGGGAGGTGAGCCTCGCCGCCGCATTCATTATGGACTGTAATGGCGCAAGTTGGGAGCACGTGAGACCACTGAGAAGCGGATTACAGTAGTAAAGGTGAGAAAGGACAGTGGAATGTACGAGCACCTGAGTTGGATCTGGTGTTAAGTAGGGTTGGATGCACGCAATATTTTTGAGATGGAAGCGACAGGATTTGGCGATAGACTGAACATGAGGCATGAAGGAGAGGTCAGAGTCAAAGAGAACACCTAGGCAGCGAGCCTGAGTAGTGCAGCTGATGGTAGCACTGTTGACTTGGAGGGAGTAGCAACACTGGAAGGAGGAAAGATCACAATTTCAGTTTTGATCAAGTTGAGTTTAAGGAAGTGGGCAGCCATCCAGTTAGAAATAGCAGAGAAGCAGTCAGAGACACTAGTCAAAAGGGACGGGGAGAGATCAGGAGAGGACAGATAGATTTGCGTGTAATCCGCATAGAAATTATATTGGAAGCCAAAGGAGCTAATGAGTTTACCAAGGGAGGCAGTATAGATAGAGAACAGTAGGGGACCAAGAATTGAACCTTGGGTGACACCAATAGAGAGGAGTTGGGGAGAAGAAACAGAGCCAGAGAAAGAAACACTGAAAGAGCGCTAGGAGAGGTAGGAAGAGCACCAGGAGAGAGCATTATCTTGAAGACCAATATTGCAGAGGAAGCTGTTGATGATCAACAGTGTAAAAAGCTGCAGAAAGGTCAAGGAGAGTTAGGCTAGAGTAGTGACCATGAGATTTTGCTGCAAGTAGATCATTGGATACTTTGGTCAGTGCCATTTCCACAGAGTGCTTAGCGCGTGAACCAGACTGAAGCGGGTCTAGCAGAGAGTTGGACATGAGGAAGTCTGCCAATCTCTCATATACAACTCTTTCAAGGATCTTGGATGGAAAAGGCAGTAGTGAGATCGGACGGTAGTTGGAGGGGGAGTTAGGGTCAAGGTTGAGCTTCTTTAGAATTGGGGTTACAGTTGCATGTTTGAAGGGCGATGGAAAGATGGAAAGACAGAGAGAGATTGAGAATTTCATTTATTCAGCCAGTCCAGAAGTCAAGTGATAGTGGCTCCCTTGTGGCCGTCCCAACCATGGTTTCCTCCTCTCCTAGAGATGGGTATCGGTTTGCCCCGTCTCCTTCCATGCCTCAACTGCTTGCTTCAGGATCCAGATGGTATGTTCCATCCCCTCATTCAGCAGGGCCTTCTACATCTCACGGTGTGGTTGATTTCAGGGGACCTTGGTCAATCGAGGTAGTTTCGGAATCAACTCTCCGCCTTCTCAAGGGTGCATGGGCACCCGGCACGAGACAGGCTTATAAGTCTACTTGAAGCAGATGGCATGATTGGTGCTCATCTGACCTTGATTCTCCACTTCCTAACCTCACTATTTGATGATGGTAAAGCCTACCGAACAGTGAACCTCTACCGTTCAGTGAACGCCATCCTACGGTGTGTAGACTCCTACGTGGTATCAGATTTGCACACCCACCATTGTTATTCAGTATTATGGGTTATATCATCATCCTGTACTTACTCGAATCCTGGCCGACTAATACCTTTCTATCCCTGAAGCAACTGCCGTAAACTAGTCATGCTCCTCTGTCTAATATCCTGCAAGAGGGTTTCTGATGTCAGAGCTCTGGATATTACCACTCGTTCCTATATTCCAGAAGGGGTACTTTTCGATATATCTCAAGGAACTAAGACTTCATCGAAAAAAGTTTTATATCCATCTTTTCCTGTTAGACCTCTCTTATGTCCGGTCACATGTCTACGAACATGAACTTCACACCTCTTCATTACGAGACCCATTGAAATACAAGCTCTTAATTTCCTTCCAGAAACCACATCAGCCAGTGTCTAACCCTACCCTGGCTCGTTGGGCCACATGGATTATGTCTCTAGCTGGTATTGATACCTCACTATTTTCACCTCATTCAGTTTGAGGAGTTATGGCATCTAAGGCCTCCTCAATTGGTGGCCACCTTGAGGACATTTTGAAAGTGGCTGACTGGTCCTCGGAGTCTTCACAGGGACTGTAGTTTCCCAGATTTAATCCAGCATAATAGGAGCCTCTGTGTCTTTTTAAAATTCCCAGATTTTACTATTAACATGATGTAAAGTCATGATTTTATTAACAACATGGAGGCGAGTATTATCCCTCCCTCACATCCCGAGGATTGATTGAATATGGGTAAATTGACATCACGGTAAGTCTTGGAGTATGGGATTTTCCTGTTATGATTGTCTGCATTAATCTAAAGTATGTTGATACTAGGGTATTACCATATTTCTCCTCTCTATTACAGCTTAATTTGACATTGTATCCTTATGGGCATTCTCTTTTGGTGTTCCCTTTTGTTGGTGTTCCCTTTTCTGTTGGATAGTTGTCCTTTTTCGGGATCACAAATTAAGATGAAACAGTTTACAAGACACCACCTATTATGCTGGAGAGTGGAATCTGATTGGCTGTTCCTGTCGCTAGGAAGATGTACCACTCAGACTATTTATTGTTACCATACTGTTTATGTTATATTTTTTCTTTGCTGCTGAGGGAAATAAAGAAAACGTGCAACATAATACTCGCCTCCGTGTCCTTAATAAATTCATGACTTTACGTCATGTTAATAGTAAAATCTGTGAATTTAAGACCAGAGTAGTTGAATTGAAACACTAGCCAATTAAAGAACTTTTCAAGTTCAACTTTTTTGACATTAAAATTTAAATTCACTTTAAATTCACCTTGAATTATTTTTGTTATTTTATTATTTGTGTGTTTTTTCCTGGCATTCCTTGAAAAATATGTTATCATGGACTTCTGGATATTTGATCTGTGGTGGGACTATACCATCTTTGCTGATAACAGAGCTATACCAGCAAATGTGAGTATATATCTTCTATTTACTAACCATAACAAAGACAGCTATATTGTTTCTGTTTTTTCTATGATTTTAATTGTGCTGTTGAAGAGATTATGACAAATTGACATCCTTAAGGTAAGGATCAAACTATCCATTGCTTGAAATAGGGCTGAGCTGAGATGTAAGCTTCCTCATTGTGATTGTATCTCTTAATACCTTTATCATTCATCATTAACCCCTTTAGACCGGAGGGCGTACAATTACGCCCTATTATAGGTGGCTCTAAACGCCACCGGGCGTTATTGTACGCCCTCCGGTTTTTGCCTACTTACCCGGTCGCCGGCGGTCCCATGCCAGCGATCACGGTGGGGGGGACTCCCAGGGAGAGCCCCGCAGCACGTCCGTCCTCGACGAAGCCCGCCGGCCATGTGAGAGTGGGGTCCTAGCGAGGACCCCACAATCACATGGCCGGGGATAGCTGGCTTCTGTTTTGCCAGCAGGGGGGCTGCCTGTAATTACAGGTGGTCCCCCTGCTGGCTGGAAATAAAATTAAAATAAAATGTATTAGTGTAAAAAAAAATATATATATACATACATTATATATATATGATCTAAGTATATATATACACATATACATACACACACGTACACCGTCTAGGTGTATTTTACTATTAATATATATATAATTATATATATATATTAATATCAAATTACACATAGACTGATACTGGTTAAATATATATATAATTATTGTTATATATATATTTATATATAATATAAAAAAAAATATGTAAATACGTTAAAAAATAAAATTAAAAAAATAATTAAAAAAAATTAATTAAAAAATATATAGATGTGTGTTATTTCATTCTAACTGTATTGTGATATTAATATATATATATATATTTATATCAAAATACACGTAGAACGAAATAATATATATATCTACATACATAAATATATACGTATATATCACTATATATATACCTATATATAAATAAAAATATTTTTAAAAAATTATATAGATATACACATATAGATTCACATACGTATATATATATATTTATATTTTTACATAAATATACATATATATATATATATTTTTACATAATTAGGTATCTTAATTAATTACAATTAGCGGGACCTGCCTGTCAACCCATGCCGAAAGTAAAGGGAATTTAATTTGCTAGCACTATATTTAACCCTATAACTTTCCAAGACACCATAAAACCTGTACATGGGGGGGTACTGTTCTACTCGGGAGACTTCGCTGAACACAAATATTAGTGTTTCAAAACAGCAAAATGTATTACAACGATGATATTGCCAGTAAAAGTGAATTTTTTTGCATTTTTCACGCACAAACAGCACTTACACGGACGATATTATTGCTGTGATACTTTTTGCTGTTTTGAAACACAAATATTTGTGTTCAGCGAAGTTTCCCCGAGTACAACAGTACCCCTCATGTACAGGTTTTATGGTGTTTTCAAAAGTTACAGCGTCAAATATAAGGCTTATGTTTCATTTTTTTCACATTAAAATTTGCCAGATTGGTTACGGTACCTTTGAGACCCTATGGTAGCCCGAGAATGAAAATTACCCCTATGATGGCATACCATTTGCAATAGTAGACAACCCAAGGTATTGCAAACGGGGTATGTCCAGTCTTTTTTAGTAGCCACTTAGTCACAAACATTGGCTTTTTTTGCATTTTTCACACAAACAAATACTAACGCTAACTTTGGCCAGTGTTTGTGACCAAATGGCTACTAAAAAAGACTGGATATACCCCATTTGCAATACCTTGGGTTGTCTACTATTGCAAATGGTATGCCATTATGGGTGTAAATTTCATTCCTGGATATTATAAAGTCCCAAAGGCAACGTAACCTATCTGGAGAATTTCAATTTCAAATGTAACGTGCTATATTTGACCCTGTAACTTCCCAAAACGCCATAAAACCTGTACATAGGGGGTACTGTTTTACACGTGAGACTTTGCTGAATAAAAATATGTGTATTTTATTGCAGTAAAAGCAAACAGTATTATGACATTGACAGTTAAAATGTCATGTAGAACTAAAAAAATTTAAAAAAATCTTATTTTCTCCTATTTTTTTCATATTAAATTATGTTTCACATCTAAATATTTGATATTAAATGAAAGCCCATCAAGGAGTTAGATAAATTCTCCCATCAAGGAGTTAGATATCCTCTTCTCTATATCACTATAAACTCTCAACATTAATAGATAATCATCCACTCAAAATAATAAATTACATTTGTAGTGCAAATAGGCAGTGTCGTTTAAAACAATCTATTGCACTTACATTTAAGTTAAAAACAGCAGGTGTAGTAATACAGAGTCACCACCCTAATTTGAACCCTCACTTAACCCTAAATGTCCTGTGTGCCTAAGCTTAGTGAATGCACTAACTATAATGAAAGTGTAAAACTAGTTTTACTTACCTTCCAGGACCTTGCTGTGGAGGAGTAGCAGGAGTGCTAGCACGCATGGCAGCACAGGAGCCAGCTGATTCCCCTCACCGGAAGTGACAAGGGTAGGAGATTTTCACGAGGTAGGGGGATTTGATAGAACACTGGCAGTGGTGAGTCCTAGGAAAGAACTCTATTGGTGGGGTGAGAGGCTAAGAGCAAATTCTGCAAGTTGCTGCTGTTTTTAATGTTTTCAAATAAAGATTGGATTTTTACCACACCAGAGTCCATAGTGGTATATCCTGAAGTTGTTACAGTTAGAGCAGGCTCTTCTGCTTTACATTTGTGAGTCTTCCTTTCTGAAGCCTATATATCCTCTACAAAATGTACTTTGCAATATTGCCCTTTGAGGTTTTGTGTTTTTTTCTTTTCTTTACATGTGTATCTTCAATGGGTAGTCAACTCATACCAATGTACATTGTGTGTAAGTGAAGTGTGGTACTTTACACTGTTTTTTTGCACATAAATTGCAGCACTTTATTGTGATTTATTAATTGCACAGGTACACATTTATTATTGCACTTAAAGATATATGCACTTTAGCTAATAGTATTTATACTAGGATTTTATATACAATTTTACTTAGTACACATCTTAAGTCACAGCACATCTTTATTACTTAAAGCTAAATGTCTACAGATTTGCTTGCATAAAATAGAAGATGGCTCTCAATATACCCACTAGACATGTTAGTCCAAGCTTGTATCTTATACCACTTTTTAAAAAATTGTGCAATACACTCAAATGCCTTATACCTGTAACGCTTTGTACAGCTAATTGTCTTGCCACTGCTGTTGGGGCATTGCGAGAATATTTGTTACTCTCATGCACACAAAAATAAAGAATATAAAAAAAGACAGCACATCTTTTTTATTTTTAATATTGTATCTATGTACTGATCACTCTGAGTACTAACCAGGGCCAAACTGACCCACAATGCTAACAATCGCCAGGTAACCGGCTATGCACTTCCCCTCCTACCAGTCACTACATGTACATGCGGTGGAGGATCTTCTGTATCCTCTACGCAGTCTGACAGGAAGTGCCCTCAGTTCACTCAGCCCTGCTACATGGAGGTCAGCAGGCCCAGAAGGGTAGGGGAAATGAGATACATGGGGGGCATGGGGTGGAGAAAAAAATAGACACTCAGAGGGGCTGAAGAAGGCGATATTGAGACACACAGAGGTGCATTGGTGGAAGAAAGACACACTAGGAGGCTGGGGAAGGGAAGAAATACACACTAAGGGTCTGTGTATAAGTAGTCAATGAGTTTGTTAGCTCTTCTGTGGATGCACTGAGCAGGCTAGATACTGAGCATGGAGAGAAGAAAAGAACTGTCAAAAGACCTGCATAATAAAGTAATGGATCTTTATAAAGAAGGAAAATTATATAAAAAGATATGTAAAACCTTGAAAATGTCAGTCAGTATTGTTCAATCACGTATTAAGAGGGGAAGCTAGGATGGCATGCTTATGCCCATAACTCCAAATGCTGTTTAGTGCCCAAAATGTCCTCATTTCAGTGTAGTCTGTGGGGTGCCAGGTGTTCTTTCTGCTATAGTGAATATCAAGATTGGGATCTCTTGATACCAAGCCAAGTTCAGGTAGACCAAGAAAAATCATTCACAACTGCTCACAGTTTCTGGCACACTGTAATTTAGAGTGATGAGACCAAAATAGAGCTTTACGGTAACAACCATGAGCGCTATGTTTGGAGAGGGGTCAACAAGGCCTTTAGAGAAAAGAATACCATCCCCACTGTGTCACGGCTAATTTGAGGTGGGAGTCTGAAGCACAGAGATGTTCGCTCACCCTTGCAGATAAACACAGTCCATGGTGACCAGGTAAGCAGGTATATTACCAATTCTGCAAGGGTATGCAAACTTTTGAGCACAACTGTACATATAGTATATTAATATGTGTACAGGTGCTTCTCATTTAACGGCTGACTTCCGTTCCTACAACTTGGTCAGTAAGTGAGGACCGACACTTATCATTCGCTAAATTTCTCATTTGTGGATTGTCATTCCCGGCAAAGATGCAGGTACAGCTTTGTACTGGAAAGGTGTAGCTTGCATCATTGTTACAAATGAAAACCTGCAAAGGAGTCTTGATGAACAGTACAATACAGATACTAAATTACTGGGATCCCTCTGAATGTGATTGTTTCTCATTTGTAGCAAAGATGCGATGTACAAAGCTGTACCTTGTATCTTCGCTGCACATGAGAAACCAACAAAGGTGAACACAGCGAAATTCAACTCAGCGAATTTCACCACATTCAGAGAGATCCCAGTACATTTAGTACTGTAGTGTTCGTCAAGGCTCATTTGCATGTTTTCATTTGCAGTAAAGATGCAAGGTACAGCTTTGCAGTGTACAAAGCTGTACCTTGCATCTTTGCCCTCAATGAGAGGCAAATCCCAGTTCACTCTTACAGTTCCTAGTAAACAGTTAAAGTGACAGGAAAGCAAAGTTGTTTTCCTCGCACTATATCTCCATATAGTGTCCCCCTCCTTCCCCGTGATGCAGAAGGGGTAAAAACTTGTGCTCGCATTAGGACTTTCCCCACAGGAATGCATTATACAATGCTTTCCTATGAGATTTTGGGTGATGCTGGATGTCCTCATGCATAGCAGCTCCACCAAGACCCATTCCTATCTCCGTGCCTCTGCAGGATTAATCTTCCAGTTTGTCTTCCAGAGTTTCCAGGTCACAAGTTCCGCGGCTGATGGCGAATCATGAGTTTATTAGGCCATTAGAGCATCAGTCACTTTCCATTACATTGTATTATGACCTTTTTCAGTATTTTATTTTATTTGTATACAGGATAACTATTGTTTTATACTAGTATTCTATCTAATACAGCCACTCATACTAGAGATACCATTAGAAAATTACATGTTCGCCCAAAGTCATTATACACTGCAATCTTAATGTTTAGGATTGCCTCCTTAAGGACAATATAGAATGCCTGCTGTCCTTAAGAAATTAACACATTAAGGATACAGCTTCAGTTTGTTTGTTGTACTTAAGGATACAAGAATTTTGTCAATTTTGGGATTTGTGTGTTCAATGTGTGCACCAATACATATCATGTGGCATATTTTTAAAGGACAAAAATTGCTTTAATTTAACGAGGCATGTACAGATATAAAAATTCATTTAATTTAAAAAATAAATAAAACAACAACACTTTTAGCAATAATAATGTGTACATAATAACCACAACTTAAGAAAAGTAATTAAAGTTAATTAACCCGTTAACGCCATAATGGCTTTGAGCCCCTGGAGGTCCGGTGGACTTACCTCCACCGCGATCCTCTTCTGAAGGGTTGCCTGACAGCCCAGGGAGCCCTCCCCCGGCAAATTTGGCCCCCGGGGGCCATGTGATCGCTCTTTTAGCTAGCTGTGGATCTGCCAGCAGGGGAACTGTCTGAAATGTCAGACAGTCCCCCTGCTGGTGGGAGCTGTAAAAAAAAATAATTAAACATGTTATAAAATAAAAAAGAAATGTATTTATATATATATATATATATATATATATATATATATATATACATATTATATATATGTAACGTCAAAGTGTATTTTAATACTAATATAAGTACATATATTAGTATTAAAATACACTTAGAAAGACGTTACATATATATAAGATATATATATCTTATATATATATATAGAATAGATATATACACATATATTATATATATATATATATATATATATATATATACGTATAATTACAATAATAAATAAAATAATAAAATAAATAAATAAAATATTGAAACAAAATTTAATATAAATTATATATCCATATGTAATTTCATTCTAACTGTATTTTGTTATTAATATATATATATATATATATATATATATATATATATATATATATATATATATATATAAATATATTAGGTCTTGAAATAAGTCTGTATAGACTGAAACGTCGACTATTGTGTTAATCACTGTGTTTGCTTAATAAAGCAGAAGTTTGAATTTACTTTACCAAGACTCCAAAGTGCTCTCTACTAGGGGTATATATATATATATATATATATTTGTGTTAGGTGCTTATGATAGTACAGTGTGAAATACCATCAATAAATGTAGGATAATAAAAAGAGCAAGTCGGCTGTGGTGTGCCAGAACCGACGATGAGGTAGGCCTGAGAAAGAAGAGGGCCTACCCAGGGAAAGAAAAATAGAAAGAAAGAAATGTTAAAATGTGGTGTGGTGGGAGGGTCATTCAACGCTGACCTCGAACGGTAAGGAGCAAGGTAAGGGTAGTGCCTTAAGTAGGCCTGGGGGTAGCAAACCAGCACCTCCCACAAATCCAGGCAAAATTGCCTTAATACTTGTGTTAGGTGCTTATGATAGTACAGTGTGAAATACCATCATTAAATGTAGGATAATAAAAAGAGCAACTCGGTTGTGGTGTGCCGGAACCGACGATGAGGTAGGCCTGATAAAAAGAAGAGGGCAAAAATTAAGTAATCAAATTTATTACAGACAACCAATGCATATACATTTTATCAACCAGACATGTTTTTGAAAGCATCCCTTAATTCTTGTACTGGGTTCAGTATGTACCGTGAGTAAGCGGATGACTTCCAGCGCCCCAGTGTTTTGATAACATGAGTTGGGATGTTGACACTGGAGGCTGTGGACGCGGCTCCTATACGAAAGGAGTGCCCTGAGTATTTGGCTGCGTTGAGGTCCAGTTGTGTGAGCAAGGACCTGACGTAGGTCATGAAGGTTGTAGTGGTGAGTACTGCACCTTGTAGCTGTAGTAATGGTTGTGAGGGCAGTAAGTTATGATGCTGTATGTAGGCATCAAGAACCCTGACGGGACACCATCTGTTGTGCGTGGGATAGTACGGAATGTTTACTGGTATGTGCTGACTGGTTTTGGAGTGAGGTAAAGTCAGGATGTAATGATCCATATGTTTTGTCAAGTGGGAATAGAGGAGGAAAGGAGTAGTTTGGGTCGTGGAGGTTGTAGTGAATTCTCTAGGTCTTAGAAATCCATAGAAAGCTATGTATATTGCTGTTTTGATGACAGAATTTGTATTGGTGTCAAAAGGTTTTAAATCAAGCAGGTTAGATAATGCCTTGAAGATATGGTTATCTATGGGTAGCCTCTGTGATGTACGTGTGGGTTCAGATTTCTGAATGCCTCGGAGTATGGTCTTGATCTGGTGAGAGGCCATGAAACTAGTGTTGTTAGGTTGTAAGATTGGCATATGGTGTTGAATGCCTGTGAGATAAAGTTTGATGTGTTATATGACAAAACCCAAAAAGGATGTCATAACAAATGGTTGCATGATGTTATGTTCCAAAAGGAATCTTTTGAATAGTGTAAAAGCCCTGTCGTATGTTTTGTGTGTATTCTTTGATAGTGCCAATTGGGACAGTGTCCTGCTATGATGCATGATGATGTCTAGTCCAGTATTAGTTGTTGAAATGTTGGAGTTGTAGTGGCTGTGAGCGCAGCTGACGGGAGTGCTTGATGAAATGCCTGAAATTTAAAACGAGACAAACTGTCGGCAGCTGTGTTACATATTCTTGGAACATGGAAACAATATATAAAGAAATTGTGACAAGCTGCCAACCACGTGAGTTTCCTCAGAAATCTCATGATCGTAAGGGATTTTGAGCGACCTTTGTTGATGATGTGACAGGTTGCCTGGTTGTCTGAGTAACAACGAACTGGCATGTTTGCCCATAAATGACCCCATGCTACGGCAGCCGCCACAATGGGATAGATCTCAAAGAGAGCTGAGGTAGTGGAAAAACCTTCCAAATCCTGAACCGCTGTAGGCCAGCTGCCCCAAAGCCATTCGTTCCCAAAAATTGCTGCAAAACCTGTGGTAGATGCTGCATCTGACCAAATAGTAGGTGATGAGTCAGTCAATTGAGGGAGGAACATACTTTTACCATTCCAAGTGGTTAAAAATTCCTTCCAAATGCGTAGGTCTGCCGTAGCTTGGTTATCTAAGGACAACCGGTGTGTGTCATGTAGGAAGCGTGGAAAAAGATACATACGTGATATGAAGGAGCGGCCTTGAGGTATGATACCCATGGCAAAATTTAGTGACCCCAGCGGGGACTGTAGCTCTTTGCAGTTGCAAGTACCGAGCTGAAGGTAGCGGTTGATATAAGTAAGAATGTTCTCTATCTTATCATGTGGTAGGCTTGCTTGCATTGTGGTTGAGTCTAATTGAATACCCAGGAAAGTGATAATCGTGTCTGGCCCCTCCGTTTTCTTAGGGGAGATTGGTACACCTAGTTGCTCGAATAGCTTGGTGGTAGCTTTGAGGCTACTAGGAGGGGAAGTATTTTCCTCGACCAGTAAGAAGTCATCCAGGTAATGTAATACCATAGGACATCTGGCTATGTTCAATAGTAACCAGCACAATGCTTCAGCAAATGTGTCGAAAATAGCTGGGCTACTTTTGGACCCAAAAGTTAAACGGGAGAAAAAATAGTAGTTCCCGGCCCACTTGATTCCATGCAGGTGCCACAGTGTGGGGTGGATTGGTAGCAATTTAAAGGCGTTAGTGATATCGGTCTTACTGAGCCAGGCTCCGACCCCTGCTTGTATGATTGCTGTAATGGCGTGATCTATGGTGGTGTATTGCAGGGAGAATTCCTCGGAGGGTATGAGGGAATTAAGACTGGGGTTGGCCGATGAGTGTGGTGCAGACAAGTCAATGATGAGTCTCTGTTTAAGGGAAGATTTCCCTGTGACAATACCAATGGGGTTAGTACGCCATTCTTTAAATGGAGGAGCTTTGAAAGGCCCCAATACGAAACCCTCAGCGACTTCTTGGGCTAAGAGAGTGTCAACAGCTGTGGGATTATGTTGTGCGGATTGTAGATTAGGGCATTCCAGAGTCCCGGATGGTATGTGTAGAATACCCCTATGGAAGCCTTCTGTTAAACCAGAGATAAGAAAGTCCACCAAGTGTTTAGAGGGGTGATGTGACATAAATGCAGTAAACACCGGCATATTAATGGACGTGAGGTAAGGCTTAGAATACATTTTATTTGGACACATGGTTTTTGCATGTGCCCTAAAACATTTTAAACAGATATGCAATAATTTGCAACCGCTATAATTACAAGACCCAACATTGAAATTATAACATATCTGAGACTTGCCCAGGAACTTGATCGGGCGTCCAAGTTTGTCTCTGGTCACTTTCTCTGGCACATTATAGGAACTAGCTCCTTGCATGGAGGCATGTTCGTCAGCCGTGTTGGGACAGAAGTTTGTCGTATGGGCTATAGAGGAGCAGTATGCCCAAGCCAGTGTTCTCAGACCTGCAAAGTGTCTGCAAAATATTACGGTATCTATCCTTCCCCAGTAGGATCTTGTTCCATACTGGGAGAACGCTCCAGACACTTTCTGCAGAAAAAGACCTATGGTAGTCATAAAAGGCTGAACCACCATATTTATTGCCCAGGTCTACCAGCTTGTGCATATAAAGATCAAACCCCTCTCTTCTATTGGGATAGACCGCACAGATGACATCCCGGTAAATACCAAAGGCCAGTACAAACACGGGGATAGTCAGTTTCCTGTTTAGGCGGGCGTCCCTAGATCTGACAACAACAGACACATCATCATAAGCATAAGTCTTATTTTCCACAATATCCTGGGAGGCAATCACCAGGGAAGCTAGGTTGACGTCTTTACCTTCCAGGATATCTATTTTTATGTGCTCAGGGATCATATGAGCAGGGCTAACTTCCTGGTCATCCGAGGTAATGGTTGGAGGAACCAATAGCAAGTCGGCTGGTGCTTGTGAAGCAGCAGTGGGTGGCCCTGCTAGAGTAAGGGCCGTGGTGACCGACTCAAGTTTCTCCAACCTGGAGCTGACCTTGCTCGTGGACGTCATGAGTGAGGATAACATAGAATGTATGTCCCCTGGGTTAGACTGGCTAGGTCCTTCACCAGGATCCATGTTATTTGACGTACGTAGTAGTTTGAAAAGTTCTGCTTTCCTTGCTGTAGGGGTAGGAGATGTGTCGTCTCCTTAATTCGGTAGTTATACGAGGGATTGTCCAGGATCTGATCGATGCCGGACTATTTATCTCTCCTCCTTGTGTAGGAGTGATAGCTCTAGCCGGAGTGCTAGGCAGGGAGAAATCCTCTACCCCTTCCTGAGACATACTATTACCAAAACAATTAATTAGTGTATGAAAACCACACAAAATTGTACTGGTAGGCTAGCTAAGCCGGATGGCAAAACATTACACTTGTTTGGTGACAGGTGAGGCCCTACTAATTGTCAAGTGGCTTGAGAGGCTCTATCTATGCGTTGGCGCGAGGGGATTTGAGGCCACCCGTCATAGTGGCAGGAATTTTAGGCCTCTCGGTGACTGTAACATAGAAAACAGGGAGAGGGAGTGACAGGTGAGGCCCTCTTTATGCAACATGCGGCTAGCTAACGTATGGCCCGATGGGTTATTGCCTCTGAAACGTTGAGGCGGGGTGTTGGCCTCGCGGGACCACTAACTGATGGCAATGCCAAGAGGGGTAAATACCTATTGGGAAACCTATAACCCTATTGCCAGTACTCTAACCTAGGGGGGGAAGAAATGAAATGTATGGCAGAATACCATATGAGCAGGTGTACATACCTGGTAGAATGAATATCTCACAGGAAACCGTGCGGTGAAATATATATTTTAAACCTGGACGGCCTGAAAATGGGTAAAAGAGAGTAGTATAGTGAGTGTGGACTGTGTAGGAATGAAGTAGACTGTGTAGCCCGTACCAGTGATGTTTTTTAAGGCTTGATTTGGCGTGTTACTTGGTAAAAAGTATAGTGATATACCATGAGAGTATAAATGTGTTACTAAGGCATAGTGATGCCGTGTCTTAATGCACATTCCTGTATAAAACAGTGGGGAATATATGATGGTGTAAAATAGAAAAGAACATGTATGAGGGAGGCCGTGCCTATATTTGACCAGCGTTAAATATGATATGTAATGAAATAAAAAAAAAGGCCAGTGATACACAAAATGCCTTAAAGTGATGTAAAGTTATATATATATGATATATCTGTATTGAAAAAGACATATGATTGGTTGGATCAGTACGTGATTCAACCCGAGAATTTATTGCTTGTAAAAGGAAACTGTATCCTTATATATGTGTTGTAGTTATAACACAGAAATGAGGCCTGTAATGTAGGCTGAGTCCATTTGAATGAATGGATAAGTATGGCAGACCCCTGAAAGCGTGGGAGTCAAAATGATCCATACAGATAAGTGAGCTTGGTATTTGTATGGAAATAATACAATACTGATACCTTTAAACAGTAATAGAAATAATCTGTCTATTTAAACCAGCAATTCGTTAACCGAATGTTATATACATGAAATGGTGAATGTAATCCACGAAAGGTTTATGCGTAATACATAGAAATAAACCGAAACCCAATGTGAGGGAAAACAGAAGTTGGAACGAATAGTTTAAACGTATGAATTTTATGCGAACCACAAGCGTGTTTGAGCGTAACATGAAAAAAGTGCCGAACGGCAAAACAACCGAAATGATAATCTGTTCCAATGACATAGAATAGTTATATGCGAAATGACTATTAATAATAATATATCGCTTAGCCGAATGACCCTACGAATGGAAACCGCGAACGGCTTGTACAAGTTTGTGACATATCAGGGAAAACTGTAAAGCGAGGACCCGTGCTGTACCGTACGCCGTGGGAATCGATCCTGACGTGACAGTAGGTCTGACTTACGGTTTAGGAGTCCCTGGGACGCGATCTATGACGAAGACCGGGGTCAGAAGAAGCTGGACGGATGGAAAAGGCCTGAACAGGATTCCTGGATGCAGCTTGCCGCGGTAAAACCTTGTGGATACTGAAACCAAGATGGCATCTGAGAGAACCCGGAAGTGGATCCTCATTCAACGCTGACCTCGAACGGTAAGGAGCAAGGTAAGGGGTGTGCCTTAAGTAGGCTAGGAGTGCATACCAAGCACCTCCAACAAATCCAGGCAAATTGCCTTAATACATATAGATAAATGCATATAATTACATAAAAGATTACATTAGTATACACGTAGAATTTAAATACCTATAAATGCATATATATTAAAATTCTGCATGTATAGTTAAGTAATCTTTTAACGTAATTATGTGATTTGATTAATTAAAATTTGATTGACATGCCTGACAACACAGGGAGAAAGTGCAGAGAATTTAATTTGCAACCACTATATTTGACCCTGTAACTCTCCAAGACACCATAAAACCTGTACATAGGGGTGCCGTTTTACTCAGGAGACTTCGCTGAACTCAAATATTAGTGTTTAAAACTGGTAAATTGTATTACAACGATGATATTTTAAGTAAAAGTCACTTTTTTTGCATTTTTTACTAACAAACTGCACTTTTATGGACTATATTATTGTTGTAATATGTTTAACTGTTTTAAAACACTAATATTTGTGTTTAGTGAAGTCTCCCGAGAATAACAGTACCCCCCATGTACGGGTTTAATGGTGTTTTGGAAAGTTAGAGAGTCACATATAAGGCTTGCATTTCATTTTTTTGACATTGAAATTTTCCAGATTGGTTATGTTGCCTTTGAGAGTGTATGGTAGCCCAGGAATGAGAATTATCCCCATGATGGCATACCATTTGCAAAAGTAGATAACCCAATGTATTCAATTGGGGTATGTCCAGTCTTTCTTAGTAGCCACTTAGTCACAAACACTGGCCAAATATTAGTTTTTTGCTTTTTTTTTCACACAAAAACAAATATGAACGCTAACTTTGGCCAGTGTTTGTGACTAAGTTGCTACTTAAAAAGTCTAAACATACCCCACTTTCTACCTTGGGTTGTCTACTTTTTCAAATGGTATGCCATTATGGGGTAATTCTCATTCCTGGGCTACCACACCGTCTCAAATGTAACATTACTAATCTGGCAAATTTCAATGTGAAAATGGAACATTCTATATTTAACCCTGTAACTTTCCAAAACACCATTAAACCTGTTAATGGGGGGTACTATTGTACTCGTGAGACATCACTGATTACAAATATGTGCATTTTTTGCAGTAAAACCTAACAGTATTATGACATTCACAGCTAAAATGTCAGACGGAAATACAAATTTAAAAACAAATCTTATTTTCTCACATTTTTTTAAATTTTATTCATAATAAATTATGTTCCATAGATGAATAGTTAATTCTAAATTAAAGCCCTGTTTCTCCTGAACAAAATTATATATAATAAGTGTGGGTGCACTTAATGTGACAGCGGTGAATTACGGTTGAACAGACATATAGTGCAAATTCCAGTTTTTGTTTACGTTTTGTTTTGATCAGAATGTGCACTATTGACTCCGTCCTGAAGGGGTTAAATTAAATGCATGTATTTGTCCTATTTAGTATTCAAGTTTATTTTTGGTAGTTAGTGGTAACAAAATACTAGGATTAAAATACAATTTCAATGTGGAGCGATTTTAAAATTTGGTATGTTTGTCTTGTATGCTTAATAGCCATTACAGAAAACAAAATTGCCAAAAAAAAGTTATATATTTACATAAAGTAAATTTTTGTGCAGAGCTGTTTAACTATTTTTTCTCTCTTTTTTTTTTACATACACACAACTTCCAAGGTTTTTTTAATGTGTATTTCATAAACTTGATGTGTGCTGCTCATGTAAAGAACACCAATTCAGATACATCTTATGTTTACAACAAAACCCCCAATGCATGGCTTTGCCACTATCCTGTGAAGGTACAGTGCCGTATCAGAGACCTGACCATTTCAGTTTTTACAGTTAGAATTTTTATAGATGGATTTGGTTGATCAATGTCTCTTTTTGAGGCATTATAGCAGTTTGACTGCTCAAATTACCAACAAAGGCCTATCATTGTGAGAGTAAATACCCAAGGATATCTCATATGGTTTAATGTACCTTAAAGAATCACTACAGTCAAGTAAGCAGTGCTCAAATACAAATGAAAAGGTTACTTTATTAAACAAGAGGGTAGAAGGGCGTTTCAATACTTTAAAACACTTTTCTCTTCACAGTAACTCATTGTATCATGCTGATCCATTTCTCTCTGCTTCATAGCTCAGTGTGAGGAGGAGGGAGGCAGATCAGATGTCCTGACAGCACCACATTGCGATTTGCTGTTGCTGGTCTGAGTCCAGCAACAGCATGAATCCTAGATGGTACTGCAGCAATCTGGTTTAAAATTCAGAGCATAATGGAATAATTCCATGGTTTATGTTTTGTCAGGAATCCAGGAACCTGAACACAGACAGAATCACAAACAAGAATATTTGTAATACCGGTCCTTAGAATGGCCAGGTTATACAAATAAACAGAATCAGTATACAAGCCGAGGTCAAAGGATTACAGAGGTAAGGAATACCAGTGCAACAAGCCGAGGTCAATAGAGTAGAGAGAACAGGATAAATGGAATACAAGAGCCAGTCAAGGTACCAAACAACTATACAGAAGGAACCCTCCCATACTGAGCCATGACGTATTTTGGTATTTTGGCCGCATATAAACAAGCCGCAAGCGTGCAGTGTCCATTGGAATGCTGGGGGAAATCACGGCATAGTTGAGCCATTGAGTAAGCATGCTGAAAGCCCGACAGATCCCCCCACTCAAAGAACGCCAGGAAGGCGGGAAGCAGAAGGCTTCAAAGGAAAACGAGCATGAAAAACCAATCGTGGAGCATGCACATAAGAAGCAGAGACTCAGGGGCGCTCCTCAGGTCCATAACCTTTCCAGTGGACCAAGTATTGCAAGGCACCATGAGAAAACCGGGAGTTAACAATGGAGTGCACCTCATATTCCTCAGAAGACGTGGGATGGACAGGGCCAGGACAAACCACACTTCTAGTCAATCTATTGCACACTAACGGTTTGAGAAGGGACATATAAAATGTGTTAGGAAAGGGAAGAAGGCAGATCCAAAGAGTAAGATACAGGATTGACCCTACGCAACACCTTATTAGGGCCAATATATTTAGGCGCTAGTTTTCATAAACGGAACATGAAGATGCAGATTCCTCTTAGAAACCAAAACTCTATCACCCGGTACGAAGGTGATCATCAAACCATTTCTGGGACATAGCTGCATGGGACATGGCATATTGGACTATACAGAAGGAACCCTCCCTCAAGATGGCAAGGTGGGCATCCAAAGCGGGTATTTATTTTTCTGAGAATAAGGAAAGACATTAGGTTGAACACCATAAGCCACCATAAAAGGACTGAATCTAGTAGAGGTAAGATCGTGTGTAAAGCTTTAAAAGGCTGATTTTTCAAAAGTGATTACAGCTAGAGCCTGCTTTCCTAGGCTCTATATATCACGTGTGACCCATCACCTCTGATATACATTACATTTGTATATATACAGTATTATGCTATGTAAATACCGTTATATCTTTCAGATTAATTTCAAGACTCACGACTATTAAGTATAAGTATTTATTTTGTTTTCTTCTTGTTTGCACCCCCCCATATTGTATATAGTAGAGGCATGACAAACCGAATTTCTAGCCAGTTCTGCCCAAGGGAGAAGACCAGATCAATTATCTTGGAGTTCATTAGTAAAGCAGCATAAGTATAGTTTCAGGGACTGATTTGCCCTTTCAGCAGCACCGTTTAATTGAGGGTGATAAGCCAAGGAGAAGGAAAGAGTAACACCCATCTCTGCACAGAAACCCCTTCAGAACTTTGAGATGAACTCTGAGGGACTCTGTCTGAGACTATAGCAACCAAAATGCCATGTAATCTAAATACTTCTTTGACAAAGATATTGGCCAGTAGAGCAGCAGAGTGGAGTTTCTTCAAGGAAATAAAGTGGCCTTTTTAGAATACTGGCTTGGTGGATAGCCCCCTATTTGATATCGTGGGTGGAACCCATAAGGCGCTTGTTACATCAGAAATTTTTAAGTACAACTATGTAATTGTTTTATACATATACATCAAACAATATTGGCACTATGTTATGTCCCTAATTTTAGGTACAGCAGCAGAATCCCTAATTTTTTCTCTTTGTGTATTTATATTAATAGTATGATAACCTGGTCTATAAGTAATGGAGTACTGAAAACGGGATTAGAACAAGGACCATCTAACTTGTCTAGAGGATAAATGTTTAGCTTCAGCTATACACAAAAGATTTTTGTGATCAGTGATCACCAATCTAGGAAATCTAGAACCTTCTAGTAAGTGTCTCAATTCCTTGAATGCTAACACTAGAGCTCGAAGTTCTCTGTTTCCTATATCGTAATTCTTTTCGGAATCCGACAGTTTATTAAAATAAAAACAACATGGGTGTAGAGGTTCTTTAGGAGTCTTTCTCTGAGAAAGAACTGCTCCTAAACCAGATTCAGACAAGCCTACCTCTAGGATAAAAGGTAATGTTGGATCAGGATGGAGTAATACTGGAGCTTTGGAAGACACTTTTTTTTTTTTTAAAGGTACTGAGGGCACTGAGAGCCTCTGGTTTCCAAACACGGGGATTAGCACCTTTATTTGTCACCTGCGTTAGGGGGCTTATTATAGACAAGATTATTTTTATAAATTTCCTATAATAATTTGAAAACCCAATAAATCTTTGAATGGCCTTGAGTCCTTGGGGAAGTTTCCAAGATGTAATAGCCTCTAATTTAGCAGGATCCATACTAAACCCACGTTCAGAGATGACATAACCTAGAAACTGCACTGTAGTCTAATCAAAAATACATTTTTCTAATTTACAGTACAATTCGTGTTTGAGTAACCTTTGCAATATCATCCTAACATGTTAATGATGTGTTTTAAGATCTAATGAAAGAATGAGAATGTCATCTAAATATACAACAGAACACAAGGATAATACAATACGTAGAACATCATTGATCAGATCTTGGAAGACTGCAGGGTGTTACATAAACAAAAAGGCATTACCAAGTATTCATAATGCCTGCAGAGGGGGGTTAAAGGCCGTCTTCCATTCATCTCCCTGTCTTATTCTCACAAGATTATATGCACCCATTAGATCAAGTTTGGTAAAATACTTAGACCCCTTTATACGATCAAATAACTTCGTTATGAGTGGAATGGGGTAAGCGTTACAGATAGTGAACTGATTTAGGCCCCTGTAATCAATACAAGGTCTCAAATCACCTACTTTATTTAAGACAAATAATTATTATGCTCCTGCAGTGGATGAGGATCCTCTAATAAATCCTTTCCCTAAGGGCTCCTGTATGTACTCCTCCATGATTCTATTCTCTTTTTCTGAAAACGGGTAGGCCCTACCCTTTGGGGGCATAGTAACAGACAGCAAGTCTATAGCCCAGTCATATGGGCGATGTGGAGGTAGCTTATCAGCTTCCCTTTTCTCAAATACTTTACCAAGATCTGCATGTTGCAGAGGTATGGAAGTAGACAAAGGAGAGGCAGTAGGCAAGTTTAGTGTAAAAACAGGGTGTACTTGTTTAAGACAGTTTAAATAACATTTCTGTCTCCAAGACAAAAAGACATAAACAAGTCTTGGGTTTCATGCATGACAAGTGGCTTGTCTAATGGTCTACCATCTATGGCCTTAATGGCCAAGGGTGTTGCCTTTTGGATCAGAGACAAGGCAACTGAGTTGGCAAAATTATGGTCCATTAAATTATCTACAGCACCTGAACCTATCAAAGCATTGAGGTGCTACCATTGACATAAAGTATGACAGGTATGATTAGTCTAGTTGTTACATTAGAAGGAGATAATGTCATAACACCCAAGGCCGACCCCTGACTAGGCCTTAGGTGCTGAAGTTTTTTGGACAGCTAGGACATTCCTTCCTCATATGTCCCCTTTTGCTGCAATAACGCCATAAGCCTTCCTTTCTCCTTAAGATTTCTCAGCTTCTGTTAACTTTGTGGCACCTAATTGCATGGGTTCTGGTGGTGGTGGTGGAGGTGGTAAGGTGAGCAAGGCTGTTGAAGGCAAACTGAGAACAGGATTGGAATAGAACCTTCTTTGTGTCTCTCTGAGTGTGTCTTTCGCTTATACGATTGTCTATAACAATACAAAAATCTATAAGATCCTCGAGTAAAGTAGGCAATTCTCTAGATTCTATTCCATCCAAGATATAATCAGCAAACCCTCCTGAAAGGCGGTTACTAGGGACTCATTATTCCATACTACCTCTGATGTCAAAGTACGGAATTCAATGGCAAAATCCGCTACAGACCTAGATCCTTGTTTGATCCTCATCAAGGATTTGCCTGCAGAACTGACTCTGCCTGGCATGTCAAATGTCCTCTTGAAAGCTGAGAGGAACTCAGCATAGGTATATAAAATAGAGGAACTAGATTTACATATAGGATTGGCCCATGCCAACGCTTTATCCGACAGGTGGTTGATCAAGAACCTATCGATGGTATAAGAACGTGGGTTCATAACCAAATGTATGTCTATCTGGTAAAGAAACCCACAACATAACATAAGATCCCCACTATAGCATTGTGGAGGTATCTTGTGGATAGTATGTCCTGGAACACCAAAAACAGGTTCAGGAACAGGAACCAGAGGGGCAGCAGAATTGTCCTGTGCGTCAGGCTGCAAGTGAGCAGTAAACACTAAGATGGTCTGCAAGGCCTGGGCGAATTGATCCATGTGATTATGAATTCTGTCCATCTTTGCACCACGAAAGCTACAGCGGTTGTGGAGTCTGCGGTGGTTGTGGTGTCCAGTGCGGTGCTTGTGGTCCTCGGCGCAGGCTAGGAAGCGTCCATCAACGGAAGGTACTCGTCGGAGTACAGGGAGTTCCGTTACATGTACGTTCCATAAATAAAGGCTCTGTTGTAATGTCAGGAATTCAGGAACCTGAACACCAGACAAAATAACAAACAAGAATATTTGTAATACCAGTCCTTAGAATGGCCAGGTTATACAAATAAACAGAGTCAGTATACAAGCCAAGTTCAAAGGATTACAAAGATAAGGAATAACCATGAAACAAGCCAAGGTCAATGAATTAGAGAGAACAGGATAAACGGAATACAAGAGTCAGTCAAGGTACTAAACAACTATACAGAAGGAACCCTTCCACACTGAGCCCTGATGTCATTGGTATGTTTTAAATCCCATGGGTATTTCGGCTGCATATATAAACAAGCCGCACGCCAGCGTGCAGCGTCCTTCTGAATGCCGGGGGAGATCACTAGGCACTAGGAGCTGAGCCATCGGGTAACCAGGCTGAAAGCCCCACATCTTTAATGTGCTAAACACTAATCCTCATTACCAGAATGTTTGATTATTTATATTTATACATTTTTATAATTTTTTTTATGTACATTCTCTAAATTTCTTTTTTGAGTTGAAACAGTGACATATCACAGACAATATAATATTTATTTGATCATTGGTCAATAGTATCTACGTTATTGCTTAGCATATCTGCATACAAGTTTAGTTAACTGAAGATATATTATTCACCATAAAAATATATTTTTTGACAGAAAGAACAGTTTAGATATTTTAATGTAACTTTAACAGTGTAATGTCATGATAATCCAATGGGTGTCAATTACATTAAAATAGTTTAGTAATGGTTCTATAGAAAGATGTCTTTTACAGCAATCATTATGTCAGCAACATACTTTCAATTGTTTTCTAAGTTGTTAGGTCTAAAAGCCATTGAAGGTTTTATTTGCTTTAAATGATCATTACGTTACATTACCTCCACTTTACAATAATACAAATACTGCATTTCTATTAGTAAAGCACTTGTAGTGTTCTATAATGATTATATTATAGAAAATAGAAATAAAAGGCTCAGTAGTCCAGTACTAAAGAATTTTATTTTGTTCACAATCATTTGTATAATAGTCGACTGGAGACTGAAGAGGTGGTGTAGTGTTTGTGCAATTGTCTAAAATAACCACTGTACTAGAGAAGTGTTAACTTTTGGTACACTTTCCGAATTTACTATAAACTGGCCTTTAGTTTTACAACAGAGGATATTACATTATTTATATTTAATATATGCATATTCTATATGTAGTTGATGTGTTCTTTTTAATATTGTCCAATATGATGATAATTAAAAATAGTAATTCTTATCTTCTAGGTGTTTGTTTAAACATATATTTTCATAACTATTGTTTTATGTTTGCAAATTTGTTGATTTCAGTGCCAGATCCAACATGCACTTTTAAAACATTATTATATATTAAGGATTATTTGTAGTAGAAATGTTTGAACAAAAAACAGATATCTGCTTACCACAAAAAGGTTGCCTGTCAATTACAAAATCATATAACTTTAATCATTATAATAACAATAGGTTATGCTTTGCTCTAATTGAAATTTTCTATAAAAAAAACAAACCCAAGGCACTGCATATTACTTCTAGTAAAATATGAAAATGTAACTTGGGTACAGAAGCATATTAAGAGGTGGAAGTCAGCTTGGATGGGAGGTTGACCTGCTGGTGCCGCCATCAAAAGGTACAACCAATACATTGTAACGGGCCTGGGCTGCCAGGATCAACGCGTTTTTACTATATAGCTTGTTGGTCTTTTCCTGTCTTCTACTGACAGGATTCTAGCAATTGTGTTTCTCAAACCCATTAGCTGATTGGCCAGTAGCTAGTAACATCAAAACGCAGAGTGGTATTGACATTGCCAAGCAAACAAGAACTCAACACTTCCATCCACAATCACTGACTGCTGGCTGAATCTGCCAAGCATGATATTGCAAGTCAGACAATAAAATGTCCTATACACTAGAGAACACACCCTGCAAAATTACATATGTTGGGTTAAGGCAGTATATGAAGAGCCCTGTTTCATTGGATGGGCTGTTTTCTGTACATGACAGTCAACAACCTGTGTCTAATCATTTCAGGCTCAGCCTAAAATGATCAGATACCTCACCTGGGGACTCATATAACAGTTTACCAGGAGTTAGAGCCCAGTTGCAGGAGATGGCACAGGAAGGAGGCAAAAACCAAAAGCGCAGTACAGATTAAGGGGAAATCCAAAGGCAGGGTCAGATGACAAGCAGAAGTCAGGGCTGGCAGCGGAGTAACGTAGTCGGTAAAGCAGGCAGAGGTCAGAGTCCAGCAAATCAGTCAGTAGCGAAGCAGAGATCCGGCAGGAAACACCAAACAGGCAAAATTACCAGATGCTAAGTTTCAGGCAGGGCTGGCTTTTACAGTTTGCAAATTAGATGCAGCTGACCCTAATTGGAAAAGGGCTACGGGTGGATCAGCACTGCTTAATCCAGGGAAGGGTTCAGGAAGCAGAATAATGCAAACAGAAACTGAAGCCCCCCTGGTGGACAGCATGGCAGAGAACCTGACTGGGATGCTGGAAATGTGAGTTTAAACCCAGCCAGGTATCTTAAAGGGGCTGCCACGCCTTGCTGTCTGCAGGGCTTGGGCTGTGCCATGACACTGTGGTTTGGGGAGATGGCTCCCAGTCCTCCTGCAACACTAGTTTTACCAGGATCACACAGGAGGGACACTACAATAGGGAAATGTGTAGCTTTAGGTAGGGAATCTGATTCTTTTATAATTAGTTAGGCTAGAATGGTTAAATTGCATGGGGCAGGGAAGGGCTGTGCAAGTAAGGTTTGGATGGTAATTTTATGCTTCACATGTATCTGAGTATATGTCTGCATGTATCACTGATTTTGTATATGTGAGTGTGTACCTGTGTGTGTATATATGCATCTGTGTATACCTGTGAGTGTGTAGTTGTTTATGTGTGAGTGTATCTGCATATTTGTGTTTCTGCAAGTGTTTGCAGGGCAGCCATCAGGGCATGACATCCATAACGGCTGTCATGGACCTGGGGGTCACGGGCCCCACATTCCATACATGCGCACATATATAGCGATTATCGCTATCTATATGTGTACCTGCAGGACCTGGCTACCTGTACAATGTAGAATGGGGTCAGCCAGCACCATCTTCACTTTCCATCAGCTCCTGTGCCTGTACCTCTTGCGAGCTCCGTGGCTGGCAGAGCTTGTGTGAGTTACAGGCACAGGAGCTGCTGGAAAGTTAAGATGGTGCTGGCTGATCCCCTTCTACATTGTACAGCAGCTGGCTCCCTCCACCATACTGCAGGAGCACCAGAGATGCAATCTCCCCCCTCCCTGGCCAGGTAAGAAACAGGGAAGGGGAAATAAAATAAAGTGTGTTTTAATAAATATAAATACCACCAAAAATGCTCTCCATCCCCCCAAATGCAGCCTCTATTTTACACAATTATACACACTAAAACCACAACACAAACACAGTACATTCACCATAGACACAATACATCCACTACACAAACACACGCTACATTCACCATAGACACAATACATCCACTACACAAACAAATGCTCCATTCATCATATATATACTACATCCACTACATAAACACACTTCATTCACCATACACACACTAGATCCACTACACAAACACACACTCTGCATTCACTACACAAACACACACTGTATCTAAAACACTCAAACACTACATCCATTATACAAATGTGCAATCTGTATCCACTATACACACACACCACATCCACTACACACACACAGGGTATCCTTGTGTGTAGACTCAGAATGGGCCCTGTGGGCGGACTCAGGAGCAGACCCCGGGGGCCTAGACCTTGAACTTTGTCAGGGGCCCCACATTTTCTGATGACAGCCCTGAATGTATGTATGTATTTGTATATGCCATGGTGTAAGCGTAGATATAGAAACATAGAAACATAGAATGTGACGGCAGATAAGAACCATTCGGCCCATCTAGTCTGCCCAATTTTCTAAATACTTTCATTAGTCCCTAGTCTTAACTTATAGTTAGGATAGCCTTATGCCTATCCCACGCATGCTTAAACTCCTTTACTGTGTTAACCTCTACCACTTCAGCTGGAAGGCTATTCCATGCATCCACTACCCTCTCAGTAAAGTAATACTTCCTGATATTATTTTTAAACCTTGTCCCTCTAATTTAAGACTATGTCCTCTTGTTGTGGTAGTTTTTCTTCTTTTAAATATAGTCTCCTCCCTTACTGTGTTGATTCCCTTTATGTATTTAAATGTTTCTATCATATCCCCCCTGTCTCGTCTTTCCTCCAAGCTATACATGTTAAGATCCTTTAACCTTCCTGGTAAGTTTTATCCCGCAATCCATGAACCAGTTTAGTAGCCCTTCTCTGAACCCTCTCTAAGGTATCAATATCCTTCTGAAGATACGGTCTTCAGTACTGTGTACAATACTCCAAGTGAGGTCTCACCAGTGTTCTGTACAATGGCATGAGCACTTCCCTCTTTCTACTGCTAATACCTCTCCCTATACAACCAAGCATTCTGCTAGCATTTCCTGCTGCTCTATTACATTGTCTGCCTACCTTTTAAGTCATCAGAAATAATCACCCCTAAATCCCTTTCCTCATATGTTGAGGTTAGGACTCTATCAAATATTCTGTACTCTGCCCTTGGGTTTTAACATCCAAGATGCATTATCTTGCACTTATCCACATTAAATGTCAGTTGCCACAATTCTGACCATTTTCTAGTTTACCTAAATCATTTGCCATTTGGCTTATCCCTCCTGGAACATCAACCCTGTTACATATCTTAGTATCATCAGCAAAAAGACATACCTTACCATCAAGACCTTCTGCAATACCACTAATAAAAATATTAAAGAGAATGGGTCCAAGTACAGATCCCTGAGGTACCCCACTGGTGACAAGTCCAAGCTTCAAATATATTCCATTAACTACAACCCTCTGTTGCCTGTTACTCAGCCACTGTCTTACCCATTCAACAATATTTGAATCCAAACTTAAAGATTGCAGTTTATTGATAAGCATTCTATGTGCAACAGTGTCAAAAGCCTTACTGAAATCTAGGTAAGCAATGTCTACTGCACCACCCTGATCTATAATTTTAGTTACCCAATCAAAAAAATCAATAAGATTAGTTTGGCATGATCTACCTGAAGTAAATCCATGTTGTCTCTGATCTTGAAATCCATGTGTTTTTAGATGTTCAACAATCCTATCCTTTAACATGGTTTCCATCACTTTCCCCACTACTGAAGTAAGGCTTACTGGCCTATAGTTGCCCTACTCCTCCCTATTACCTTTCTTGTGAATGGGCACAACATTCGCTAACTTCCAATCTTCTGGGACTACTCCTGTTAACAACGATTGGTTAAATAAATCTGTTAATGGTTTTGCTAGTACACCACTAAGCTCTTTTAACAGCTTTGGGTGTATTCCATCAGGTCCCATTGACTTATTTGTCTTTACTTTTGACAGTTGAAATAGAACCTCTTCCTCTGTAAACTCACGTGTAATAAATGACTCATTTATCCTTTTTCGCAACTGAGGTCCCTTTCCTTCATTTTCATCTGTAAATACAGAACAAAAATATTCATTGAGGCAGTCAGCTAGACCTTTTATCCTCTTCTACATACCTTCCTTCTTTTGTTTTTAATCTAACTAATCCTTGTTTTACTTTTCTTTTCTCATTTATGTATCTAAAAAATGTTTTATCCCCCTTTTTTACTGACTGTGCTATTTTCTCTTCTGTGTGTGATTTGGAAGCTCTTATAACTTGCTTAGCCTCTTTCTGCCTAATCTCATAGATCATTTTGTCTTCCTCACTCTGGGTTTTTTATAATTCCTAAATGCTAACTTTTTGTTTTTAACTATTTTGGCCACATCTACGCAGTGTGAGACTGTTTGTATATATGAAACAATGAATGTGTGTTTCTGTACATGCATATTGTGTTATGTATTGTATTCATGTGTGAATATATCTTTGTGTATGTAACTGGAGGGTGAATTATGTGTTTGGGAATGTGTCCCTTTGTGTCTGTGATTGCAAGCCTCAGTGACTGATTGCAGTATCTATGTGTGTGAGGTCTAATGATGTATTCTTTGATTCTGTAAGAAAAGGTTGCTTTGCAAAATATGAACGTTTGCTGCTATGCCATGAAATGCCCTGGCAGTTCTTTCCCCAAGTCTAGCACAGACAGCTACCTATACACATTATTCACAGTTACAACAGACAGCAAAATATATCCTTTACTCCCATTCACATACAGTGACAAAAATCAGTCATAAAAAAGAACACACGCTTCACACGTATAAAGCACTTTAGCTGGAGTGCTGAAGAGCTTTAGAGGTATGGAGTATACATTTAATCTTGTACAAAAATATTTGCAAATTGCTGCAATCAGTCTTGACAAATGTATTTCAAAGCAGCCAAATGTTGGACAGTGCTTTTCAATATGTTACTGCAACATGTGAAAAATTGGGTCTTTCAGAGAAGTGGAAGAGTAAGATACAAACAACATGCAAAAATAAATTATAACAGATGCCAAAGGAAGTAAAAAGGGCCATGTCTGCATGTCTGGATATTTTTTTTTTTTTAGGAACTAGAGATTCATTCTGATGTTATAGATATAATTCTGTCAATTTTCACTGTTATTCAGCTCGAGAATTTAGTTGTACAATAGAAGAACAATTACATGTATATATTATACATTATACATGTATGCAAACCCAACTGAGGTTTATGAAATTTCTGATGGAGAGATCACTGTGAAAATTGCCGGACTCTGGAGACATTTGGAAGCTGGTAAAATCAGCACAGAAGAGGCAAAGAAAAGGGACTTCAATGCAAATTCTGGTGTTTACTATGAAGGGAATTTTTTGTGAATCTCTGCCAAGCTTGACACTGTGTTTTAAGATTTTTTTTAACTGACTGTGTCTTTATTTCGTCTTAAGGAAAAAGAAAACGTTAAAGTCACAATTGAAGTTAATTAAAAAAAAATTTGCCGCCTTGTGTCTGACAAGATTGACAAATCTGGCTTTACTTTTAATTGAGCTTGAATTTTGGTGATGGCATCAATCGCGTTGCAGAAGTGAAAGTGTGAAAACAGAGATTGTGAAGTGTATTGTGTTTTTTTTCTTTTTAGAAAATGTATTTTTTATTTCTGTCTTATACGTTCCTGGTCTAAAAATCTGCTATGCCACAAATATATACACATATTTGTGTTCAACGATGTCTCACGAATACGACAGTATGTACAGGTTTTATGGGGTTTTGGAAAGTTAAATTGTTAAATTTAAAACTTTGCCTGTTTTCAGTTTTTATACATTGAAATTTGCCATATTTCTCTTTTCACCAATTATATCATTAGCATTATATGTTTTACTGCTATAAAACACTCATATTTGTGTTCAGTAATGTTTCATGAGTACAACAGTACCCCCTTTTCCAGGTTCTAGGAAATACAGGGTCAAATATAGACTTGCCCATTTTGTTTTATACATATTGAAATTTGCCATATTGGTTATGTTACGTTTGAGACCATGTTGCAGCCCAAAAGTTAAAATTGCCCCCATCATGGCATACCATTTGAAAAAGTAGACAACCCAGGGTATTTAAAACGGGGTATGTCCAATCATTTTTAGTAGCTACTTAGTCACAAACGCTGGCCAAAGTTAGCATTCTTATTTGTTTTTTGCATTTTTCATTCAAAAATGGAACTTTCACTGATGATATCATCGTCATTACACATTTTACAGTTTTGAAACACTAATATTTGTGTTCAGCTAAGTCTCCCAGGTACAACAGTACCCAACATGTACAGATGTTATTGTGTTTTGTAAAGTTACAGGGTTAAGTATAAGGTTTATGAATTAAATTCTCCGAACTTTCTGCCTGGATTGTCAGGCAGGTCCCTCAAGTTGTAATTAATAAAATCACATAATTATGCAAAACAATTACATAAATATACACATATATATTTGAATATACATTTATTTAATATGTGCCCGGGTATTTGAGAATGTGTGAAAAATAGAAGAAAGGGCTGCGCTTGGATAAAACTTTAAATAATACGAGAAGTCCAGATAAAATCAATGGATAAAAGGAGAAAGTCTTATCTTGCAATGTCTGTTGAAATCGTATTATGTGATGGTACTTGGTCCAAAACAGTAGTCTTACTTATTATCTTCCTTATAGATCGTCTCATATGCAAGAAATAAAAACAAATACAGAACCAAAATAGTGTAGTATATCTTGGATAGTGAAGGAAGTTGAAATGTAAAACTTGATTGCAAACTCACATTTAAAAGAGCTAGAACCCGCTCTGGTATAAAGGGCGTACAGCGGTTTAGATCCCCGCTTGTAGGATATGGAATGACTCTCCTTCGCGTACTTCCTCCTTCCGTAGTATGAAAGACACTCGGATAAAAAAAGACAGCCAATAGTGTTCTTTGAATAAAAACTTTGAATAAAATAGATGTAATAAAAGTGGATACTCACAAGACAGGAGCAGATTAATTGCTCCTGGTAGTTCGCGCTGGTGGTATAATCCCCACCTAGGATTGCTTGGAGTCCAGAAAGATGAACGAATGAAAAGGAATGATGCCAGGTAATAATAATAAATATATGTGTATAAAAAGATAAATGGTACAATAAAAAGTTACCAAATATACTTTAATATTTAAAATTACACAATATAAAAACCATAAACGCGTTTTGCCAGTCGGCGTTATCAATATGGGGAAAGACATACTACGGAAGGAGGAAGTACGCGAAGGAGAGTCATTCCATATCCTACAAACAGGGATCTAAACCGCTGTACGCCCTTTATACCAGAGCGGGTTCTAGCTCTTTTAAATGTGAGTTTGCAATCAAGTTTTACATTTCAACTTCCTTCACTATCCAGGATATACTACACTATTTTGGTTCTGTATTTGTTTTTATTTCTTGCATATAAGACTATCTATAAGGAAGATAATAAGTAAGACTACTGTTTTGGACCAAGTACCATCACATAATACGATTTCAACGAACATTGCAAGATAAGACTTTCTCCTTTCATCCATTGATTTTATCTGGACTTCTCATATTATTTAAAGTTTTATCCAAGCGCAGCCCTTTCTTGTATTTTTTACCTTTCTGTGTTTTATCTAAGGGTTTTTGAGGGATTCCCTTACAGGGTTGCTGCTAATCTGTGTTATTAAGCGCTTACTCATTGTTCTGGTTTTATTTGAGAATGTGTGTTGTGTGCGCAATATGTTACGCATTACCTCTTCATACATCCTAGTATTACAATGTTTCTCCAGTACCATTTTTAAGAGAAGAGGTTCTGTGTTGGAAAATTTGGAAAATGCTGCTCTTGTTTTGTGTTTCTTGTTTGATATGGAACAGAGCCTGTTTCCATTGATCTGGTGTAAGATCTTCTTGTAATGTTAAAGGTCATCAGAGGTTTCGATGTGTGTCCTTTAGATCTGCATCATTGTCCAAAAAGTCTAAGTTACTGAAGTCAGTAGGTCTTATTTTAAGGGTAGATATGATGTGTTTAACTCTTAGGAAAGTAAAGTTTTCCTTATTGGGTAAATTGAAAGTGTTTTGTAGGGTTGGAAACGCCAACTTACCAGTGTTATCGATCAATTGCATGATTTAAAGATACCTGTTGCTTGCCACGTTTGCAAGGACAGGTCTGCAGTATAATTTTGAAGGCATTGGAGTAGAACATAGAGCATAGAGCAATTTGTGATTTGGTCTCAACAATTTGGTAGCCCATTTTTTCCATGTGTCTATGGAGAGTTTTGTTGTCGGCAAGGGATTTATATTTTGGGGTTGTAGGTGAGGTGGGATCCACATTAAATGGAGCATGCAGTGGGGAGCTAATGTTTTGTGTTCTAATAAGTACCATAGATGGTATTGTTTGGAGAGACCCTAATTGTGCTAAAATGGTTGCCACACAGTATTTCTTTATATCCGGTACTCCGAGTCCCCCTTTATGAAGCCTAAAGGACATAATTTGAGTGGATATTCTTGCATTTCCAAATATGTGTGTTAAAAATTGCTTGAAAACATGCCAGTATAGAGTTGGGGACTTCAATAGGTAGTGTCTTAAAAAGAAACAAGATTTGTGGAAGTATCATCATTTTCAAAGAGTTAATTTGGCTGATATCATCTTTCTACCTGTACATAGTATGTTCTAGGTTGGATAGCAGTTTTAGATGGTTCTTCTGAAGTAATACATGTCAGGAGGCTGCTAACTGTATGCCTAGAAATGTAATGGATTTTGTTATCCAATCAAACTGGTATTGCTCGGTAATCTCCTTACTTAGGCATTTATGTGGCAATGCCTGTGTTTAGAAGACATTTCTATATTATTTTAGTAGCTCCTTTAAGAGTGGTAACAGCTCTTTAAGAGCTTGAGAAAGATTTCTCTGAGATTGAAACGTTGCACTTGTTACCAATAAATCTGCTGTTGAATTGAATCCTGTGTGCCTGAACCATATCTTTGTTCAAACAGTGCAGTGGGGACAGCCAACCCCAGGTCTGGCAGCACCTGGATCTCAACAAGAGTGTGGTATTCCTCCTTTTTTCCTAATATATCCTTGTATATGTGGCATGCATGTTTGAGAAGTATGTGTAATCTCTGGATGATGGTTATAAAGTGTGCCAAGAATCATGTAGGTCATATTTGTGAAAGAGTTGGCTTAATTTGGCAAATGATTGGGTTTTTCATTTGGTGGTCGGGGTCCTAGTATATAGTATGGGATCTAAAATGTGGTTGAAATCACCACAGATCTATAGTTGTCCTCGATGTATTTCATGGATTTTCCAGAGAGCTTTCCTTATGAAATCTATTTAATTAGTGTTTACATGTTAACTATTATTAGGGGAATGTTATTTTGGGTGCCCACCAAAATCAGCAGTCTATCCTATCACTGTATTCTTTTATACACTTGAAATGTAAATCTCTGTGGAAGAGGATGCTCACTCCTCCTTTTTTTGTTGGCAAATGCGTGGTATGCTTGGGAGTAGCGATGAGAGGAGAAAGTTGGATCGTTGAGGACGCAAAAGTGGGTTTCCCGGCTGCAGCCTATGGCAATGTTAGGGCTTGGAGAAGGCAGAGGGCCAACCTGTGTTTGTGGGGAGAAGTGAATCCCTTAGAATTTAGGGAAATTATGTAAAATACATTAGTCCTTTTGATTGTGTAGGGTTAGGGTGCAAGGCAAACTTGTTATCACATTGACATGTTATATCCCATGCAAAGGCATACAAAGTGAATATGGGGTGGAACAGCAGCCTCCATATAACCAATATATAATTAAAGTTAAACACATATCCAATACACAAGTAGTTACACAAAGTCAGCCATTTTCATTGTACATGCTCATTGTGCAAGTTGGTCTTGTTACAATATTTATGTTTCAGAACCCGTGCTAGGGCAGCCATATAGAGTATGGGTCTGAGTATATCAGAGTGGTGGTACAGCAGTATCCATGTATCCAATATAAAATTAAACTTAAAACTAGAGTTGAGTGAACCCGGACTGTAAAGATCAGGTTTGTATCGAACATTACGTTTTTTGGACACCGGACTCGAACACGGACATATCACTGTATGTTGGAGTTCGGTGATCGGCGATTTAATGGCTCATTTTGAAAGGCTGCAGGGCAGCCAATCAACAAGCATTTGACTTGTGTGCCCTTAGAAGCCATCACAGCCATGCCTACTAATGGCATGGCTGTGATTGGCCAGTGCAGCATATGACCCAGCCTCTATATATAAGCTGGAGTCACGTAGCGCCGCACGTCACATGAGCTCTTATTAGTGTAGGGAGAGGATGCTGCCGCTTTCAGGGACAGTTTAGGAAAGAATTCTGCAAACTAGTACATTAGTGGGGTGCAAATCATATCTGAGAGTCAAATAGAAGCGTCAAATACTGTGGTTACATCAGAGTTTTAAAAAGTCAATTTTTTGGGGCACTATATAGAACATTTGGGGTGTGCACTTCATATCTGAGAGTCAAATAGGAGCATCAAATACTGATGTTACATTGCAGTTTTAAAACTTAAAAATGTTTGGGTGCTAAAAAGTACATTAGTGGGGTGCACTTCATATCTTAGAGTCAAACAGAAGCGTCAAATAGTGCGGTTAAAGCGCAATTGTAAACATTCTTCTTTTCTGGGTGCTAATCTGCTAAGTAGTAAATTTGGGGCGTGCTCTTCATATCTGAGAGTGAAACAGAAGAGTCAAATACTGCGGTTACAGCCCAATTGTAAACATTCTTATTTTCTGGGTGCTAATCTGCTAAATAGTAAATATGGGCCCTGCACTTCATATCTGAGAGTCAAATAGAAGCGTCAAATACTGCGGTTTACAGTGCAGTTGTAGAAATTCTAATTGTTTTGGTGCTGAACTGCTAAATAGTACATTTGGGGCATGCTCTTAATATCTGAAAGTCAAATAGAAGCATCAAATACTGCAGTTACAGCGCAATTGTAAACATTCTTATTTTCTGGGTGCTAATCTGTTAAATAGTACATTTGGGGCGCGTTCTTCACATCTGAGAGTCAAATAGAAGCGTCAAATGCTGCAGTTACAGCGCAGTTGTAAACATTTTAATTGTTTTGGTGCTAAACTGCTAAATAGTAAATTTGGAGCGGGCTCTTCATATCTGAGAGTCAAATAAAACTGTCAAATAGTGCTGTGACATAGCTGTTTTAAACATTCAAGTTTTTTGGCTGTTAAATAGTACATTTGCGGCCTGCAGTGCACTTAATATCTGAGAGTCAAATAGAACCGACAAATACTGTGGTTACAGTGCAGTTTGACCAATTCAATTTTTTTTGGCTCCTATATTTGCGGCCTGCACTTCATATCTGACAGTCAAATAGAACCGTCAAACACCAAAATAACAATATTGTAATTCGAGGGCAATACCCTCACAAGTCAAACTAAGAGGTCAATTTATAGGGAAAACTGTTGCCTGGATACAATTCTAAAACAATTCCCATATGTCCTTTGCAGAGTTTACATGCTGGAAAAACACAGGTGCCAACTGCTGTGGCTTTCTGCAGTGTGCAGACCGGCAAGGAGAGCAGGGTTGAGGAGTGGGAGGAAGATGATGTAGAGGTTGATGAGGTCCTAGAGCCCACATGGAATCAAGGTCATGCGAGTGACGTGTGCAGTTTGGAGGAAGAGGCGCTGGCACCAGCACAGCATCAGAGGGAGCAGGGTGCAAGAGCAGAGCGGCCGTCCCCTAGCGCTGGTCGGCATGTATTATCATTAGAATTTCCACAGTTATCTAAGTAACAGATGGAGCAATAAAAGGAACCATAACAGGTTTAGCGAGCCATTCGCAGTTTCGCAGTCCGGTGACTGGGACCCAGACACTGTCTGGGAGGCAGTCGGACGACCAGGACCCAGTATGCCTGATGTTGAAGTTAGGAGTCACAGTGTGGAATGGATTAGCAGGGTCTGGTGCAGGGTAACCGCACGCCACCTGGTGCTGAACACCAGTGTTTGTGCGGCCACATACCAGGACCCTGATGCAGCTTCAGTAAAAAGATTACTGGATACCAGAAGCCCTCACCAGACTGATCCGTAACTTGGAACAGGATGTGACATTCACTGTAGCGGCTGTGCACACTTTCGGCATTCTCACCCTGCTGCTGCTCGCCTGTCTGCGCTGCAGTGTAACTTCGGCCTTCCCGCTCACCGCCTCATGGGACTGTGCGAGCAGCAGCAGGAGATAGTGGAGTTTCAGCTGCAGCACGCACGGGTCAGTCACTCTGCACCAGACTTGCCCTCCAATTGATCAGAGTTAAAGGATTTCAAGTGGACTCATTACAATTACAGGGCCTCTAAAGTGTCCTGTATTGTTATTTGTCATCACTACCTTCCCGCGTCGGGAGTGGGTCATTTGTGCGCCTGCTGCCTTCCTCGCATGTGGTAGCCGTTTCTCAGGCTCCCTCTTCGCAATCGAACCCTGATTCCCCGTTACCCGTGGTCACCTTGGTAGGTGCAGAAAGTGGCATCGAAAGTTGATATGGATGACGTACGAATGCGTCGCCACCTTGTTGTTGGGGAGCCCATTGAAAAAGTGCTCTAGCATGACGAGCTGGGTGATCTCCTCCGGGAACTTGGCTTGATGGGAGTTGAGCCAGTTCTGGGTGGCCCTTGTGATGTGGCATGGGAGTCCTTCTCCCCTTTCCGGGTCTCCCCAAACTTTCGGCGGTATTGCTCGGGGGTGACCACATAGCGTGCCAGTAGGATTTGGGTAATAAAGAGTCTCTGAGCTGCTCTGCTGGTACAGCCCAATAAATATTCTCTGCCTTCCCCACTAGTTTGCTGGCCAGGATGGTGACCCAGTCACTGGGGTCCATGTCTTGGAGTAGGCACTGGCGCTCAAAGTCTTGTAAAAAGTCATCTATGCCTTCTTCCTTGAAGTCTTTGAAGGCATTGTATGGTAGCTTGTGGGCCAGGGTGATTGTGCTTCCCGGTGCCCTCTGCCTCCTCCTCCTACTCAGCTTCTTCCTCCTCCTCCTCTACCACCTCCTCATCCGGTCAGTGTAACACCTTTACCACCAACTTCAGCACAGCCAGGGGGAAACGACAGCAGGCTGTTTTAAAACTCATATTTGGGGGAAAAACCCCACACTGTGCAGGAGCTATGGACGTGCATGGAACAACAGACTGATGAGTGGTTGTTGCCACTGAGCCTCAAGCCCGGCCTGGTGGTGTGCGATAATGTGCAAAATCTCATAGCAGCTCTAGGCCTACCCGTTTTGACGCACATCCCTTGCCTGGCGCATGTGCTGAATTTGGTGGTTCATAAATTCCTGAAAAACTATCCAGATATTTCAGAGCTGCTGCAGAAAATGTGGGCCGTCTGTGCGCGCTTTTGGCCTTCTCACCCTGCTGCTGCTCGCCTGTTTGCGCTGCAGCATAAATTCGGCCTTCCCGCTCACCTCCTCATGAGACTGTGCAAGCAGCAGCAGGCGATAGTAGAGTTTCAGCTGCAGCACGCACGTGTCAGTCGCTCTGCGGAACAGAGTTTTCTTTTTTATATGTCCAAATATTTTGGGGGCTGCCCCAATTAAAAAAAAAAAAACTGTGTTGGCTACCTCCTCCACCGCTGCTTCCACCTACATCGCCACGGTTACAGCCTCCTCAACCTATGGGTCACTTAGTATAAACTACATACACAATAGCAAAGACTTGTGAAGGCCTTTTCTCCATGCATCAGGAGTTGAGCATTTCTCCATGCATCAGGACTGCAAGAAAGGCAACGCAGGCCACAAATGTTTCTTTTTTTATATGTCCCAATATTTTGGGGGCTACCCCAATTAAAAAAAATATATATATATATATATATATACGTATATATAAAAAACAGTGTTGGCTACCTCCTCTTCCTCCACCGCTGCTTACACCTACACCGCCACGGTCACTGCCTCCTCAACCTATTGGTCACTTAGTATAAACTATGTACACAATAGCAGAGGCTTGTGAAAACACTGCACTCCAACCCTCTCTCAAATGGATAATTCTGGTGATCCTCCTGACAGCCATGCTTTTGATTTTGATTTATATTCTTCCAAAGCTAAAATCAAAGATTCCATCTAGTGCTCTCTTATGGCTCAGCTGTATTTTTAATTTTTATGTTATTTTAAGTGATTTCCCTATCCACATTTGTTTGCAGGGCACTTGTCCTACTCTTACCCCATTTTACTTCTTTTTGCAGCCCTCTCTCCCTTTCCAGGATGTTTTTAGAGGCATTTTCATGCCCAAACATTCAGGTCCCCATTGACTTCAATTGAGTTCGGGGTCAAGTTCGATCCCGAACCCGGACTTTTTTTCAAAGTTCAGCCGAACCCGCCGGACCCGAACATCCAGGTGTCTGCTCAACTCTACTTAAAACCATAACCAAAACTGCAATATTTACATATATGTAGCCATAACCACAGTATGACCAGCAGCAGTTCAACATTAGAGAAATTATAAGTAGACAGATTGTTGTCATCTGAGGTTCTGCTAAGGCGGGTACAGTTGGGGAGTGGGTTGGAATGGTCTTGAAACCAGATTACATATTATATATACTATATATATTATATACATACTTAGGCCAATTACTAATAATTTGGGAATGCATGGACCCCTTCCTTGGAGTGTATGTGTCTCCCTATTAGGATATCTGTTTCGTCATTGTGGTGTTGGTCATAACAAAACTTGTTTGTTTTTTTGTTTGGTTTTTAACATATGAACAGATTTGGGTTATACTCAGCACTCAATTAATGTATTTAGTAAATCCTATCAGCCTAGGTGTGAGTATCAACATATAACCCATATATATGGTTGTTATTATTTACCCTCATTTTGATTCTCTATGTTTACCAGTAGGTAAGTGTGTACAACAGTGATGAGCCTTTTGTGGCTTTGCCTTATTACAAGGACTTGGAAGCATTTGGGCCTCAGTCTGCAAGGGGGGTTCTTCTATTGTTGGTGAGTAGTCCTTCAATATACCCCAACTCTGCAGAACCTTGTTTCCATCTTCAGGGTTGTGTATGAAATTCATTAAGCCTTTCCTTCGTATGAGTAGTTTTGGTGGGAATTCCCAACGGTATGGGATCTTATGGTTGTGGAGCACTTTAGTCGTGTTGATAAACTCCCTCCTTCTATTCATTGTGGTAGGTGACAGGTCAGCAAAAATAGATATTCTCTTTATAGTTGATGGTAAGTTGGTCGCTGTCCTATCTGCTTGCTGGATTGCTTCCTTGATGTGAAATTAGTGGAACCTCACCACAATATCTCTTGGTATCTCCTGTGCCAGCGTATGGGGCTTCTGGACCCTGTGTGATCTGTCCAGGAGCAATTCTGCATCAGTGGCTTTGAGCAGAAGTAGCTTAAGAATGTGAGTAGGTATTGAGGTATTGCTTCAGTACTTACCTCCTCTTTTACTCATCTAATCCTGACATTGTTGTGCCTGGATCGATCCTCTAGGTCAGTCATTTTCCCCAGCCCTGCAGCATGGTTGGCTTTTATCTTTACGATTTTGTAGACTATTTCATTATTTGCCATGCATAGCTCATCCATGCGGTTTTTCAGAGCATCCATTCTGGATCCTTGATCATGGAGTTCTCTCCTGAGGTCTTCCGATATTCCTTTATAGTCTGCTTTTACAGGTGTTGCGGAGTTGTTGGAGCATATCTCCCAATCTTCGCTCTGTTATTGGGCAGTCTTCATCTGGTAAGGCAGATGAGTCTGTGTCTGAACCAGCCTCCAACATAGCTGTTGGCGAGGAGAGTCTTACGCCATCTTGACTAGGCAGCGGTTTATCTTTCTTCTGGAAAAAATAATGCACTTTTTTTTTTTTTTTGCGGTGCCATCATGTTCAGTGGTGTATTGTGCCCTTCGTGTGTCAAAGTGGGCCCTTTTGGATTATTTACATATATATACATATATTTCTATTTTGGACTTTACTAATCTATCTCTTCTTATTGTTACATATATCCCCTGAGAGACACCGGATTTGGGTGTTGGGCTGCCTTATTGAACTGCATCAGTATCTGACAAGCACTGAATTTTCTTCTTTTTTAAGTACTCACACCTTCCGACTGCTAGCTGCCTTTTACATATTAGCCTAGGGACTCAAATACTATTTCTCATCTTTATCCTTTCCTATCCCTCTTTTCTTCTTCTTTTTCTCTTTTCCCTAATCTACAACTTGTTTGTATTATAATCCTACTCCAACCCCTATAATCGAAGATACATCAAACAATGAGCAATATCGAATTACAACAAACTATTGAATGTAATAATATATTATAACAATTGTTATATTTGTACTTAGCTTGAATCACTTAATTAAGTTCTAAGTAAGTGGGAATATCTTGCTGGACCAGTGACTTTCAAGATAGTCACATAGTTACATAGTTACATAGCTGAAAAGAGACTTGTGTCCATCAAGTTCAGCCTTCCTCACATTTGTTTTTTGCTGTAGATCCAGAAGAAGGCAAAAAAAAAAAAAACAGTTTGAAGCACTTCCAATTTTGCAACAAACTAGGAAAACAAATCCTTCTTGACCCCAGAAAGGCAGTCAGATTTATCCTTGGATCAAGCAGCTATTAACCTATATTGAAATATTACATCCTTGAATATTCTGTTTTTGCAAGTATGCATCTAGTAGCTGTTTGAACATCTGTATGGACTCTTAAAAAAACAATTCTTCAGGCAGAGAATTCCACATCCTTATTGTTCTTACAGTAAAAAAACATTTTCTTTGCCTTAGACAAAATCGTCTTTCTTCCAGTCTAAATGCATGACCTCATGTCCTATGTAAAGTCCGGTTTGTGAATAGATTTCCACACAATGGTTTGTATTGGCCCTGAATATATTTGTATAATGTTATCATATCCTCTCTCAGGCAACATTTTTCTAAACTAAAGAGGTTTAAATTTGTTAACCTTTCTTCATAGCTGATAGCCATACTGTAAATAATGAAAGATTCTCCAGAATATCCAGTTAGAGTAATTCCCTCTTATGTTATATACTCATGTTACCTTGTTCCTATTGTATCAATAAAATATGTTGGTTTTCATTATATGCTGTAATTGAATACTGCATTATTTCAGCAGCAGTTCTGTGAAGTATATATGTACTGTAATGTTTTATTATACACTTTGTTACATACTTGTAAAAACTGTAAACGGATGATGCTGTAATATGCCTTTGTCCATGATGTAACAACAATGAAAAATGTCAACAACAACAAAAATCAGGAATATTGCACCCAGACCATTTCATTGAGGTGAAGTGGTCTGAGTTACTTTAATTGTCATTTAATTAAACTAAGAGGTCACTAAGAGCCTTTTTTTAATATATTTTTTTTTAAATGGACCATCACTTTAAAAAGGTTAATATGTGTTTATAGGTGATTTTACAAGTTTTATCCAATAGTGTAAAAGTGATCATCTCCCATTAATGCACTGCAGGTTAATCATTATTTTGTGAAATGTGATTATCTGTACATACTACATATTTATTTGCCATTTTTTTTTTAAACAAGGGGTGTTTAAAGATGTGGAATCCTGTTGCATATTACACCTGTAGTGATTTGATTTATAATTTTTCCTCCAGTGGTAATTTGCTACCATTTAATATATTTTTTTTTAGTTCGTTTTACACTTATGTTTAATTAGTGATGCATCCACTCTTATTTATTTAATTATATTTTACTTTCAACAACAATATAAGATAAAGCCCTTCTTACTAGTGTAAATCCTATATCAAATGTGTCCCTTGAGTTGACACTTCCTTTTGAAATGACCAAAAACCATGCTTCACAGCAGTAGTAGTAAGAGTATGTTCTGGCATAAATCATTAGCTGATGTGTCTAAGGTTTCTAATGGCTCCTGTTCTTGACCCATGAGCTGTATAATGACCTTGTGTTAAAAATTGCAAGATTAAGCAAGTTGCATTCCAGTAAGACTGACCAGAGAAAAATTGTGTACTTAATATTAACTGTGCATATGTCTTACAGTTTTCTAACCCTTTGTCACTCTGTATATTCACTATATGCCACCTTATGCAGTCTTTGCCTTTGTTTCATATGTCTGTAAAGTACCAGCTCTTAATTCTTTGCCTGTCAAGTTAAGAACATCTTTTATGATCTATCTTTGGCTTGAAGGTCCTTTCAATGCATGGTATGATAGCTATTAGGTTTTATAAAACCGTTAAAGCACTATGACATACTTCAAAACAATTAAGATTTAAAATGGGTTGATTTATCTCCTCTAAGCCGAGAAATCATTATCACTGATATAGTGCTAGCATATGCATGCTTTATTTTTATTCTTTTGTCATTGTATTTTTAGCTAGCCAGCTTACGTCCTAGTTATATGAATCATGTCCCCCAAGTACTGTCTATCATTCTTTCTGAGCAGTTGAAGAGCAAGAGGTAATTATCTTGCTTTTAATGTGTAGCTTTAATTTTACATCTTCAATCTTAGTGTCCTCTAGGTGACTATTGTCCTGACATAAGGACATGAGTAATTAAAGGGGAATGCTGATTTTATGTAATTTTCACTCTGTGAAGAAAAAAAAAATAAGAAAAGTTAGGGAAATCAAGTCTACATTATGTAAACTTTGACCTCTAAAGTGATGAATCAAAAAGTAACTGTAAACCCTCTATTATGTCAGTGTGCTGATGTAAATTACAGGTAATATTGTGTATTAAAAACCAAATTGATCTTTCTTGTTATATATTAAAAATAAAGCTTTAAGGATATTTCAAACTTAGATATGTAGATGAGTGTATATATACACACATACAGTATCTATGTATCTAAGTTTGTACCATATATATATATGTATATATATATATATAAATATATATATACACACCAATTTGATTTTCAATACACAAGACAATTTAACTTATTACTTATATATACAGTGTATATATATATATATATATATATATATAACATTATTTTAATTTTTTTCTTACTTTCTCAACTCTCTATGTGGTAAATTTTGTATATTGTCCTCTTTTAGAGGCCAGAAGTCTGATGGTTGTTCACAGTATCTTAGATGTTTGAAGAACTGCACTCTTCTGGACAGTGTTCTCGGATGTCCTACCTGGAATCTGCTAAAACCCCTCTTCCAGCTTGGTAGTTAAAGCTACGAGTGCTCCTACCATAATTAGGGCTACCACTTTACTTTACATATCCCTTCTCAGCGCTTGGTATTTGTTCACCTTCTAATTTTTTTTCTTAATATTATGGTCACAGGGTATTGCCACATCCACGAACACTGCAATTTTCTAATCCTTGTCTACCACCCCAATGTCAGGTTGGTTGGCCAATATTTTCTTGCCTGTCTGCATCTGGAAGTCCCAAGGGATCTTAGCTCTGTCATTCTGAACTACCCTTTGTGGATCCTGCCACCTTGACTTAAGCAGGTTCACCCAATGTTAAGTACACAATCCCAACAACTTTGTTGTGCCTCTCAGTGTATGCTATTCCTGATAACATCTTGCACCTAGCTACAATGTGCTGGATTGTCTCAGAGGCATAATTGCCCTGTGTGCCTTGGGTCCTGTCTGGAGTAGTAGACACCCACTTCTATTGATCTGCTGCTGAATGCCTACTTCTGTGATGCTAGGATTAGTGCCTCCATGCTTTTTTTCTTTCCAAATTTTGCAACCACTTGCAGGATTTTGTAATAAAAGACATATTTACTACCTGTCTATTTCATTTTCCATGGAGAGTTTTTCTCTTGTCTGCATCCTCTATCTGTTGTTGTCTCAGTCAGTCATTCTCTTAGCAGTTAATTATTGGAAGCTATATGCATGATGGATTTGTGGATGCTTTGTGTTTCATCCAGGACTATGACATTGACACTCATCAGGCCATGCCCACCTCCCCACTATTATTTTTACAATGGTTGTCCAGTTACTACTGTTTAGTTACAGTGAGTAGTGTGTCATGCTTCTGATCAGGTCAGAGATGAGACTGAAACTAGTGTTAATTTCAGGGACTTTATTTTTTTTATCTTAGATATGATTTGTCTTGAAAACAATAAAAATGGCAGGACTTTTAGGAAGAGAAAATAATAAAGAAAAGGGAGAAAATTAAAAATCAATTAATGTAGTTAAAATTAAGTATTGTGTACTAAGAAATTTAGATTTTGGCAATAAGCCCTAGACGGGAGTAACAGGTAGTAGGTAGAAACAGAACCAATGAGATTTATATCTAGTAATAAGAATGAGAACCTATAAAAAGAAGTTATAAGCAAGGTAATGTGAGATTCACTGACATAAAAGGTTTAGGCAATATGCCCCAGGTAGGATTTTTAATAACAGGATAACAGAATAGATATTACAAGAAATATAACTGAGAATTATGTTACAGGAAAAACAAAATACAATAGACAGTACTAAAATAGAATTATAAAGGATAAAGTAATACAGGTAGGTGAAACATTTAGTGGATATGCCTCTTTTGGTTTGCAGGTTTGTGGCGAAAGTGACCTCACCACTGGTTTTTGGAGGGGTCTGTTTGCCAGCCTCCTGCCCTGTGACTATGGCCCTTGTGGTGGACGTTGGGTTAAAGACTCTGGTTGTGCCTCTTGGATTTCTAACTGGAACAAATTCGAACTTTCGAAGTGGCACTTCGAACTCCCGAACAGTTGAAGTGAGTTGAAGTGGTCACCATTCGAAAACGTGGTAGTGGCCATCTTGTTTAGTTGAACGCATCCAGCGGTGTTTGGTTGTTGAGTGCATGGAACTCAAATCAGACACTCGATGTGACGAACACCTCTAAAACTTTACCTTCCATGGAGGTTTGGCTATTCGAACAGGAGTCAAACGGCGTTCGGTAACAAGATGCCCCAGAACAAGAGACATAGACTGACTATATCCACGAATGGCTTCATTCGGTAATTATAATGTTATTTCAAATCCTCGACATAGACCTGATTCTCCGGAACTGTTTTGGGCATGAAACCATACGTGCGGTCGATCAAAATGGGACTGCCATAGAATTCCTGAACTGATCTGCATGATTTTTGGATATGTTGGTCACCCAGATTAGGGCTATCAGGGGTTGTAATAATTATGGGGATTTTATGTGTTTTGGGGTACTTTTGGAGTTTTGTTAAATGTGTTTTTTCTGCCTGGAGAGAATTGGGTTAATACAGTATCGTACTCAATTATCTCACAGGCAGAGGGGAGGGATTGTATGTTTGCTATGGGAGTGTTGTACATTTAATTACTGTTCTTATTGGTTTGTAAGCTTTGTGTCCCTGCCCCCAACAAGGTCCATGTGGACGTACACCATGCTTGGGGACTTGCATAAAAAGCCAGGATGGCACCATTAAAATTCAGTTCCTGCTTACCCTCAACATAGAGTCTCATCTCATGTGTGGTGAAAACGGCTGTATCTACCCTGGGGATTGCTCTATCTCTATACTTCCCTGGGATTATAATCACTAGCTCTTTTAAGAGCTGTTACTGCTATGCTCTCTGGAGTAGGAGAGGTCTGCCCACTGGAAGCTGGATCCTGGTCTTGGGTCCAGGGTGGGTGGAGGACGGCGAGTTCCCAGCAAAACTATAACACTAGACGTTTGGACTACAGTGCTAATGGTGTTGGGTGGAGTTCTTGGAGTCCTCGGTGAGCACTAGAAGCATCGGTTGGTGGAGGCAGCCAGTTGGGGTGCCAGGTGGTCCATCACATGGTTGTATAGCAGGTTTTGGATATATGAGTTAGAGTCCTTTAGGATAATTATAATCTTCAAGGGTGTTTGAAATCTCCACTTTGCTTAAGTAGTTTTTTGTAAATGCAGTGACAATTCAATATCAAATTAAAGTCCATTAATGTAGAATACAATTCGCATTCGCAGGTTAGGTTACCTCCAAATGTATAGTTAGTAAGTAGGTTTTCTCCAAGTAGATTTTGTCCAAATGTATGGTTAATAAGCAGGTTTTCTCCAAATGTATTAGTAATATGTAAGCTTGGAAAGTAGCAGGTTGAAAGAAATACTTCCACGATATAACAGGTTTTTGTAGGAGCCAGGATCTGTAGTCGAGCCAAGATCAGAACACAACTACAATCAATATCAAGACAAATTGTGTAGCAGGGTGTGGCCTCTTATAGTAGGTTGATCAGATATGAGAGGCTGGTGAGAGAAAGTTTGTTCAATCTAGTGGCAATGGAGGCCACTAGTGGAGAAAACTGGAACATGTTTTAAAGAAACAGAAATAAAAGAAATTCTCTGTCATCAGGATAGGATCCTGACACACTGAGAATTTAACAATAGGGATGGGGCCTTTAAAGCAATTAACCAGAAACATATAATATTCCCTAATATATTAGCAATATGAGTTCAATATGACACCCATAGACTTATATCTTTTATTTTTACACTTTTAATGTGGTGACTGGCTACCAAAAACTTGCCAGCCACCACATGCCGAGGGTTATTTAGCTATTTGCCAACTGGCTGTTAGTGCTGGCAAATAAAACTCAACATTATTGTTTGCATGCAAAAAGCAACTGAATGATCATTTGTGAATGAGCATTCTGGATGAATTTGGTTCCGAATGATTGATTTTTTTTTTTTTAAATCAGTGCTTTGTGGATATATTGAATACTTTGTATAGTATTCGGATGTGAAAAGCACTAATTTTAATACTGACAGGTTGGCCTTTACTACATATTTATTACATTTGGTGTTTTGTGAATTATCCTGTATGTTTAAATACTCCAATTTCATGAATAACCATTTAAAAGGACTGCATAAAGTACATTTTTTTTTTTAATTTATATTGGCAGCATGTATATGAAAATATTTTGATATTGTAAGTGTGGTTTCAAAGCGGAAACAAAAGGAACACATACATTTAATTAATATAAAAATAAACAAACAAACAGGTGTTATTTACTATACATGTCCATGGCAACCATAATGTTAGGCAGTAATGAAAAGATTGCTGCATTTAGTATCTGCCAATAAAGAAAATTGCTTACAAATATGCAACTTGACGACGTGTGTCTGAACAAAGTGACCAAAACAAGTTCGGGTTAATTGTGTTGATTAAATATGTACTAGCAAATCAATTAAATAAATAGAATGAACAAAAGTGACATATTTTGATAGCTTTAGGAAATGTGTTTATAGTGTCACATAATTATAGTAATTAGATTAAAAGAATGCTTGTTTTCAACATCTGACTCTAGGGAAGATATGATTGGCATATCTATTATATGAACTAGAGCACTGAAGTAACTATAATTTACTTCATGCACTGATATATTTTCATAATTCAAACATGCTTACATTGCATATAATTATTTCATTAAATACCGTATAATTGCTTTATGGATTAAGTGGTGTGAGTTTGTTCTATTAGGAACTTAATTAAGCAGTATTTTCAACATAGGATTTATCATTCTTCTGTAAAAATATTTCAGATATTTTATTACAATTACTTAAATATTTTTAATGACACTTCTTCAAATCTTCTTTGTTTCTCTGAGAGATCAGTAATACAATTACGTAAAGTGATATGTGACAATCCATACTATTTCAATTGCGGTCGAACTGCAATTTGGGCCTATCGGGTGATTGACCAAATTCCCGAACTCTTATCCACAATGCACCTGCAGTGCTGATATGTTCGGTTTGGGGTTGTGATCCTGAATTCTGTCCATAGCACCAAAAAAAAGAAATGATTGATGGAAAAAAATATGATTGATAGCTAGGGAACTGTCACCAAATGTGATTGAAGGGAAACAGAAGGAGCAGCAGAACAAGTTTTTGTTCATCCACCATTATCTATTGCTAACATTTCTATTTATTACATCTGGACCAAGGATTTTAACATGTATTGTTGTTGTTTTTTATTATATATTTCAAGTGATTTTCATTCTTCTATAGATTTATGGTATTGAACACAGCAATGACATTTCATAAAATCAAGGGTCCTGTCCATGAGGTAAAGTGGGCAGTTGAGCCTAGCACCGCACCATAGTAAAACTGAGAGAGGTGTGGGGTACAATTGGCAGAGCTTATGGAAATAGATTGTGTTAATAGTCCTTCAGTATAATATAGATATTGGAGTGCTCCCCCCCCTTTAAAATAAAAAAGCACCATGTAATTCATTTGAATGGTAGTTTCCTCCAGCAGCCATTCCTCCGGCTCAGAGAGAAATATTAGAGACCTACTGGGCATGTGCAGCAATTGCTACTTTCAAGAGAACATTCACAATGTTCTGAGAGTCATGTCACCAAATATGAATTCTTTCAATAATTAGAAACTCTTAAATCCTCTAGTTGTTAAATGGTTTTGGTTCTTTATTTTTATTTTAGAAAAAAATAAATAAATGAAGATACCTGCAGGTTCTAAGGACAGCAAATACATTATTATTATTAATATTGGTATTTATATAGTGTCAACTAATTCTGCAGCGCTTTACAATATTATGAATGGGGGTGAAATTTACAATAAATGAGAAAATCACACAGTAACACACGAACAATAGGTAGATGAGGACCCTGCTCAAATGAGCTTACAGTCTAGAGGAGGTGGGGTACAAATACACAACAGGGCAACAAAAGTGACAGCCACCAAATGAGGTGGAAAAGTAACAGAGCTGGAGGTGATAGTGGAGTATGGCTCTTTAGGAGAGCAAGAGACAGATTTGGTATAGATAAGTTACTCTGGAAACTTAGAATGGGCCGGATAAAGAGATAACTACAAGACACATCAGAAACAAGCCAAGGTCAGGGGAAGCCAGAAATACACAATAATGAGGAATGAAGCCGAGTCAGGGAAACCAGAAATCAGAATAGTCGAGAGCAAGCCGGGTCAAAATCAAAGAACTATCACAAAAGGGTACAGGAACGCACTAAATGGACACTAGTGACACAAGACAAACTAGGAACCACAACAGGGCACTGTGTTTAGGGCAGACTGGGCTTTTATATGATTGGGGGCGTGATTGTCATAACCACACCCCCAAAAGGTACGTGTGTGCTGGGCTCTGTTGTGTAGAGCACTCCTGACTTCAATACGCCGCATCGTTAAAAGGAGCGGGCACATAGCAGCCAGCGTCCCTGAGGCGGAGTGGAGCCTCTACTGGTGTGGGAGTGGTGGTCCGACTGATTCCGGTGTCAGCAGATCGTCAGACGGGCAAGTTAAGTGGGAGAGAGCTGACAGATGATTTAATGGTGCTGCACACAGAGCATGCATTCCAGATGGCAGCTTTAAAGGAGGAATTATAGCGAGAGTTACATAGAATGGATATTAGATTGTTGTGGTTTCTGGTGTTAGCACCAGGTGGGTTAGCAGAGGAAGGGCAATTGTTTGGAGAGACATCACCAGCTGCCAGGAGCAGTAGGATGGAAATGAAGAGAAGGTGGGTGCTTGTATTTAGAGGATTTAGGAGGGGTTAGTCAGTGGTGTATTTTGGATGTGTGCTGCCCTAGGCACGACTAAATTTGGGCACCCCAAAATTTAAATTTGCCCCCCCAATTCGTGTCAAGGCCATTTTTTTGACTGACAGACACATGCCTTCATTGATACATGCACTGATATACACTCACTGACAGATACACAGTCATTGGCACACACATACAGTCATTGGCACACACTGTTTAACCAACACACACTTTCACTGACAGATACACACTGACACACCCACTCACTGACAGGCACACACTCTCAGATACACATAAAATGACATACACACACTGACACACACTCACAGGCACACCCATTCTCACTCAGACACACACTGACAGCTACACTCACTCACCGTAAGGCGGACAGCCCCAGAACACAAGGCAAACAAGGCATTTGTCTATGAACTTGGGGTGGCATTTTTTGGCACCCCCCCTGAAAGTGCCGCCATAGGCAAATGCCTTGTTTGCCTTGTGGTAAATACATGCCTGGGGTTAGTGGAGAAAGGCTGGATAGATATGAGTAAAGTGCATTCTGTGAGTTAAGATATTTTAGGTAAAGTGCCCATTCATGCCTTGTTACATTTAGATGAAAAAGTCCTATACCTATGATTCTTAAGAATTAACATTTAAGGTAAGACTGGAGAATATTTGGCAAAACCAAACAACTGATTATTAATGTGTGCATGTTTAGAAATGTGAGTATACAATCAGTACACTGGTTAACCCTAAATTATATTTACTCTACTTGTGTCCCTGACAATATATACATATGATGGGTTGTAGAAGGCCTACAGAAAGTTATGTATTGCCTTCTTTGTGCCTTGCATTTCACAAAAAAAATAATAGCTATTTGCACATGTACTGAAGAGCCACATTTTCTATTAAAGAAACCACAAACAGTGCATTATTACAATACAAAGAATATATGGATAGATTGCATAGCAATGGGTTAGGGAAACATAAAACTATAATTAACCCCTTCAAGACGGAGTCAATAGTGCACGTTTTGAGCAAAACAAAACGTAAACAAAAACTGGAATTTGCGCTATATGTCTGTTCAACCGTAATTCACCACTGTCACCCACACTTATTATATATAATTTTGTTCAGGAGAAACAGGGCTTTAATTTATCATTAACTATTCATATATGGAACATAGTTTATTATAAATAAAAAAAAATAAAATATGAGAAAATAAGATTTATTTTTTTTTAATTTGTATTTCCATCTGACATTTTAGCTGTGAATGTCATAATACTGTTAGGTTTTACTGCAAAAAAAATGCACGTATTTGTAATCAGCAATGTCTCACAAGTACAACAGTACCCCCCATTAACAGGTTTTATGGTGTTTTGGAAAGTTACAGGGTCAAATATAGAACGTTCCATTTTCAAATTGAAATTTTCCAGATTAGTAATGTTACCTTTGAGACGGTGTGGTAGCCCAGGAATGAGAATTACCCCCATAATGGCACACCATTTGAAAAAGTAGACAACCCAAGGTATTGAAAGTGGGGTATGTTTAGTCTTTTTTAGTAGCCACTTTATCACAAACACTGGACATACCCCACTTGCAATACCTTGGGTTGTCTACTTTTGCAAATGGTATGCCATCATGGAGGTAATTCTCATTCCTGGGCTAACATACGCTCTCAAAGGCAACATAACCAATCTGGCAAATTTCAATGTCAAAAAAATGAAATGCAAGCCTTATATGTGATTCTCTAACTTTCCAAAACACCATAAAACCTGTACATGGGGGGTACTGTTATTCTCAGGAGACTTCACTAAACACAAATATTAATGTTTTAAAACAGTAAAACATATTACAACAATAATATAGTCCATAAAAGTGCCGTTCGTTTGTAAAAAATGCAAAAAACATCACTTTTACTTAAAATATCATCATTGTAATACAATTTATCATTTTGAAACACTAATATTTGAGTTCAGCGAAGTCTCCTGAGTTAAACAGGTTTTATGGTGTCTTGGAGAGTTACAGGGTCAAATATAGTGCTTGCGAAATAAATTCTCTGCACTTTCTCTCTGTGTTGTCAGGCATGTCAATCAAATTTTAATTAATCAAATCACATAATTATGTTAAAAGATTACTTAAATATACATGTACAATTTTAATATATATGCATATATAGGTACTTAAATTCTACGTGTATACTAATGTAATCTTTTATGTAATTATTTGTATTTATCTATATATATATATATATATATATATATATATATATATATATTTTTGCGGTTATTTGTATTTTATATATAGATAGATATATATAGAATGTCATTATAAGTATTTTGTTACCAATATATATATATATATATATATGTTAATAACAAAATACAGTTAGAATGAAATTACATATGAATATATAATTTATATTAAATTTTGTTTCAATATTTTATTTATTTACTTTATTATTTTATTTATTTATTATTGTAATTATATGTGTGTGTGTATATATATATATATATATATATATATATATAATATGTGTATATATATTATATATATATATATATATATATTATATATATATATATATATATAGTGTTCAAGAACACTATGGAAGATACCGCATACAGCCGCCTAAAAAAGCATATATATATATATATATACATATTATATATGTAACGTCATTCTAAGTGTATTTTAATACTAATATATGCACTTATATTAATATTAAAATACATTACGTATGACTTACATATATATATGTATATATATTATATATATAATAAATACATATATATATATATATATATATATATATTTATTTTATTTTAAAACATGTTTAATTATTTTTTTTTACTTTCCCACCAGCAGGGGGCCTCATATGCCATGGGAGGGTTGCCTGGGCTGTCAGGCAGTCCTTCCGAAGCGGAGCGCCGGTTAGGTGAGTATACTGGGTGCTCCGCAACGGCTTTAAAGCCCAATTAAAGCAGGGTGGCATAGAACGCCGTAATGGCGTTAAGGGGTTAAGTAACCACTTATATATCTATGATGGTTGTTGCCAAGGTAGCTTCTGCTTTCTAGTATATCCTGGAAAATTCAGATGAAAAATCCATGTGATTTATCTGGAACTTTTAGATTATGTTAATATGAGTCTTTTTAAGAGTTTTTTTTTGTTTTTGCTATCATACATACTGCATTACTTATACACTAAAAATATGCTCTATTGTTAAACATTCTTCTTTTTCACTATATAGTGAACATTTCAATGACCCCTTGTTGATCTGGTAATTAACAAGGATGAATTTCTTCAGAAACCACTAATTATAAAAAAAAACAAAAAAAACCTCAAAGCTCAAATATATAACTTTCTGTCATTTTGTAAAGTGATATATAAAATAACTAAAAAAATATTTTTTAAGAAAGATTTTGCAAGTAATATTATTTTATTGCATAATTTCTTTTTCTTTTTATAGTTGTCCCCCAATTTCATTTTTTTTTTATTTAATTAATTTTTTTTCCAATATATTGTTGGTAAATTTGTAGACTCGTTAAAACTCGTGCATTATGAATGTGTATTGTCAAAATGTTTATTGTTATTACATCATATGTATATATATTTGAAAAACACAATAAAAATATTTTAAACAAATATGTTGCTCTAAATTTTGCAAAGTTGGTTGTGAAACTTTCAGTTTCCTGCTTAAGGAGTAATCCCAACAGTTTAACTTTCAATCTAACATATATATGTCCTCTATAATATTTTACACTTTAGTAGTAAAACACTCATTGCAGCAACTGACATAAAGTAATGATGAGTCGTTTGAAAGTTTGTAGCTCATAAGAGAGGTTAATTGTTTTTTTTTAAACATTACATGATGTTTGGCAGTTCTCAGCATATGTGAATATTATTCATATATTGCTTTTTGTATCAACTATAATTATAGTGGGAAATCTATTTTTTGCATTAGCAAATGTTAAATAGGAATCAATCAGCCTTAAAAGCTTGAGTTTGTCACTTATTTGTAATGTTTAATTAGTTATTAAAGTATTTCATGTATACTAATTAAGCAAGTGGTAGATGATTCAATTATCGGGGTTATATTCATTTTCAAAGGGTGTTAATCAATGTTAAGTCTCCAGGAAACACATTATGGAATACCTGGGATATCAAATGGGGAGGGCCATATATGGAAATATTAATTGTGTTTCTTTTTATTTAATGTATTTTACTATAGTACATGCACAAAAAAGAAACACTATTATAATTTTTACAACAAAATCTTTGAAACACTTATGTTATGGTCATGAGCACTGAGACCTGAAAAAAAACCCTGAAAAAATATTTTTGGTCTCTTTCTCCACAGGACCATGTAGATTCATATAGTTATACTGACACCAAAAACTACCAATATACACTACCCTGTGCTCACACTCCCACTACTCCTGGACAGCAGCAATGACTATAGTGCGCATCAGCCTCTATACATATAATACACACAAAAGACAAAAGTTACTTGCGCACTATCCCAAATCCCAATTCACATTTTAATTACTGGAGATATTTTTAGCAATTTAAGTGTAGACTCACATGTATATCTCCATTAAGACAGAAAACTAACATACCAAAATTTGGCTCAAAAGACACTGGCCAGCAACCACATGATTAACCTTCACCCTTCCATGATTTTTTAGATTTGATGGACAAAGTTTTGATCAATCAAAAAGCCACATGGAAAAAATGTGATTCATCCAAATCAAAATGTTTGATTTGGATGGGTCAATTCAAACTGAATTTTTTATTACTGTGAACAAGTGTAATGTTAACAATGGTTGGATTTATTTTGCATTAGAGTTAGGCATTAAGTTAAGAAAAAACTTTATCATTTGATTCCCTTCGGTATATTGACTGTCACAGCTCTCACTGTGCCATCCAGATGGCCAGGAACAGTCATCTCACAGGTGCCAGACATGGGATTTGAACCTGTGTCCTTTATCTTTGGCCTTGGCCTGCTTTACTGCCCCTGAGTCACAACAGATCCTGTACTTTTTACTCGTTCTAGCCCTGTTATACCTTGCTATGTCTGCAGGGGGGCTGGACTTCTGTGGCTATTGCCTGTGCTTCACCTGAGGCAGATCACTCATTAGCTGGGTATAAAATACTGCCCCTCCCTGAAAACATTGTCAGTCTTTTTGATTCTGGTTAATGTGTGTAGTTCTTGCTTTCTAGTCTCATGAGTTTGTTATCCACATTGTCCATGGCTTCTGACTTGGTTCCACTCATCTTTTATCCTGACCTCTGGCATGCTTTGACTTTGGCTACTCCTTGTTTATCCTGACCTCTGGCATCCTCTGACTTCGGCTACACCTTGACTATCCTTTTGCTTGTGACATTGTCTGTACTGAATATTGGAGCACCTTTCTTGCACAGCCCCTGTGCACAGATTCACATTCCAGGTGGCTTCTTACCTGGTCACATTGGACTGTTTATCTGCAAGGGTGAGCAAACATCTCTGCACGTCAGACTCCCCCCTCAGGTAAGACCCTGACAATGTAATGCCACCTCACAAAATGTCATACCAAGGAATTAAGCAAAGATGCATATAAAAATATATGTCTTTAATTTGATGCTACAAGTCTCTAAAACATAGTTCAGTGGAGGCTGACCTAAGGGACAGGTGGAGTGGCATCTCCCTCCCACTTTTTTTGTAAAAAAAATAAATCATTTATTTACATTAAAACTACTGTTAAGTCTGTGCTAGAAAACAAAACTGTTTATCAGACATCCACTAGAGGGCTTCTTGGATTGAAATGGACTTTGGTCCGGTATCTGATGCTGGACATCTTCACACTCTGCATGAGGACCTCCGGCGTCAGATTATCTCCATGGGAAAGCATTGATTAATGCTTTTCTATGGGGAAATCATAATGCGATCGTGGCTCTTACCATGCATGTGCATTAGGTCTCCCCCACAGGCAGGTGGTGGGGGAGGAGCATGGGCAGAGCCTGACCCAGCGCCTAGGGACATCTGTGCTGGATTCAGGTAAGTATCTGAAGGGTTTCCCTTCATGCGAATGGAACTGAACACTAGCTCCCTGGCGGCCTTTCGCATAAACCAAACCGCTATGCAACGCATGAGGACTTTGTGGGTTCCCAGTCACCTCAGCAGTACTTAGCTGCAAATGTTATGGAACTATTTTTGGCATGAGGTGACCGTGCAGTTCCCGGACAACTTGGTTTGGGGTTTTGAACTACTTTGCAGCCTGCTAGGAGAGAGCTTTTTGGCAGGAATGTGCCTGAGACGAAGGGAAACAAACACTACAAGAGTCAGGTGGATCACCCCTTATTTCAGATGCATGAGCTCCTGAATGTTGACCACCAAACGCCCTTGAACTATTTTAGACATAGGACCACTTGTGCGCCTGGCCAGAACTTTAACATGGTGGCATTTCACTTACACTGCATGGATCTGAGCGCTATTTGGAGAATGTAGGTACTCAGATCAGGGATATTTAACAATCTACTATTTGTGGGGTTATTTATGTTTTATGCTGACTTTGAGTATTTTTGTTTTAAATTTTTGCTTGCCTCTCTGTTCCTGGGAGATAAATAGCTTACCGGTCTTTAATGCAGTTATCTCCCAGGCCCAGAGATTCCTGGAAGGGGCATGTATTGAATACAATCGAGACCCAATAGTCGGGTCTCTGCATAAAAGGCAGAGTTTGGCTGAATAAAATCTGTTGTACTCCCAGAACTGTGTCGTCTAGTTGCTGGGAAGGGAAAAAGTTAATAACTGCTCAGCACCTTGTTCCAGCTTGTGAAGGTTTCAGTGGGGAAAGTCCTTGTAAGGACTGGAGCTTTCAGGACTGTCGTCCAGTCCCTGAGAGGTAATCAAACTAGTTCCCTATCCTGTTCCAGGACGGAGTACCTCTAGGAGGACCTTAGTCAAACAATGGCGAAAGGGGGCAGAAGCGCTAAGGTTTTCCCCATTTCCACCTAGGAAGCGATCCTCGGCAGGGGTATCGAGCCGGGGTAGAGCGAGCTCTGCTACAATTGCCAAAGATACATCCAAAAAGATATATATAACATCAGCCAAAAAACAAATGCATCTTACGTGTTAAAGAGTGGTAAAGTTAGGTTTGACGTTTCCCAACAATGAAATTCTCCATAAAAATAAAGTGTGTGTTTGAAACATTAATAAAATGCATTTGGCTAAATACCAAAGGGAGGTGGGGTTTGGGGGTGTACTTTATACAAATATATGCAAGTGTCAGTTTGGGATTCTATGACTATTAAAAGTGTAATCTTAACATATTAAATTTTGCAAAGGTTTAGCTTTAAACTGTGAGTCACTCCTTGCCATATTTGTTTTAGAATATATTATGTTAATTGTCATGCTCTTTGATAATTAACCCTTTAATGACACCTGGGCAAATTTTCCATCAAGGCAGACCTACCGGACAGGACGCATGACGGAAAATTTATATTTATTTCCCAACCGATTTTATAAAAATATAATTTATTGCGATAAATAAATATGTAACATGCATGGTAATAATTTGGTATAACAGTTTAAAATATGGAAACAATTATGGCAACAATAACCACAACAGAATTCCTAAATCATTTATAGAAATTTTCCACCAGTACTTGGCAAGTATTACAGATTTTCAAGACCTGAATAATCAATTGGCTTGTTAGCAACATAAAGCTAAAATTAACTTCCAAAGAAGCTACATGTAAAAGTCAAAATTCCTCTAAAATTGAATCCCTTAAGGACGGATTGTACACATTCTGATCTAAACAAAACCTGGAATTTGTGCTATATCTGTTTAACCATATTTCACCTCCTACATATTAAGTGCACACACACTTATTATATATAATTTTGTTCAGGAGAAACAAAGCTTTCATTTTATATCAACTATTTATATATGAAACATCATAAGAATAAAATTTAAAACATTGAGAAATTTAGACTGTTAATTTTCAAGTTCGGCATGGCATTTTAACTGAGAATATCATAATACTGTTAGCATTTATTACAATAGAATACACATATTTGTGTTTAGTGATGTCTCGTGAGTACAACAGTACCCCCACGTGCAGGTTTTATGGGGGTTTAGAAAAATACAGGGTCAACTATAGCACATTCCCTTTTTCAGTTTATACACATTAAAATATGCCAGATTGGTTATGTTGCCTTTGCAACAGTATAGCAGCCCAGGAATGAAAATGATCCCCACCATGGCATAACATTTGCAAAAGTAGACAACCCAGGGTATTCAAAATGGGGTATGTTTACCCTTTTCTAGTAGCCACTTAGTCACAAACACTGTCCAAAATTGGCGTGCAGATTTTTTTTTTGTTCTAGCTTAATAAAATTTACATTTCTATTTATTGTGGTGCACAGATATTTATTTTGTATTATTTATGTATCACTAGGAAGGGGTGGTTCTTTATATCTTGTATTTCAAGGTATGGAGCTAAACCAGGAAGAACCACTGGGGGTGCTTCATGAATCAGACCCAGTACAGCCAGCCAACACTGAATATAGGCAGCTGGTTCTGGTCAATGGAAAGACTGTCCAGGACCTGAGAGATACAGGGGCCACTATTACTCTTGTACAGCAACGAACGCCCTGGAAAATCTGTTGCACTTTGGGTGGCCGGAGGAGACACTTATCCTGGGTACATCTGGATTGGGGTGCAGGAGAGGGTACTGTGGATGTAGATGTGATGAAGGACTTTGGCTTTCAGTTCTACAAGAACCCGTGAAGGGCAAGCCATAACTACCAGAGCCGAGCTATGGATGACAACTCACATTCTGCTGATGCCCACGCAAGAACCCCAAACCCGACTGACTATAGAGACCCTACCCTGGGATACACGTGAGGACTTTGGAAAGGAGGTAGTGGAGGACATTTCCCAGCAGAAGTATGGAGAGCCATAATTGATCAGCGAGGGTTAGGGGGGGAGCAGTTTGTGTGGGAAGATAGCAGGTTATACCAGATCACTGATAGCTGGTTATATCCGATCACCCCTGGGCCCATTCAGAAGCGCCAGCTGTTAATTCCCAAGAAATACCGTCTGGAGTTATCCATTGATGTCCGGCAGTATTGCCAGACTTGTGAGGAGTGAAAGCAGGTCACCCAAAGGCTAAGAAGGTCCCTATGCCTATTATTGAAGAGCCCTTTAGTCGGGTAGCGATGGACCTGATAGGACCCTTAGCCCAGCCTAGTCGCTCCGGTGAGCATTATATCCTCACCGTAGTGGGCTGTTACCCAGTACCCTGAGGCCGTGGCTGTATCAAACATCCAGGCCAAGGCTTATGCCTGGTCAAAATATTCTCCTGAGTAGGATTTCCCTGGGAGATTCTCTATGACCAGGGTACGCAGTTCACTGCTGAAGTAACCCATCAGTCATGGAAAGTCTGTGGGATAAAATATCTGAGTTATCCATATCACCCCCAGACTAACTGTCTCTGTGAGCGGTTCAATAGAACCCTGAAACAAATGTTGAAGACTTTCATGGCCACATGCAGAGACTGGGAATGGTTCCTGCCACACCTCCTGTCTGCGTATAGTTGGGTTCTCCTTATTTGAGTTATTATATGGGGTGCAGGGACCCCTAGACCTTATTCATGAGCATTGGGAAGGAGAGACAGAGATAGCAGAGACCCTGATTGCACAATACGTGCTGTAACTAAGGGCCGAAATGGAGACATTGTCCCAGACGGTATGCGAGAATCTCCAGGAGGGCAGGTATGTGACACCACCTACACTGTAGACAGTTGTGAGGATGAGCAGGTAAAACTGACATTTCACATCAACATACTCAAGGAATAAAAAGGCAGAGAGAAAGTAGCTGTAGTGTGTGTGCACCAGCTTCAGAGGATCCTGATGCTCTCCCCTTAACCGACTTGTTAGGAGGTGACCATAGAGTTGGTAAAGCTAGGTAAATGCCTGTGAACACAGGAATGGGCCCAAGCGATCCAACTGCTGGGAGCCAAACAGGCCACCTTCTACCAAGAACCAGGGTAAACTGCCCTAGCTACCCACAAGGTAAACAGTCCAGGCCCCATTGAGACAACCCCATACCGTATTACTGAGGCAGTCCGGGAAGGAATGCAGAAAAATTAATTAGATGATCAGCTTAGGGGTAATTGAACACTCGGAGAGCCCTTGGCACTCACATGTAGTCTTAATACCAAAATGGAATGGCACCACACATTTCTACAGGCATAAATAATAACAGTAAAAGTGAATAAAAACCCTAAAAGTGACGAGTGCTACTATCACCTATGTGGGCCACACAAACCACATAGTAGTGAGATAAAAACAGATAATAAATAGGTGAGAGCACACAAGAATAATAAAATACTACCCACTCTGTAGTCAATTGATCTGGAAAACAACCAAATAGACAAACATAGAGTAGTATAGTCAAATATAATATATATGCAATGGATATAAATCACACTCACATAGAGCCACTTAAAAGCTGGCTCAAACTAGATGCCTTGAATATACAGACAGGGACCTCCACTGGGAACTTTCTTCCTCTTTAAATGTAGAACCTCCAGGACGCAAGATAACTGGTGGTAAAACAAACTTTTATTCTCGAAGTAAATTAAAACCATACATCAGAGGGTAAAATAAAAAGTCCCAAAAAAGAGAGTCCAAACACTTAACGCGTTTCGGCTATTGCCTTCATCCGAAGTGATGTCCAATTCAAGACATCTTGATTTAAATAGTTGAAATTGGCGCCCATTCTGTTCCGTTCTGATTGCGGCTTCCTACTTCCAGTTTCGCCGTCGGAACGTAATGACGTCATTTCTAATTCCGGTCACATGTTTTGTAGTCCGGACATACCCACGCAAATAAAAAAGAACGGCATCATATAGTGTCCAAATTTTCTCGTTCACCAAAAAACGGCAACAATTAAAATCCATGCAATATAATTGCTTCTAAACATATATAAATAAATATATTTCTTCACATAAAATATCCATCTTTCACATAAAACTATAAAATTAAAATATTAGCAAAATACATAAAAATGCACATAAAACCTAAATATAAGTTAAATACAATTGCAATACTTAAGAAAGGTTATAAATATTAAAAGGAGGTATATAAAAAGGGGATACTTCTTCTCTTTTCTCATCATTTTAATGGATAAATTGATTAATTTCAAAATCCACATTTAACCCTTTTGGTACCATTGTGTCTAACTCAAAAATCCATTTCATTTCTCTCAGACTTAAAATATAATCATTATCACCTCCTCTCCAATGTACTTGGGTTATATCTATCCCCATAAATTCTATTCCACTTGGGTCTCCACCATGAAACTCTAAAAAAGTTTTGAAACATTATGATTAATGAATTTTCTCTGTATATTATATGTGTTCTCTAATTCTTGTTTTTAGGAGACGGGATGTCTTCCCTACATATTGTAATCCACAAGGGCAAATTAACACATATACTACATTTTTGCTGGAGCAGGTGATACATGATTTTATTGAATATTTCTTATTTGTACTGAGTGAGGAAAATTTATCTATTTTTCTATTCTTTTTATTTCTAAATTTACATCCTCTGCATGCCCCGCAATAGTACATTGGGACTCTACTGGACAAGATTAGGGTAGCCAGCCTAACCTTGAAACCAGATAATTGTCACATTGGTATGGCGGAAGTACAGTATCTGGGTCACCGTGTACGATGTGGTAAGCAACAGCCCGAACCAGCCAAGATTGTGGCCATTGCTAACTGGCCCACTCCCCATACCAAGACACAAGTCATGGCTTTCCTAGGGACAGCCGGCTACTATAGACGTTTTGTCCCATAGTATAGCACTATGGCCAAAGCCCTAACTGCCTTGACCAAAAAGAATTTACCTAGGCAGGTCCTGTGGTCCCCAGAATGTAAGGTGGCATTCCACATTCCAGTCCTTGAAGAGATCTCTTGTTAATGCACTTGTCCTGGCTGCCCCAGAACCTAACAAACATTTTATTGTCCATACAGACGCATCAATGTTTGGACTGGGGGCAGTTTTAAGTGAGGACGGTGGAGGGAATCAAGTGGCATATTTGAGTAGAATATTATTACCCCCGGAGGTCAGCTATGTCGCTATTATGCTCAACATAACACCATATCTGTATGGCCGCATATTCACCCTCATCACTGATCGGGTCGCTGGAGACAATCCGACTCCTGCAACCTTATGATTTTACCATCCACTAAGTACCTGGGAAACAGAACGATAATGCAGACGGGCTATCAAGCCGGACTGAGCTGGTCAATTTCCAGACTAATTGTATTTACTGGACATCCCCTAGTTGACCCAAAAAGGTCCAACCATGCCTGTGGGAGCCGTGAGCAAAGGGGCAGGAGTGAGAAGGAATACCCCATTACTTTGTTCGGCACATTTTGTTCATTGTCGAAAGAGGACCACACTAGAACGTGGAACACTAAATATCCACTGCAAAAACTGCAACGGAAACCGTTAATAGAATGCTCCACTGGCTGGCCGCCATCTTGTGCAACCGAACGCACGTGGTTGACAGTATGGATGGTTTTCATTTTGTCTCCTGAACGCAGGCAGTGGGACTTGGTTGTCGAGTGCCTTGAACTGATTTCGGACAGGCATCCCCACAAACGCTGGTAAAAATAGACCTGCTGCCGGTTCAATAGACATGTGCATTCATTTCGTATGAATACGATTTCATCCGAAAATTCTGTTTTGTTTTCGTATTCATTTACTAAAATGTAAACGAAAGCACGTACAAAATATAAACAAAACGAAAGGGCAATTGCATAAGTGTATTCGTTCCTTTAATAGACTCAATACTGCAGTATTAACCCCCACAGCACGGGGGAAAATAACACTGTGCATGCACGAAGAAAGGGAGCCAGCAGCGCTACCAGCTCCCTCCTTATAATATTCCTCCCCTCCCACCTCCCTCCATTAAAACCTATAGGGGTCACTATGACCCTCATATTTAAAAGGAGGTTAAATACTCCCGCAAGCCCCAACTCGCAGCATGCCACCTTAACAGTGGCTGCTCGCTGTCATATAAAACTAAATATAAATTAGTATGGGGTTTACTATGACCCCACATTGATTAAAAGGGAGGCTAAATCCTCCTGCCTGCCCCTACTCGTGGCATGTTGCCTAAACCAATTAATATAAACGGGGGGACCTAGTGTCGCCCCCACCAATGATGTCGGGTGGGGACCTTAATTAAATAATGGGGGACCTAATGTCCTCTGGTACCCACCCATGAGCGGTGGGTGGGGACCCTAATTAAATAATGGTGGGGGGGGACCTACTGTCCCCACCCAAGCCCTTAGTCATAACCCCTCCCCAATAAAAATACCCTACCCACCCCCCTTACACTAATAATAGTGAGGGGGGGGGAGGGGTCAATAAACTAACCCTGTGAAATAAAAGGTCATACTTACCATTAGATATCTTTCTTCTTTTCTTTCTTCAGCCCCAAAAAGGGCAAATAAGAATCCATAATACACATCACAACTCTTAAGATAAAAACCTGAGCACAAAAAAAAAAAAAATAAGGGGGCGGAGCTGGCAGAGCAACAGAGCGGACGCACTCCTCGAAGCTCCATCTCTGGATTTTGGAAATACGGGGATAAATGGTGGAATCTGGGCCCAAAAGTCCCCACAACCATTACCGACCAGCGGAACGACTATGGGCAGAAAATCCAAAAAAGCAAAAGCCAAAAAAAGCCCTCACGGGAGAGATATTGGTGAAATGCTCCGGACCACGCAGCAGGCCGCATGGTCCAAAATGGCGCTTACCGACGACATCTCCTTGTATTTCTCAGAGGACTTCGCTTCAGACATCCTAGAGGGAGCATCCTTCAGACACCCACCGGACTGCAGTAATGCGCCCCCGCCGACCGGGGACCCGGTCACAGCCGACCAGCTCAAGACAATGCTGGCGGAGCTCCGCAAGGATCTGGCGGCAGATATGGCCTTTTACAGGAAGGCCATTGAAGGGGCCACAACAAAAATCACACAGCTGGAAGCCTGCTCAAGCGTCCACGACGCTAGACTAAACAAGGTAGAACAACAAATCTCAGTCCTAAACCAATCGCAAACTACCACTACCAAGAGGCTTGACGCCATGGAAGACCAGAGGAGACGCTATAATCTAAAAATAAGGGGGATACCAGAATCGGTAGTTCTTGCAGACTTACCCCACTACATCAGGCGGTTCCTTGGGGTCCTGCTCCCACCAAAACAAATACGGTCCCTGAAACTGGATGGGATGTTCAGACTGCCGAAATCACCACGAGCAGCGGCGGCAGCGACAGCAGATCTCATACTGAGGTGTCAGACTCTGGCCGACAAGACCTCACTTTTGATCTCAATGAGGGGAAAACAACCCCTGCTATTTGAAGGGGCATCGCTAACTGTATTCCCAGACCTCACCAGGAGTACGTTGGCCTGGCGGAAAAATCTGCAACACCTCCGGTCCAGAGAAATCCCCTACAGATGGGGCACTCCTCGAGCCATCTTGTTCACCCACAACGGGACTCTATACAAAGCGCAAGATAAATAAGAGCTTGAAACACACCTGCAATCAACAGGGATATTGCGAGCAGCACCGGCAGCTCGACAGGGACTATCCCAGATTAACCCAGCTACCATCCGAGAATTTTCCCCATGGAATCCCTCCGGAGCTTCGCATGGCGGTTTACCCACTTAAGGAAGCAGAGGCCGATTAGCCCATGGGAACTCTCCTCTCCTTACTATTCCACCATACACGCTTATGGAGACTTTTGCAAAGTTAGAGACCAACTCATATCAAGCGTACCGGAGACCACCTGGTCCGCCTAGAAACTACTATATTGTGTTTTTCACATCTTTTCCATTTTTCTATTTTTTTTTTTTTCTTTCTATTTTTATCTTGTGGCTTTTACCGATGTAGGTGTGCACCCCCCCCCTTTATTGTTTAAGAGTGACATAACTTGCTACTCACCTTATCAGATTCCACGAGACACAACCAATTAGCCTATACAGTATAGGGTATACAACCACCACACGCTATAGTTACACCACAGACACCCATACTGGGAGGCAGATGTATCCCGCAAAGCATGCCACATACACATACTATGTCTTACCAACCCCCCTCACCCCCGCTAGCTGACACACAAGGACCACGCTAATGCACCCACACGGAATACCAATATGGGCAAAACCCTCTAGGGCATATACACAGACTGCATCACTACATGCTACTCATACCCACAGAGGGCACAATACAACGTTAAATGCATTATAAAAAGTGCAATGTTACTTAATGTCACGATTGTTCTTAAATGTATGATAAAACAATTGCTATTGTGACTATGTTTGCACCAATGTTATTTCTATGCACAAAAAATAAAGAATTATATATAAAAAAAGTCACGCAAAAAAAAAATGCTCCCCCCCCCAGTGAGGGTGCGGCACAGGATGAGCTCCGCAGGCCGGAGAAAGGCTGATAAAGCTTTAACCCCTTAAGGACCAAACTTCTGGAATATAAGGGAATCATGACATTGCCACACATGTCATGTGTACTTAAGGGTTTAATTGCGGCTTTTCCAATGGTTACTAGTAGTGATGTCGCAAACATAAAATTTTCGGTTCGCGAACGCGAACTTCCGCAATTGTTCGCGAACCACCATAGACTTCAATAGGCAGGCGTATTTTAAAACCCACAGGGACTCTTTCTGGCCACAATAGTAATGGAAAAGTTGTTTCAAGGGGACTAACACCTGGACTGTGGCATGCCGGAGGGGGATCCATGGTAAAACTCCCATGGAAAATTACATAGTTGATGCAGAGTCTGGTTTTAATCCATAAAGGGCATAAATCACCTAACATTCCTAAATTGTTTGGAATAACATGCTTTAAAACATCAGGTATGGGGCGTGGCCGACTGCCGAGTGGAACGGACGCATGGAGTGAGAGCTCCCGGTCCGAGACGGCAACAGCGTGATTAATAGCAGCTCTTACCCCCGGCTGACGGCGAGACACGGGCGGGATATCTCCCCCTCACCTCCCATGGCCCTGGCAAAGCAGACTAAGCTGACGGATCCGATCCGCCACGGGAAAAAAGACCGGTCACGGCCGGCGCAAGATGGCGGCGGTGAGGAGCTGGAATCTTCACAGGCCTCAAACCCTCCCACAGAGAATGAAGAGCAAGTATACACTGATGCCCCAGTTACAGAAAAAAAGCTTTATGCAATGCTGAAAGACTTTAGACTCATCCTGCAGTCTGATTTGAAAAAAGCCACAAATGATATTAAGAAAGAAATAGCAGATCAGGGGGAAAGAACAAATAATTTAGAAACACGTACTGATGACATATGCGCAGCGCAAGACGCCCTGGCAGACACAGTACAACAATTAGTGAGTGAACAACAGTTCTTAAAAAGGAAATTAGCGGACATGGAAGATCGCTCACGCAGAAACAATATTCGCTTCCGTGGTATTCCAGAAAGCGTCACGAGAGAGCAACTGCCGCAATACCTTACTTCCCTGTGCAAGTCGCTGGCGCCGGAGATCTCGGACCCAGAATGGCTCATGGACCGTGCCCACAGACTACCGAAACCGCAGAATCTGCATAAAGATACGCCACGCGACGTGGTCGCTCGCTTCCACTACTATCAAGACGAAGGACCATCTACTGCAGGCGGCGAGGAAAATCACCGTGATGCCCGCACCATACACGGGTGTTCAATTATACGCAGACCTGTCAGCTATGACCATGGGCAGATGCAGAGAATTCATCAACGTGACAAAGTCCCTGAGAAACAACGGCATACAATACAGATGGGGCTATCCTACAAAACTACTTATATGGAGGAATGCCAAAACGCATACCGTCAACGAACCGGAGGTGGGAATGCGCTTACTAAAAGAATGGGGCCTATTCCCGCTACAACAGAGTGACGCTTCGACTACAGCATCCCCGAGAGGACCGCATGCTGACTGGCAGATGGCGGGCTCGCCACAAAGAAAAGAATAGAGCTCCAGGCGGGACCCAACAAGGACATGCCACTAACCCACTGTAAAATTGGACACTGAGAGACACTCTAACCCGATACTAGCCTCCGCTCTGTGACATGCAAATGTAACTGGATTGTGAGTATGTCATTCTGAACCTCTTACTGTAATACATTATATGCGAATCCCTATTGCCCAAGGAGTAAAGCATTACGTAGCGGGGTGACCAAACTTGTTAAACCCAGAGGGTGGGGAATCAGGGCAGATACAAAGGGGACGGTAGGGACGCAACTCTACGAGTACTATAGCAAGTGGGAGGTATGGGGTACAGAAGTCACGACTCGGACAATATATACTACACAGGTTTTGTGACAGCATGGCATATATATGATAGCAAGATGGAGGAGAGGGTCCTGTGGGTGATCCAATGGTGGGTCCTGGTTGGACATCTTAGACGTGTTTGTGGGGTAGGAATAAGGTTACCTAGAGGAAAGCCGTCACGCACTCGGCTGAACCACCCAGGTGCGACCCCAGGATGAGACGTGAGACGGACAGAGTCTGCCCGCTCACACCTCACCCACGTAGAGCGCTAGTTCTCCCCATGGCGCTTTGTACATACTTTAGTTATTGTTTTTCCCTCCCTGTTTTTGTGTCCACCATCCCTACATTCCCCCCTTTCAGTCCCGGATCAGTAGCATATCGCATGTCGCAGGCAGCGAATGCCATCCCACGGCCCCAGCACAGCATAACACTACACCAGGATCATGGATGACTCTCTGGCAATCCTAACCTTAAACGTTAAGGGTCTCAACAGCCCACACAAAAGGAGGCTAGCAATACAGGAAATGACCAAATCCAAGGCAGCGATTATAGGCCTCCAAGAGATGCACTTCTGTATTAGGAAACACCCCAAACTTACTGTCAAACAGTATCCTCAAGGATACCACGCAATGTCAAACACTAAGGCTAAAGGAGTTGCTATCTATTTCCATAGGGACTGGGCATTCACACCATCCAACCAATTTGCCAGTCGAGACGGGAGAATACTAATATTAGTCGGCTCCTTAAATGGTTTATTGGTGACTATAGCTTCCATATATGCGCCGAACGATAAGCAAAAAACCTTCCTCAGCAAAGTGTTTAGGACAATTGACAAGCTCAGAATGGGCCATACAATTATATGCGGGGACTTTAATTGCGCTCCAGATCCCGATGTCGATATAAAACGAGAGGGGAACAAATCACCACAACAACATTCAATCTCACTAGGCCAACATTTTAGGAAATTATTGCACGGGCATAACTTTTATGACACATGGAGAGGCCTGAACCCGAGCGGGAGGGACTACACGTATTACTCGTCGGTCCATAGGACCTACACGAGAATTGATCTCTGTCTACTTGACACCAAAACACTGCCCTTCGCCATTAAGGCTCACATTGGGCCGATCAAGTGGTCCGACCATGCCCCATATGTTGTCACTATGCGAATTCCGTACCCAGCTAGGGGTAGAGGCACATGGTGCCTGAATGAAGGTCTGTTAGACGTACCGGCACATCTCCAACGACTACAGGTCCGGGCTGAAGAATTTTTCGCTGACCACGTAAACTGCTCGTCATCCGACGCTACAAAATGGCTGGCCCATAAGGCGGTCATGAGGGGAGAATTAATCCAGATAGGGGCTAGAACAAAGAGGCTGCACAACACAACACTGGACAAGGTAGAGAAAGATCTGGCCTTAGTAGAATCCACCCATAAAACAAACCCCACTACGGCAACACATGAGCGACTGATGTCACTTCGCACAACACTTCATAGCCTCAACCTCGCTGTAACAGAAAGGCACCTGAGGTTTTTGAAGCAATCATACTATGTCATGGGTAATAAAGCTGGGAAAATGCTGGCCAATAAAGCGAAACAAACTAAATTGCAATCTAAAATCCCGTACATAACCTCCACAACTGGGGATAAATTATACAACCTCCAAGACATAGTGAACGAACTAGCGAAATATTATGCCTCATTATACCAACTAGAAAAAGATCCCTCCACACACCAACCGACGGAAGACGAGAGTACGTTTTCTAGATAGAGCGCCCCTAGCCAGTCTAACGCAAGCACAACGAACCCAACTGGAGAACCCATTCACGGAGGGCGAAGTAGAAATAGCAATCAAATCCCTCCCCAAACATAAGGCCCCCGGACCAGACGGGATATCCAACAACTACTACTACATAAAACTGACCAAACAACTACTCACGCCCCTCACCAACCTATTCAATCACATAAAAACTGCAGGGACTATGCTGGAGGCACATATAGTGACGTTACCCAAACCCAACAAACCCCCCACACACTGCGCAAACCTACGTCCGATCTCCCTCCTGAACGCAGACACCAAATTGTATGCCAAACTCCTCGCTACTAGAATTAAACCAATCCTAGCAGACCTCGTCTCGGAGGAGCAAGCGGGCTTCGTCCAGGGGCGTCAGGTAGGGGACAACACTAGACATTTCCTGAACCTGATTGAATGGGCGAACGTCTCGCATCAAGCGGGTCTCTTGCTAGCGCTTGACGCTGAGAAGGCGTTCGCTCACCCTCACCAAAATGGGATTCCCACTAAACTTTAGATCAAGCATAATGGCACTGTATCAAAACCCTTCAGCAAAAGTTTTTAGCACGGGCTTCGTATCTAACAGGCTCGCCATATGTAATGGCACCAGGCAAGGCTGTCCCCTCTCCCCCCTAATATTTATCCTATGCTTGGAACCGCTAATAAGGATAGTAAAAAATGATCCCAATATACATGGGCTGCACACCCAGGGGGGCGAAAAGAAACTAGCTCTGTTTGCCGATGACATACTGCTGTTTGTTACAAAACCGGAGGCCTCCCTTCCCAATCTCATGAGAACGCTGGTAGAATATGGGAAGATATCGTACTATAAAAACAACATAACCAAAACGCAAGCTCTACCCATAAACCTATCAAAACCTACATTAGAAAGGATAAAACCGCAGCATCCCTTTGATTGGCGCACCAATTACTTAAAATACTTAGGTGTAAACCTCACCAAATCCCTTCAAACGGTGATCAAAGAAAATCACTAGCCCGTGCTAAAGAAAATCAAATCCTCCCTCAAACAGTGGGCTAGCATGGATACCTCCTGGCTCGGACGTATCAATCTAATTAAAATGATGACACTTCCACACATCCTATACCTATTCAGAACCCTGCCCATATTCCTCCCGACTGCGCTGCTCAAACAATTCCAAAGCACGATCAATGCACACATCTGGAAGAGGAAACCCCCGAGAGTGAATAAAGGGTGTCTGGGTCTTCCTTACGTCCAAGGTGGACTGGGGATGCCGGATGTTACTGCATACTACAGGGCCTCTTTCTTGGCACAGGGTCTGCGACTCATTAGGAACCATAACCTCCCCCGTAAACCGCTCTGGCTGTCATTAGAAAATGAATGCCTAGAGGCACACGACACAGTCCATTACTTGTGGACATGCTCCTCGCCCCGAACATCTGCGGGCATGACCCTGAGATGCTCGATCACTATGCTTAAAGCATGGAAGACCTGGTGTCCGAAGGTGCTGGACCCAGTACGGTTATTTAGGGAGGCACCCATCACGACACTAGCAGCCTACTCCCCAGGCATACAGGTGGGCAAATGGCTTAACAAGGGAGCGAGATTAGTGAGGGATTTAATGTCAGGAGACGCGGTGAAACCATTCCCTGAATTGAAAGAGGAACTGGGGTTAGACTTGAGATCTGTACCTTTATTTAAGAATCAAAAACATAATACTAACCCATGGTAAACAAACAGCCGCTCGAACTGACTCTCCGGCACTCCAACCTAGCCACTTATCTCTGACAAAAGCAGCAAAACCACTCTCCCTATGTTACAATGCGTTGGTCACAGATAACACCCCAGATAAACTGAAATACATGGCAAAATGGGAGCAGGACCTGGGATTTCAAATCTCCCAAGCAGACTGGCAGTCTGCAAGGGCAAACACAAAACAGGCATCGAGTAGCCTCTCGCTATGGGAGGCCTACTGCAAGATAACTATGAGGTGGTATCTGGTACCACAGAGACTAGCGAGTATGTACTCAGGCGCTACGAACTTGTGTTGGAGATGCGAGTCGGACACTGGAACCATGCTACATGTGTTCTGGAAATGCCCCTTGCTAGACGGATTCTGGAAACAAATCCAAATCCTGATCTCGAGGAAAACTGGCACCTCTATCCCATTGCGACCGGAAAAGTACTTATTACATGTCATACCAGACCTAGTCACACATCCTCACAAAAAAGTGATTCTGAATATACTGACCGTAGCAAAAGTAGCCTTAGCTGGTAACTGGAAAAGCAAACAAATTCCTAAGATAGAGGTGATTATCAACAAAATGAATGTGATTAGTATGTACGAGAAAATGGCCAGCAAGCTGAAAGGATGCCTAGGAAAGTATGATAAAGAATGGGTCTGTTGGGCGGCTACATAGTCCCTGAATGACAACTAAGTCAAACCGACTGCTCAAACCAAATGGTTAACCATCATAGTGGACCAGTAAGGGAGCACACAGGCACAAACGTTAAGGGACCAAAGGGGTCAGGGCGTTGAGGTGCTCAGGGTACATATAGCCTCACCAATCTCACAAGCTACATAAGGAAGGTGATCTGTACTGTACTGCTGGCTGTGATGTGAAGCTGTGACCAGGGATCTCCCCTCCCCCCCCCTCTTTTCCTTCTGTATCCCATCCCCTTCCAAGTTAACTATAAAAAACAAAAAATGTACCGCATGCTTTGAAACTGTATGCATCACATCGAACATCGCCTGACACACAGATTATTTGCATGTCTATTTGTATATTTAAGCGGTTAATTGATCAATTGAGCGAGAAATATGGCTCTACACAGGGCGACATGTAGAATGTTATCCGCAAATATCGCTGAGTAGGCGGACTGTAATTACTTACCATGTTCTGTGTTGCAAATGTCATTCAATAAAAATGATAAATGAGAAAACATCAGGTATGATGTTTCCCCTCATCAGGCCTTTTTTTAGTCGACTGTATCGCCCAGTGTCAGTCCCTTCGGGATCCATCCCTCATTCATCTTAATAAAGGTGAGGTAATCTAGACTTTTTTGACCTAGGCGACTTCTCTTCTCAGTGACAATACCTCCTGCTGCACTGAAGGTCCTTTCTGACAGGACACTTGAAGCGGGGCAGGCCAGAAGTTCTATTTCAAATTGGGATAGCTTAGGCCACAGGTCAAGCCTGCACACCCAGTAGTCAACGGGTTCATCGCTGGTGGTGATTATGACCACAACTCTTCAACTTCCTCTTCACGCTCATCTACAGCCTGATCCAGCACTCTTCGCAGGGCACGCTCTAGGTAGAAAACAAATGGTATGATGTCGCTGATGGTGCCTTCGGTGCGACTGACTAGGTTTGTTACCTCCTCAAAAGGACGCATGAGCGTCCAGTAACGTGGCAAAAAAAATTCCCAGCTCCGCAGAGGCTGTCCAAGCACCCCGGTCATACAAATATTCATTAACGGCTTTTTCTTATTGGAGCAGGTGGTCGAACATTAGGAGTGTTTGAATTCCAACGTGTTGGGCTGTCGCAAATCAAGCGCCTCACTGGCATGTTTTTTCGCCACTGGATATCTGAAAAGTGCGCCATGGCCGCGTAGGAACGCCTGAAATGGCCACACACCTTCCTGGCCTGCTTCAGGACATCCTGTAAGCCTGGGTACTTATGCACAAAGCGTTGTACGATCAGATTACACACAAGTGCCATGCACGGCACATGTGTCAACTTGCCCAAATGCAATGCCGCCAACAAATTTCTTCCGTTGTCACAAACCAATTTGCCGATCTCCAGTTGGTGCGGAGTCAGGCACTGATCCACCTGTGCGTTCAGGGTGGACAGGAGTGCTGGTCCGGTGTGACTCTCTTCTTTCAGGCAAGTCAACCCCAAGACGGCGTGACACTGCCGTATCCGGGATGTGGAATAGTACCTGGGGAGCTGGGGGGGGGGTGCCGTTGATGGGGAGCAAGACGCAGCAGCAGAAGAGGACTCAGCCGAGGAGGTTATGGAAGAGGATGATGTAGGAGGACTAGAGGAGGTGGCAGCAGGCCTTCCTGCAAGTCGTGGTGGTGTCACCAACTCCTCTGCAGAGCCACGCATTCCATGCTTGGCAGCCGTCAGCAGGTTTACCCAATGCGCAGTGTAGGTGATATACCTGCCCTGACTATGCTTTGCAGACCAGGTATCAGTGGTCAGATGGACCCTTGCCCCAACACTGTGTGCCAGACATGCCATTATTTCCTTTTGCACAATCGAGTACAGGTTGGGGATTGCCTTTTGTGAAAAGAAACTTCGGCCGGGTACCTTCCACTGCGGTGTCCCAATAGCTACAAATTTGAACGCCTCAGACTCCACCAGCTTGTATGGTAAAAGCTGGCGGGCTAAGAGTTCAGTCAAGCCAGCTGTCAGACGCCGGGCAAGGGGGTGACTTTGTGACATTGGCTTCTTACGCTCAAACATGTCCTTGACAGACACCTGACTGTGGGCAGATGAGCAGGAACTGCTCAAGGCGAGAGACGGAGGGGCGGATGGTTGAGAGGGGGCAAGGAGGACAGCAGTGGTTAACGTGGCTGAAGATGCTGGACCAGGTACTATGCGTACAAGCTACTGTGACAACAGATATGAGTGGCACTGTGCAGTGGCAGAAGTTGGCAGAGTAGACGCTGTAGGCCTGACACACATGCTTGCAGACAACTATTACAGTCAAATTTTTTTTTATTTTTTTAAATGTACACTACTGTTACACCAGATATGAGTTGCACTGGTGTGACACTGTGCCCTGGCAGGCCCTTAAACGCACACGTGTGAAGGAAACTGACTGCTATTATATTACAGTCAAAAATTTTTTTTTTTTTTTTTTTTTTAAATGCAAACTATTGTCACACTGGATATGAGTGGTGGCACTGGGCAAGTGAGCACAGTATATGCTGTGAGCCTGACACACAGGCTGGCAGGCAGGCAACTGCAATTACATTACATTGCTTTTTGGGGTGCTGTCCTTACAGCAGAGATCAGATGAGTCCTTCAGGACTGTAGTGGATAGCCTAGCTATCAATTTCCCAATCAGCAGCCACACTGTCCCTCTCACTAAGAATGCAGTTTCACAATGAATGTAAAATGGATGCTTACCATGGTCACAGAGGTCGCTTGCCACCATGTGTTGTGGTCCTGGCCCGTGTGACAAACCGTAGGGGCCGCACGTTCCAGGGGCTCATCGGGTGGCCCATGCTGTTAGGGCCACCCAATGGCTATGGATTTCCAGGGTGCCCGGTCAGCACTGCAGTGCTTTAACAGCACGACTGGCCCCCTGTGATGTCATCACAGCTGGGAGGAAGTGACTGCCCCGTCACTCCTCCCAGCTATCACACAGCCATGTGGGAGGAAGGAGAGGGAGTCAGAGGTGTGTTTGTATGTAGTGTTGACATTTGCATGCTGAAATGTATGCACATATACATACACACACTCACACTAAGATACACACTGGTCAAAATATACTTTTTTAATTTTATTTATTTATTATTTTTTTTAACCACCCTCCTGTTTCCTTTCTTGTGATTTCAGTAGAGTGGCTTACTTGGGATCCAGAATGCTGCCTGAGGTAGTTAAGAGTTGGAGGAGCTGGCACTACGAAGCCCTTCTCCTGCCTTTGCTGCTCCAGTCTTTTTGGGAAGAAGATCTTCCATGCAATATGAGAAGGTGGCCCCTGGTAGCTCCGCCCCTGCTGGGCGCAAGCCTTGCTGTGTGCTACAGGGGGTGCAGAGATGTTTTCATATCCTCGCCACCTCTGCATTACAGCAGAGGGGATTGCAGGCAGGACAGAGTTGCCGGATACTCGGCCATGCAATAAGTGACCAGCAGGAGAGGAGCACTGCGTTTCTCTCCTGCCCGCCTCCTGGACACTTGCACCCCCGGGCCGGTGCGCCCTAAGGAGGCCGCCTGTGCCACCTTATGGACATGGCGGCCCTGCTGGCACTACTCAGCAAATTAACATTAACCATGAAAAATGCTAAAAGCTACTTGTTAAATCTATCTTGTTGAAACACAATGGATATTTTATAATTTTGTTGTCTGACACAGCACTCTATAGTGTTTTTTTAAAAAGCATTTATTTACGGCTGTAACAGAATAACCTGTTCTCCGACCGAGTACCTTCCATTGATGGACACTTCCTAGCTTGCGCCGAGGAACACAAGCACCGCACCAGACACCAGACTCCACAACCGCCGTAGCTTAACTGGAGTCTCACCGTCTTCCTTCCACCCTGGATCAGCTTCTCCAGGACCATGTGGGAAAGACCTCTCCTCCAGTAGAGCGTATCAGAATCCAAGCTCTAAGAAGAGCTAAGTGATTAAAGCTCAGGGGAGTATACCAGTATAGCTGTCACCTCCATTCACGAGAATAGACGTGTTGAAGGTCAAGAAGATCTGACTCCAACGAGTGTTTGTTTATTCTTGCTTATATTCAACTTTCCCAGCAAGGTTACCACCCACGTGGACCTTGTGGGGCACTGGAACTGTAAATTTAATAACCAATAAAATAAAGGCACATGGATACATACTCCCACTTTTTACAATGAGAATCCTCCCCTCTGCTTGGGAGATAATTGAGTTAATTACTGTAACAACTCCATTATCTCCAAGCTAAAAAAACATAATTTATTCAATTTTTGTAACTTTGTGAGTTTACATGCAATATAAATAAAACTTATATTTTTTTTATAACCAGCATAATTTGGGAACAAACATATCCAAGATTCACTTGAATCGTTTAAGTGGTTCAGGAGATAGGTGGAAGTCATATTTTGACCAAGGAGGGACCGCAGCTAGTTCCAACTGGTTTGGCAGTGTCCGTGGAAAATTGCCCTGCTGGAGAACAATGGGATAAAACGGGGCAGGGGAAGAGCACATTTTCTCATGTAATTAAAGGTGTATAAACCGTGTTACAATCCAATGTGCCCAAAAAATGTTTATAAAGGGCAAACTCTCCCAGGGGCCAGAGTCGCAGGGTAGGAGGCTGGCAAGCAGGCCTCTCCAGGACCACTTGGTGAAGGGCACTTCGTCACAACGGCAAACCCCACTAGGTTACTATGGTAACCTCCACTTTTAGTGCTGACTCTCCTCTTGAGAGGAAGAAAAAACATGAAGGTTAATACAATGAAGAATTAATAACAATAATATTAAAGAATTAATAACGTGTGTCTATATATTACTGTCACTTCAAAAGATAGTAACAAAGACATGCATTGAGGTATTGTTTTCAAAATAGTCACCGAAACATAATTTGGGTGTCTGATCAGTAACACACATATACCAAAATACCTTGCAAAAAATGCTATTTTCGTACTTTAAGTTTTGATATAAACTGATGTACTGTTTTGTAACGGAGCTCCCTGTACCCCAGATGAGTACCTCCGCCAAGGACTGCTTCCTAGCTGAGACAGGGGACATACCGCAGTGCTTCTGCCACCTTCATCATATTAACCCTTTCCACCAATGGAACAAACAGTTTGTCCTGAGGTTTACCGCAGGACGCCTGAGACTGAGCCTCCATGATGGAGCCAAGCAGTGGAGAGGACAATGAAAGGACAGTGGACGCAATGATACATTCCGGGGGAATGATCTGGGACGTTTCTTGCTCTAGTCTAGCCTCGGTATCAAACTGCCTGGGCAAGGTGTCGGCCTTGACATTTTTAGAACCAGGTCTTTAAGTAATAAGAAAATTAAAGCGAGGGGAAAAAAAAGTAGAGACCACCTAGCTTGTCTAGAAGATAATCGCTTGGCATCTCCTATGTAAGACAGGTTTTTGTGATCAGTAGTGATTAAAAGGGGGTCCTTGGAACCCTCTAAAAGATGTCGCCACTACTTGAGAGCTAGAATAATGGCCAACAATTCTCTATTGCCAATATCGTAATTGCACTCTGCAGGAGACTTTCTAGAAACGTAACCACAAGGATGTAACAGAGTTTCCTGGCTCTCCCTCTGGGAGAGAACTGCCCCTACCCCTGTCTCTGATGCATCAACTTTCAGTATGAAAGGCTTACTGGTGTCAGGATGTATCAATATGTCAGCGGAGGCAAACCGCTGTTTGAGAGTTTCAAAGGCTTCAATAGCCTCCTTAGACCATATCGTACTACTAGCGCCATTCCGTGTCATATTGGTGATGGGGACTATTAGTGAAGAAAATCCGTTGTAACTCTTCTGTAATAATTGACGAAACCAATGAACCTTTGAATGGTTTTTAACAAAGTGGGTAAAGGCCACTGTAGAACAGACACTCTAGTTTTTTAGAATCCATCTCAAACCCCGAGGCAGACATATTATATCCCAAAAACTGTTCTGACTGGTCAAAGATACATTTTTCCAATTTACAATAAAGTTGTTTTTTTTTAACAAGGTTTGCAGAACTTGTTTAATGTGATCGTGGTGAGACTGGAGGTCAGGAGAATAAATAAGGATATCATCCAGATGGACCAAGACAAACAAGTAAATGTAATCCCTGAGTACATCATTAATGAAATCTTGGAAAACCACTGGAGCGTTGCACAACCCAAATGGCATCACTAGATATTCATACAGGGAGTGCAGAATTATTAGGCAAATGAGTATTTTGACCACATCATCCTCTTTATGCATGTTGTCTTACTCCAAGCTGTATAGGCTCGAAAGCCTACTACCAATTAAGCATATTAGGTGATGTGCATCTCTGTAATGAGAAGGGGTGTGGTCTAATGACATCAACACCCTATATCAGGTGTGCATAAATATTAGGCAACTTCCTTTCCTTTGGCAAAATGGGTCAAAAGAAGGACTTGACAGGCTCAGAAAAGTCAAAAATAGTGAGATATCTTGCAGAGGGATGCAGCACTCTTAAAATTGCAAAGCTTCTGAAGCGTGATCATCGAACAATCAAGCGTTTCATTCAAAATAGTCAACAGGGTCGCAAGAAGCGTGTGGAAAAACCAAGGCGCAAAATAACTGCCCATGAACTGAGAAAAGTCAAGCGTGCAGCTGCCACGATGCCACTTGCCACCAGTTTGGCCATATTTCAGAGCTGCAACATCACTGGAGTGCCCAAAAGCACAAGGTGTGCAATACTCAGAGACATGGCCAAGGTAAGAAAGGCTGAAAGATGACCACCACTGAACAAGACACACAAGCTGAAACGTCAAGACTGGGCCAAGAAATATCTCAAGACTGATTTTTCTAAGGTTTTATGGACTGATGAAATGAGAGTGAGTATTGATGGGCCAGATGGATGGGCCCGTGGCTGGATTGGTAAAGGGCAGAGAGCTCCAGTCCGACTCAGACGCCAGCAAGGTGGAGGTGGAGTACTGGTTTGGGCTGGTATCATCAAAGATGAGCTTGTGGGGCCTTTTCGGGTTGAGGATGGAGTCAAGCTCAACTCCCAGTCCTACTGCCAGTTCCTGGAAGACACCTTCTTCAAGCAGTGGTACATGAAGAAGTCTGCATCCTTCAAGAAAAACATGATTTTCATGCAGGACAATGCTCCATCACACACGTCCAAGTACTCCACAGCGTGGCTGGCAAGAAAGGGTATAAAAGAAGAAAATCTAATGACATGGCCTCCTTGTTCACCTGATCTGAACCCCATTGAGAACCTGTGGTCCATCATCAAATGTGAGATTTACAAGGAGGGAAAACAGTACACCTCTCTGAACAGTGTCTGGGAGGCTGTGGTTGCTGCTGCACGCAATGTTGATGGTGAACAGATCAAAACACTGACAGAATCCATGGATGGCAGGCTTTTGAGTGTCCTTGCAAAGAAAGGTGGCTATATTGGTCACTGATTTGTTTTTGTTTTGTTTTTGAATGTCATAAATGTATATTTGTGAATGTTGAGATGTTATATTGGTTTCACTGGTAATAATAAATAATTGAAATGGGTATAGATTTGTTTTTTGTTAAGTTGCCTAATAATTATGCACAGTAATAGTCACCTGCACACACATATATCCCCCTAACATAGCTAAAACTAAAAACAAACTAAAAACAACTTTCAAAAATATTCAGCTTTGATATTGAGTTTTTGGGGTTCATTGAGAACATAGTTGTTCAATAATAAAATTTAATCCTCAAAAATACAACATGCCTAATAATTCTGCACTCCCTGTAGTGTCCACTTCTGGTATTAAATACAGTCTTCCACTCATGATTTTCCTTAATGCTCACTAAATTGTATTTGCTTCTAAGGTCAAGCTTAGTAAACACATTAGCACACAAGTCTGTCAAATAACTCTGCAATAAGATTGATTTTGTTCAATGCCCTGTAATCGATACATGGGCACAACTCACCATCTTTTTTTAGATGCAAAAAAGAATCTTGCACCAGCAGGCGAGGATGACTTTAGTATATGGCCTTTATTCAATGAATCCTTAATATATTCCTCCATTACTCTACTCTCCTGAGGTGACAGAGCAAAGACTGCTCCCTTAGGTGGCATAGCGCCGTGCAGTAAGTTAATGGAACAGTCATATGGTCTGTGAGGAGGTAGAGTATTAGACTGAGTCCTGCTGAATACATCTTTAATGTCTCGATATTGTATAGGGATCTCTGGATTTTGAGGTGTACTAGTGGGTAATTCAATAGTGCCCACTCTTTTGGTGACATGCAATATGCACCTTTCATTACAATCCTTACCCCATTCTAATATTTCCCCACTAGCCCAGTCAATATGAGGGTTATGCATGCTAAGCCACCTGAAATGTAATCTCTTCCGTATATGAGGCACCAATGGAAATATTAATGTATAAGGTTTCATGTGTTATCAATGGTTGTGGAGTGGTCTCCCATCAATAGCTTCAACAGCTAGGGGTTATAGTCTCTCCTTGATAGGTATAGTATTACCCATGACAAACTGAACGTCAATGAAGTTTCCATCAGCACCTGAATCCATCAGGACTTTGCATGAAAAGTTATTTTTGTCAAAGGCCACAATAATATCAATTAGGCCACAATAATATCAATAATATCTTTCCAGAGGACATCTCCATTACACCTAAGACCTGTCCCCTTAAGGTGCTTAGGTGCGGTAGTTTTCCTGACGTATGTGACAATTGTTTCTCATATGTCTCTTTCTACCGCAGTATAAGCATAGGCCTTCTCTTCTCCTATATTGTCTTTCTGCCTCCGACAGTCTAGTGACCCCCAACTGCATGGGTTCGGACTGTACAGGAATTTCAGGGACAATAGGTTTGGAGAAACTGGGAGCTAAAGGCACAGTCATGCATCTGGTCTTGTTTCTAGTAGCCTCTCAATCTATTTTCAATCTGCATGACAAATGTAACAAATTCATTAAGCTTTTTGGGTAAGTCTTTGGTGGCAATCTCATCTAGCATAGTTTCAGATAGTCCCTTTTTAAATGCAGAGATTAACCCACTATTAGTCCAGTCTACCTCAGAAGCTAGGGTATGAAATTCTATGACCTATTCTGAGATAGACCGGTTCCCTTGTCTGATATGCATCAGGGCAGTAGAGGCGTCATCCTCTCTGCCTAACGCAAGTTTGAATTCCATAAGGAACTCCTGGTAATTGTGTGCCACACTCCTATAACTCTCCCATAATGGATTGGCCCAAGCTAAAGCTTTACTTTTTAACTGATTCATTATGTAACCAATTTTAGCTCTGTCTATGGGAAAAGATCCCGGTGAGGCCTCAAAATGATACTCCATTTGGTTCAGAAATCCCCGGCATTCTTGAATATTACCATCAAAATGCAGGGAAGGAGTTAAGGAGATAGTAGGTGCCTTGTGTACTATAGGTGGAGGTACATAAGATGGAGGTGATGCCGCAGGCTGCTGGTTCGCTGTTCGGGTAAGAAGCGTACTGAAGGCCTGGACAAATGATCCATGCAGTGATCATTATCCTCCAGTTTCCTTTCACAAGCAGCTATGTGCTTACACAATTCTACAGGATCTATGGCCATGTCGTAATGTCAGGATTACAGTATGATCCAGCACGTAGAATTGTGTAACACAGATGACTGATAGGTAATGTATACCGGACCTTAGAATGGCTGGATTAACGTACCAAAGAATAGTCAAAACTAGCTGAGGTCAAGGGCTACAGAAAAAGACAAAACGATAAGGAAAAGCCAGGGATACCAGAAAACAGGGAAGTCCATAACAATGCCAAAGTCAAATAGCCAGAATCAATAATGCGGTCTCGGACAACCACAAGGGAAACCACGATAGGGCACAGAAGGAGAACTGGGCCTAAATACCCTGCCTGTGGATCTGATTTGTTGTAACCAATCCAAAGGCAGTTACCAGGTTCCTATTTGCATGACTGCTGCTCAGCACAAACCCTACTGTGGATTGATTGCTGCTCGGCCATTAATCACATTTTTATGTGCAGATGAATACGTGACAGCGTCAAGCTACGTTTTTTTTACCCTGGACCCGTACACTGACATTTCAGTGTATGTTCGGGTTGGAGTTCGGTGTTTGGTGATTTAATGGCGTGTATTGAAAGGCTGTAGGGCAGCCAATCAACAAGCGTTTGACTTGTTTGCCCTTAGCCATCACAGCCATGCCTACTAATGGCATGGCTGTAATTGGCCAGTGCAGCATGTGACCCATTATATATATATATCTATCTCTATCTCTGGAGTCGCATAGCGCCACACACACATGAGCTCTTATTAGTGTAGGGAGAGGATGCTGCAGCTCTTAGGGACAAATTAGGAAAGAATTCTGGTGTTGAATCTGCAAACTACAGCATTTATTTTAGTGGGTGCTATAGTACATTTTTGTACCCTGCCCTGAGCCCAGTGCCACAGAGAGTGCAGTGCACTTGCAACTGCATGTGTGCCAGGCACATTACTTTTAATCCTGTTCTGGTAGCTCAGTGGGCAACATCTAGGCATTTTTAAATACTGCAATTTTTTGGGTGCTAAATAGTACTTTTGCGTACTGCATTTCTTGCTGTCTAATAAAACCCTTAAATACTACTGTTACATTGTTGGTTTAAAAAAATCACACTTTTTTTTTTTTTGTGCTAAATAGTAAATGTGTCCTGCGGTGCACTTCATATCTGAATATCTGAGAGTCAAGTAGAACTGTCAAATACTGTGCTTACAGCGCACTTTGAAAAATTCAAATTGTTTTGGGTGATAAAAAGTAAATTTGCAGCCTGCACTTCATATCTGACAGTCAAACAGAACCGTCAAATACCAAAATAACAATATTGTAATTCAAGGGCAATACCCTCACAAGTCAAACTGAGAGGTCAGTTTATAAGGAAAACTGTTGCCTGGATACAATTCTAAAACTGTTCCCATATGTCATTTGCAGACTTTACATGCTGGAAAAACACAGGTGCCAACTGCTGTGGCTTTCTGCAGTGTGCAGACCGGCAAGGAGGGCAGGGTTGAGGAGTGTGTGGAAGATGATGTGGAGGATGATGAGGTCCTAGACCCCACATGGAATCAAGGTCATGCGAGTGACGTGTGCAGTTTGGAGGCAGAGGCGCTGGTCGCACAGAGGCACCAGCACAGCATAAGAGGGAGCAGGGTGCAAAAGCGGAGCGGCCGTCCCCTAGCGCTTGTTGGCATGTATTATCTTTAGAATTCCCACAGTTATCCAAGTAACAGTTGAAGCGCTAAAAGGAACCATAACAGATTTAACGAGCCGTCCGGGACCCAGACACCCAGGTGATAGTGGTGCTTCTGCTGCAGCACGCACAGGTCAGTCGCTCTGCACCAGACTTGCCCTCCAATTGATCATAGTTAAAGGATTTCAAGTGGACTCATTGCAATTACAGGGCCTCTAAAGACTCCTGTATTGTTATTTGTCGTCACTTACCTCGGGAGTGGGTAAATTGCACGCCTGCTGCCTTCCTTGGATGTGGTAGCCATTTCTCAGGCTCCCTCTCTGGAATCGAACCTTGATTCCCCATTACCCGTGGTCACCATGTTTGGCGCAGAAAGTGGCATCAAAAGTTGATAGGGCAGACATCCGAATGCAAAGTCACCATCACGGGGACGTACGATTGGCCCGAGGTTCTCTAGAGTCACTAAAAGGCCTGCGCAACTATAATGTTGGCAGCGTACCTTACCTACTAGGATCTTCACTAATAGGTAGGGGATGCAGGGGGTGCCCTGTGACGGTCCCTTCTCTTCGCCACTCTCTGGCATACATCTGGCAGTACTGCCTCAGATCCTGAGATGCCTGGCCAGAAGAAGCTGTGGGTAAGCCGAGACGCTGTCCAGTTCCTGCCCAAATTCCCTGCCAAGGGCTAGCTTCAGCAGCTCTTACCAATACTTCTTGGGTCTGGGGCTGGCGGTCTCTCACCAGCCGTGTCGTTGGGGAGCCCATTGAAAAAGTGCTCTAGCATGACGAGCTGGGTGATCTCCTCCGGGAACTTGGCTTGATGGGAGTTGAGCCAGTTCTGGGTGGCCCTTGTGATGCGGCATGCCCACTCCGCATGGGAGTCCTTCTCCCCTTTCCGGGTCTCTCCAAACTTTCGACGGTATTGCTTGGTGGTGACCGCATACCGGTCCAGGAGGATTTGTGTAATAAAGGGATAGACTCTAATCTGCTCTTCTGGTACAGCCCGGTAAATATCCTCTGCCTTCCCCACTAGTTTGCTGGCCACGATGGTGACCCAGTCGCTGGGGTCCATGTCTTGGAGTAGGCACTGCCACTTAAAGTCTTGTAAAAAGTCATCGATGCCTTCTTCTGCTTCCTTGAACTCTTTGAATGGTAGCTTGTGGGCCAGGGTGGTTGTGCTTCCCGGCTCCCTTTTTCCTTCATCTGGGTTCATGGAGGTCGCCCTCTGTCTATTGGCAAAGACATAGGCTTGCACCTCCAAAAAGGTCCTGATGACAATCTCCTCTGAGGGTGGCTCTCGGTAATATTCCAGGCGCCGTTACACCTCCTTCCGCACTTCCTCCTCATCTCCAGCCCCTGGCTGGGGTTCGTTGCCTCACTGCGTGCCTGGTCGTCCTCCGTGAGCGCAGCAGTCAATTCGGCCTTGTTATGCCCACCATGCGTTATTCCTCTGACTCCACTCAAGTCCTACAGTGTAGGCTGCTTTAGAGCACTGTAGTCCATGGGTCTGTTTGCAGGGACATGGGATCCTGTCGCTTGCCACCAATTGAAGCGGGACCTGGGTAACCGATTGTTATCCCCTTTGATTAGAATAGGTCAGACCCACTTCCCTCATGTGTTTGGGGGAAAAACCCCACAGCATGCAGGAGCTGTGGACGGGCATGGAACAGACCGATGAGTGGTTGTTGCAACTGAGCCTCAAGCCCGGCCTGGTGGTGTGCGATAATGGGCGAAATCTCGTAGCAGCTCTGAGCCTAGCCGGTTTGACGCACATCCCTTGCCTGGCACATGTGCTGAATATAGTGGTGCAGAAATTTCTGAAACACTACCCATATACATCAGAGCTGCTGCTGAAAGTGCGTGCCGTCTGTGCGCGCTTTCGGCGTTCTCACGCTGCTGCTCACCTTTCTGCGCTGCAGCGTAACTTCGGCCTTCCCGGTCACCGCCTCATATGCAACGTGCCCACAAGGTGGAACTCCACCTTGTACATGCTGGAGAGACTGTGCGAGCAGCAGCAGGCGATAGTGGAGTTTCAGCTGCAGCACACATGGGTCAGTCACTCTGCGGAACAGCACCACTTCACCACCAATGAGTGGTGGAGTGGTGTGCCATGTTGCGCTGTTTCGAGTACTCCACCAACATGGCCAGTGCTGATGACGCAGTTCTCAGCCTTACTATCCCGCTTCTGTCTCCTTAAAAAAAAAAAAAAAAAAAAGCTTCGGGTGATGGATGTGGCACAGGAGAGAGAGGAGGAAGAGTAATTTCCATGGTTATCAGGCCAGTCATTCACAAGTGGCTCGGAGGGGGGGTTCCTGCACCAGCATAGGCCAGGTACACAATTGTCCAGCATCTCCACACTGTCCCATGGAAGCGTTCAGCCGTCCATCTCCCAAACACTGGTGAGAGAGGAAGTACCCTCCCTAGCCCTGAATGCCCGCATTTCAAAATTTGTGGCCTTTGAAATGCTGTCATTCCGTCTGGTGGAGACGTACAGTTTTAAAGACCTGATGGTGTTATTGCAAGAAATGCACCGCAGGCCGCAAATGTTTCTTTTTTGATATGTCCCAATATTTTGGGGGGCTACCACAATTAAAAAAAACTAACAGTGTTGGCTAACTCCTCCACCACCGCTTCCACCTACACCGCCTCCTCAACCTATGGGTTACTTAGTATAAACTGTACATAATAGCAGAGTCTTGTGACAGCCTTTTCTCTATGCATCAGGAGTTGAGCTCAGTTTGAACAATGAAAGAGAATACCCTGCACTCCAACCCTCTCTCAAATGGATAATTCTGGTGATCCTCCTGACAGACATGCTTTTGATTTTGATTTATGTTCTTCCAAAGCTTAAATCAAAGATTCAATCTAGTGCTATTTTATGGCTCAGCTGTATTTTTAATTTTTGTTATTTTAATTGATTTCCCTATCCACATTTGTTTGCAGGGCACTTGTACTACTCTTATCCCCATTTTACATAGTTACATAGTTACATTTTACTTCCTTTTGCAGCCTTCTAGCCCTTTCCAGGACTTTTTTAGATCCATTTTTGTGCCCAAAAGTTCAGGTCCCCATTGACTTCAATGGGGTTTGGGGTCAAGTTCGATTCCCAAATCCGGACTTTTTTCGAAGTTCGTCCGGACCCGAACAGGAGGATGATATAGAGGACTATGTGGGTTCGAAACCAACATTTTATTTTTAGAGGAGCCAAGAATTTTAAGCAAATATTAACCAAAAGTGTTATTAATAACAAAGCCCTAAATAATAGTAATAATCATTTAAGTAATTGGTCACAAATTTTTATTTCTTTTCATTGTGGACTCTGCAATGCATGTAAAAAGACAAATGTATTTAATAGAAAGGTTTCAAATTTTAACTATTTTGTGACAAATAAGAAATATGATCTTAATTAAATACGTGTCACTCGAAAAATTTAATCTATCTTTTTAAAGTGCACATGCGGAGATATATCTATATCCTCTAGAGCAATTAAGGTTAGGATTGGTGAACATGTAAGAAACTTAAAAAATGGGTTACTCAACCTAAGTGTGTCCAAACACTTTTAGAATATCATGCATGTAACAAAAACAAACTAGAATTTTATGCAATTGAAAAGGTTGATACACATTGGAGAGGAGGAGACCTAGCCAAGAAATTGGAGTAGCCATGAAGCTAAGTGGATTTTTGAAATGCGTACCTTGGTCCCTAGGGGTCTTTGAAATCAATACAATTTGAAATCAATACAATTTTATAAATTCTACCCCCTCCAAAAATGCAAGATTTATTATTCATTACTATTTTTAAAAATCCTTTTATATATGTTTTTTTTTTTTTTGAAATAGGGAATAAGTAATTTTTTTTGCTTTTGGTCCTCTTAATTATATTGTTATAATTGCTGTTTTGATTATATATACAAATGCTCTTCTTCTACTTTCATTTATATTCTCTTGCTCTTAACTTCCATGGTATGACAATATGAATGAGAGACTAGCCCATTTGCAAAATGGTATCTTAAGCACTACCGTTTTCCCCATCAGATACAGCACATAGTACTTTCAAGACCAGTAAGAGGATGAACATGAAAGTTTTCCCCTAGCCGAAAGACTATTCATGTGACATGCTCGGTACGGAGAACATTGGGGGAAGTGCATCACAAGAAATGACATTTTGGCAAACAGCAGGGGAAACGGGAAGAGGAAGAGATGCCGGGCGACATATTGTGGAGGGTCCTGGGCACAACAGTATGCAACCATGTTGCGGTTGGCATAAGTCCATATTTGGAAATAGGAGTATCTCAATTTAATTATGTATGTGTGTTCAATATTAAGTAATTTGTATATGGTATATAAAATAAATTGTATGCACTTTTAATATGCTTGCACCTGAGGAAGACCAATTGTAGGTTGAAACGAGTTGTGCTTTAAAAACTATATTTTCTTTTAATCTTTATGTACTATCTGTACAAAATAAATAGCTTATCTTTTACTTTGGACCTGGGATTCCCTGTTGTTCCTGTGATACAAGCTGGAGAAGAATACTCTGAATACCTAAGAGCAGTTGATGTGCCTTATAAGTCCAGAGCCAACTTATAATAGGCTCTAAAAATTGTGAGTGTGCTGTCCTTGTATAGACCAATTGTAAAGATTCATACAGGCTATACTATGTTATTTTTTTTTTCCTTGTTTTATATAGGAAACAGTACAACTCTAAAAGAAATACTTTTTTACCAAGTGATTATTGTAAGAT
>OW240915.1:227682384-227762392 GCA_933207985.1 Pelobates cultripes
ATAACAATATTACTAAACACACCACTTCTATCTGGTGGCACAATAGCTTGGATTTAAAAACAAAAAACTTTTTTCACTGTTATAGATTGAATAGCAGTTAGTTATCTTCAAGCAGGTGTGTCAGCCCTACAGCGTGTACTCTGCCAGTAAGCTGCCACCTCCTCTACTCCTCCTTCTCCATCCTCTTCCATAACCTCCTCGGCTGAGTCCTCTTCTGCTGCTGCGTCTTGCTCCACATCAACGGATAGGGGACATAACAGGGATTAAACTGATAAAAATAGTACTAAACACACCACTCCTATCTGGTGGCACATTAGATTGCACGCGCAGTGCCCCAAATTTGTTGTGATCTGTGAGTAAGGTAAACGGGTGTCATACAAGTAGGTTGCAGCTTTTTGAGGGCCCACACCACCGCTATGCACTCCTTTTCAATGGCAGTGAATATACTTCACTGTGCAAAAGTTTACGGCTTAGATAAGCCCCGGGTTGCTCGCCACCTTCTGCTCCGACTTGGCTCAGTACTGCTCCCAATCCAAGCATAGAAGTGTCTGTATGGACGAGAAAGTGTTTAGTTGGATCAGGAGAAGAAAGTACAGGTGATTTAATGAGCGCCGTCTTGAGCTGTTGGAAGGCCTGTTCACACTCTTGGGCCCATACTACTATCTTGGGGAGGTTTTTACACGTTCCTATATGGCACTTACTGGGCTTTAGGGTCAGTCCGGACTCCCTAATCCGGTCTATTACGGCTCCTATGTGGGTCAGGTGTTCGGGCCAGGAGCTGCTAAAAAATGTCTATACCATCCAAGTAGGTGTGTATCAGTGTGTATTAGGGATCCTTAGGACAGGTGTCAATCCATATCTGCCAAGTGACCCGATGTTGGGGTAACATTCCCTATTCTGCTCTGTGTCAGTGTGTATCAGGGATCCTTAGGGCAGGTGTCAATCCATATCTGCCAAGTGACCCGATGTTGGGGTAACATTCCTATTCTGATCTGTGTCGCGTGTATCAGGGATCCTTAGGACAGGTGTCAATCCATATCTGCTAAGTGACCCGATGTTGGGGTAACATTCCCTATTCTTAAGGTTTCCTTGTGTCAGTGTGTATCAGGACCACTGATAGAGACGCGAAGGTATTAAACTGATAAAAATAGTACTAAACACTCCATCATCTGGTGTCACATTAGCTTGACCGCGCAGTGCCCCAAAATTTGCAGGTAAGAGGGATCGACCAAGCCTCTTCTTCCATCTCCCTGTTACAAAAATCAATGCCGTGTACACGTCCACTGATAGGAGACGCGGAAGGTATTAAACTGATCAGAACAATACTAAACACACCACTCTTTTTTGGTGAGGCTTTACAGGACAGAGTGCTTCTCCACGGGACATGTTAACTCACGGGCAGCTGGCTCATCAAGGAACCACAGCAGCAGCTTCATGTACAGTAAGACACGCGGTAGCTGGTAAGGGTTCAGGCTCTCTTCCTGGAGTGATACTGCAAGCTGTTGAACGAGGTGACCTTGCTCGGGTCCCAGGTGTACGGTTCCTAAAATGGCTGCCATATACACGGCCCACTCGGATAGGAGACGCGAAGGTATTAAACTGATAAAAATAGTACTAAACACACCACTCCTATCTGGTGTCACATTAGCTTGACCGCGCAGTGCCCCAAATTTAATGATCTGTGAGTAAGGTAAACGGTTGTCCATACAAGTAGGTTGCAGCTTTTTGAGGGCCCACACCACCGCCATGCACTTTTCAATGGCAGTGAATATATTCTCACAGTAAAAAGTTTACGGCCAGATAAAAATCAATGCCGTACACGTCCACTGATAGGAGACGCTGGAAGGTATTAAACTGATCAGAACAGCCGCTTTCAAACACACCACTCCTTTTGGTGAGGCTTTACAGGACAGAGTGCTTCTCCACGGGACATGTTAACTCACGGGCAGCTGGCTCATCAAGGAACCACAGCAACTTTCCATGTACAGGTAAGACACGTGCAGCCGGTAAGGGTTCAGGCTCTTCTTCCTTGAGGATACGCTGCAAGCCTGTTGAATGAGGTGACCTTGCTCGGGTCCCAGGTGTACGGTTCCTAAAATGGCTGCCATATACACGTCCACTGATAGGAGACGCGGAAGGTATTAAAACTGATCAGAACAATACCAAACACACCACAAATAAGGTTTCTCTCCTGTATGGCTCCTCAAATGATGCTTAAGATTAGAAGCGGCTGAAAAGCATTTCTCACACTCCGAACAAAAATATATTTTTTTAACATTCTCTCCACTTTGAACGAAATGACGTTTGGGAAGAGATTAACATAATTAAAACACAGGCAGTAAAAATACAGTTTTTAGCCATACCTCTGTAACTTTAAACTACACATCCCATCTTCATAATTACATATTTGGAATCAGCACACTTAAAACATAAACATAACCAAAAATCAGCCAAATCCATCCAGGGGTTAAAAAGTTAGCTGGAGGTCCCTTTATGACCGACCGCAAGCACATTTTCCTGCCCAAAACAGTTCCATAGATTTGGGCTGTGAGGTCGGTCTATTTCAGGCTGAAAAAACGACTAAGTCCCATCGCGAATGGGACTTAGTCTCTGCAGCTGAAATAAGGCTGAAAAAAACGGCTGAAAAAAAGACTAAGTCCCATCGCCGAATGGGACTTAGTCTCTGCAGCTGAAATAATTTCCCATTTACTGAACCAAGTGGGAAATAGCAAGGCAGGCACAAAGGGTTTGCACCAGGTCTGGGGACACAGGGGACACCGTCTTAAAGGGGCCGTGTCCCCAACAAGTCTGGGGACACGGCCTTAAAGGGGCAGTGTCCCAATCTTCCTGATGTCCCAAAAAAGGTGTTTAAAGGGCCAGCACCAGTCACATAAAGAGTCCATAAGCCCCAATATGCCCACCGACAGTCTTAAAGGGCCATACACACCAAATAAAAGTGCATACATTTTCACAATCTCCCAGGGGCCATAGTCATGCGGGAGGAGGCTGGCAAATAGGCTTCTCCACAACCCAGGGAAGCAGGGCAATTTGCCATTTAAAGGGCCCGTTACAAATAGCAGTTTGTAACAAGGTGTCAATCCATATCTGCCAAGTGACCCGATGTAGGGGGACCAGTCCCTATTCTGCTCTGTGTCAGTGTGTATCAGGGAACCTTAGGACAGGTGTCAATCCATATCTGCCAAGTGACCCGATGTAGGGGGAACAGTCCCTATTCTGCTCTGTGTCAGTGTGTATCAGGGATCCTTAGGACAGGTGTCAATCCAGATCTGCCAAGTGACCCTATGTAGGGGGACCAGTCTCTATTCTGCTCTGTGTCCGTGTGCATCAGGGGCTCTGAGGACAGGTGTCAATCCATATGTCAAGGTGTCAATATGTCATATGTCAGGTGTCAATCCATATTGATTGTGATTTAGGAATGTTAGGTGATTTCTGCCCTTTATGGATTAAAACCAGACTCTGTATCAACTGTGTAATTTTCCATGGGAGTTTTGCCATGGATCCCCCTCCGGCATGCCACAGTCCAGGTGTTAGTCCCCTTGAAACAACTTTTCCATCCCTATTGTGGCCAGAAAGAGTCCCTGTGTGTTTTAAAATTCGCCTCCCCATTGAAGTCAATGGCGTTTCGGGCGGTTCGCCGGTTCGCGAACATTTGCGGAAGTTCGCGTTCGCCGTTCGCGAACCGAAAATTTCGAGTTCGCGACATCACTAATCTCCACGTCTCAAAGTCCTTTTAACCAACTCCAAACCGCAAAACCTAAGATTATTAGAATTGCCCTGGTGGTGTTCTTTGAGATGTCTCGATATGGGTGTCTCGAGGCGATTTCTAGGAGATCTCACATGCTCCATAATCCTATCCTTAAAAGCCCTAAAAGTTTTTCCCACATATTTCTGTCCACATGTGCAAGATAATAGATATACAAGGCCCTTCGTGTTACAGTTGAAGAAACTTTTGACTTGGAAAGAATCACGTCCCTGGTTGTCCTTGATAATCTTAGAGTCCCTAAGGATAAATTTGCAGGCTACGCATCTACCCCACCCATATGTTCCAACTGGGGGAGTACCAAGCCAAGTGGCGCGTGGTTGTGGTTTGATGGAGAAGTGGCTAGGGACCAATAAATCACGAATATTCCGTCCACGTCTGGATGTAATATTAACGTGTGGGCTTAAAGTATCTTTGAGATGTACATCATTGAGCAGGATAGGCCAGAAACGTTCAAGTGATTTCTGAACTTCTGGCCATCCCACATCAAATGTTGCTATCATACGAATATTTCCAACGTCCTGATTAGTGTCCATTTTTGGACGATCGCACAGTAGCTCACTCCGCTCAATCTGGAGTGCTCTTTTGTAAGCCCTTTTTAAACATCGGTTTGGGTAACCTTTCTCCTTGAAGTTTTGCCGAAGTTGTTTCGCCTTGATTATAAAATCTTGAGTGTCACTACAGTTTCTCCGGAGGCGAAGATATTGTCCTACCGGTATACCCTCTTTGAGGGGACGCGGATGGTGACTAGTCCAATGTAAAAGGGAATTAGTTGCTGTAGGCTTCCGAAATAACGTGGAATGGAATGTACCGTCTTCACTGATACTGATAGTGACATCAAGGAAATTTATAGAACGTCCTCCGAATTCCGATGTGAATCGGAGGTTTTCATCATTTTGATTGAGGAGTGTCACCATATCCTGAAATTCCCCAGGAGTACCTTGCCAGACAATCAGGATATTGTCGATATAACGACCCCACCACAGGACCTTAGATAGGTGTCCACTTAACTTGTCTGAGTGGCGCACTTGTTCTTCCCACCACCCCAGGTGGAGGTTAGCATATGAGGGGGCACAAGCCGTCCCCATAGCAGTACCCCTCACCTGGTGGTAGAACCGATTATTAAACAGAAAGTAATTGTGTGATAAAATGAACTTAAGAAGGCATAGAAGTAAAGTCGTATAAGGGTCATCACTTGAAGTTTTTTGAGTAAGAAAGAAGCTCACATGATCAAGACCTCTATCATGGGGTATAGATGAATATAAGGATTCAACATCCAGACTACATAAATGGACGGTGGAAGAGAATTTAAGGTTAGCCAATTTATTAAGTGCCTGTTTAGTGTCCCTGATGTATGAGGGTAGAGTTTCGACAAAGGGTCTTAAGACTTTATCAATATACAGGCTACCATTTTGCGTGAGGTTATCGACCCCAGAGACTATGGGGCGCCCAGGGGGGGTCTCTAAATTCTTGTGGATCTTTGGCAGGCAGTAGAAGGTTGCTATCTTTGGGTGACGAGAGAGAATAAATTCAAACTCGTCACCCGACAGCAACCCCCCACTGCGGCCCTATGGGCTACTCTATATAGCTAATTAAGTTTATTTTGTTTTTTTCTGTGTTCCTACATTATGGTTGAATGGTACCGAGCGTTTTTTGAAGCTCTGGTTCTCTTATTTAGTGGTAGGGGGGGCTGCTCTTTGGGATTAGGCTTTCAGACCTAGCTTTTCTGTACATAGATCTACAATTAGGTCTTTCTGCTTTATTTTCTTCCCTTCATTTATGCCTCCTCTATCCTTTCGATTTCCATTCCATATTTAACCCTGTAGGTACAGCAGCAGAGTTTTTTGGCTACTATTGTGGCTTACATTGTTACTTATTGTTTCACTTTATTATTATTTTGCCACATTTTGACATTGTTAGCCATACTCTGCAGAGATTAATACATATATTTTTCTTTTAGTGATTTTTTTCAGTGCAGAATTTATGGCTTTTCATACTTAATACTATTATCTTAGTACGGTATTTATAACTCAGCTATATTTTATATTCTGTATTGGGCCTATAGTGCACAGTCTATGGCTTGTATGTATTTATATATGTACTATATTTTACCTATAGGTATCTGACATACCATACTATACTATATGTACATATACACATCGGCCATACTCTGTTTTTATTGGGCTCTAGTTATTCACTTGACTTTTGGTTAGATGTGTTTTCTCTTTTTGATTTTAACAAGGTTTTTCCCAATAAACTGTTTATTATTTTTGAGACGTTGTTGTGGGGTGGCCTGGAGAGGATCAGCCCGGTTTTCTATGAGGCGATCAATTCTCCATTTCTGCTATTTCTCTTGTTATACAGATCAAATTCAATGTTAAGGCTCTTAGGTTCAAGGGTACCTAAGGGCCTTAACATTGAATAGTGTACATCCCATGAAGGTATGTAGAATAATTCAAAAATGTTTGAAATAATCGGGTAATTTTAGTGAAAATCATATTTTATTTTTAGTCGACAGCATTAGATGGATTTTAGAAAATAATTTTCATTTTTAATTCTAGAGTTTAAATACAATTACAAAGTATTGCTATGGGGACCAGGTTCGCTCCAGTTACGCTAATTTATTCATGTCTGGCTGGGAAACGGAAGTTATCTACAACAGCCAGAAGTGGGGGGACGAACCTGGTCTCCTACCACAGATATATGGATGATATATTTTTTTATATAGAGAGGCACACAAATTGATTTAGAGTTTTTTTTTTTTTTTTTTTTTAGAAAGTATTAACCAAAATGAGTGGGGCCTATATTTTAGCAGTTCTTTTAGTAGACACAATATAATTCTTTTTAGATTTAGAGATTTATGAAGATGCTGGTATTTTAAAAACAATTTTTTTTTTCAAAAAAGCTGATGCCAACAGTTATGTCTTATATAATAGTGGGCACTACACCCCATGGCTAAATAATATCCCAAAAGGCCAATTACAAAGAATAAGAAGGAACTGCACTGAAAAGCATGTGTTTGGGGAACAGGCGAAAATAGTGGTAGATACATTTTCCCAAAAACAATATCCTACTGACATATTAAATAGGGCCTAAGATGAAATAAAAGAATTTGATCAAAATTAATTGGTTTTCAAATAGAGTAATAATAGTGGACAAGAAAAACTTGATAAGGTACCTTTGGTTTTGGATTTTAATCAGGATTTTAAGAAAGTTAAATCAATTATTAATAGGCACCTTTTTAAAAAAAGATAGAGAATTGTCCGGCAATTATTCCGGACAAACCTTTTTTATTTATTTTAGAGGTGCGCCTAGTTTAAAGCAAATTCTAACTTTTAACCATCCAAGAAAAGAGATATCAGAAACATTAAGTGCAAATAGAAAAGGTTTTTACTCATGTGGAAAATGTGCAGTAAAAATAGCACTTTAAAAAGGATTTGCAAATTTAGGACTAAATATAAAACAGAAGAATACATTATTAAAGATTGTATTACTTGTTTAACAAAAAATATTATATATCTTGTAATATTCCCGTGTGGGTTACAATATGTGGATAGGGCCATCCGCCCCTTACACAAGAGGATTTACGAACATGTTAATAATATTCGGAAAGGTCTAGACCACCATAGCATGTCTGCCCATTTCAAAAAGTATCACAATAAAGACCCCAGTGGCCTCACATTTTTAGGAATACAAATAGTTAAACCATGGTGAGTAGGTAATTTTATCCAACACTTAGGGAAAGAAGAAATAAAATGGGTTCACACATTAGATACCCTTGAACCTAAGGACCTTAACATTGAATTTGATCTGTATAACTTTTTTTTTTATTTTTCCAAATTAATTATGCTGTATTTTATTTTTATTTTTTATGTATGTTTTTATGAATATTTTAAGATGTTGGAATATATGTGATCATAATATTAATTATCCTCTTTTTTTACTCACTTATAGTAGTTTTTCTCATTTTTCTTTTTTAATAGTGTGACGAAACCAATCTCGCCACATTGCATTGGAGGAGCCTGGTTGCCCGCCTGCTGCCTTTGGATTATGGACCGGCAGCTAAAGGGTTAATTTTACTGTGCAGAAGGATTTATTTCTCCCTTTCTGCACAGCCGTTCGGTAGATTCCATCTACCAAATAAACAGTCTCTTTTCAGCCTCCCCAGAGCCGTGGGAAGCCGGCCGGCGACCTTAATTGGCCACCCAGAAGCTGGAGTGCGCCCTCCATTTACCTCCCTGAAGCCGCGGTTAACCGCGGCTTAACGAGCGTGTGCCGGCAATTGACCACCCAGTAGCTGCGGTTAACCGCAGCTTAATTGATTGTTACTGGGTGGTCGCGGTTACACTTAGCCGCCACACGATGGCGGTGTTCTGGAGCTCCCCGGGCAGCCAGCGCTTGTCTGCCCGGCTTTCATGCACCAAACCCGGACACTTTTACGTACAGGCACCGCTGAACCTCCAACCCCTGGTTCTAATTCGCACGGATTGAACGAATGCATGTAAATTCGGTATTTTATGTTGGAGGAATGTTTTAACCCAGATAGCTATGCCATGGAGCCTATTCGTGGATTTAAAGACTTTGGCTCCATGGCAATTAAAACTGTATTCGTGTGGTCTGAGTGCCATTCACCTAATAATGTGCACTCAGACCTGAGCTATCTGGGGATATGTTACATGTCTGTGTTTTATGTAGTAAATGTTACTTTGTGCATTTTAAAGTATAATGCTGGTTTTGTGTTCCCACGTGTGTAATGGAGTTTTGCCTTTGACTTGGGAGATAATTGAGTTACTTCCCAATTATCTCCCAGGGCAGAGGGGAGGAAGCCAGGATGCATTGTGGGAATATACTGTGACTGTGTGTCCTTTTTGTATACTTGTCTGTCCCTTGTCACAGTCTCCCATTTGGTCCCCTAGGGGAGTGTCCACCAGGTGGGAGACCTGCATAAAAGCTGGGCAGGTAGCCCTCATTAAACAGACCACTGCTTGACCCTCAACACGGAGCTTGTCTCGTCTTTGGGGGGATTTACTGTATGCTGCTAAGGACTGATTGCCAGGAGTGTAAGCCGCTTGGGAGCTTTTCCTGTTCGTCTGGTAGCAGCAATTCGTATGGTTCCTGTTCGTGTATTTGGAGTGCTACCTTATTCCCTTGTATGCCGTTCGGGAGTTTGGAGCATTCACTTGTATGCAGTTCGAGTGTTTGGACCATTCCCTTGTATGCAGTTCGAGTGTTTGGAGCATTCCCTTGTATGCCGTTCGGGAGTTTGGAGCATTCACTTGTATTCAGTTCATGAGTTTTGGTGATTCTACAGTAGCTGTGCCTGTCTCTGAAAGGGGGATTATCGTCTAAGCGGTTTTTTCCCCTTTTGTGCAAAACGGTCCGTTACAAATAGTATTAAGCATCTTTATTTGGTATTTTTAATTTTATTATTATAATAGGATGTATGGCACCAGTTATAGCTTTTTTTTATTTTTTTATTCTTGTAGATAGTATGCGTTTATTTTTTGTATAGTGTCCTCCCCTTCTTTTTGCAGTAATAAGACTGCTGTGTATTGAAATATGTATGTAATATATCTATGCTATTTTTAATTATCTACATTGCTATTTTTGAATATGTTGTATGGTTACTTATGTAAAAGACATCTCTGATGGTAGTGGATCAGCATCTGGTTCTTTAAATTTGGTTTTTATATGTATTATGGAACTTTGCAAATAGACATTTAATAGATATACCCCTTTCCTTATTATGGAATTGAATATGACTATGGGAAGCTATTTGAATAATTGGCGAATATCACGCCCATCGCATGGGCTTTATAAGTCAGGACCAGCTATATCATGACGTGATCCGAGGAAGTCGATTAGGCGAAACGCGTTATCATGTCAATTACGTCATCACGCCACCACGTGATCAGACAGAACTCCGTATTCCAGGAAGTGAAACCTACAGTGCTGAAGGTTGTTGAGACTGGCAGATATTTTTTCATACAGCACTGAATAATGGTTATTGGACTTCTGTGTGGGAATGGTGATCATTGATTTTATCACAAGAAATTAAGGTTTACTCATCTTTGATTGAGCTGGCATCCTGCTGTTTTTATCACCATTTAAGTCCTGGGTTGTGGACTACGAGCTAGATAAGTTAGAGCAGGCTTCCACTGCTCTTCCTTTGTGAGTTATATTCCAATTTTATTTCTTTTAATTTCAATACTCATACAGTATTATACTATGTTTCTCCCTTTGTGCTTTTTTTATATGTACCATATGTTCTAACCCTACTTGGAGTACCAAAGGATTTTATCTCCTGTAAGTTATTATCTTTGGAAATTATTTTTCACAATACTCACCTGCAATTTTGCACATATTGTATACCTTTTTGAGCACTTTTTGCACTTTTTGAGCACTTTTTGCACTTTTTTTTGACACTTTTGATGCACTTGTTTGCACTTTCAATTTTTAAAGGTACAGCGCACCTTTTTTATTTTTATTCTTGAGGGTGTTTTTGAGCTTGTACACGTTCAGGTGCTGCTTTACCTTTATATCTGAATATTTGTTTACATTGTTTATTTATATCACAAATTTTACACTTTTAGAGCCTTTTTTGCTTTATCTTTTTAATATCTCAGAATATACCACCTTGGAGGTCCTCTTCTTATGTTTGCTATCTAGTTCCCTGCAGTAATTCTTCAACGTCCTCCATCTTCCTCTAAGTTTGCCATTGGTTCTAATATGGACCATGACAGCTAGATCAAAACCAGGCCATCCCAATAATCCACCCACTTTGTCAGCAACATGCCTGACCCGAGCATCTGGGAGAAAACAAATTGTCCAGTTGATGTGATAAGAGCATCAGATTACCCTGTCAACCCTGTATGACTTTGACAAGGGCCAAATTGTGATGGTTAGAAGACTGAGTCAGAGCTGCTCCAAAACAGCATGTCTTCTGGGGTGTCCCCTGTATGCAATGGTTAACAACTACCAAAAGTGGCACAAGGTGGGACAACTTGTAAACCAGCATCAGGGTCATAGGAGCCCAAGGCTCATTGCTGCATGTGGGGTTCAAAGGATAGCCTCTCTGGACTATTCACACAGAAGAGCAACTGTAGCTCATGTTACTGAAAAATGCAATGCTGGCCATGATAGAGAGGTGTCAGGACATACAGTATATAACAATTTGCTGAGTATGTGGCTATGTAGCCACAGACCAGTCAGAGTGCATATGCTGACCCCTCTCCACTGCCTAAAGCACCTTCAGTAGGGATATAAGCATCATAACTGGATCATGGAGCAACAGAAGAAGCCTGTGATGAATCACTGATTCATTTAGATTAGGTGCATGGATAGGTGCATGTGAGTAGTTTACCACGTGAGAGATGGTAGTTGGATGCACTATGGGAAGGAGGCAGGCTGAAAGAGGCAGTTTTATACTCTGGGAAATGTTCTGCTGAGAACCTAGGATCTTGCCATTCATGTGGATGTTACTTTGACATGTACCAGCTATGCAGAGATTTTTACTGACTACGTATACTCCTTCATGGTAATGTTGTTCTCTGAATGCAGTACCACCGTGCCATCCGGCCAAAAATTGCTCAGGAATAAATTGAGGAACATGACATACCATTCAAGTTGTTTCCTTGTTATGCAAATTACCCAGATCTCGATCAAGGCCCCACTTTTCAACTTGCAGGACTTAATGGATCTGCTATTCATGTCTTGGTGCCAGGCACCATAGGATACATGCAAAAGTCCATGCCTTGATGCATCAGAGCTGTTGTGACCTACACAATATTAGGCAGGTGGTTTTAATTGTGTGACTGATCAATGTAGGCATAGTGGTTGTATTTTAATTTGTTGCTGTCACTATGTAATAGTATTTCTGACACATCATTATCAAATATAGGACAATAATTAATAAGTGTCTGTTCAGATACCTTTAGTTTTCCTCTGCAGTTTCTCAGTATAATTCACAAAATATCTTATTATTTAGCCATACTTCTTAAATTCTTGGGTGAAATTTAAAATAAAAAGCAGAAAATATACATTTTATTTTGTGCAAATTGCTCGTAATTTACTCTTGGATACCATGCACTGAAATTGATCCAGTTTTGCCACAATGTATGCAGCCAATTGTTTTAAGAATAATCTTAATTCCGATTTTTGTAGCTAATGTGGCTGAGCTTCTTTTCAAACATTTGATTAAATAAATTACATCCCTAAATAATCCAGGATGATAAAGCACCATTTATCACAAATACAAATGCATTATAACATATGTCAAAGTATGAAAGTTTATAAAGTAGTTATATTAAACAAGAACAATGTTGAAAGAGATATTGTTATGTACTTGGCATAACAAAATGTTCTCATTTAAGCTAATGGGCAGCACAACATAAAAACTATTCAATAATTTGAATTCAGAGAGAGCAATCTCTATTGTTTCTGCCCAACAGCATAGTACATCAATCCTTTTCTTTTAGTTATTGAATATTGATGGGAGGTTTTCCTACTGACAGGCAACAAAAAAATTAAGTCAGCACTTAGCCAGTCAGAGCAGTAGAATGAATAGGAAGGTTAATGCCTCAAACTAGGTTGAAATTACTTCCCTGTCCTTTAGTAATTACATTTTTGCATTAAATTTGTTTAAAAAAAGAATGTTTGATTTTTCAGCTCCTGAAGGCGAAGGAATATGAGATGGAAAACTATCATACTCTAACAACAGAGAATACAGATCAAAATTACCACAAGTTTCCAAAGGTCAAGGAAAGCTGAAAAGTTGAGTGATAGCAATAAAAGCTGTTGGGAAGATAGCAACAGCTGATACAAAAATCAATAAAACATGGACTAGTGGATTTAACTAGATATGTGTCCAAGAATTAATAGAAAACTTTGCTGTAAGTGTAGGAAACAGAACTTTTATGATACTCTAGTTTTAATTGACTTTTTGGGATTTATTCACTAAACTGGCTGTGTTTTTTTTAGTAAATTTTGTTTAAATAACTGACTGACACACATTGTATTCCATAATGTCATATTTTATTCTCTTTAGTGAAAAGATCCATATAAAACATTAAATCATAGTGGCTCTGTCATCTCAAAAGTTCTACTATTGTTAACTCTTCTCTTCCTTACAGAATCTGTTTTTGTTTTCTGAATTATTTTGTTTTTGCTATTTTCCTCTTTAAAAACAAAACCTAAATGGACTGTTATGTCTTGTTTATTTTCCTGTGCTTGACAATTGTAACAAATACCATGTTAACCCTTTAGTGACCAGACCGTTTTTCAATCTTGTTACCGTTAAGGACCAGGGCTCTTTTTACATTTCTGCAGTGTTTAGCTGTAATTTTCTTCTTACTCCTTTACTGAACCCACACATATTACATACAGTTTTATCACCATTAAATGGTCTTTCTAAAGATACCATCTTTTTTCATCATATATAAATTACTGTAAAAACTTTTTATAAAATATGATGAAACAATTTAAAAAAAAAAACAACCTTTTTCTAACCTTGACCCCCAAATCTGTTACGCATCTACCACCGCCAAAAAACACACATGCTAAATAGTTTCTACATTTTGTCCTGATTTTAGAAATGTCCAATTTTAACATGTTCTTAGCTTTTTTGGAAAGTTATAGGGCTATAAGTACAAGTAGCACTTTGCTATTTCCAAACCATTTCCAAACCATTTCCCCTCCCCCCCCCCCAAATTAACGCAAGTTACATTGTAACTCTTATATCTGTCAGGAATCCCTGAATAACCCTTCATATGTAAAAAATGTTTAAAGACAACCTACAGTATTAAACTTGGGGTATTTTGACTCTTTTCATGCAACCATTTTCCCATCAATCTATGCCAAATAAAAAAAATAACAATAATAATTTAGCGATTTTCTTTGACACACATAGCAATTTAAGGATACATGAATGAAAAACTTTAAGGGTTACTGCCAAAGAACACCCCAATATGTGTTCAGCAACATCTTCTGAGTACAGCGATACCATCCAAGTATAGGTGTGTCGGGTTCTGTGGGGGCTAAAAGACCTTATTTGGAGGGTGCACATTTTCACAGCTGGTCATCATGCATCCATGTCCTATTTGGGACATTTTTGAAGCCGGCCAATGTAATTTACTCTTCTCAAACCATATATTTCTGAAAAGTAGACACCCTAGGGTATTTCAAATGGAAGAATTTTAACACTTCCCATGCACTACTTCTACCACCAGTCTTTTTCAAACTCTTGGGTAGTCATTTTTTTTTGTTATTTTACTCTCACATTGTACTTTAGGCATAGATTATCAGTTCCTGTTGTGTTACTGACAAATAACACCCCAATATGTGTTCAGCAGCATCTCATGGGTACAACAGTGCCCCCAATGTACAGGTTTTATGGGTTTTTGCATACTTACAGGGCTCAAATGTAGGGCTTTCCCCTTTTCCATGTTTGCACATGTAAAATTTGCCAGATTGGTTTGCTGGGCCTATGTTGCCTTTGAGACCATATACCAGCCCAGGAATTAAAATTAACCCCATTAATGGCATACCATTTGTAAAAGTAAACCACCCATGATATTCAAAATGAGGTATGTCTGGTCTTTTGTAGTAGCCACTTAGAAACAAAAGCTTGCCAAAAATAGCGTTCATTTTTAGTTTTTTGAATTTTTTTTTTTACAAAAAAACTGCACTTTTACTGGTGATTTCATCATTGTGATATGTTTAACTGTTTTAAACACTCATATTTGTGTTCAGCGATGTCTCCGGAGTATAACAACTATGACTTACAGTTGGAATCAAAATCATTCAACCCCCAATGAAAATTAGATTTATTATCAAAATTGACAGACTTTCAGGTGTTTGCAATGAACAAATTAAACAAAAACAATTAAAATAGCTCAACAAATGCTTCAAATGGTCTCCCCAAATTCAACTGAAAACTTATAATGACTTCTCCAGTGTTAACATTATTCAACTCCTTCATGGTAAGCATCTTTAGTAGTGATGTCCCGGACAGTTCGCTGGCGAATAGTTCCCGGCGAACATCGCTTGTTCGGTCTGCCCCCTATTCGTCATCATTGAGTAAACTTTGACCTGTACCTCAAAGTCAGCAGACACATTCCAGCCAATCAGCAGCAGACCCTCCCTCCCAGACCCTTCCACCTCCTGGACAGCATCCATTTTACATTCATTGTGAAGCTGCATTCTTAGTGAGAGGAGGGACAGTGTAGCTGCTGCTGATTTGATAGGGAAATTGATAGCTAGGCTAGTGTATTCAGTGTCCACTACAGTCCTGAAGGACTCATCTGATCTTTCTGACCTCACTAGCCCCCACACCCTCAGCCTCACTACCCCCCTCACCACCCCCAGCCTCACTACCCCCCACACCACCCTCAGCCTCACTACCCCCACACCCTCAGCCTCACTACCCCCCACACCCTCAGCCTCACTACCCCCCAAACCCTCAGCATCACCACCCCCACACCACCCTCAGCCTCACTACCCCACACCCTCAGCCTCACTACCCCCCACACCACCCTCAGCCACACCACCCTCAGCCTCACTGCCCCACCACCCCCAGCCTCACTACCCCCACACCACCCCAGCCTCACCACCCCCAGCCTCACTACCCCCCACACCACCCTCAGCAGTCTCACCACCCCCACACCACCCTCAGCCTCACTACCCTCAGCCTCCTCATCCTGCCGCCCCCCACACCCTCAGCCTCACTACCCCCCACACCACCCTCAGCACCCAACCACCCTCCAGCATCACCACCCTCAGCATCCCGCCAGCCCCCCCGCACCCGCGCCCTCAGCCACCTCCTGCCACCACCCTCAGCCTCATCCCAGCAACCTCCACCTCACTACCCCCACACACCACCCTCCGGCATCACCATCCCCAGCCTTACACACTGCCCCATACCACCCTCAGCATCACCACACCCTCAGCCTCCACTCAAACTCCCCACCACCTCAGCCTCACCCCACCACCCTCCCAGCATCACCCCCACCCTCACCCCCACCACCCTCAGCATCGCACCCCTAACCACCCTCAGCATCAGCCCCTCCACCATCACCCCCCTCCTTCACACATCACCCCTCCTCCACATTACCCCCTCCTCAGCTACTCACATTACCCCTCCTCCTTCTCACATTACCCCCCTCCTCCTTCTCACATTACCCCCTCCTCCTTCTCACATTACCTCCCCTCCTCCTTCTCACATTACCATCACCACCCACACCATCACCTCCCTGTCACCATCACCCGCCTCTCACCATCACCCGCCTCTCCTTCTTACCATCACCCCCCCATACACACAACACACTTCAAGCAGCTACCCCATACACATAGGGTCTCAGACAAAAACGCAAACATGCTCACAGAGACATACATTCACACACAAGGATACTCTCTGTCAGACACACTCTCAGGCACATACACAGGTAAACTGTGCATCAATGTGTATATGTGACACTTTTTTTGTTAGTGGGGCCTCATGTTTGAGTTTCGCCTAAGGCCTCATAAAGTCTAGAGCCGCCTCTGGGTGTCACAATAGCTTGCATTTAAAAAAAACAAAACTTTTTGGACTGTAATATAATAGCAGTCAGTTTCCTTCACGAGTGTGCATTTCAGGGCCTGCCCAGTGCCACCACTCACTCACTGGTGTCCCAATAGCTTGCATTTAAAAAAAACTAAACTTTTTGGACTGTAATATAATAGCAGTCAGTTTCCTTCACGAGTGTGCGTTTCAGGGCCTGCCCAGTGCCACCACTCACTGTAATAGATTGAATAGCAGTTAGTTGTCTGCCAGCGTGTGTGTCAGGCTCACAGCGTATACTGTGCCCACTTGCCCAGTGCCACCACTCATATCCGGTGTCACAATAGCTTGCATTTAACAAAAAAAAACTTTTTGGACTGTAATATAAAAGTAGTCAGTTTCCTTCACACGTGTGCATTTCAGGGCCTGCCAGGGCACAGTGTCACACCAGTGCAACTCATATCTGGTGTAACAGTAGTGTACATTTAAAAAAAAAAAAAAAAATTTTTTTGACTGTGATAGATTGAATAGCAGTTAGTTGTCTGCAAGCGTGTGTGTCAGGCCTACAGCGTCTACTCTGCCAACTTCTGCCACTGCACAGTGCCACTCATATCTGTTGTCACAGTAGCTTGCACGCATAGTACCACTAATCGAAAAAAAAATGACAGGCAGAGGCAGGTCACCCCGCAGGGGCCATCGTGGTCGTGGTGCTGTGATTCCCTTTGGCCCTAGAATAATGCCCAGTGTTCAGAGGCCACGTACCCTGAACTCGAAAAGTTCTGAGGACATAGTTGACTGGCTAATACAGGACACCCAATCTTCTACAGCTTCCGCTCAGAACCTTGACGCACCTTGGCTTTTCCCTGGTTATTCTGAATTCTGGTTTCCCTGACTTGGCTTGTGTAAACGGTATTGTGTATTTTCTGGCTTCCTTGACCTCGGCTTTCCCTTTGACCATTCTCTGTCTCTAGCGTATTAGTCCGGCCATTCTAAGGTCCGGTTTACGCTCTGTCCTTTTATTTTCATTTTCTTGACTATGTATATGTTTACATAGTTTCTGCGTGCTGGACCACACTAGTAGTCGTGACATTGGGAGTAAACTGATAAGAATAGTACTACTTAACACACCACTCCTATCTGGTGGCACATTAGATTTCACGCGCAGTGCCCAAAATTTGAAGTAGGAGGACCGACCAAGCATCTTTATCCATCTCCCGGTTCCTAAAATCGATGCCATATACACGTCCCCTGATAGGGGATGTAACAGGGATTAAACTGATAGGAATAGTACTACTTAACACACCTTATAATAATGCAGAGAGAGGCAACGCAGAGAGAGGAGTCTGAAGAAGAGGAGTCAGAGGAGGAAGGTGGCTTTGAGGAGGTGGAAGACCAAACACAGCAGGCGTCCCAGGGGGCTTGTTGTCACCTTTTGGGGACCCTTGGTGTTGTACGTGGCTGGGTGGAGGAAGAGACCTTCAATGACATCGGTGAGGACAAGGAACGGGACATGGCTAGCTTGATATCCAACCTTGTGCAAATGGGGAGTTTGCGGTTGTGCAAATGGACTATTTGCGGTTGTTTGCAATGCGTTAAACGGGGAGTTTGGTCTGTCACTGTGAAGCGGGCGTAACCCTTCCACTACCTGATCGATACAACATCATACCTGATGTTTTAAAGCACGTTATTCCAAACAATTTAGGAATGTTAGGTGATTTATGCCCTTTATGGATTAAAACCAGACTCTGCATCAACTATGTAATTTTCCATGGGAATTTTGCCATGGATCCCCCTCCGGTCCAGGTGTTAGTCCCCTTGAAACAACTTTTCCATCACTATTGTGGCCAGAAAGAGTCCCTGTGGGTTTTAAAATCCGCCTGCCTATTGAAGTCTATGGCGGTTCGCCCGATTCGCCCGTTTGCGAACATTTGCAGAAGTTCGCGTTCGCCATTCGCGAAAATTTTTATGTTCGCGACATCACTAATCTTTAGTACTTATTAGAGCTCCCTTTTGCTGTTATGACCTGCTGCAAATGAGATGCATATCCATACACCAGCTTCTGGCAGGGTTCCTGAGGAATCTTAGCCCATTGCTCATGAGCAATGGCCTACAGTTCAGTAATATTCTCGTTTTAGAGATTTTCTATAGTGACTCTGATGGCCAATGTAGAATTTTCCATGACTTGTGCAACCAAGCCTTGGTTTAATTTGAGGTGTGCTTTGGATCATTGTCTTGGTCCTATGATGCCCAAGCTTCAGCTTCCTCACAGATGGCGTGACTTTTTACCCAATATTTCCTGATACTTCAATTAATCCATATTTCCTTACACACACTGCAGGTTTCCATTGCCAGAGGATGCAAAGCAGCCCCAGAGCATCACAGTGTTAACACCATGCTTAACTATAGGCAGATGGTTGTTTTCCATGTATGCATCATTCTTCTTCCTTCAGACTTACCAATGATCCATTAGGCCGAAAAGTTCCTCTAGTGTTTCATCGCTCCACGGAACAGAATGCCAAAACTTCTGTGACTTATTTATATGATTTTGAGCATATTGGAACCAACTTTTCTTTTTCTTTTGGATCAGTAATGGTGTGTGTCTTGGAGTTCTGGCATGGAAACCTTCTGCATTTAGTACGTGCCTTAGTGCCGCTTGCCACCAAGTCTTGCTGCAGATCTTTTGCAGTTACTTAAAGGTTTTTCTCAACATGCCATCTCATAAATCTGGTTGCAGCAATTGATAGTCTCCCTTTTCTGCCCCATCCAGGTAGTGTAACCACTGTTCCTTCAATTTTGAACTTGTGAACTATGCTTCCAAGGGTGTCTCTAGGAACATTCAGTGCCTTTGCCATCTTTTTGCATCCTCTTCCTTTGTGAAGGGTGAAGATCTCTTAACTTTGTGGACCAATGTTTTGACTTATGAGCCATATTTCTAACATACATTCAAGCCTGATACTAAACAAACCCCTAGCCAGTTCAGGTATTTCAAGTGTTCCAGCTCAAGCACACCTGGTTCAACTAATGAATCCCTTGATTAGTTTCATACAAATACGATGTTGTCAGAAAATTCATTTTTTTTCATATTCGTTTACTAAAATGTAAATGAAAGTCCTACAAACGAAATATAAATGAAATGAATGCCGAATGCATTAACTTTTAATTTCATTCTTTTAATAGACTCCGTGCTGCAGGGGAATTAACCCCCACAACATGGAGAAATATGTAAAAGAAAAGCAAGAAGGGTGCCAGCAGCACTCCTAGCTCCCTCCTTTTAATAAATAACTATTCCTACCCCTCTACCCCCACATATAAAACCTATGGGGGTCACTATGACACCACTTTTAATAAAAGGGAGGTTCTGGGACCCCTTTTATTTAACATGTTTATAAATGATCTTGCAAAAAGCATTGGAAGTCATGTTTCAGTGTTTGCAGATGACACAAAACTCTGTAAAGCAATACAATGTGAGCAAGATATTACTTTGCTGCAAAGGGATTTAGATAGACTGGGGGACTGGGCACTCAAATTGCAGATCAAATTTAATATTGAAAAATGCAAAGTTATGCAATTCGGCGTAAAGAATGCACAAGCAATGTATACCCTTAAGGGAAGCGAATTAGGGATAACAACACACGAAAAGGACTTAGGAATTGTTATAGACAACAAACTATGCAACAATGTGCAATGTCAATCAGCAGTGGCTAAGGTCAGTAAGGTATTGCCATACATGAAAAAGGGCATTTATTCTCGGGATAAGAATATAATTTTGCCTCTTAATAAATCATTGGTAAAAATACATATTGAATATGTTGGGCAATTTTTTGCACCTTTTCTAAAGAAGGCTATTATGGGACTAGAAAAAGTTCAGAGGTGGGCTACAAAATTAATAAAAGGAATGGAACATATCAGCTATTAAGAAAGGTTAGTTTAGAAACACGTCGCCTGAGAGGGGATATGATAACATTATACAAATATATTCGTGGCCAAAACAAACCATTGTGTGGAAATCTATTCACAAACTGGACTTTACATAGGACACAAGGTCATGTGTTTAGACTGGAAGAAAGAGGATTTAGTCTAAGGCAAAGAAAAGTTGTTGTTTTTTTTACTGTAAGAACAATAAGGATGTGGCATTCTCTGCCTAAATAAGTGGTTTTATCAGAGTCCATGCAGATGTTCAAACAGAAACTAGATGCATACTTGCAAAATCAGAATATTCAAGGATATAATTTTTCAATGTGGGTCAAGAAGTTTCTAGTTTGTTGCAAAATTGAAAGTGCTTCAAATTGTTTTTTTTGTCTTCTTTTTGGATCAACAGCAAAAATCAAATGTGAGGAAGTCTGAACTTGATGGATGCAAGTCTCTTTTCAGCTATGTAACTATGTAAAGGAAATAGAAAATGGCTTCATGGTCTCACTGACTTCAGAAATAGCACTTCAACCACAGCAACTGGCAAGTTAATCTAAAACACCACACCACTCTTCAGAAGCATTCCTTTTGTTTCGTTCTAATGCCTATAACAGACTGCTTATATGCTGTTAAGTGCAGTCATTATGTGGGGGTTATTAAATTAGAAAAGTTGTTTGAAATTATTTCAACTGCATACATAGTGCCAATGCAGTCAGTATAGTACAGTCACAGGTAGCATTAGCCATTCAAACAGCATCCACTCATGCCACAGAAGTAGCTGCAAATTCTTCTTAGGAGGGTTTGTAGAGTAACAGGTACTATAGAATAATTTGGAACAATAGATAAGAGTGGTTCATGGATCTACAGTTTGCCTGTCCAAGCATGGTTGTCTTTGTGTGCAGTGTCTGTGAGTCTGAATGTTAATGAGTGTGTTTTTGTATGCAGTATATGTGTGAATGTTTGTGTATTTGCATAAAATACTGATCTTTGAATTCAGGAGTATATTTTTGTATAGTGTTAGTGTGCTCGTGCGTTACTTAGTTATGGTGTTTTCCTGCAGGGCAGTTTTTGGTGTTTAAATGCATGGGTATGTTTGTATGTAGTGTTGGTGTCTGAATGCGTAATGTAGGGGTGTGTTTGTGTTTGTGCATAATGTTAGTGATTCACATATATACATCTATGGGTACAAAAATAAACAGATGCACATTGCCAGACACAGAAGCACACAAACATTGCTGCACATAGATGAACAACATGTTACCCAAGAGATACACACGCAAACACTCTCTCATTGAGTCCATCTCTCCCTCCTGCATCGTTTGGTGAACACCTCAAATGTTTCCGCAGGCCTTGATGAGTCATGTACCAATTGACCCGCCTTATGGCCCAGCCTCCCTCTATTTCTTGGTGGGACCTACTGGAGTTGCTAATACCATCATAATTTGCTACAAATAAGGACCACATTGAACTAGAGTCTCCTTACCAGGCTTTTGGAAGGTTACTGAAATAAACACCTCTTTACCCTATACAGCAGCCAAAATTACCTCTCTGCCCTTTGCTGTAACAACAACCATTACTTTACCTTCTGCAATAGCAGTCACTTAAACCTCTGTAGCACCTTATGCACTGCCCCTGCAACCCATGACAAATTCACATACTTGCTATTTTGTCCTGCTTCAAAGATTCAAAGGCTTTTTTTTTTTTTTACCAAAGTCCACGATAATGTAGTTTTAAAGGAGCTGCTTATCCAATGACAGGCCTATCGAAGAGAAATTCAAACAGATTAAGATGTAAAGAGGAACTGAGAACGAAAACAAGCGGAGAAACAAAAAAGAAACCTAATTTATGATTTTATGAATAACATGTATAACATTGTGACATGCACATTTAATACATTATTTGCTATTAACACAAGTTGCAAGATTGGCTGGTGCATTGTCAAACGATTTTACATATTTCTAGTAAACAATTTTTTAGCTTTTACACCCAGTATCTGCAGGTAATGATAATCACAGTCTAAAGCAGGCTTCCTCAAACTCCGGCCCTCCAGATGTTGCTGAACTACAACTCCCATGATTCTATGAATGAAATAGATAATTAGGTCGTAGTGAAACTGTCTCCATTATTTTATGCAGCTAAAAATATTCCTAATGCTTACTCAGTCTAGCATGGTACTGTGTCTATCCCCCTGCTTACAGCTATACTCCTACCACAATGAAGTTAAACTCCTTATTACATTTCTGGCAACAAACCACAGTTCTCTGACCATGACCACTCTTTCCCAGTATTCCTCTCAGGTATCTCTGCTCAGACTATAGGAATGACGAACATCAGACTCAGCGAACAAAATACACTCTCTCCAAATCTCTGCTGCTTAATTGCTCTGAATAACAGCATTATCCTGTAAGTTATCAGACTCAGCCTAGTTTAATTAACAATGTTTTACCCTTAATCCTTCTTGCATAGTGCATGTTATAAACTGGACTTCTTAACTGTTGGCAACCTAGCATCTGGATACTGGACATTCCTTGTGCTGTATGTTATATACCTGATTGTGTAATTGTTGTCAATTGGATATCTCTTCTGATTATTTGTTGCTTAACTCTTCCTTGGATCTGTCATATCTGGATGCTGTATTGACTCCATGCATCATTCTGACATTGGCACTTTATTTATATACCTTGATACTTGTGCCATTTGATGACATTACATTTACCCAGGTCAATCTAGCAATGCAGGCCATGCATGTTTTGGCATGAAATTTAGCTATAAGTAGAGCCTCTGGCTATTAAGGAGAACTCTGATCACTCCTCCTTGTCCTGATGTGGTCTCTGTTACCCAAGAGTATGTTTTGACTTGTGGTGTACATTTTCTTTTTCAGATGCATTAAAAAAACTTTTTAGTCTTCAAGTTAGCAAAAGAAATCTTGGCAGAGCATTGATGTGGATAAAACAGGCATCTAGCGCTGATGCAGGATGTGCAATAGAATTCAGTTTCCCAGCATCAGAGGCTACCAGGATTAACAGTGCACTGGTGACTACCGTCTTTGAAGGTTTGTCAGTGACCTTGCAGGAAGAAGGAACCATCCTAAGGATTGATTCTCAAATTTGCTGATTCATGTCAGACATTGATATCTGAGCCAGAAAAAAACATAGTAATAAAGACAAATTGTAAAAAACCTTGTTCGTCTTGTTCATCTTGCTACCACATAAACACCTACTTTGCCTGCTCCTGAACCCATTCAATTGGGGATAATCAAAGAGACAGAGAGGCTTTATTGGTGAAGGTAAGGGATGTGGATGTACTATGGCAAATTATTGCCCAGTTTGTGTGGAAATTCCCACATCCACAACCGTCAACAGGACTGGCCTTGGGTGTGATGTCTTTGTCACCTAAACAGCATAATGTTAGGTTCCTGTTTTCTGTGTCACTGGGCCGAGTTCTGTCTTACACCATAGTATTGCTCTCATAGACTTTGAGTTCTGCTGATAGAATCATTGGCCAAATTTATGCTACATCTGTTTTTCTACCATTTAATGAGAGAACAAAATCTTTGGCATTTGAGGCCATAGATTGTTGAACCCTGATCACTCTGATCCACTTTAGTATTTAGACCTACCTTTGTTAACATGGAAGGAGGCTGTCTTCATCCTCATAAACCTTACAATTGTGCCTTCAGTTTATTGCCAGTAAACATGCTTCATAAAGCCAGAGTCTACCTCTTTCCACAAAAAGACAAAAGGAAAACCAGGTAATGGAAGAGTCCTTGCAATTGAATTATTTAGGCATCTCTTCCCCTGCAGGTACAGGGCCTTTTTTGTATCCAAGAAAGAGTTTAATATTTGCCCGTATTAATTATTGGGGGTTAAACAAAATCACTATAAAAAAAACACATATTCCATTTAGTATAATGTAGCTTTTTCATAGGCTCAAAGGTTCTTGCATGTTCACCAAACTAGACCTAAGAAGGACCTATAATCTAGTTATCATTAAAGGAACACTCCAATCACCTAAATCTTTTAGGCTTGGTAAAGCACTCTATGTGGGAAGAAAATGTATTTAATTTTATTAATTTTTTCATTTTCAAGTACAAATGTGCTTTTAAGTAAATTTTAGAGCTTCTTTAATACACTTATTGTATTTTAATATAAAATAACATTTTATATAATTTGTCACATTTATTGTGCTTTAAGTAGTAGCTTTAGAAAATCGATTTTAGTAGTTTAGTAAATACATGATGTATTCTGTAGTAGAAAAAGTGTTGATTCTGACATGAGTTAAGAGTCATATAAATTTTATATCACTTTAATTTAATGATTTCTTTATTACACAAGCAATAAAACTTTACTAATTTAAAGGCCAATATGGTGCCATCTTTTCACAGAATATTAGTTTGGGGAATTAATTTGTATGGATTTAAAGCTGCTACACAATGGATAATTCAAACCAAATGTCATTTGTATCCAAGCCGATATTGTTTATTTACTCGTTTTGTTGACCACAGCAAAAAATACTCAGTTGAAACAATAATTTGTTTTGTCTGCTTAATGTTTTGCTATGCAGTTATGTGAGTTAGGGTAGTTTATTGATTATTGAAAAAATTTTTTTTTTTTTAAATACAATGTCCATCCTTGGTAGTCCTCATAGTACTAGATGGGCAGAGGAATTTGTGTCAGATCATGCTTCTTGTCCAGTGCTTCTTCCAGCAGATGACCACAATGATTTAATTTTATTGTCAGAATGAGGAAGTGTATTATGTGGCTGTGATGAGAACAATGTGGCTCTAAGGGATGGAAATATGGTGCAAATATTTCTACAGATATCACCCTGAATGAAATACCAATGTGCAGTTTTTTTCTGAGCATGTCTACTGACTGTTTGCTCAATCTGCGGTTTTGCAGTACATCTTTTTAATAAATGCTCTTTAATTTTCTAATAAATGATTTGCTCCCACAGTCACAAACTAATCCTCACTATGCTATCAGTGCAGATGGTACTTAAATATTCTCTTGGGAACTTTGTAACAGATTGCAGTATAATCTTTAGTGTTAACCCATTTTATTATAAAATGCAGTCTAGCTGCAATATTTACTTAATTTCTATGCCTAAATTAGAAAAGCAGTAAAATTGTGTTTTGCTTAGCTTTAAGAACTTGTGAGTAATAAGAAAGCTGGCAGAAATCCCAAAGTTATAAAAATGGTAGAATAAAAACACCAACTAGTATTCTAAATGTCAGCAATTAAAATTAATTAAAAGTCATTAGCTAACACCCTGTTCCGTTCTATTGATGTTTTTTTTTAATTTTCAAAGTTGAGTTTTTTCATGACTGCAGATTATATCTTATTTTGTTTTTACAGTACATTTATTAAAAGTTAAGTCTGTGTTGTTCTTTAACCCAAAATTTACTAGAGAGTGTGCCACCATCTTAACAGAAGTTCAGTTAGACAATTGTCAAGTGTTAAAGAAGAGATGTAACAGAAATAGCATTTGAATCAATACTTTCATAGATAACACGCTCAAGGAAAAAAAAGCTGATTTCACTCATTAAACTGGTAATTGTGATATCAGTTATTGAGTAACAGGGCATTTGTAATCCATTGCTCACCCTGTATGGCTATAATTGAAGATTATGCTAGCTTTAGTGTACTAATAATCTTAATTTTAACCCCTTGACGACATCCCCTTGGGGACGGATGACGGTCCTGAACCATCATAACGGTCTGGGTGTACTTACCTGATCGCCGTCGGTCCCCCGGCGGCGATCAGTGCTCCTCCTGCCCGCCCGGGCAGTCTCCCCGCGGCAGATCAGGACCCCGCGGCCACTTGATCACATGGCCACAATAGGTGCCTATGTATCTGCCTGCAGGGGGACTGTCTGTGCTGACAGGCAGTCTCCCTGCATCTGCAAAATCAGAAATAAAGTTAAAAAATAAAGCAATAAATGTAAAAAAATAATAATATGTATGTGTATATATATATATATATATATATATATATATATATGTATATTATATGTATATATATCATATATATAACGTCATACTAAGTGTATTTTTATATTATATACGTATATTAATATAAAAATACACTTATATTTAAATTACACACGTATATATACAATCTATATAATAACTATATATATTGTATACATGTGTATATACATATATATATTATTATAAATTATAATTAATATGTTAATTTTTAATAATTAAAAAAAACTATATATATATATATATAATTTTATTTTAACAGTATTTTGATGTTTATATATATATATGTATATATATATATATACATATATATATATATATAAATATATCAAAATACACTTAGAATGTAATGATATATATATATATATATATATCTATGTATAAATAAAAAATAAATAAATTAAAATAATACAAACTATACATATCTCCATATGCATAATTACATAAATAATTTCATAAATATACACGTACATGAAGACGTCAAATATATAAATATGTATATATATTAAAATTCTACGTGCATATTTATGTAATATTTTTACCTAATTAAGTAATTTTAATGATTACAATTTGAGGGACACCCTAAAACCTGTACACGGGGGTACTGTTTTACTCGGGAGACTTCGCTGAACACAAATATTAGTGTTTCAAAACAGTAAAACATATCACAGCGATGATATTGTCAGTGAAAGTGAAGTTTTTTGCATTTTTCACACACAAACGGCACTTTCACTTATGATATTATTGCTGTGATACATTTTACTGTTCTGATACACTAATATTTGTGTTCAGCAAAGTCTCCTTAGTATAACAGTACCCCACATGTAGAGGATTTATAGTGTTTGTGAAAGTTACAAGGTCAAATATAAGGCTTGATTTTACTTTTTTTTTTAAATTGAAATTTGTCAGATTCGTTAGGTTGCCTTTGAGAGCGTATGGTAGCCCAGGAATGAGAATTACCCCCATGATGGCATACCATTTGCAAAAGAAGACAACCCAAGGTATTGCAAATGGGGTATGTTCAGCCTTTTTTAGTAGCCACCTTTTTTAGTAGCCACTTAGTCACACTTGCCAAAGTTAGCGTTTTTTTTGCATTTTTAACACACAAACAAATATAAATGCTAACTTTGGCCAGTGTTTGTGACTAGGTGGCTACTACAAAATACTGGACATACCCCATATTGAATACCATGGGTTGTCTACTTTAAAAAAATATGTACATGTGAGGTGTGATTCAGGGATTTATGACAGATAACGGTGTTACAATGTCACTATTGATACATTTAAAATATATATATATATATTGAAACAGCAATTTCCTACTTGTATTTATAGGCCTATAACTTGCAAAAGAAAAAGCATTAAAGCATGTAAACACTGGGTGTTTTTAAACTCGGGACACAATTTTGAATCTATTTAGCAGTTTTTTTTCATTAGCTTTTGTAGATAAGTAAAAGATTTTTCAAGTAAAAGTCCAAAAGCATGTATTTTTTTTCGACTTTTCACCAAATGTTATTATTTTTTTTTAAATAAAATATATGGTATGTAAAGAAAGCCCTTCTTGTCCTGAAAAAAACAACATATAACTTGTATGGGAACCGTAAATGAGACAGAGGAAAATTACAGCTAAACACAAACACCACAAAAGTGTCAAAACTGCTCTTGTCCTTAACGTACAACATCGCAAAAACAGGCTGGTCCTTAAGGGGTTAATAATGACAGGAGGCGAGTGTTTTGCATATCTCTCTTTACTAACTCCATACAGCAGTAAAGAAACACATAGAAAAAAGAACCAATCACAGGAGAGCAGGATGTACATAAGGCAATGTGACCTCATCGTTTCCTGTTTCAGAAAGCGACAACAAGCAGAAGTAAATATATAGCAAACAATAACACTAATAATAACTCCAAGTTCCCATGTGCGAAGGAGCAAACTTCCAAAGAATGCTATACGAACAACTAAAAAGTTTAGGGTTGAGACAAATCCAAAGGATAAAATCTACAATAGTTTCACGTGAACTGCCAATTATCTTCAGAGATGAATCATACTGAAAAGAGAATGTGTAACAGGTTGAGACATAGTCACGGACATGTAACTCCACTTAACGTACCACATAACATCCCATTGGAGAATATAGTAACTATAATCTGATAACTGAGTAATTGTAATGAAAACTCTAATGAGGATTCCATATTAATGGAAGTACGAACATATCATATAAGCACTAATGTGAGAGACAAACCTACCTTAGCCCCTGATATCTGCAAAGCAAAGGAATAGAAAGGGTGGGCAGCGAAGCAGGGGAGGGAAATACTCGCCTCCTGTCATTATTAAAATTAAGATTATTAGTACACTAAAGCTAACATAATCTTCAATTTTACCACATGACAGGAGGCTTCGTATTTTGCATTTTTAATGCTAAGAAAAGAGTATAGAACTAAATAAGAGTCCTACGGTGTGCCGAGAGACCCAAAATTCGGCATTGTGGGGAGGTCTTCCCCGTTGAGCGCCCACGTATACACCATCTAATGGGAAATTATACAAGACCAAGTCTGACCGTCTGTCAGCAGGATGTTTAGTCCCGTAGAGTGAAAGGAGAACGACCTCCACAACTCATAAGCTTGGGTAGTTGATATCCTAGAGAATCCTAGTCCCTTGGGCGTCCTCAGGTAGTGATACAGGCTGCAGTTCCGTCTCCATCCTCAAATAAGGGATCAAGATGCAGGACCGAACCAGACAGGCTGGGAATGTCCAGATGTAGGGGTAGGATCGTTGCATCCCTGGGTTCCCAGATTCCTAAGAGGTCTTCGGCAGCCTGCGATCATCCGCTGACCTGACAAGAAACCACCAAAGTGGGTCCGGGTCCCCAGGTAGCCGACCCTCCCGGGATAGAAGATGTGAGTACCCTATGGCTCTGTGAGGAATTGTCGGTCATGAATGTAGCAGGAGAAGATCCTCGCCTGCTCGATAATTTCTGTAGACCTTGTAAGCATGAGAAGCATAAGTCCTTCGGGGAGGTCCAGTCGGACAGAGCGCGATCACCATCGTGCTTCGACTTATACTGTGATGAGTGGTAATATCCAAATCAGTCGGCCCCTATGAGATGTGTCTCACCCGGGAGACAGGTTGATCTTCTGTGAAGAAGACGGGGATCAAAGGATCCTACATGTTGTCTGATTAACGTGAGTTGGTCCAACCTGGTGGATGTGAAACCTGACCGCCTAATCTGTGGTTAACTGCAGTAGGGTGCAGCCGATCTAGTACTTCTTTATCAATCCATATATTGTGAAGTGTAGGACCAAGAAGTCTTGGTATATAACGTTCAGGGTCGCGGTGGTGCCACGGAGAGTCGTGCGAATATTCCCAAGTTGTGGAATAGTCTACGAATCCTCTGAGCAAATAGTCTTCTTCAAGTATGGAGGTTCCAGCCGGTTTTCGAATGAACGTGGGTGTTAACAAGTTTTCAGTTCCCTGGAGTGATCTGAATGAGGTTCTCCCGGAAGAGAGTGTCTCATCTTCCCCGCCTGTATTCATTACTTCTTTCGGTAGTTTATCAGGGCCCACCAGGCTCCGAGCTACTGGATTGGGAAGGAGAGGATGTCCCATGAAAACTGGGTACGGTGGTCGAGTGGGAAGGAAGAAGATCGTCCTGACGTGTCTTTAGGTCCTGAATGCAAGTCGGTTGACTACGTGAAAGTGGTCTTCCCCAGGATTGAGTGCCTTTCACCTCGATGTGGTGAAATCCCCTGTGGATGTAGTAGGAGGTATATTGATGGGATCTGTGCATACCGTGTTCTCTGTCCACTCATCTGGATCACCACTGGTTGACTATCGCTCTATATGAGTAATAGAGCTAGTGGTAGCGGATCTCGGGTCAGATGTCCCGAAGTGGCTGACGACTGGCTCTGTTGTCAACCAGTTCCAAAGAATCCCTTGTAAAGGTAATTGCATAACACCTCCCTCCTAGGGATTTGGGCCCTTATGAAAGCTGTGGGACCCTTGCGTGTCTAATAAGTTCCCTTTGGAACTTTGTGCCTTGTGCCTGGGGTTTCCGACTATCTTGGCGCCCAGTACCAATGAGACAGCCACTAGAGGCTGGATTAACCCTAATATAAACATAGCAGTTTCTCTGAAACTGCTATGTTTATAGAAAAAAAGGGTTAAACCTAGCTGGGCCAGGCACCCAGACCACTTCATTAAGCTGAAGTGGTCTGGGTGCCTATAGTGGTCCTTTAACTAAATGGTATAACAGTTATATGACTTTAATGAGTCCTTTTAGGCATGTATTTCAGGGTAACAGGTTTTAGAATAGACAGAGACACAGGGGGATGGAAAAGAAAGAGACAGTGGGAGAATAGACAGAGACACAGGGGCAGGGGAAGGAAAGAGACAGAGGGGGAGAAAGAGTAACACAGGAAAATGAGGGAAAAAGAGAGCCACAGAGGGAGAGGCACACAGGGGGAGGGGAGAAATAGGCAGAGGGGGAGAGAGACACATGGGGAGGGGGAGAAAGAAACAGTGGGAAGAGATAGACACAGAGGGAGGGGAAAAGAGACAGGGGAAAGAGAGAGACTGGGAAGGACAGGGGAGACATGGACACAGAGGAGGAGTGAGGGGAAAAAGAAACATACAGAGGGACTGGGGAGAGACAAAGAGGCACACAGAGGGACTGGAGGTAGAAAGAGACACACCAATACATATTAATGTGTGTATTAGTTATATATAATTATGCCTATTATATTTATATTACATTTATATATATATATATATATATATATATATATATATATATATACACAGGGAAATGTCATTAATATGTAGCATATGTAATGAGAAGATATTGGCCCAGTCTTGTTGCTAGGTGCATACTACAGCATAATAACATATTTAAAGTGAAGAGCACACCCACGGGACAAAATAAACAAGATAACATAATTTTTTTTACAGCTGTGCACTACATACATTAACCATTTCAGTCCCATTACCAAACTTTCCTTAATATCTCAAGGTAGTTGGACTGAAACATTGATTACATGCAAAGGCACAACTGCTTAAAATAAATCTGCACTTTGGTTTATTTTGAAGCCTATGAGTGTTTTTTTCACGTTGGAGAAATAATTTGTAATTTTAAGTTATCTTTTCTAACTCTGTATCAGCACACTATGCTGGCGCGATGCATCATTGGTCTGGTAATTCATTTTTTTCCAGGGCTGCTTTTAGTTCCCAGTCCTGCCCTGTATACTACCAATGGATACATGCATGCATATTTTCATAAAGAGACTTTAATTCTAGTTCTTTCCTGGTTTATATGCTAAGGATATGATTCCCAGTATGCTTATAACCCCATCATATTTGGCTTTTCATTTAAAATGTTTCAATATGTTTATAATTCATTCAAAAAGGGGGGAAGGAAGATTATTTGTACATTGTACAAAATTTTTAAAATATCATGACTTTTCACAGTTTGTAGATTTAACATTTAATTGCCTGTTTGTTGTTAGAATACAGTAGCCACAGTGCTGTTGAAAATGTTGATGTTTTACATTTTTTCTTAGCTCCAATCATGTAGTACAGTGTAAATCTAGATTTAAAGGACCACTATAGGCACACAGACCACTTCAGCTTAATGAAGTGGTCTGGGTGCCTGGTCCATCTAGGATTAACCCTTTCTGCTGTAAACATAGCAGTTTCAGGGAAACTGCTATGTTTACAAATGGGTTAATCCAGCCTTTAGTGGCTGTCTCATTGACAGCCGCTAGAGGCACTGCCGCACTTCTCACTGTGATTTTCACAGTGAGAAGACAGCAGCGTCCATAGGAAAGGATTGAGAATGCTTTCCTATGAAACTGTCTGAATGTGCGCGCGGCTCTTGCCACACATGCGCATTCAGCCGATGACGGGAAAGGAGGAGGAGAGTCCCCAGCGCCGAGAGAGCCCGGTGCTGGAAAAAGGTAAGGAATTAACCCCTTCCTCACCCTAGAGCCCAGCGGGAGTGGGGCCCTGAGGGTGAGGGGGACTCAAGGATCCTATAGAGCCAGGAAAACGAGTATGTTTTCCTGGTACTATAGTGGTACTTTAAAGGAACACTATAATGTCCTGGTAGTTATTTAGACTGATCTCAGCCAAACCATAAGAAAGCACTGTGAGGCTAGTTTGCATGCATTACACCATCTCATTGAAATAGCAGAGTTTTACTCTGCTAATTTGTCGCAAGTGCCTCTAGTGGCCGTCTAAATGACAGCAATTAGGGGCATTTAAACACTGCAATGTAAAAATTACCGTTCTGCAGAAAGGCAATGTTTTTATTTGCATGGTTAAAACAGGAGGGACATGGCACCAAGACCAATTCATTGAGATGGTCCTAATAGTGTTCCTTTAAGAACAAAAAATAAATAAATAAATAGCTGTTTACATGTATGATTCAAGCAAGCATTGATTTAAGGTAGAAAGAATATATGTCTGTTAGACACACAATTCATACAGAGCCACATTTTCAAATCATTTTCGTTAGAAAATAATTTTTAAAAAGTATGTTCTGTTCTTTCAAATTGACTAATTCTGACCTGACCAGTCCTTGTGCTATACATGAAACATTAGATTAATTAGCCACAAATTAAAACCACTGACAGGTAAACTGAATAACATAGATTAGATAATTACAATGGCACCTGTCAAGAGGTGGGGTATATTAGGCTGCAAGTTAAACATCAATTCTTGAATTTCATGTGTTGGAAGAAGGAAAAATTGGGCAAGCGAAAGATATGAGTGACAGTGTTTAAAGTGTTGTATTTGCCTTCAAATTCCACTGATCTCAATCTGATTGAGCATTTGTGAGATATCCTGGAAAAACAAATCTGTTCTGTGCATGGCCCCACCTCAAAATTTGAAGGACTTAATGGGTCTGCTGCTAATGTCTTGGTGTCAAATACCACAGGACATGTTCAGAGGTCTTGTTGCCTCTATGCATCCTACATGAAATGAGGCAGGTGGCAGATCAGTGTATGTCTTGGAAGAAAAGCATTAAAACGACTAATCTTCAGCTGTCTATCTTCAGCTGTCTTGAAACAATCACAATTTTCCTCTTGGTGTCGATTCACTGTTGTATAGATCTCCTTACCAATAACGTGTTAATTTGTGTTGACTTTTGTTATGCACTTCAAATCTTGCAAAACTGAAAATTCTATAATAAGTCTATAATACTCTACATACCTCCATTTTTTTCACTTCACAAAAAAACATTTTTATCTGTTGGATATTATTCTCTTCTTTTTATGTCTCTATAGAGACATGTGAAAGTGATTCTTTGTCAGTTTTTACATGATTAATTAAATTTGCCAGCCTCCTGCCCACAGACTATGGGCCCTCCAGGGAAACCTGTAAAAGACTACTGAACTTGACTGACTGTTAGCACTGACTTCACTGGAACTGTTTTGGGCATAGGACCATGTGCACGGTCAGTCAAAACTATGACTTCCAGGAAATTCCTGAAACCCTGAATCGATCTGGATAATTTTTGGAAATGCTGTTCACCCAGATTGGGGCTTTCATAGGATGTAACCTTTTTAGAATTTTATGTGTTTTTAAGGTACTTTTAGGGGTTTCATAAAATTGGATGTTTTTCTGTGTTTGGAGATAATTGAGTTAGATTATTGTATGACTCTGTTTTTATTGGTTTATTCACTTTGTGTCCCTGTGCCCAACAAGGTCCACCTGGGTGTCACCCTTGTTGGGAAACTTGCATAAAAGGCCATTGTGCCTCCATTAAAATTCTAGTCCTGCTTATCCTCGACATAGAGTCTCATCTCATGTGTGAGGGGAAATGGCTGTATCTATCCTGGGGATTGCTATATCACTTTACTCCCCAGGAATTATAATCACTAGCTTTTATAAGAGCTGTTCCTGCTACGCTCTCTGGGAGTAGGAGAGGTCTGCCCACTGGAAGCTGGATCCTGGTCTTGGGTCCAGGGTGGGTGAAGGACGGCGAGACCCCGGTGCAGTTGCATCACTGGTCTATAGTGCTTATGGTGTCTCGTGGAGTGCTTGAATTCCTCGGTGAGCACTAGGAGCATCGATTGGCAGAGGCACTCGGTCGGAGTGGCAGGTGGTCTGTCACAATAACCTTGCTGAAAATGCGTCTGTTTAATGGCCAAAACTGGCTTAGAGATTTCAACTACTTCCTGGTAAAGGAGAACTTGCAGCAAAATCTGCAAATCTACAGGAAATGCAAGATGACTATTTTTTTATTTTTTTTTTAGCATTTTCATCTATGGATTATAGTTAACAAACTTATCCCATAGACAGCAGGACTCGATTTAATTATATCCGTTGGTAAAAAGATTATGTAAAATTCTAAAATCTCATTGAAGTTTTATTATTCAGGGACATTTATTAAAACTGTCAAATCCTTGCATAAAAAAACTTACATTAAAAGTCACTCCCATGCATACATATATGAAAGAGAAATAATGAAATCCAGTTCAAAGCCTACTGTTAGTTACACTACCTGCACCCATTGGTGAATTTACTGAGAAGGTCATTCCTGACATCTCTGGAAAGACTTGTTAGAATTGACTATTTATATGTGGTGTTTGCATTGAGTAGACTTTATTTTGGACTGAGTGGATTTATTATATATATATATATATATATATATATATATATATATATATATATATTAAACTTTTGTTCTTTTTAAGACATAGAGAACTAGAAAAGCTACAATTTCTGGGGAAATTGTGTGAAGTGTTCTTGCCTCCACCAGTAGTCTACAACTGGAGTGGGCGGAGTAACTGTTATCATTTATATAGCACATTTAATTGCAACGTTGTTGCACATTTACATTAAACCATACATTTATAAAAACATTAGCAGGTGTTCAAAAGGCCCTGTCTATGACATCACTTGCTGCTGCAGCCTGACACAGGTCAGAGTATTTTGGCGGTTGCCATCTTCAAACGGTCGTATTTTAAAAACTATAAATCCTACAGCGAAGAGCTTTATATTGTGAGACTCACAAGACCCAGACCTACATTTTGATGCATAGTATGTCTCTGAAGTATTAAAAATGAAGGCACAGTCGCAGTTTAGAAATTGCACTTCAAATTTGAGCTTTGTAGAGTGAAGTTTCAATGAATGTCAATGGACGGCGTTAGTTGCAAACAAATGATTATATTGTGAAAACTATCAGGACTATGGCTTAGCCATTGACATGTTTAGTGGCAGCAGGGATAGCTGAACGTTTTGATGTAAGATTTGTGTAGGTGGGCCTGAAAATAAGGGAGTGGTGGCAGTTTAGAAATCATGTCCTGATTTTTCAGATTTTGCCAGCTCCCACTCTAGCTTTGCCATTCATTCCTATGGGACAAATTGCACCACAAGAACGACGATATTCCGTGAACCATTCGGCGAAACGTTCCACAAAGTAATAGCAATCCGATCGGGAACAATCTGCACATTTTGGTAAATTTTTGTCTATGTAGTGTAAAAACTGTGGGAGGAGTTAGGGTGGCAAATTTGGCTATAATAAGAATAATAATATATATGTGAGATAACAATAAGTGGTCTTGCTATGCAAGAACACTTAATTATTTGTGGACGAATCTCGATTAGACCACCACATGAACTAATCTTTAAGCAATCAAAGTGGTTAACTAGCAGCCACAGACAAATAAGTGAAAACTGTCTGTGGGATCACCATGATTCCCACATTAGTGCAAGGGAGGTTTTATTTAAGGAATAGGGGTGAATTAAGTCCCCGCAGTGAGCTCTAACTAAATAATAATGTGGGAGACATAGTGTTCCCTTCCATGCACCTATGGTGGGGCTCTCAATAAATAATAGTGCTCTAAAATTGATGACCTAGTGCCCCTCCACCCTATTTTTGGATTTGACATGCCATTGTTAGCACCCCCCACAAAATACCTCTACACCCCCCTCCAGGTGGCTAAGTGTCCCCAAGCTACTGCCCATTACCCCCTCACACCCACACCCCCCCCAAAAAAAAGCTACCTACCCCGTTCACACTTATAATAGTGAGAGGGCCAATAAAAATAATACCTGTGAAAAGAAATAATAACCAAATACTAATAGAGGCAGTCCCCCCCAAAGGCCAAATAAAAATCCATACTGATTATTAAAAAAATAATCTAGTGAGTCCCAAAGGGGTTTGGCTCAAATCAGCTTGCAAGGTGGGAACATCACTTATAAAGGTTGTCCCATTCCATGCAAGTTTAGTCAGGGAGCTGTGATTAGTTGGCTTACAAGTCAACCAATCAGAACCCTTATAATAAGAGGAATCGTATATTACAACATATTACCATACATATTACAATCGTAGAACCACAAACAGAAATGGGATACGGCTGTACAATCTATAGAGGGAACATATAAAGGAAAAAAAAACACACAATAGTGTAATACAATAAATACAGTGAATAGTGCGCTTAAATGGATGCACTCACAAGATGATGAAAATAGAAGAGCATTCATGAGGTGCCTCCCCAGATAGCATAGGGGGCTAGTGGTTCCCCTTTCCGGTGTAAAACGACCAATGGAACACTGGACTCCAGGTAAGTAGTAGTAAAAAAAGCGATTATTTTATTTTCTTAAAAGGTGAACAAACACCATAAGAATAAAGGTTAAAAAGTGCAGCAATAGGTCCAACGCGTTTCGTTCACAACTAGAACTTCATCAGGGACCGCACAGTAAAAAATCACAGACAATATCATAGATTGTAAAATAACATCCTACTTTCCCCTTAACAGAATCTCTATAAATAGGGCTAGTCCCAAAGTCCCATTGGTCCATGGTGTGGGAGTGTCCAGTAGCCAGCCATTCATTTGTCCAGGGGTATTATCCTCCAGCTGATGGTGTTTAGATAGTTTAAATTGGGCACGTTCAATGGGAAAGCAGAAACCGGAAGTGGACGTCTGCCTTCACTTCCGCGTTTCATTTGCGTTCCACATGCGTTCCACATGCGTTCCAGATATGTTCCAAATGCGTTCCAAGTACATTCACTGCTCTTTCTTGACTAAAACAGCGAGGAGCCATCAATATAAGTAGTCATCAAAACGGAAAAAGCCCTAAAGTGTTAAATAAACTGAATATAATTGATCTCTAAAAGAAAAAAATGAATTAGTGTATAAAATATACAACAACCATATTAAGGTGGTTCATATGGAACTTCCCCATGTATTGTATATGTAACAGTATCATACACCATTAAATAGTGCCATATATGTCTATTTAAAGTGGCAGACATCTCCTTATTCAATATAAAATAAAACACAAATAATATATTCCTAAAAAAGTTCCCTCAATATAAATAATTATTATTTTAAACCATATAACCTACTTAGTACACATAACTGTATAATATATATATTTTTTTTATTTTTTTATTTTTTTATTTTATTTTATTATTTATATAAATTATGAATTGTATTGATTATAGACACTTCTTTTTCCATATATTCATACTGCCAGAACTACTCATATTCCCAAAGATACATATGGAATAGTTTACATAGACAGGGAAAAAAAACAAAAAATCAGTCCAAGAAACACACCAGATCAATCCCAATATTTAGACCCCTAGGTTCAAGGGTCTTTAATTTATGTATCCAAAAGGTTTCCCTTTGGGATAACTTTTTGACCCTATCGCCTCCGCGGCAATAGGGAAGGACATGTTCGATACCCATACACTTAAATTCTCTAAAAGAGAAAGAAGGACAATTACTGCAATGAGCAGAGACTGAATGGGTAACCAGTCCCTTACGTATATTATTTAAATGTTCCAAAATTCTGACCTTCAAGATACGCTTCGTGCGTCCCACATACTGTTTGCCACACGGACACTGCAGTAAATATACTACATAGTCCGTGTGGCAACCTATTAATGATTTAATCCTAAAGGTTTCTCCCGTGATATGACTAATAAATTCCTTAGTTCTCCCCATTAGCAGTAGTGCAGGCTTTGCAAACATTACATCCCCTAAAACAACCCGATTCGGGGCATACATTAGATCTATTTATTTTAATGGCATAGCTAGGGGCTAGCATATTTTTAAAGTTCTTATTTTTCCTAAATATCACCATCGGACGTTCAGACAAAGAATTACCCAAAATGGGATCTTGTTGTAAAATGGGCCAAAAGTCACTTAGGCTCCTTTTAATCTTAAAATGATCCGTATTATATTGGGTGACAAAGGCTGATTTAAAATTCATATTCCCAACAATATTGGGAGGTTTGTCCTCCAAAAGTTTGCTCCGTTCAAGAAGACCAATTGATCGAATTTCTTTTTCTAGCGTATTCTTATTATAGCCCCTTGCACATAATTTATTTTTTATATGGGAGGATTGGATCTGAAAATCTTGAGGGCGAGAACAATTACGTCTCAATCTGGTAAATTGGCTTCAATATAAATTCCTTTTGGCCTGGGGAGGCTGATAAGGGAGGAGGTATAGTGTTGATGACTTTGTCTTACTATTTGAAGGAATCCCTTAACATTTTAGGGGATAAAAAAACTTATATTACTCTGCAGAATAATCCTATGCCGTTGATGAAGTTCTAGTTGTGAACGAAACGCGTTGGACCTATTGCTGCACTTTTTAACCTTTATTCTTATGGTGTTTGTTCACCTTTTAAGAAAATAAAATAATCGCTTTTTTTACTACTACTTACCTGGAGTCCAGTGTTCCATTGGTCGTTTTACACCGGAAAGGGGAACCACTAGCCCTCTATGCTATCTGGGGAGGCACCTCATGAATGCTCTTCTATTTTCATCATCTTGTGAGTGCATCCATTTAAGCGCACTATTCACTGTATTTATTGTATTACACTATTGTGTGTTTTTTTTCCTTTATATGTTCCCTCTATAGATTGTACAGCCGTATCCCATTTCTGTTTGTGGTTCTATGCATATGTAAAGATCGTTTGTTGTGGATAACGATCCTGGGAGGCTGCAGATTGATTGAAGCTAAGTAATTTATTTGATTAGAGCACTGAGTTGAAGGTGTTTGTTTGTTTGTTTCGTCTTCGTTTTATCCAATATTACAATCGTATCTTATTATAACTACAGGGAGTGCAGAATTATTAGGCAAATTAGTATTTTGACCACATCATCCTCTTTATGCATGTTGTCTTACTCCAAGCTGTATAGGCTCGAAAGCCTACTACCAATTAAGCATATTAGGTGATGTGCATCTCTGTAATGAGAAGGGGTGTGGTCTAATGACATCAACACCCTATATCAGGTGTGCATAATTATTAGGCAACTTCCTTTCCTTTGGCAAAATGGGTCAAAAGAAGGACTTGACAGGCTCAGAAAAGTCAAAAATAGTGAGATATCTTGCAGAGGGATGCAGCACTCTTAAAATTGCAAAGCTTCTGAAGCGTGATCATCGAACAATCAAGCGTTTCATTCAAAATAGTCAACAGGGTCGCAAGAAGCGTGTGGAAAAACCAAGGCGCAAAATAACTGCCCATGAACTGAGAAAAGTCAAGCGTGCAGCTGCCACGATGCTACTTGCCACCAGTTTGGCCATATTTCAGAGCTGCAACATCACTGGAGTGCCAAAAGCACAAGGTGTGCAATACTCAGAGACATGGCCAAGGTAAGAAAGGCTGAAAGACGACCACCACTGAACAAGACACACAAGCTGAAACGTCAAGACTGGGCCAAGAAATATCTCAAGACTGGTTTTATGGACTGATGAAATGAGAGTGAGTCTTGATGGGCCAGATGGATGGGCCCGTGGCTGGATTGGTAAAGGGCAGAGAGCTCCAGTCCGACTCAGACGCCAGCAAGGTGGAGGTGGAGTACTGGTTTGGGCTGGTATCATCAAAGATGAGCTTGTGGGGCCTTTTTGGGTTGAGGATGGAGTCAAGCTCAACTCCCAGTCCTACTGTCAGTTCCTGGAAGACACCTTCTTCAAGCAGTGGTACAGGAAGAAGTCTGCATCCTTCAAGAAAAACATGATTTTCATGCAGGACAATGCTCCATCACACGCGTCCAAGTACTCCACAGCGTGGCTGGTAAGAAAGGGTATAAAAGAAGAAAATCTAATGACATGGCCTCCTTGTTCACCTGATCTGAACCCCATTGAAAACCTGTGGTCCATCATCAAATGTGAGATTTACAAGGAGGGAAAACAGTACACCTCTCTGAACAGTGTCTGGGAGGCTGTGGTTGCTGCTGCACGCAATGTTGATGGTGAACAGATCAAAACACTGACAGAATCCATGGATGGCAGGCTTTTGAGTGTCCTTGCAAAGAAAGGTGGCTATATTGGTCACTGATTTGTTTTTGGTTTGTTTTTGAATGTCAGAAATGTATATTTGTGAATGTTGAGATGTTATATTGGTTTCACTGGTAATAATAAATAATTGAAATGGGTATATATTTGTTTTTTGTTAAGTTGCCTAATAATTATGCACAGTAATAGTCACCTGCACACACAGATATCCCCCTAACATAGCTATAACTAAAAACAAACTAAAAACTACTTCCAAAAATATTCAGCTTTGATATTAATGAGTTTTTTGGGTTCATTGAGAACATGGTTGTTGTTCAATAATAAAATTAATCCTCAAAAATACAACTTGCCTAATAATTCTGCACTCCCTGTAGGAAATACCAGACAACATGAAGTACACTCAATTTTGACATAGTAATAAAGCACTTGTGTGGAAGTAAGACTAATCTCTAAATGTGAAGCCAATTTTTTTTTTTTGTAATAGAAAGATGATTGAAACAATTGGAAATATGACCACTGTAAGATTATTAGCTTGTAAAAACACCCAGTGTATAGATTACATTGAGTGGATCTGTGGTAGCAGAGGTTTTTGTATCAATATTTTATTTACTGAGACTGTTACGTTTTCATTTATAAAACAATGTTGTATTTTATGAAATAATAGATTATTTAGTGACAATTCCACCTCAGCAAAAAAAAATCTTATTTTTTTTTATTCTTTAAAATTGTTCTCTCACCTGCATTTCATTTGTGTTTATGTTTCATCTTGGACCAAGAAAATATAATAAATAAATAGGGAAATAGTCACAGAAGTGGAAAAGTATGAAATACAAAATTCAGACACAAGTTGCAATCAAAAGATCATTTGTACTACAATTTATTTGCAGCATTGTAAAACAGTATAAAACAGTATAATTCTATTAACAAGTGACATGTAATTTACAAATCTGCTTGGTTTAATATTTTTGGCATTACATTATAATACCTTTTTGACTATGTTAATGCTAGAACATTGGTAGTTTTGCTAATAAGTCTTCAAGTAATGCAATACTGCATGTTCTGTAGAAAGTAAAGATTTTTTTCATTAAAAGATACTCTCATAGCGTTAAAATATGTATATTGATATTAAAAAATCGTTTTTACCTGATATTTGATCATACCTCTGCCAAGTGTGTGATGGATTGCAGAGATGCACAATCAATCATTATACATTTGACACATGTATAAATAGCTTATTTTTCTGGAGTTTTCGACAAGTCTCCATTCTGTCCGGTTATAAGATATCATTAACATTTCATGCTAGCTATTTAGTTTAAATAATGTGTTAGCCTTTATGCTTGAGCAAGCCTATCACTTTTGGCCAATAAGGTGACTTTTCAGATACTATTTTCAATAATTCTGATGCAGTATAAAGGTTCCCAAGAGTAGGTAAATATGGCTTATTACAGAAGATAGATCCAATTATGACATTTAAAGAAAAAAGAATACGGTACAGTCAGTATATGCATAAAGTATGATACATGAATACAATTCTAGTAAATTGCTTAACACCTATGCAAAAACAAAGTTATATTTAATAGAGAGCTGCATTACATTCAAATGTGCAAAATACAAAGTAAAACACATATTTCATAACACGTTTTTTTTAATTTCTTTTATTTTTATTTCAGACAGTTTTGTTAGCGTTTCTAAATTTCAGGCCATGGTACTTCAGTCATCATAAATATCTTTATGCAGTCTCGGTTGTGCTCCCTGTGACCTTGTAGATTTGTTATGTATTCTAATCTGTTGTTTTGCTTAAAGGACCACTATAGGCACCCAGACCACTTCAGCTTAATGAAGTGGTCTGGGTGTTTACAGCCCTGCCTGCTGTAAACATAGCAGTTTTAGAGAAACTGCTAATTTTACATATGGGTTAATCCAGCCTCTAGTGGCTGTCTCATTGACAGCCGCTAGAGGTGCTTCCGCGCTTCTCACTGTGATTTTCACAGTGAGAAGACGCCAGCGTCCATAGGAAAGCATTGAGAATGCTTTACTATGGACTGGCTGAATGCGTGTGCGGCTCTTCGGCCGAAGAGGAAGGAGAGTCCGGCGCTGGAGAAAGGTAAGCCTTTAACCCTTTCCTCCTATAGCCCGGCAGGAGGGAGACCATGAGGGTGGGGGGGACCTATTAACACTATAGTGCCAGGAAAACAAGTTTGTTTTCCTGGCACTATAGTGGTCTTTTAATTCCTTTTCTTTGGAGAGAGAGAGAGCCTCTTATGCTCAGTATATTTTATTTATTTTACTGTTCAGTTTTTTTGTTTTTGTCTGCCCAATTAGGGGTTGCGATCTTGTATCTTCTTTTCTTTCCCTCCCTCCTTGTTTCTGGCCCCCGACTCTTTTAGTCTGAACCTTAGCAATACTTGATTTAATTATTGCATGAATCAGAAGGGGGGGTAAAGTAACCATAAAATTCATCCCCAGAATTGTTGACATTTCTCATTGCTTAGATAGTAGATGATACCACAATATTGTAAGAAGCTGGATTTAGCATTAAGAGTGAGCAATGGGAGTGCATCCACTTCAGTTTTCACATAAATGCCAAACATGCACATAGTGTAATTTTAATGTAAAAATAGCATTTTAGCTACACATGTATTGATGATCTGTGCTCTTTAAAGTTTCACCATGTCATGTTTGTACTTTAAACAAAACAAAACGGCTTGAATGTTTTTCTTAAATAACAATGCCAATGATCAATGTTATATTAAAAAAGTAACAGGTATAGGACCAGTATTAAGCACTGATTAATTACTACTATTTTGTAATCGCTTCACAAAGGTGCAGAGTCAACAGATCAATTTCTTCATTGCAGCCAGGATAAATTGGATTAGCATAATTGCATGCACTAAACAAAGTGTTATTTAACAGCTATTCACACTGAAATGTACTTTGAATTACAGAGTACCTACAAATTCATCCAGATAATAATGGATCCTCACACTAAAGGCAATGCAATTAAATTCCTTTTCAAATATAAACATGACATTATCACTCAAAGTGATCAAATGTTAGTACTAGCAATTTTCCTCAGAACAAGTGTGGAGCCAGAAGATTATGATTTAACATGATTTATTATTATTTTTTTAGCTTTTTAATCTATTTAAGTTATTTATTATTTTCAGATTTATCTTAGGAGACATACAATTCCATTGAGGGAATTCACCAGAAAAAAAACCTGTAGCAAACATAATAGCATTCATATGCAAATCCAGATTTTAATTTTTTTAGTAGAATTTAAAGGGACAAAATAGTTACCCAGACCACTTTATCTCACTGAAGTGATCTGGGTGAAGTGTCCTTATCCCCTTTACCCTGCAATGCCAAGTTGTATAGAAACTGCAATGGTTACATTGCAGGGCTAAAACTGCCTCTAGTGGCTGTCTTACAGAAAGCCACCAGATGCACGTCCTGCAGTTTCACTGAGTTTAACTCTATGAAATAATGCTGGAAGCCCTTACATTTTGCATGAGGACATCCAGCATCTTTAAAAATTCCATAGGAGAGAATTGTGTCAATGCTTCCTATGGGACATTCACTGCACATGCACATTAAGCTCCTATCCTGTTGGTGTTGTGTTGGTGGAATCCAAGTAGGCTGGGTGGAGGACCAGGTGGTGGTAGCGGAGGCTATAATGGTATTCTTACTAATTTAAGTAGTTGTCTAACAGTTAGACTTCTAACCTGGGGTCTGTTGGTGGCACTCCCTGCCTCTTCAACTCCAGAGTGAGCATCCCTTAGCTCTCCTACCATCCAGGGCTAGCTTATTGGCTGAGAGCATCAGATGATCATTTCCAGCCAAAGTGCGAAGCCTTGCATCATCTGGTTTAGCTCAGTGAAGAGAGGTTCTAGCCATAAGGAGGCAGGGAGTGGCTCTCAGTGGACCCTATGTAATAAAACAATGTGACTACTTACATTGGGGTGGGGGGGAGCTCTAGGGCACTCCTGGCACCATACCAACTACATGCTTGTAGTGTTCCTTTTAATGAATAGACATAGCGTTCAGTAAAAACAAAAAACACAAACAGAGAAGTGTCATTGATTCACAAAGAAGAAGCTAATGCTGAATCCCACACAAGTGAGGCATCATTCCATTTACTCTGAATGGTCAGATGACCATCACTTTGGAACAGCATTAGGAACTCCAGGGGTATTGGTACATAGACATTCTAGCATATACCACACTGTTAATGGATATCGCATGCAGAAAAGCATCATATGAGGCTCCTGCAGTCCTCCAACCACTGAGATAGGCTGCTACTACAGGAAAATAATATAACTCATAGTGCAGTTTAGAGACATTCTTCATAATCTGGAACACACAATTGCTGCACGATAGTTCAGCAATACACATCATTTAGCTCAGAGGAAAAGTGTTCATGCTGGGAGTCACTCACAGGGACCTCATACCTTAATTGGCAATTAAGCCATGCAATCCCTACAATTAGTATATACAGTTGTCATTCTGCCTCTATATTTTAGTGAGTGTTAGGATAAGGAGTTTTAGGCTTAGAATTTGGTTAAGCTATAGGGTTATAAAAAGGATTAGTATTAGAATAATGATTGGCTTGAAGCCATGGTTACTGTCATTATTAGTGTTAGCATTGCTTAAAAGTGTACACTTAAGGTTAGTGTTAGTACTGGGTTAGGGTTTGTATCAGGTAAGAAGAACATTTAGGATTAAAAAATCATATTTATGTATTAAGCTAGTCAAAAAGTGGCAGGCATGTTTGTATATTATTGGTGGTGAAAAAAATATCGTAGGTAGGCAGGCTACTTACAGATTGTGATAGGCCATTTGGTGGTGTGTTGATGTTTAGCAGCTTGGGGATTGGAGATGGGTACATGAAGGATAGCACCCTAGGCCCCCCTGTTCCCTCTTAAAAAGGTAGAAAACATACCTTTTTTCAAGGGCTTCATGAGTTTGCTGGTGCCGGCTCCATCCACAATCCTCCCCCATGACTGAAATGATCAAAATTGACGATCTCAGCCAATACAATACTATCCCATAGGAAAGCATTGGATCATCAATTGTGATTAACTCAGCCAAAAAGGCAGGATGGAGGGTGGGGGTCAGAACCAAATGCTGTGCTGGTCAATCAGCATCTCTTTATACGGATGAATTGAATCTCCATCGGGAAAGTTCAGCATCTCCATGTAGAGTGTTGTGCAGCACTGACCTAGGAAACACCTTTAGTGGCCATCTAATTGACTGTCACTAGAGGTGTCTGCGACAGAGCATTTCTTGCAACTTCTCCCACAACCCTGTGCAGCCCTCTAAAGGTATAAACTCTTTATTTCTCCCATATCATCTGAATTATGTATGCCAAATAAACTTTTGGACAATCAGCATTTGATTTTTATTCTGCCCAATAATGTAAACCTTTGTATTACATCCCTAGTCATCAAGTATCTTTATAATGTCAAAAATGGCATGCATTATATTTATTACATTTTCCTGAAGTCATTATCCCCCTAAAGCATATTTGCCAATTTAAATAGTAATGTTCACATTATAAATTCATCGACAAAGATAAGTAATTAATTTTAGAATTTTCAAAATTCAAAGTGACAACACTGATATGAGTATGTGTATGCTGGCCAAAACAGATTTTTGAGATCTAAGCTCATTCACATTCAATTACATGAGGAACTTTATCTGTTTTAATAAATTATATCAAATTGAGCATTCACTGTAAAGTTCAGTTTTAAACCGATAAATCAGGAAAGCATACAACTAGTATGTAGAAGTGTTTAATATAGCTTACAATTTGTGTAAATTGCATCTTATTTGTTTCTTGCTGGTTAAATGCTTTGTTTAAATGGACACTATAGGCACCCAGACCACTTCAGTTTATTTAAGTGGCCTGGGTACAGTGTCCCTGTTGCCCTTAGTGCTGCAATGTTAAACATTGCAGTTCGAGAGAAACTGTAATATATGCATAGCAGCACTAATTCTGCTTCCTGCATCAATACAGACCTTTGGTCTGGTATTTACATGAGGACATCCAGCGTCAGATTTTCCCCCATAGGAAAGCATTGATTCATTGCTTTCCTATGTGGAGGTCTAATGCACATGCGGCAATAGCCGCACATACGCATTAGCGTCCACTCGTCATGGAACAGAGGAGGAGGCGGAGCCAAGACCCAGCACTGACAGACATCGAAGCTGAAATAAGGTAAGTAAACAAAGGGTTTTTAATCTTTTATTACCCGGGGAAGGGGTGTGAGGGAGGAGAAAGGCAGATGTAGCTATAGTGCCAATATAGCCTTGTATTCCTGGCACTATAGTATCCCTTTAAACCATAAAAAAAAAAACTTTATGGAAAAGCAGCTGTTAGCTATTCTATTTGTTTGTTTGTTTATGCTGTGATTTAATTTATAGCTAACACAAAGTAGGCACAATAGCTAAAGCAACCATTAGTGGCTTGCAAATTGTATCAGCCATCATTACAGGATGTAGGCACAAATTTTAGATGGGTTGAGTGGGGCACTAGTCACCTCCATACTTCAAATATCGAGACTATTTTTCTGTACCAACAATATCAGGTTATATTTAGCAAATATGATTTTTAGTGTATCGCTAATTGCTGTTTCGTGAGCAGTGAAAGCAAAATAATAAAGAAAAATACATATAAATGGAATTGAAGGTTTAGTGTCATCCTTTCAGTGACATTTAAGTGTACTAAGCAACTGTATGTCTCTTTTTTACAAAATGCTAATTATATTGTAAATCTTTTCAGGTGTAATGTTATCCTGTATTTCTATAAAATATTTTTTGGTTATACTAGTTCTTCTGTCCAGAAGAATCACTGTCATTAAGTGAATTTTCAATACATTTGGATTAGGAACAAAAATGTTGTATGTCTTGTAAATTGACAAATGCTTCCATTGGACAGATCCCTCTAGCGCTGCAAATATCCGAGAAATAAATTGAACTCCCCATCACTGGTCATGTTGGGATTATAAGTTTTGTCAAAAAAAATACAGAAAGCAAAAAGTTTTTGTTGGCAATTATTTATTAAACATATTTCCATAGTAAATAAATGAAAATATTTTAAGAATATTATATTTTCATAAAGGGTATTATGGAACTAGAAAAGATGGACATGAAAATTAAATGGACGCATGGAAACATCCCTAGGCAATTTTATTAAATATTTATGTAAAACAAATTATACATTTCCAGATAGACTGTTTTGCATTTCTCCTTTTTTTCCCCTGGTCTTTCTGAATCTTAATAATTGACTTTGATAATTTATTACCTAATATTGTGGCATGGAGTAATATACATTTAGACGGGGTCAGTGGGCTACCAGTCCCCCTCCAAACTTAGAGCATGTAGCATTACTGCCTTAAAACCAGGAAACCCAGGTACAAATCATAGTCAGGAAAATAGACACTAAAATTGAATGTCTCCAGGAGCTAAAAAGTAAAAAGTAATTTAGAGCTAAAGTGTATTTTGTTCTTTTTCCCTCTTATTTTTCTGCTATTGTCATATTTCTATATATTTGTATATATTTTAATATTGCTAATACCAGATCATTGCACTTGCTATCCAGTTTTCACCCAAGAGTTTTAAGAGTAAGAACATGACTCTCAATTGCAATTTAGAGTCTATTAGACTTGATAGTAAATCACACTTAGATGCTTGGTCATCAAAGGGGGACGATCGTCTAAATGTCACACCAGAAATTCGTCCTAGTCAACCACCTAATGACGTAAAATCCATGATACATACATTAAGTAAACGTATGGAAAGAGAAGAACATGTATGGTGGGACATAGCAGCTCATGACTTTTATGTAAACAATAACATTATACCTAGATGCCTAAGACTGTATAAAAAATCAGCATATAAAAGGAATGACCCAATCATTTTAAAAAAGTGGGATCAACTACTAGACAAAGGTTCACTTCTACTTATGGTATTTCTATGGTATTAAAGAAAAAAAGAAGGACCTTGAAAGTCTCGATAAAGAAATCATGGAACTCAAAGCATCCATTCGTCCTTTAATTGAAAACGGTGAATTCACAGAAATCCTCACTAGAATGGAAAAAAGAATTAAGGATTTGGAAGAGAATATCAGAGAAATGAAAAAGAAAAAGATCGTCAGAGACCAGGAAGAATACAGAACGCAGAAACAAAGAAATTGGAGAAGAGATACTGGACAACGTAACTATTCACGCTATCGACAGAAATTCCTTCAGACATCCAACACATAGAATGCATATAGAGGAAATGAGATAACCCACTGACCCTATAAGGAATCCCCCTCAATACATAGACCATATAGAGGGCAAACTCATTACAGGGATCCTAGAGACCTCAATGCCTATCATCATTCCAATTACAGGGGAGCTAGAAGAGATAATTACTATTCTAGAAGTTCACAATACGAGAGATACAATTACAGACAACAGACTCCACGCTCCCATTATACCACACCCAAGAAGAACAGAATACTCTGGACAGATGTCTGGTACTCCAATAACCTCTCCTCCTAAGAAAAATAATAACTCCCCTACACAAAATCATGGTGCACTCCCTAGACCCTCACCAAGAAAAGCTAACATCCAAGATTATGAGAATGATTTTTTAGAGAAAAGGGGGAGGATAGCCCCAAGGAGATTTATGATAGAAGACTTCAGGTCCCTGAACACAAAAGAACACTAAATGACATCAAAGAAGAAGCAGGAAACAAAGAAACAGTGTTCCAGCAGAAAAGGAGGAGGTAAATATTTTTAATTTGTCCAACAGGACATTAAATCCAGAAGAACTCTCTCTCCTGAAGAAAGGATTGAAATTTGCTCCTACTTCTAAGAATTCAAAATTTAATATGTTTATAGACCTCCATAAATGTATTCATCAAAAAATTTCTATCAAAAAATTATTTGCAGACAAAAACCCTTCTACTTCTAATTTAGAACCAAAATATGTACAGACAGATCTTCACCCTACCTCAACCTTCTATCCACAGTATATGAAAGGGGACTCCATAAAGGTTTTTTGAAAAAATGGTGGAAAAAGACCTTAGGACCAAAATGAAAAATCATGTTAGTAAAGATAATCTTACGAAGAAGGAAATGAATTCCCTTAAAAATGTAATGAAATCACATGATATTACTATAAAACAAGCAGATAAAGGGGGAGGGGTAGTAATTATGGATACACAAGATTATATCGAAGAAAATCTAAGACTATTAGGAGACACCAACACATATGAGAAACTAGAACATGATCCCACAACTGCATATATGAGAACATTAAAATAAATTCTAGATTACAGTAAAAACAGGAACATTATAAATGAAAGAGAATACAACTATATGTACGTGAACCATCCCAGGGTACCAGTGGTCTACCATTTACCAAAAATACACAAACAACTACAGAAACCCCCTGGGAGACCCATTATATCAGGCATCAGCTCACTAACAGCGAATTTATCAGAATATGTGGATCAATATTTACAAAATCTAGTCTCATGCCTTAGTTCTTATCTGAGAGATTCGACTCAAATACTCACTCTCCTGGCCAATATGATCTGGGAGGATGATGACATGATCCTAGTTACGGCCGACGTCACTTCCCTATATAGAGTGATTGAGCACATATAAGGGTGTGAAGCCATACAATATTCACTAGCAGTATATTCAGAATTAAAGAATGACCACATTGATTTTCTAATACAGTGCATAGCTTTCATCCTAGGACACAACTACTTTTGGTCGGACGGCCATTTTTATCTCCAATTGGAAGGTACTGCCATGGGAATATGTTTTGCGCCAAGCTATGCTAACCTTTTTATGGGCAAGTGGGAAGATGAACACATTTGGGACCACTGCCCCTTTGGTGCAAAACTGTTCCTATGGTGGAGATATATAGATGACTGTCTTGTTATATGGAGAGGAGATTTGGAGTCATTGGAAGATTTTAAAGTCTATCTTAATCATAATCCCTTTAATCTTAATTTCACTTTTAACCACTCAACTGAACAAAAGAGAATTTTTGGACTACCGTATATACTCGTATATAAGTCGAGTGCAGTTTTGTGACCAACAATTGTGAAATATGCTATGCCTCGTGGATAAATCGAGGGTAAAACTTTGGGCTATGAAATTCTGTGATTTTTATAATTATATACTCACACACTCATACAAACACACAGACTGCATTATATACACACACACTTATACAAACACACACTCTGCATTATACATACATACACTTATAAAACACACACTCTGCATTATACACACACACACACTCATACACACACTCTGCATTATACACACACACTCATACAAACAATCTGCATTATACACACACTCAAATAAAAATACTCTGCATTATATACACACACACTCATACCAACACACACTCTGCATTATACACACACACACTCATACAAACAATCTGCATTATACACACACACACTCATACAAACACACACTCTGCATTATGTACGGACACACTCATACAAACACACACTCTGCATTATATAATGCAGAGTGTGTGTGTTTGTGTGAATGCAGAGTGTGTGTATATAATGCAGAGTGTGTGTTTGTATTAGTGTGTATATAAATGCAGTGTGTGTGTATATAATGCAGTGTGTGTTTGTATGAGTGTGTGTTTGTGTGTGAACTGGGTGGGGGAGGGCATTTTTATTATTTTTAATTTTTTTAATTTAAATTTTTTAATTTTAGTATTATTTTTTAATTTTATTATTTACTTTTTAATTTTAATATTTACATTTTTTTATTGTAATATTATTTTTTTTTTTATTATTTAATTTTTTATTTTCGTCCCCCCTCCCTGCTTGTTAGCTGGCCAGGGAGGGGGGCTCTCATTCCCTGGTGGTCCAGTGGATGGGCTGTGTAGGAGGGGGGCTGGCAGAGAGCTGTTACCTACCTTTCCTGCAGCTCCTGTCAGCTCCCTTCTCCTCTGGTCCAGTCAGCTCCACTGTAAGTCTCGCGAGAGCCGCGGGGTCAGAGCGTTGCCACAGGTTACCGTGGCAACGCTCCGCGCGGCAGTCACACCGCGAGACTTACAGTGGAGGAGAAGGGAGCTGACAGGAGCTGCAGGAAGGTAAGTAACAGCTATCTGCCAGCCCCCAATGTAAGTTGCCATAATACAGACACTGACTAGAGTATAAGTCGAGTGGGGTTTTTTCAGCACAAATAATGTGCTGAAAAACTAGACTTATACTTGAGTATATGTGGTATATATATTAAACAAAATCAAATACACACTAAGACCTTTAAGAAAAGCATTGAATGTAATAGTTTCATCCCCTATAATAGTCACCACAAACCGACATGGCTCAAAAGCATCCCCCAAAGCTAATTTAGGCGAATAAGACACAATTGCTCACAACTAGATATAGGCAAAGAACAAATGGAGGAAATGCAATCAAGGTTTAAAACAAAAGGTTATCCAACCCCTCTACTAGAAGAAGTGATTAACAAAGCATTAGCCATTCCAAGGGAGGATACTCTATGCAGTAAGGTTCGACCACAAAGAACCTTCAATAAGGCCCCGATATTTATTACAAAATACAACAATCAAGCAAGCACCTTACAGAAAATACTCAAGAAACACTGGGGCATTCTGAAGAGTGACTCCACACTCTCAGAGATTTTAGACGACCAACCACAAGTTATCTTCACAAAAGCTCAGAATCTCAAACTATTACTGGCCCCAACCTTGAAATCTACAGACTCCGGGAAAGAAAGTGATGACACAAAAGGGTTCCGGAGATGTAAAAAATGCCTAGGCTGTAAAAACAATCCTTTTCAAAAAATATTAAGCTCTTCATTTACATCCTTAAAAAATTCCAAAGAATTTAAACTTAGATCCCAGATGGACTGTAACACTGCTGGTGTTATTTACTTTATCACCTATCCTTGTCCGAAACATTATATAGGTAGAACAAAGAGCCCAATCAAAGTACGGATTGTAACATTAGAAGAGGATTGCCCACACATAACTTGTCTAGGCATTTTAAAGAGATACATAATGGAGATCCTACAGGCTTAGAGTTTTTAGCTATAGAAAGAGTCGATGTACATCGGAGAGGAGGAGATCTAGAGAGAAACTTGGACCAATCAGAAGCCAAATGGATCTTCTCCCTCGATACTCTAGTACCAAAAGGTTTGAATGTGGACTTTGAACTTAATGCCTTTTTATGATAGGATCCATGGTCTCTTTGTTCTTATCTTCATTTTATAGTTTCATTTGAGTACTTAATTTATCCTCTATTTTTTATTCTCATTATTTTTACCTCATTGTAGTTATGGTGTCTATCCTCCCTACATAAAGTTACTTTAACTGAATCAAAGTCTATTTGATAGATTTTCTCCAACTCTCGCTATGTAGTACATTTCTTATCCTCTATTTCTTATCTTCTAATATTATCAATTTTTTATCCATTTTTTACCCAGTGTTATTTATCGTTCCTAATGTCTTTTTTTCAGTATTTTACATATACTATATTATATTTCATTATATTTTGACCTCACTCCCCTTTTCCCTATACTTTACCATTTTAATCTTGTCTCATTTTCAGGATTCTTATTCATTTTTGATTCACACAATCTATTTTCACCTTAAGTTTGATAGATCCACTCACTTTATTTAATTGCATTCGATAAGTTAATAATTATGGAAAACTGTTTATAATCATTGTATATCTTATACTTTTATCATAATATACCCACACATACCGTTTCACTGCAAATGGAACGTAATAAGATTTTTGTTCACTATTCCTTATATTTATTTCTGTTTTTACGGACTCACTCAATTAAGGTTTGAGCACACTTTAGGTTCCTTCCACACTATCTTTAATTTAGAATAATGGACAATTATGATATTTCTTACTAAATATGTCTTATTTCCTATTTTCTATTTCTTATTTCTTATTTCCATCTACACATCCCCCAATTAGACCTATGCACTTATACTGTTTTTACTTGCACATCTATCCTATATTCATCCTTACCTGTAGTGCACATTATTTTTGTTATACAATATCTTTGGAATACAGCACCCCTAATTTTGTTTTGGATCCTTACATGGAAAAGCAAATATATGAAGAACCATTCCTTTAATACTTTAGGAATTTTATGAGAAGTTTGTCTTTTTAACGTTCCTCATTACGGTCTGGATAGATTATCCACACACATTTATATGTAACAATCTGACACCATTCGACTAAATAATGCTCTTTAGATCCAAAAGATGTTTTAAATAATATAACTGCTAATACATATTAACTGCTAATAACAGTCGTCTAAAGTTAAATGTCCCTATTTTTCCATCTCCAATTTGTTTTCTTCTAATTCTTCTCCTACATAACAGTCGCCATTGGTCCTATATCACAAACCTACCATAAACAGAAACCGCTAAATATTAATGTTCTTATGTTCTGTTTTTTTTTCCTTATCTATTTTTTAACTCTTCTCCCTCCAACACATATATACTTGTCGTTATAGGTCCCAAATTATAAAAAGGAGAACACACATAAATAATTCAAAAATATACCTATCATTTTTTCTGTTTTTTATTTTACTTTTTAATTTTTGTTAGAAATATGTTTATTTACAGTTGATGCCAAGCAATGTACTAACTGATATTGTTACTTTAATGATTGATATTGATGCCGTGATTGTAATCACTCAAGTTCTGCATCTTTTACATGTATAAATCAGTTTATTTATTTATTGATGATGCCAAGGAATTGATATTGAGGCGGAAACACTTGATACTGATGCCTTGATGTGTAGCTACCCGAGCTCTGCAATTTTTTAAATTTTATTTTATGTATACCATCTGTGTACAGTCTCAGATTTGCCCCATCCGAAGTTTATAACTAAACTGTAACCAAATTACAGATGTCACAAAATGCTACATATCAGTGTAATACAATTTGAAGTTAGAAGTATAACACTATTATGACCAGTTCATTACTTTATGCTCATTTTTTATTGATTGATTGATGTCAATTAAGGATTTTGTATTTAAGTATCTAGTAATAAGAAACAGTATATGCCTCTGATGAAGTAGGGCGACCCTACGAAATGCATAAGGTGATCTATCTGTTTGCAACTGGGAGGAGGGATTCAAGTCTTCAGTACTGCAGCCCGTCACGTCCCGGACCCGGTACCTGCACCATCTGCACTTTTCCCTGTAAATTCCCAGCTCACCGCTCAATGTGAGGTCGGAGGCAGAGCAGCAAGGAACACACAAACCATCCTCACTGGCTACATGGGAAAAGGAAGCCTCAAACAATCCACAACCATCCTGGTGTGGTTTACAGTTTTTTCACTTTTTTACAATCAAGACTTAACAGAACACCTACATACCTCAGTATTGCACAGTTATTTCTAACAATTTCAATATTTTTTGTTGTCTTCTAAACCCTTTTTTATTATCAATAAAGCTGCCTATTTTTTCATCAATCTAGCTTCAATCAAATATTTTCACAACAATTATTTTGTATTATTATCTTATTGCATAAATTCAGAGCATTTAGTTTTACTTATACTGAATTGCCATATTTATTTTTGGGACTGCAGGTAAATCTTTATATAAGAAAGTATACTAATGACATAGATACCATTTACCCCATATTGTCATTACAAGTTGGGACTAGGTTATCTATGCAACACTCATTGAACATTTAATCTGAACACTAATTTTGGACATTCACTTCTACAATAATCAATAGTCATATTGGACTAGAAAAACCTATTGGTCATAATTTTATAAGTGATCCATTTCATATATTATGTCAAAAGTCTTCATTTATATGCTTTTTAATTTGAATTCATTTTTAAAGATAATTTATTTTTATTTTGTAATTTTTATTGCTTATTCCATATAATTTGAACTGGTCTTATTAGGTTATATTTGAGTTTTTTGTCCTATAAGGTATTTTATTCTTATCCTATATTATTTGAATTTATTACTTTTTAGCTCCTGGAGACATTGACTTTTTTAGTGTCTATTTTCCTTCCATACTCTGTAGGATTTGGTGAAATCCTTTCTTTCCAGTTTTAGAGCTAAAGTGTATTTTGTTCTTATTCCCTCTTATTTTTCTGCTATTGTCATATTTCTATATATTTGTATATATTTTAATATTGCTAATACCAGATCATTGCACTTACAAATCATAGTCAGACTGCTTCACTAGTAAGTGTACATGGGCAGAAAACCTATTAATATATCCACGTAGCTCAAATACTAATAGATTGTAAGCTTGTTTGAGCAGGGCCTTCTTCATATTCCTCATATATGATATGAAAATTATAGTGGGAGATGTTTGTCCTGTATCAATGCTAATAATAATTCACTGCAGCTGTGGAAGCCCATTTCTGTTTGTTGGTTACCTACCTATCGCATGATTTCTACGCGGATCCTTTTCCTTAAACAAGGACAGCACAAGTGTTTATCATTATGTTATTTGTTGTTTTGCTGTGAACATATTAATGCATGGGAACATATATTGAGGGGCGCCTTTCTCCTTTCACAGGCCTCATGGTAACAGCAGACCACTTTCAATGAAATCATATCTCCTCTTTTAGACCATATTTACGAATGCTTTTTTTTTTTTTATCATGACAGTCCCAACATATATGCTGTTTCTGAATGGTTAAAAAATATTTGCACACACACAGAACATTAGCAGAAACAGGAATGTATAAAAGGATATATTTAATGGACTAATGTCTTTTTTCTTTTTTAACTAAATTACTATGTTACTATGTAGTTTAAAAATGACTAGGATCAAGAAAAGCTGTTTTTATTTCTGTTCCATTTCTAACTCTCAACAGTGTCATTAAAGCATGAAAAAAACTAGCTGGTTCAGAAGCACTTGACTTTACTTTTCAAGCAACCAAAGAACAAAAAATCCATGTGTTTATTATATGAAAAAATAGTTCAGTTTCATAAAACTAATGATTGACACCAATGAATCTGTCTGTAAGTTATTTTAGCATGAGAAATCAATGAAATTTGATTCCAGTGATTTAACTATTGATATATTACAAGTTTGACATTAGCCCCTTAACGACTACATTGTGGACTATGCTTTCACACAGTGCAAGGGTTTTAAAACTTGAGTTAAAAAGTGTGTAGTAGGTTTATAAAAATTCTCTTTCTGTCTCATTGGGATTTTGCCATTTAGCTGAAAGCTGCAAAGAAGCAAGGGGCATTTTTACTGTAGGACATAGATCAGCAATCTATGGCACATGTGCCATGAATAGCACTTGAGATACCTTTTAATGGCACTCAAGGCTGCCAGAGACAAGATATCTGCTTGTGCGAATATGATTGTAAATAATAACAATAATAATAATTTTTATGTCTCATCTTTATCAACATGAAATTACTGAACAGGGAAAGAAACACGCTAAGCACCATAACCACTAAAGCACGCTGGCAACTATTCCCAATGTAGGTAGTGAAACCATTTGTTGAAAGTTTCGTTTCTGACCTAGGGCCTGCCAGGCACTGCCCCATCCCTCATTGAGAGCCAGAAGCTTTGAGCTCTAATTTAAGTCTGAGGTTGCATGCTCATCTGTTTCTCACTCCCAACTGCAGAAATATAGGGAGCAGTGCCCCCCTGACCTTAGATAAGAAGCCATTCACAAATGGTTAAAAACTTACACTATGGAGTCACTAGGGCACTTTTGGCACTATATCCTCTACAACACTCTGTAGTGGTTATTGCGTATGGCATGTTCTTTTAAAGACTACTGATAGGAATACATTGCAGTGGAGCGGATTCTCCATGTGTGTTAGGTCTTCTCTCAGTTGCCAATGCACAGCTCTAATTAAGTGCTGGCCCAAAGAGGATTAAAGATCTCCCTCATTGGCCTGCAAACTCAAAAATAAACGGGCCATGGAGCCTGGTTAGCACCTCTGAGTGCTGAAGATTACTTTAATCACTCCTGCAGATGTACTCTTATACTTTCTGCCTGCTGAACAAAGGAACGATAAGCATGGTCTTTACCTACCAAAGATGCAGATCATATGATCCGCCAACTGGACTACTAGTGACAAGTATTCCCCACCCCCTGCTCCCTGGCATAGGTTGCAAGAGGGATAGTGGAATAACATTCAACTTCATATTAATAATGTTTTTTTTCAATATATCTCCATTATACCAACACTTTAGCCCCTATCTCAATGGTACACGCTATAGACCCTATAGCCCCTATAGCCCCTGTCATTCCACATACTAATACTCACACCTACACATGCTACAGCCCCATCAATGCCTGTCCATGCACACAAATTATACTTCACCCAATCCCAATTCAAACATACTACATTAGAAGCTGCCCACTCCACACACACTACATTGCAAACAGCCCCATCCACATGCATGCAGTCTTACATGCAGTGTCCACCCAAATACGGACACCCACAAACAATGTTCCCACACCGAGCATCTCCAACACACAAAATAATGCCTACCTGCACACACAACCATATGGCCATCCTTCAATTACCACAAACAGCCTACACACACAAGAATCTCCCATAGCCCTGTCCCTCTTTTGTCCTCTTTTTTTTCTCACTAATGGAAGCACCAAAAACAAGTCAAAAGCATCCCATTCAATTCCCTTGCATTGTGCTTAACAAACCCAGTGCATTTAATCATGTGAGAACCCTTCAGGAAGACAGTGTGCATAGGTTCCCCTGGATGGGCCCTGAATTCAGACACTGTGGTGGAGCATGTGTCTTTGTTGATGATGACACAACATGCCCCTCTCTGGTCCTGCCCTTTGTTTTTGGTTGATCTGACTTTAAATGTCTTAGCCAAATATTTGAAGGCTTGCAGCACAATGCAGTTGTCGGATAGTGTGTTGATGTTCTGGTGGAATTGTAGACTCGTACCTAAAGATATATCTCCTGGAAACAAACAAAATTATTTTTATTTCGTCATCTGATTACCTGACTGGATCTCAAATTTATACTTGCAATCATTGGTCTCATATCCTGAGCATGCTGTACATCTGCTTGTACACAATTTCATCCACCCTAAAAATTGGTCCTAGCCATTCAATAACTAGCTCACACACTTGGGAGCATAGCATGGCCCATGCAGTCAGGGCCACCAAATGGCAAATGTGTACTCAGAGGCCCGGTCAACACTGTGCCCATTTAACAGCGCGACAAGGTCCCTATAATCTCTGAAGTATGGGAAGAAGTACTCTCAGATACCAATGAGCCACAAGGGAGGATTGCAAATAAAAGGGGGAGCAGAGTAAGGTATTGTCTAATTCCCAGCAGAATGAGTCAGCCTGGACCCCAGGGAAGCCACCCACTGCACCGAAAAGGTAGAAAGCAGGAGGGTGGCTTAATGTCTGTATGTGTGTTTGTGTGTATTTGTGTCTGCATGTCTGTCGATCTGTATGTGTAGCTGTGTGTATTTGTGTCTGTATGTGTCTACGTATCAATTTGTGTGTCTCTGTATAGATATGTCTGTGTATATATGGATCTGTATACGTCTGTGAGTCTCTGTATTTGTGTGTCTGTGTGTGTGTATGTGTGTCTGTATACTGTGTGTCAATGTATGCCCCATCTATCTTTGTGTGTCTGTGTATATGTATGTGTTTCAGAATTTGTATGAGTGTCATTGTGTGTACCTTTGTGCCTTTGTATCTGCATGTGTGTCATTGTGTGTGACTGTGTATCTGCATGTGTCAGTGTGTTTATCTGTGTCAGTGTGTGTCTGTGTATCTGCTTGTCTGTACTTGTGTATCTGTATTTGTGTCAGTGTGTGTATCTGTGGGTCAATGTATCTGCATGTCTGTGTGTATCTGTGTATTTGGTTGTGTGTATATGTGTCTGTGTGTGTAGCATTGTAAATGTGCATACATCTCAGCATTCAAACTCCAACACTACACACAAATTCAAATGTCAACACTGAACACAAACACACCCCTACATTCAATGCAAGCATTACACACAAGTAAATCACTGCTTTCAAATGGCAACAGTACATACAACCACTAGACACAACACTACAAACAAATACACCCCTACATTTACACACACATACTCCATACAAAACACACCTACATTCAAACATACAAACACTGCTCAATGTTAAATACAACCCTGCAAGGATGGCAAATAGTAGATTGTGTCCATTCTTGCAATAGGGGACCTGAAAAAATTCTTGCACCATAGCCCCCTCTACTTTAGTTTCACCACTGCATTCAATACATCTACTTGTTCATCTTTCTTTTGTGTTTGCTTCACCTTCTCATCTGTTCCATCTGTACCAGAATTTTACTCTCTTCCTGAGATAGAATTTTATTCAAAAGTGTGAGTTTACTTCATCTGGGTTCCAGAACATTAATGGCATTGACAAGATTTATAGAATTATATTATGATCAATCTATGCTTAAAAAATGTTTTTAGCTACTAGGTTAGCTTTAGTTGCTTTTTTATTTTTCAAATCATCAACCCTTTTGTAACCTGCATCTGTTTTTTCATTCACAAAAATAATATAGTGGCATCTTTCTTAGTGCATCCAAGAAAAGATCATTGGAAACAACAAAAAAAGGTCATTGTGTGTACCTGCGTGCCTTTGTAAAAAAAAAGGTGAAGATACAACATAAGAGATCAATACAGGCAGCATTCCATTAAATGTCAAAGGCCAGATGCATGGCTTTAAATTCCAAAGGCCATATGCATGGCTTTATAAAAAGAAGCAAACAAATAAGGATTTATAGCACTGCCCAATGCTATAAATCATAGATTTCTACGAAGATGTATCTTGCATTACACACATTTTCAAAACAATCAGCTTGGATGATTTAATTCACTGAAAAACAATTAAAACCAGGTGCAAATGCGAATTGCCCACTAGAGAGAGTTGTATTTATTTATTTATTTATTTATCTTACTTTTTTCCTCAATTAATTGTAATCCATATGTTGCTCTCTTTGCACATGTCCATGCTATACCCATTGTACAGTGCTACGTAAATAAAAAAATAATAATAATAATATATAGCTTTCATAGAAAAGAGGCAAAATGAATGAGGTGAGTACATTTTAGTATGTTTATATTTTTAAATGCATTTCAGAATGCTTATTTCCCACATAAAAAAAAATGAATGGAAAATCCATTAAAAAAAATCCTTTTATCTACAATAAATTTCCCTTTATATACATGAGTGCATATGCTGAAACATCATTATTTTTAAATCCACAATAAATTAGATCATAAACAGCATGCACCATGCAGTAAAGACTATGTTTGCTAGACAAGAATCTGATTTTCATTCTTTGAGAGAGGTCATGACAAGAGGGATGTATGAATAATTAGTCATTCCAACCAAGATTTTGCATCAGGTCCTCTTGCGTACTAATTTGTTCCCAATCAGCATGAAAGTCTGAATCTGTCACACAGACCTGTTATGATGAAGCAGTGCTGACTTCCTATACATACAACAAAGACAAACACCAATAGCCAGAATGCATGGGAATAAATGTTTTAGAAATTGAGAGCGAGACATGCTATATTTTTCCTTACAGCTTTAATCTCCATCTCTAATAACTTAATGCATATGGTAATTAAATATTTCAAATAAAATCAGCAAAGAAGTGTAATTCTCATTCTCTTATTTGTCCCCTCAACTGCACATTATATATTATAGCTGTTCATCTGTAAGTAATACAACGTAGAACTTCCCTCTCAACCTTTCTAGAGACTTTCTAGACTAACTTTCATTTTTAATGTAAATCTCCCACAAGAGACAATATTTACTGGGGCTCCATTCAGTCTCTTTACATAGCAGAAACCCCTACAAAGCGCTTTAGCCTTGCAGCTTTACTTACAGTGCTATACACTCACATATAGATATTATTATTACACGTTTGTGGTATTTTTGGGAAGCTGCATTCTCCAAACCTCCATCAGGTTTATTACAAATATTTATAAATGCATACATCATAATAACAAAACAGCTTTATTTGTCTATTTTATTACACATATTATTGTTTGTAAAATAATATTTCAGACACTATCTAATACATTGCAAAGATAATGGCTAAAACATTTTACCATCTCACTATTTCTGTAAAAGGAGAAAAATAATACTAAAACTGCGAACTTTTATAATTTTTATTTTCTACATGTTCTCCAATAGCAATATGTACAGAAAGAGTTTTCCCAAGCCAGTGTGTTAGCTATACATCCTAGGTTTCATATAAATATGTTTCCATTTTTAAAAACCAAAATTAGTACTAAATAAATTAAACACTCGTCAAACTATTTTAACTAGGGCACCTCTTCGTTTTAGCGCCATTGTGGCAGATATGTCATATTAACTGTTGTTTGTATTATATCAAATGTGTTTAATTTAATACTTAACTATCTCCAAAATGAATGTATTCTGCATCTAACGTACATAATGAAATGCAGAACGTACATGGAGAATTGATTGCAGACTTTGAAATCATGCTTCAGTTCTCTTGGATATACTTAAAGAACGCATCTCTTCCAAAAGTCATAAAATTAGATTAAAAGAGTAAAAACTAGCAAGTGACTATATATTAATAAAGAAAATACCTTGGGGAAATGGTGTTTTGCTAAACCTTAGAGTGTGTTTTAACATGTCTGAAAGCATGTTTGTGGAAAATCAAAATGTACACACATGAAAAATAGGACCAATATCCTGCTTCTCTATTTACTGACATACCAACTAATGATGTACATATTATACCTTAGAGAAAACTAATTCTTCTGCATTCTAATATTAACATATGCTAATACTCAAATGCCTGATGTGTATGCTGAAAATGTACAACGTAGTGAGAGCTAATTTATTGGATAACTACTCTATTTTGACCTATACTACAAGTGAATTTGTTATATTTAGTCTTAGGAGAGACTGTATTAAAGTGTTGCAGAATAATCTATGCTGTTTCTGAGATGTCTCGACTGTGAATTTTCAATTATTTTTAACTTTTTATTACTTTGTATACTTTAGCACAATTTTTTTATTTTTTTTTGCGCTCCTTCCATCTTTTCACCTTCTCTTTACTTATTCCACATTTTGACATATGGATCATTACCTTTAGATTATGCAGTACAAGATGTCTGTTGTCTGCGGGAGAAAATTATAAATGCTGCATTTTTTCAAGATAAAAACATATTTAAAGGGACAAAAAAAGGACATTTTCATTTTACAAATGTGGGTGAGAGTGTGGCCAGGGACAGGGCTGTTCATATAAATTTTATTTAGGTAGCCAAAATGTACTTTAGAAAAACGTTATCATATTTAAACATACTTATAACACATTTTAAAGTCATATCACAGACAATATTATTGCTGTGGAACTCTGTTATACACTCAGACATGTTAACAATATCAAGCTCCTATAAAAGAGGGATATTAGGATAAAAAAGAGACAGATGGTTTTAAGCCCACAATAGAGTTTTCCCCTTCCAAATTGGGACACTTGGAACTCGAGGTATGATATTTCTTTTTGTATTTCATAATATTCTGGTCCAAATTTTTTTAATTGTTTCAAACAATTCCCTGAGATTAAATAATATGAAAGGCAACCATTAGAGTTAAAGTATATATAGTAGGACCACCTGGTGAGATTACCATACACTCAAATCATCAGTACTCTAAATCACAAAGATGGTGAGAGCAAGCATAGATAAGCATTGTCTCTATCCTCAAATCTGCAAGAGACACAATCCTGCTAGAGTTTTCTGATTTCTCTATACCATGTACAAATATATACATTGATCAGTCACAAAATAAAAATAAACATGAATGCCCTATATTGTGTGGGTACTCCTTGTGCTGCCAACACAGCTCTCATGCACTAAGGCATGGACTCCACAAGACCTCTAAATGGCTTCAAGACTTGAGTAGCATATCCTTAAGTCCTGCATGGATTGGATTTGTTGTTCTAGCACATTCCCAGATACTAAATTGTTCTAGCACATTCCCAGATTCTAAATTGGATTAACATTTGGGGGATATGGAGATGGCCAAGGCAAAACCATCTATTCTTTCTCATGTTCCTAAAACCATTCCTAAACAATTTTTGTAATGTGGCAGGGTGCGTTATCCTGAAAGAGGCCACTGCCATCACCATTGCTGTGAAGTGAAGTATCTGGTCTGCAACAATCTCTAGGTAGGGGGTACATGTAAAAGTAGCATCCACATGAATGCCAGGGCTCAAGGTTTCAAAGCAAAAAATTGCCCAGTGCATATCACTGCCTCCACCAGCATGCATTCTTCCCAAAGTGCATTATTATGCCATCTCATTCCAGGAAAAGGACGCATACACCTATACATCCACCTGATCTAAAAGAACACATGATTCATCAGACCTAGCAACTTTTTTCCATTGCTCCATGGTCCAGTTTTGATGCTCATATCCCCATTAACCCCTTAAGGACCAAACTTCTGGAATAAAAGAGAATCATGACATGTCACATATGGGGGTTAAAGGTGTGGTGACATTCTGTCATCAAACTAATATGGTGACCAGGGATCATGTGACCAAGCTCTTACAGTGGGATAAGCTTTACCCTTTTGAAATGTTAATTGGTAATTCAATACTAGTCAGGAAAGAGATAACCACTTCCCCCTATCTCCATTCCTCTCTGTTCCTTCTTGGCTGTGCTGCAGAGCAGATGTGCAGACGCCATGGGCTAGCATGGTGGACCATGTTACACTCTGTTGCTTCCTTTTCTTCCTTGGTGGATGTGATGTTGAACTTGCAGCAGTGAGCCATTACTAGATGTGAAGGCCTAACCGTGGGTGAGATCAAGCGTGTGTGTAAGGGGTTACTATATAGATAGATAGATTTAAAAAGGGTTATTGCTCCGTGGGTCTGGGCTGTGTGTTTGTGATACATTTATAGTATTGTGTTGTTGCCTTTTAATAAATACCTTTTAATGTAGACGAACCTTGTGTAGTATATATATTAATTTGGTGATACACCACAAAAGGCACTATCAATGGTGGGCAGGGGTCACCATGGGCACCCTGACCGGTCTGTTGCCATGGGGCCCATACATAGTAAGCTACAATGCAGTGTGTGTTCTGACCCCTTTCTATCATGGCCATCATTAATTTTCAGCAATTTGACCTATAGTAGCACTTTTCTAACCAGATGGGCTAGCCTTCACTCATCATGCGCATCAATCAGCCCTGAACACCCATGAACCTGATTCCAGTTTATAGGTTGTTCTTCCTTGCACCACTTTTGATAGGTGCTAACTACTGCATACTGGGAGCACTCCACAAGATTTGCTGTTGCGAGGATGCTTTTACACAGTTGTCTAGCCACCGCTATTTAGCCTTTGCCAAAGTTACTCTCATCAGTTCGCCAGCCCATTTTTACAGCTTGCAACACATTAAATTCAAGAACTGACTGTTCACTTGCTGCCTAATATATCCCACCCTTGACAGGTGCTATTGTAATGATATAATCAATGTTATTCACCTGCCAGTGGTTTTAATGCTATGATATATCAGTGTAAGTTGTTCACATTTACTCATTGTAATCACACAGTGAATCTTGCATTTAGAAAAGGTATATATAACATATAAGTTAATTTCCAGGTAGATATATGTTTAAGATATCTACTGTGCTGTTAAAATTACCAGCAAATGTACTGCTTAAAAAATATATTTACATGAAGGTTACTCCCTCCACCTCCAAGGATGCTATCATAAAAATACAGTTAACTTATTACACATGTAGCATGATAAAAGGGGATTATAAAGTCAAAATACTAATTGTTTTTTAAATCCATTAAAAGAGTATTTGTAACAATGTTTTCACAATAAACTTTCAGGCTAGGACAGTACTTCATATAGATAATCTAATATAATCTTCAGAGATCAGAGACAACATGGATTGACTTGATTTTTTTGATTGGGTAACTAAAATAATAGATCAAGGTGGTGCAGTAGACATTGCTTACATAGATTTCAGTAAGGCTTTTGACATTGTTGCACATCAAAGGCTTATAAACTGCAATCTTTGACAAGCAACGGAGGGTTGTAGTCAATGGAATACATTCAAAGCAAGGTCTTGCTACCAGTGGAGTACCTGTATGTATATGATGTATGTTAATTTACACTTGGAACCATTCTCTTCAATATTTTTATTAGTGATATTACAGAAGGTCTTGATAGTAAGATATGTCTTTTTGCTGATAATGCTAAAATTTGGAACACTGTTGATGTTCCAGGAGGGATAAGCCCCCCAAAAAATTGCCTTAGGTGTGTAGATAAAAAATAAATAAATATATATATATATATATATATATATATATATATATTATTACAATTAAATATATAGAAAGTACCAATAAAATACTAAATAAAAAACATACACTAAACAGGCAAATGGAAGTCCTGGGATTTGTGAACATAGGACTCTTTACTATTGGACTTCCATTTGCCTGTTTAGTGTGTTTAGTTTTTTCCTGCTACTTAAAAGAAGGAATGTGGTCCTTAACCACATATGCTATCAGATTTCAGCCTAATTGGAATGCTCAGGGTTTGTGAGTACAATTTACCCTTATACTTCACCATTTGAAGGAATATTGCAATATTGTACCATATCTGTTCTCTTTTACAACATAGGATAAAGACATCAAGCTAATCTCCTAAAAGAAGGGAAAGGGTCGCCTCAACGGACCCCAAAAGTGCACTTATTGAGCTATACTTTTTAGCTCATTAAATTGTGAGTGGTGATTTGTCTTTATCTTTGTAATTTCATTTTATATACAATCTATACTATGATGTGTTTCCATTTTATGTTTTAAAGGAACAATACATTTTACTAAGATTCTACTATGGACACCTATTAAAGGTATATATGCATGTTTATTGACAAATTTACTGCACAAGTCTAATAGATAGAACTTGCACTGCATTGACACTAAGTGCTTCACCGCCAGATTTTGATTGAAACTAGAAAAATTGTCAGAGCTGTGGCAACTGACATTTAAACCATAAAAACCTAAGAACAGAGTATAGAATATTTGATACTGACTCTACTGGTTCATGGATTGCTGGGTAAAACTTACCAGGAAAGGTTATTAACTAGTATAGCTTAGAGGAAAGACAAGACAGACGGGATATCATAGAACAATTTAACTACATAAAGGGAATCAACCCAGTAAAGGAAGAGAGTATATTTAAAAAAAGAAAAACTACCACAACAAAAAGGCTTAGTCTTAAATTAGAGTGACAAAGTTTTAAAAATATCAGGAAGTACTACTTTGGTAGTGGATGCATGGAATAGCCTTCCATCTGAAGTGGTAGAGGTTAAGACAGTGAGGGAGCTTAAGCATGCATGGGGTAGGAATAAAGCTATCCAAGTTATAAGATAAGGCTAGGGTCAAATGAAAGTATTTAGAAAGATGGGCAGACTAGATGGGACAAATGTTTCTTATCTACATTCACATTTTATTTTTCAATGTTAATTATCGGCTATAGTTTATAATTATTAATTAAATTTGGTATTGTTTCTGTCATGTACTAAAAATAAAGAACAAATTTAGGGGTTAATTTAATATTAGCCGATAGGTGATAGTGACTCTTCAGCTCCCGATAAGCCTTTTAACGTTTAATATAAGCAATTTTAGACTTAATGTATGGGTTATTTAAAAACATTTTTTAAACCATTCAGATATTTTTCATTGAAAACATCAAATTTGACTGGTTACTGTAATCAGAACTAGCGACTGAGCAAATATTGCTGTAAAGATTCTTCTCATGCCCCCACCATACTCAGTAATCAAAATCTATATGTTGCAGACCATGGTATGGGCAATGTATGTTAATGGTGCCATTTTATCTTTGTCAATTTCATAGTTAGAATTCATACATCATTACCAAAAAAAAAACAAGCCAACTATATATACACATCTATACCTACACATGCAAAACTGTGAGAATTAGTATTATTAGCATTTATACAGAAGAAACATTCTGCAGCACTTTACAATTATATATTACTTACTGATAAGGAGGTTTGAGTTTCCCAGTTCTAAGGCAGTGACATTGCCATTGCTCTCACCAGCCGATATTGACACAAACAATTCAAAATACTGATTCATACAATCACTGCACATACACTCATGAAAGTTAAACTACAAATGCTTAGCAAGTTCGGCTGATCAAAATTTGGATGATATAAAATCAAGTCACAATTCAAAATAATTTGAAGCTAGTTGATCATTTACACTTTCTTTACTGTTTCTTTGCAGCTATAATTCCTAATCATGATAAAAATTAGTAATTATTAAATGTTGTCAAAATGTTTTGTGTTGGACCTTTAAACTCATAAAAACATTTGCAATATGGACAAAACTGTGTATTTTAAGCTTTAATGTGGCAGGAGTTTGGGCTATTATAGTACAGAGTACCCGAGTAATTGCAGCAAGATTAGGGACTTAGAATTTGGAGCTGCTTAAAAGTGGAAGACTTATGTCACTCCCCTAACCCTAAACCAAGACAAAGATGTATTCCACTCTCATATTTTTTCAGCTTTAATGAAAGTGGGTTTTATATGAGCGGGGTCTAGGATGAGATTGAATTAGAGCAGGAGATAGAGAATAGAGAAATGGGTGCAAGGCTTGAGATGAGAGAAGGGGGGAGTGAAGCAGAGAGGGATTAATGTTAATGTAATTGTGTTGTTGAGGGAAGTGGGTATAAGGAGATAGTTTGATGCTGAGGGAGATGAGAGAAAAGGAGAAGAGGAGAAGATAAAGCATTGCTCCTATGAGTAGGCACTTTGAGGAAAACAGAATGAGCAGAAGTAAGGAGAATGATACCCACTCGAATGGTCTTGCTTGACCAATCCTCACCTCCTCTTTGCATTTCCATTACATAATAATTCTTGATGCTCCACTGGCTTTAATGGATATCTCGGGGGCACAGGCGATCTTTCATTTATTTATTATTTTTCTTACTGGAAGGAGAATAGTTTAGGTATCCAAAATAAACATGTTGATGCAAGATGCTCTGGTTAATTGCATTCGATATGATTATTGTGCAGCCCTGATTGCGGGACAATGAACATGTAATCTGAATCTGAAAGTGTTTGCTAAAAAAAAATCAGTCTAATATTTGCTGAACAAATATGGAGAAAAATAACATATCCTGGGTAATTTCAAAAAAATATGAATCCATCCTTACACACAACAAAACACTACAAACAATTAGCATTGCTTAATAACCCTGGTGGTGTTACATCCATCCATATATTCAGTCTGCGAGTCATTCTGCTCACTGGGCAATAGAAGTACAGCTGATCAAATCACAATGCTGAATAATTAGTCATGTCTGCAATTCATTAAAGCTGAAAAAATATGAGAGTGGAAAACATGACTAATTTACACAAATTATAAGTTCTTGCCATAATATTTTATAAAAAAAATAATAAATCAAGTTACGCTAATGGAATCAACAACCATCATATTTGCATGCTTGTCTGCTCCAAACAACCTGTTTTAATTGGTAATTTGAAGGACATGAGACAAATATACATTAAAAACGTAATTACTGAATTAGCACCTGTGCTTGACAATAACATTTTAACTCAGTTGCTAAGGATATGAATGTGCAAACACCTGACTTACAGCTTTTGTCTTTTAAAAACATATTTTTCAAATTGGATATTTCTTGCAATCCTGCAAGGTCAGATATCAGCCATAAGGAGCAGGTAAAAAAAGGAATTGCTACAGGAAGAGCTAACAGATGTAATAAGTCCATGGCCTCCCATTTCTAAAGACTGTCAATGTGTTATTAACATCAAACTGGAGAAAGGGGAAGAAATATATACTAACATGTCACAAAGCTTTCCATATTGTGAAGTTGCCTTCTTGGTAAGAGCAGTACATGGACCAATCACTGCTAGATAAAATCTTGGCAGGGAGCTAATTTGACAGAGTCTTGACATGGCTGAGTTCTCACTTTCTGGAACATAAACTTGGCATGAGAATGATCGTGTACTGTGAACCTGCAGAGAACACAATGTAATTCCTTGATAAATTGCCATGATTGCTTAGTGTTTCTATTCCCTGATACATCTGCCCCAAATATATTTTACAATTTGTGTTTCACAGTCTGTAAATTTTCCAGGCTCTGCTCATAAAATGTCAGAACAAAATTGAATTTTTTTTAACTATAAAACATTTTAAGGCATCTTAAATATTAATATTTCCATAAGGTAAATCACATCCTGCAGTAATTATGTATTCTCTTCTGTCTCACGAATCAATGCTAAATCTTAATGTTAGTATGATTGCTCAGTAATTGGAACACAAATACTTCTTAGAACACCAATTAACATAGATACATGATACCTATTTTAATATAATTAACTAAATATACAGCAGCTGTTGGTAACAAGTACAAATAAAACCATGGAAGAATAACACTTCCAATGCATAAACCATTTAGACCAAAAGTTATTCATTACAAAAAGAATTTAGCTTACAGATTCAGTAATACAGATTTTAAACAACATATAACTACACTTATAATGAAGAGCTGACCACACATGTATTTTAAAATATTGCGTACGTTAATGTGATTCCTTGTACCTGGGTCACAGTTTCTTTTACAAATATAAAGATATTTCTCTATCATAATCTAATTGATTCATTCACTAAACCCAAGTTTTTAGAGATTATACTTCTGGCTCTAATCTGTGATATTCAGTATATCCACACTCACAATATCATTCTAAATACAGTGCAACACCTTAGCATTTGTGATCATGCAGTTCAAGTTCAATATAACATGTGACAATACAAATTGTACTAGGACAACTATGGTTTCTTTCAAGGTTTCTACAAAATTCAACTTCTTATGGGACCTGATGTAACCAATGAGAATTAAATTCAGATCAAATCTTTCTTGGAAAAGTCAAACTATACTCGCCTTATAAGTGGACTAGTTTTGGAAGCCATAGTGACTTAACTTTTTTTTAGCTCATTGCTCAAAATGTAAATCTGTTTAATATACCAAGACACGATCTATTTCAAAGATAGCAACAGTCACAGATTGAATGGGCTACCCATTATTATGTATATACTTTGTATTTTGTTCTTGTGCTACCAGTCTTCAGCCTATTTTAAATATTTCTTTTTTTTACATATCTTTATTGTTTTTATTTTTACTATTTTTTTTAGGGTTCATGTTAAGGAGTTAATTACAATGTGGAGAACTGCCAATGGTTTGCTCAGGTTAAGTTATGCAAAAATATATTAAAATCCAAATTTACTCAATCAAAGTAGGAACCTTCCAACCATTCCAACATCAGTTTCTCATAATCTACAATATACCATTAAACTAGTTACTATCATTTATTTAATGCCAGATATACTATGTATTCTGTACTATTGCAAATAAACACTAACTCATCAAAAATAACATGATTGGAACAACGACAAAGTGACTTAGTGAATACCTAATCAAGTATATTCCCAAGAGCGCACTATGCAATCATTTAACAATAAACTCTATTACTTGGACAACAGGATGAACAGAAACAGGCAAAATAATCTTCTCACCCCATGAACTTTCCTACATGTTGCAATATCTTCTTGAAACCATGGCTATCAAACTTTTGCAGACTACACTTATGGAAGAAAGTCAACCACCAAGGTACCTTATGAGATGCCTACCTGGATTGATGGGCACTTGCTGAGGCCTGGGGACATATGTCCCACTATAGTACTGGGTTTTTTTTCCAATCTGGCGATCACTATACTGGACACTGTTCAAACATGACATAGACCTCTCTACCTCCCTTTATGAAAGTTGTGGCCTGTGTTTTATGTGGGTGTGTTGCTAGTACTATGTGCCCACACAACGTGGGTCATGTTTGTTTTGGCACAAAAGTTACATATTTAAAGCTCCTGTGACCTCACCCCATTACAATGTCATTGTCATTGTTAACTCTAGAGTGCATTCCTATATTCTTAGCATTACTGGTAATTGGCATGACTTTGTTTACATTTTGGTATTCTGTATTCTGGTATCCCTGCTCCTAGACATATTTTAATCAAATATCCTCCTGTATCTAACCTCGACCTAGGCTTGTATTTGACTATTCAGGATAACAGGATAATATATATATATATATATATATATATATATATATATATATATATATTTGTGTTAGGTGCTTAAGATAGTACAGTGTGAAATACCATGAATAAACGTAGGATAATAAAAGGAGCAAGTCGGCTGTAGTGTGCCAAAACCGACGATGAGGACAAAAATTTGTAGTATGGGCTGTGGAGGAGCAGTATGCACAAGCTGGAGTTCTTAGACCTGCAAAGTGTCTGAAAAATATGACGGTATCAATCCTTCCCCAGTTGGATCGTGTACCGTACTGGGAGAAGGCTCCAGACACTTTTGCAGAAAAAGACCTATGGTAGTCATAGAAAGCTGAACCACCATATTTGTTGCCCAGGTCTACCAGCTTGTGCATATAGAGATCAAACTCCTCTCTTCTGTTGTGATAGACCGCACAGATGACATCCCTGTAAATACCAAACGCTAGTACAAATTCAGGGATAGTCAGTTTCTTGTTCAGGCGGGCATCCCTAGATCTGACAACAACAGATACATCATCATAAGCATATGTCTTATTTTCCACAATATCCTGGGAGGCAATCAACAGGGAAGCCAGGTTGACGTCTTTACCTTCCAGGATATCCCTTTTAATGTGCTCAGGTATCATGTGGGCCGGGCTAACTTCCTGGTCATCCAGGGTGATGGCTGGAGCGACTTATGGCAAGACTGGTGTTTGTGCCGCAGCAGCGAGTGGCCCTGCTAGAGTGAGAGCCGTGGTGACCGACTCAAGTTTCTCCAGCCTGGAGTTGACCTTGCTCATGGACGCCATGAGTGAGGATAACATGGCATGTATGTCTCCTGGGTTGGACTGGCTAGATCCTTCCCCGGCATCCATGTTATTTGTTGATGTGCATAGCAGTTTGAAAAGTTCTGCTTTTCTTGCTGTAGCGGGGTAGGGGATTTGTCGTCTCCTTAATTCAGTGGTTATACGCGGGATCGTCCAGGATCTGATTGATGCTGGACTAGCTAGCTCTCCTCCTTGTGTGGGAGTGACAGCTCTAGCCGGGGTGCTAGGCAGGGAGAAATCCTCTACCCCTTCCTGAGACATACTATAAATAAAACAATTAATTAGTATATGAAACCACCAAATTGTACTGGCAGGCTAGCTAGGCCGGATGGCGAAAGCATTATACTTGTTTGGTGACAGGTGAGGCCCTGCTAATTGCCAAGCAGCTTGAGAGGCTCTATCTATGCGTTGGCGCGAGGGGTTATTGAGGCCACTCGACGTAGTGGCAGGAGTTTCAGGCCTCTCGGTGACTGTAAGATAAAACAGGGGAAGGGAGTGACAGGTGAGGCCCTCTCTATGCAACATGTGAGGCGGCTAGCTAACGTGTGGCCCGATGGGTGTTTGCCTCTGGAACGTTTGAGGTGGGGTGTTGGCCTCGCGGGACCACTAACTGATGGCGGCTGCCAAGACGGGGTAAATACCTATTGGGAATCCTGTGACCCTATTGCCAGTACTCTAACCTAGGGGGACGAAATGAAATGTATGGTAGAATACCATATGAGCAGGTGTACGTACCTGGAAGTATGACAAATTCACAGGAATAAACCATGTGGAGCAAATGTATATAGGCTTGACAGCCTAAAATGGGTAAAAGAGAGTAGTATGATGAGTGTGGATTGCTGAAAAGAACAGACTTATAGCCTGTAGCAGCAATGTTTTGAAAAAATGTTGATACCATAGGAATAGATATGAGTGGCTCAGCAATGTTTGCATGCTTAAATAGGACATCTGGGTGAACACAGAAGTTAGAACGAACAGTTTAAACCGTATGAACTTATGTGAAACCGAAAGAGTGTTTGAGCGTATATGAAAATTGCCGAACGGCAAAACAACCGAATGATAATCCGTTTCAATGTAACATGGAATAGTTTATATGCGAAATGACTATTGTACGAGTAAACTGTTCAGCCGAATGACCGTATGAATGAAAAACTCGCGAACGGCTTGAAACATTCGTAACATCACCAGGGGAAAAACGTAAAGCGAGGACCCGTGCTGTACTGTACGCGGTGGGAACCGGTCCTGGCATGACAGATAGGTCTGACTTACGGTTTAGGAGTCCCTGGGACGCGATCTACGATGAAGACCGGTGTCAGAAGAAGCTGGACAGGCGGAAAGGCCTGAACAGGATTCCTGGACACAGCTATCGCGGTGAAAACCTTGTGGATACTGAACCCAAGATGGCGACTGAGAGAACCCGGAAGTGGATCCTCATTCAACGCTGACCTCGAACGGTAAGGAGCCAGGTAAGGGGAGTGCCTTAAGTAGGCTAGGGGTAGCAATCCAGCACCTCCCACAAATCCAGGCAAATTGCCTTAATACATATATATATATATATATATATATATATATATATATATATATATATATATATATATACAAATTAAATCAGGCCACTCTAAGGCCTGGTAATATGTCTTTATTGCTTATGTGATTTATACTGCCTCACTGTCCATGACATTATTCTCACATTTAGAGGATTTACTGCTAAAGTGTACTAGCCTTGCACTACTTGAATATATATATGTGTAATACCCATTTCATTGCGATGATAGTGTATAACAAATGAATGATGTCAATAGCATAGTAATTATACAACTTAGCTAACATAAGCTGAGCAGGCAAATAAAAAATAAAAAATAAAACAAATATATATATATATATATATATATATATATATATATATATATCAGCAGTGGCTCATCCAGTAGGGGCACTTAGGGCAGTTCCCAACCATATGATTGTTATCACAATGAAAAATAAAACTGTTGCCAGTGGTAAATGAGTGAACTACTGGCATTATTTCCATTTGGCAAAGGGTTCATTTTAAAATATCCATTATAAATCGTAATAGAAATTACACACAGTAATGCATTGCTATAATTTCTCCTCCCCTTCTTCAACTACAACACAAATTGACTCACTCATGATGAATCATGGCTGTCTGAATATGCCGATGAGGGCAACTAGGCATGTGTAGAATTTAGGCTTTTGTTAATTTCTAGAAAAGGTTGATCGCAGGGACCGCACTCACTCCCAACGGCCACAGGTGGTCTGGACCAGGACCAGCAATCCCAACACGACAAGGCAACAAGAAGAATTCACAGGCTCTCCAAATGTGAAAGCCGCAGGCAGATTTATTGCAACAAAATGCACAGCAACGTTTTGACCTAACAAGAGGTCTTTGTTAAATTCTGTCCAATTTGAGAGCTCCTCAGACATACTCAGTATTATTTTAGAGGTGATTTTTTAAGTACTTAGACAATTTAGTCTCCAGCTGAGTGTCTCACAATTTTATTCAAAATTACTACTTAGAAAGTAATCTAGAGGTAGTGCATTTTAATGCAAGGCTTATGAATTCTGTTTCCATATTGACAGGATTTTCTTTTCTGTTCATGAAATTCAGTGATTTCAATCCTTGATATTTGTTTCCTGCTCCTTTATTTTTCCACAGGTGTAATGTAGTTATTCAATTTACAGTGTCTTCAAATATTTAGTGAATATTTTTTAAAACTTGGACAAAATACAATAGACTTTTGCTGAACAGATAGATTTTATTAGATTTTATGACAATATTTAAGCTGGTTTCAAAGATTTGACACATCACAATTAACATGCAATCATTTCATATTCAAGCCAATGTTCAGTAAATCTCCCACTGAATGCAATTTGACATCAGGGATTAGACAAGAGACCTCAGAAAATTGTAATGTTATCTTTATAATACAGGAACACTATGGCAAATCATTATTGCAGTGCCCCTTCAAAATATGTTTCAATGGTTTGTTGTAGTAAATCTAAACTCATTTGGACATGCAACAAAAAATATTTTGTTCAAAGTTCTGTTCATGCATGTATTTTTTTCTGATAAATTATATTCTTAAACCCAACCACACACCACAATACACCTGCTCTCTTGTGTTCAATCAAATAATGTGGAACTGGAATTGTAGTCCATTACTGTCAGTGTTATTTATAAAAAAGCAAAAATTGAAAGAGATCCAAAGTAACATCAATGTAAATGTCAAATTTAAGGCCAAAATATGTGAACTGGGAGCATAGCAGACTTGCATATTTTTTCTAGTTTGAATATTGAGGCCTTATTTTTAAAATGTATGATGAATGTACTCTGAATTCACAACAGTTATGACTCTAGTAAATACCCTTGTTAATCTTTGGAATTATTGCAAAAGCAATATAGCAATGCACACTATCTTGACAAAATGAAATAAATCTGTATAAATGATATATAAAAATGTTAGTCACAAATCAATATCGAATGCATAATTCATTGCAGTAGTCAAAAGGCTAAAACTTTCCAGGGCTCTGGTAAAAGGTCCTAAATAAATGTAGCCTGGACCTCATAATCCTCCCTATGGAGGGTATCAATGACAAACTTGTGGATATAAGGAGTGAGACTATTCATTTCACTACACTGATAACTATAAGGTATATATATATATATATATATATATATATATATATAGTTATCACACAATTAGCTAAATTTGAGGATGAAACCATGGACCATTAGTTAAGCAAATTTAAGTGTGATACATTGGACTGGTGACGCACCCTTCCTTACCAACACCAGGACCTCACGCAACCTCATGGTACAACAGAAGCAGCAGAAGGGACAAAAAACAATGGCAATAAACATTTCTTCTAGAACCCTGACTGTTGGAGGAACTCATTCTAAATAAAGGCATGGGTTTTAAACCTACATACTATGGTGAACATCTTAGAACTGATTCTGAACTTAACAATTTTGTTTGCTGTATCAGAATTAAAGCGGCACTGTCATGCCGAATCCCGTTTTTTTTTTAACCCCCCTCCCGCCTCCACTACATCCAATTGACCCACTAGTCACCCCCAAATACCCCTAAGCCCCCCACATTACCTATTTTTTAATCCTTATTTTCTGCCCCGATCTATATTCAGGGCGCAGCCATCTTTGTGTGGGTAGGTGAAGTCCCTCAGGGACACGTCATCAGCCCACACTAGACAGACTGTGAGATTCCCGCACATGCCCAGTGAAACACCTGGACATGCGAACGGGAATTTCATCTATTCACTCATTCATCAGACAGACGAATGAGTGAATAGAAATATCAGCCGAACAAACTAACACTATGTATCAGTGTATCTGAGTATCAGTGTTAGTTTGTTCGTGCAGGTTGTTACAAGGAGGGAGCTACCGGCACGCAGCTCCCTCCTTGTAATATGTAAAGATAGAAGCGGCAGGGAGCAGTGCTCCCCACCACTTCATAAGCCCCCCCCAGTACCCCCTCTCACTCTATGGGGGTCAATATGACCCCCATAATAGCACAAGGGAGATTAAAAGATGTCTACTAAACAGTGAGCAGCCTATGGCTGCTCACTGTTGAAAAAAAAGACATAAATTACAATAAGGGGGGGCGGACCTATTGTCCTCCCCCCCTCCCCCACCCTGAGCGGCGGGTGGGGGCCATGAAGATAATGAGGGTGGGGGAACCTACTGTCCTCCCCCCCGGCCCCCACCCCTGAGCGGTGGGTGGGGGCCCTAATAAAACAATAGGGGGGGGACCTACTGTCCTCCACCCTGGCCCCCACCCCTGCGCGGTGGGTGGGGGCCCTAATAAAACAATAAGGGGGGGGACCTACTGTCCTCCCCCCCTGTCCCCCACCCCTGCACTGTGGGTGGGTGGGGGCCCCAGTAAAACAATCAGGGGGGGGACCTACTGTCCTCCCCCCCCTGGCCCCCACCCTTGAGCGGTGGGTGGGGGCCCCAGTAAAACAATAAGGGGGGGGGGACCTACTGTCCTCCCCCCCTGGCCCCCATCCCTGCGGTGGGTGGGGGCCCTAATAAAGAATAAGGGGGGGACCTACTGTCCTCCCCCCCCCTGGCCCCCACCCCTGAGCAGTGGGTGGGGGCACTAAATAAAGATATGGGGGGGGGACTTCTGGCCCCCTCCCTGGCCCCCACCCCTGCGCGGTGGGTGGGGGCCCTAGTAAAACAATAAGGGGGGGGGACTTACTGTCCTCCCCCCCTGGCCCCCACCCCTGAGCAGTGGGTGGGGGCCCTAGTAAAACAATAAGGGGGGGGAGACCTACTGTCCTCCCCATTACCTAGGCGGTGGGTGGGGGCCCTAATAAAACAATAAGGGGGGGGACACCTACTGTCCTCCCCCCCGGCCCCCACCCCTGAGCGGTGGGTGGGGGCCCCAATAAAACAATATGGGGGGGGACCTACTGTCCTCCCCCCTGGCCCCCACCCAGGGGTGGGGGCCCCTAATAAAACAATAAGGGGGGGGACCTACTGTCCTCCCCCCTCTGGCCCCCACCCCTGAGCGGTGGGTGGGGGCCCTAAATGAAACACCCCCCCCCAATCAAGGTGACTAGGGGTCCCAAGCCCCTAGTCACCAACCCCCCACCCAAAAAAAACTATCCCCTACCTACCCCCCTCACCCTACAAATAGTGAGGGGGGAATAAAATAACTAACCTGTAAAAAAAAAAAAATTAAACTTACCATTTGGCGTCTTCTTTTTTCTAAAATCTTCTTTCTTCAGCCCCCAAAAAGGCCAAATAAAAATCCATTACACCCGTCGCACTTTAAAAAAAAAAAAGAAAAAAACCGAGCGCAAAAAAAAATTAATCCAAGTTCGCCCTTCGAGGGCACGCCGCATACTGAGCTCCGCAGGGCAGGTCAAGGCTTATAAAGCCTTGCCCCGCCCTGCAATTAGGCTTAGAACACTCTGATTGGTGGGTTTAAGCCAATCAGAGTGCTCTGTGTCATTTTACACAGCATGGGAAAGTTCTTTTGAACTTATTGTTTTACTAGGGCCCCCACCCACCGCGCAGGGGTGGGGGCCGGGGGGGGGACAGAAGTCCCCCCCCATATCTTTATTTAGGGCCCCCACCCACCGCTCAGGGGTGGGGGCCAGGTTCCCCCCCCATCTTTATTTAGGGTCCCCACGGGCATTGGGGGGTTATTAGTTTGTTTACAGTGAGCAGCCATAAGCTGCTCACTGTTTATTATTACGCCCCTACCGCGGTATAGCGAGTAAGATGAATTTACTAATACAAGTACCTTTTACTAGTATGCTGAAAAGACCAATTCTAGGTCTTTCATTTATAGCCCTGATACCGCGGGAATTAGGGAGTTATTCATTGCGCTGCAAGATGCAGCTACAGTATCGAATAGGATCAGAGTTTCATCTATTGAGGAAATGAAACTCCGATCCGAATAAAGTGCCGAATTGCGTTCTAAAAGAAACGAACATACTGTTCTCATTCAGTTAGAACGCAATTCGGCAGTTTCGTGTAAAGTGACAGGAAGCATTGTGGGAACACAGAGGGAAGGTAAGGATCATGGGAAAATTGCTCTGACCAGCGGAAATGAAGCACACTTTGCTCCTCCGCTGGTCAGTGCTGGTCAAGCGGAGGAATCCCCCATAAGGCAAAGAGTCCCTACTTTGTCTTATGATTTTAAAGAAAACTAAAGAAGACAGGAAGAAAAGAATAACAGATCCTGAGAGAGGGGGAGAAGAGGAAGAGATTGAGGAAAGGTAAGTTCGGCATGACAGTGCCGCTTTAAACCCACAAATCAGAGTGTTCTTAGCCTAATTGCAGGGCAGGGCAAGGCTTTATAAGCCTTCCCCCGCCCTGAGGAGCTCAGTCTGCGCGGAGCCCTCCATGGGTGAAGATGGATTATTTTTTTGCGCTTGGGTTTTTTCTTTTTCGTCAGGTTTTTTTTTTTTGCGCTCGGGATTTTTTTATTTTTTTTTAGTTCGACGGTTATGATGGTTTTTTATTTGGCCTTTTTTGGGGCTGAAAAATGAAGATTTGAGAGAAAAGAAGACGTCGAATGGTAAGTTTAATTTTATTTTACAGGTTAGTTATTTTATTCCCCCCTCACTATTTTTTAGGGTGAGGGGGGTAGGTAGGGACTTTTTATTTGGGAGTGGGGGCCGGGGGGGGCGGGAGGACAGTAGGTCCCCACCTCATTATCATTTGGCCCCCACCCGCCGCCCAGGGGTGGGGGCCAGAGGGGGGGTGGACAGTAGGTCCCCCTCCCCTCATTATCATTATGGGCCCCACCCACCGCCCAGGGGTGGGGGCCGGGGGGGAGGACAGTAGGTTCCCCCGTTATTGTCTTTATGGCCCCCACCCGCCGCCCAGGGGTGGGGGCCGGAGGGGGGGTGGACAGTAGGTCCCCCCCCTCATTATCATTATGGCCCCCACCCGCCGCCCAGGGGTGGGGGCCGGGGGGGGGCAGTAGGTCCCCCCCCTCATTATCATTATGACCCCCACCCACCGCGCAGGGGTGGGGCCGG